>OY856413.1:1026439696-1027064696 GCA_963693085.1 Alisma plantago-aquatica
GTCCACAGCTTAGAGAAACAGCTGTCTTGTCATCACATGAGTTCATCACCTGTTAAATATATACATAAAGGCCCACATCCGGCCAGCAGCAGGATATACAGAGGATCAACAGCCATACATCGTTAAACAACGCCAAAACACTCCCAAGGACCTGAGAGTACAGGGATGACTCTAGACTCTACTTCAAACACCAAAATAGCAGCATGTCTATCTCTTGCCTTCTACTGCTCTTCTTGCTGCTCGGTCGCAACACCGCGACCACCACCACACCTAGCTCGAACACCTAAAAACCAGTGGAGTGAGACAATTGAACATTGTCCCAGCGAGAAACATAACTCTCCGCCGAAACTATAAAACCATAGGAAGATAAAGCAACAGCAGTAGATAAATAGTAAAATGTAGAATAATAACAGTTTATATATAACAAGGCTACTCGTACCATCATGCTTACCGAGCTGTTCCTCACTTATCTCTTTATGTAACATGATTGACAAGATAAGGTTCATAAGATCTTAGCACATAACATGTGGAACGTATAAGTAACTGCAAGATATAACAGAATTAATTACACAAGCAAGGCCTCAACCAATGTTCCGTGTTTTGCCTTAAGTAGGAAATACTATTCGGCTGGATTACGTTTTATTATGCCCTAAGGAAGTGAGTCGTACCGCTCAAATCTAACATTCGGTTGCAAAACCCAAAGTCGGTGCCATACAAGGTCAAATGGAAGAGTCGGACTCCACGACCTTCCCCCTCGTAGTCAGTGTACGAGAATAATACAAGCAGGACCGCAGTCTCATGCTTAAGTGGTCTCAACAACAGGGTCATCTCCATAGGCTACCCATCCTCTAGCCCACCTCGGTACAAGTCACGGCGCTAGTATACCTGAGCCACGAGTCTGTTCACCGTGCTCTGAGCCATGAATGCATTCATGCTCCCATATCACATATCATGAGCCATGGGCATGTTCACCATGCTCTGTTCACATCCTGAGTCTGCAACCGTAGCTGCACTCGAATCCTCACTATTTTAGGCTAGGAGAAACCTCGCATTTTCAAAAATATGTGCTCCGGGTTAACCCGCGGGAGAACCCGTTTCACCATCACCAGCTCCTGACGATGATGGATCTATGGCCAGAGCAAGCTACATGATATATTCCACTGTGATTAATTAGTATATTTTATATGGATTGCAAGATTCAACCAAGTTATATAACATGTAAATTATAATAAAATAAATAGTATGAGACTCAACAATATGCTTTCATTGTAGTCACATCATCCTGGTCCATCACAAGGATCCAACATCACATGTTATCACTTGGCCTCTTGCCAATCATCCAGATCCATCTCAAGGATCATCACATACCAGGGGATCTCAATCCCTCATCATATATTGCCACTGCCTCTCAAGGCTTACATCATCATCATGGGATAGCGATCCCCAGCACTTTAGTCATGTACATTATATAGATTATTTCAACATCAAGAGTAACAATCAAAGCAGAGTTATCCCACATGTACATATACCTCATAGCCCTTTTTAGTTGGCTAATCATCACCTGCATGGTTAGTAACAATAATAATAGGCTTCAATAGAATGACCATGTTATCAGTATAAGGTGACATCAATGATTTGATATACCTTCTTAATCATGCATCAACTTATGATCATATGCGTAGGGTACATCATTAGGCAAACCACATTACATGCCTATCATTTTCCTTAGCATTATATAGGAGATTCAAGATGATTATGAACAAATGTCAAGTCATGGTAAGATTACATGGACAAGCTTACCATAGCCATAATCATTACGCATAGCAAGGGTCACCATCATTGTAAATGTGATATAAGATCAGCACCTCAGTTTCTATGACTGACGGAACCCTCACTAAAAGTATCCTCTACCCTCACCACAAGTGGTATCGGGCACGGTACTCACCCTATCACTCATCTCAAGTCGGTCACCACATAACGGCCAAACATGACGCACAATGTAGCGTTCCAGGGTATGTCGTGCACATCATGTGTCGGGCGACACAGCGTCACCACCCAGAGCAACAACAGCTAAACGTGCTACTCAGCAAAGAAAGCATGACGCGTGACGGGGTGTCGAGCTGGAAGGGGTATCATGAAGCAACTTGTGTCGTGCAACGCCTGACACAGAACTACTAGCAACATTCGTCACAAGGGCCACTTAGCAACGTCCACTCCAGGGGGTATCATCCAAGGATGCAACACAACTACCATCAAGGGACATATCGTTCAGCCATCCAAACCATGGCCTAACGGATGTCACAGGGCAGAGTGAGGTTGTGACGCCCGTCACAAACATGGCCTATCGCCCAAGAGGTTAGGTCAAGAGGTCTATCGGGCAGCACCTCCCCAAACTTACAACATCCAAGGTAACTCACAAGATCATCATCTACCTCAAGCACAAGGCATGGAAACCCTAATGGATCAAGAGGATGGCTCACCTCTCAACTTAAACGAGAGAGGGGTCTTGCACATCTCTTGCCACCAAACTTCCAACACAAGGACAACTCTAGCAAAGGTCACCACTAGTACGAAGCTCACCCTTCAAGTACATGGTGAGAGTAGGGTGTTGCTTAAGATACTAGAGATCAAACTCACTCCTCAAGACCTAGGAGATAAGAGAGTGTTGCTCACCAATAAACCCTAAACCCTTGGTTTGGCCAACAAGAAGGAACTTAAGCAAGGAACCAACTAGCAAAGCATATAGCCGACAAGATCATAGCAACATATAAGAACATGAAAGAAGGTAGTATAGTTAGGGATAGAAGTTATGCAACCCTCCTTAGCAAGCTCCAAGCTCCTAGCTCCAAGCACCACCAAGCAAGGAAGAAGGAAATTCCAAGGATATCGGCCACCAAGCTTGCTCCTCCAAGGGGGTATCGGCCACCAACTTGCAAAGGAGAAGGGTGTGTCGTGCACACCAAGGAGAGGGAGACTAGAGAGCTAAAAGGGATCCTTTGCAAAGAAAGGGAAACGCATATATAGAAAGAAAGGGAGGAGAAAACAAGGTAAGATGTGGCAAGGTGTCGCCCACCTAGGGACACTTGTCCTAGGGGACGAGCCACTACTCTAGCAAGCCCTTAAACACATGTCCAAGGTCATTGCCACATGCAAGCATCATGCACCAAGTTTCCACTAGTGGTCACACAAATGAGGTCAAACTTGGTCAAAGGGTCATGGGCGACACGCTTGGGCGACATAGCCCTGGGTGACACATCCTCCTCCTGGCCGACACAATTGGATCTTGCCCGACACAGGGTACAAAGGAGCAAAGGCAACACTCAAACAAGGCCCAACAAGCTCAACCAGGCCCAAAAGAACTCAAGCAACGAGCCCAAGCCTTCCTCTCTACACTAGAGGAAGCAAAGAGAGAGAGAAGCACCTCACAAGGTGGCAAACTTGCCCACAAAACCCTAGACTTGGGTTATTTGCAAGTAGCACCTCCAACTCTTAACAAAGCATGACCAAACCCTAATCACCACTATAGGTGATTAGCAGGAAACTAAGCATCAGGGTTAAGCAAAACAAACAGGGTAAACCCTAAACGAAGGTCAGGGTCCTTACACATATCTTTGGAGAGAATACATAAATCTCTACCAGGAAGATCACCTCTATCATACATGATGGCGGGGATGCTTCTTGGCTCTTAAGATGCATGGATCACTTCCATACTTCTTACATTAGCTAATATGATCCTGGTAAGTTTTGGGCAGATCTCATTGAGATGCCTCCCTCTCTACCATCAGGACCCAAGGCCTCCATCTTGCATAAACTGGTGGTTCGCTACCTTCACTGGATCCTCACCTACACTATCTACAGTAGGTTGGGCACTCAGGGTAACATCACTCAGACATACCTCTACACTTTGTGGTACCTGATACATAATGAGCCTCTCAACTAGGGAAATACCACCGACTAGAATATCGTCATTCAAGCGAGTCAAAGCACCAATTCAGACTTCAGAATCAGCCATCTCGTGACCATCATCATCATCTTTCTAGGCTATACTTATATCCCTTTCTAGGCAATTCCTCCTAAAGGTAATCAACACTTGATCGACCTCACGTAACTGAGAGAAAACCATTTTATCCATTTTGATTCTAGATATGTACATATTACCTTATATTCCAAGATATCAATGTTCATCTTAAGCTTATTCAACACGCCAAGTTTGCAGAAACAACCATCTATTGAGCTACAGAACCTATCGGCCTAGATCTAATGATTCCTTCTTTAGAACTTAGTTCCAGAGGGTGCCATCTGTGCGCCCATTACCCATCATCAGAGCGTATCTCTAGAGGTGAATGATGATGAGTCTGGTCCTCCTTCTCCTCATCCATCACACCGTACTAGGATGCACACTAGTGATGATGTAGGCATTGATGAACCTTATGGTTTCTACAAGATCTAGCAACAACTAGACCACATTGAGCAATCTCAACAGCACATGGAGCATGAGAAACGGTGCTAATTCCATCAACTTAACCATCTCTATCTTATGGAGAAATATCAGGAGTCATGGCACATCGACTGCAACCACTATGCCCTCACCAAAACATCATACACAAAGTATGGGGCTCACCAAGCCTATGTTGACCCAACTCCCAATATTGGGGCCACTACCACTATGAGCCTCCTTCCTCATCTTCTCCTCTTCCACCTTGATCCCCAGCACCACAGTGATTCTCTTCCCTCTATCTCAGATTTGGGATTTCCTCAGGATAAGAAAAATTCTAAGTTTGGGGTGGATGTAGGTGGTACATAATGATTCCACCCCTTATCTTCCCTTTCCTAGAATAACTATTTTTTCATATTTGCTTTCATGTAGTTTAGTTTTCCTTTTCTAGGTCTAGTTTTCATTTTGTTCCTTAATGATGCATTTTGGCCCTTATCTAGTCATATAGATGAATACATATATGTTGTACCAATTTACCCTATTTGAATGTTGCAAACCTTCTTTGCAATCATTTTACAAATTGCCATGATTAGAACTCTCCATGTCACATAGGATCTTAAATTAGCATTAGTCCTTGGAAATGTTGGAAAGCCTTATTAAATTAATAGGAATCAAACATAATTTTTCTTTATTTTTAAATTGTGGGATAACTTGTCATATCTCTTGTATGATGTGGGTAACAAGGAGAAATGAACTAATACGATGATACTCTCAAAAGCAAAAAATTTAAAAATGTGAGATGCACATGATCAACCCTTTTTACACATTCTTCCATCATCTTTATATCCCCTCACCTTGTGAAAAAGAAATTAAAACAACCAAAACAATGCTAAACCCCATGTTTTGGGTGGCATGAACTACCCCCTCATTGGATCTTCCATATCCCTCGTAAATCTAATAGGTGTATATCATCAAGAAAAGATGCCAAAGTGCATACTGGAAAAATGCAATCAATGTAATTATAGTACATTACAAAAAATAGATCTCAAGTCAAATAGAGAAGATATCATCTTCTTCCATACCTCTTTCACTTTTTTTCACCCAGAGGAACCCAAATAAACCCCACAAAACTCAAAACCCTATTCCTATGCAAAACTTACAAGAAAATGTGGTAGTGTCAAAGTAAAAGGGAGATGGAACATGCTTCTTCACAAATCTTGATATAAAAGCAATCTATGAAACATGTTTTAGTAGAGAATATGGTATTTTGTGTTTTGTGATTTCTGAAGATTAGGTTGCTAGGCCAAGAAAGGAGGTAAGGAACAAAGTAATGCTATGCGGGTGAGGAAATACATGATGTTAGTAAAAATTGTAATAATTTGTGATTTTTTGTTGCTCTAGGCAAGATAAGCATTCAAGTTTGGGGTATTTGGATGAATGCATATTCATCTATTTTCATCACATCTTTTAGGTCAATTATTTAGGATGTTATGTTACTTTTTGTCAAAATTAGGAACTAATTGCAATTTCATTACTTTCATCTCCTTAATTAGATTTCTTAACTTTTTAGTTCACATTTGGTAGGTTCCACACTCATTCACATTCTCTCAGTTCCTAAGTGCAATAATATACTTCACCACTCAATGAGTCAGAATACTGGAGGCTTCCACTGCACATGCTCAAACTTCCTAGGACTCTAGTCGATCAACTCACCTCACTAGTCGATCAACTTGCATGCCCAAAACACTTCCATCCTAGAAATCCAATCTATCATCTCATGTAGCTAATCCTTTGACTCATTTCAATCTTCGACAAACGGTCCACTCATTATGTGGTCTGGTCAACTCAGCCTTTGAACTGGATGATTCAATCAGCCAACTGATTGACTCAAGTCCCTTGGATCCCCAGCTTTGCTCAAGATCACATCAGTCCTAGAATAACTCTATGATGCCAAAACCTAGGGTTTTGACTTGCTTCCCTTGGATCCACACATCCCCACATCCTAATCGACTGACTAGGACTTCCAGTCACTTGACTGGCGTCTGTGATACAGACTTTTCAATAGCTGCCAATCACATTTAGATACATTCCTAAGGGTTTTCACCCTCCTTTCCCCTATAAAAGGAGGGGGGATCCACAAAGAAAAGGGTCCATCTTTTACCTTGTACTTTGTGGGTTTTCTTGTATCTTTTATACTTCATTCTTGCATTAGAATTATATTGTTATTATTATTTCAATTAATCTTCTTGTACCTTGGGTAAGAATTGAAGAGGATAGTTATTTGGTTGTCGCTAGATCAGAGTCAAATATAGTTTGGATTCTTCTTTTATCACTAGCCTATGACTTATCTTCTCTTTTCTTATGCTTTTGCATCCATTTCTATAATAAGTGAGTAGTTTTTTATATCAGTGCTTGCGATGTAGCTCTGTAGTTGCTTGGATTTAAAAACTCTTAGTTCTTACTTGTTAGATGGTGTTTGTTTGTTTATCATTGTGTTTTATGAATTAATCTCTCATATTATTGTCTATTAATCTTGAGTGAATAAATCTCAAACCCAATGGTTTCAAACGACTGAAGAAAACACATAGAGCTCTGGAAGAAATCACGGAAGGAGATATTTAAGGATGATCAAGCAAGGATTCGTAAACACTGAGATCAACGGGTTTGCGGGAAGATGGATCTTTTACAAAGTGTTTTAGGAACCTTTTTGCATGCCCTCATATAACTAGATTTTTTCAATGAGTTTTGTTGATCTAAGTCTCTATGCTAATTTTGAATGTGAACCTCAAACCTCGATATTCCCTCATCATCGTTTGATCTCAGTATTTAAGCGCTCTTCTTCTTACAACTTTTTCTCTATTCTTAACATAATAATTTCATTCATTACGTTCTTATTGTAATCTTATTTTACTTGTTCTTACCATAACTCTCTTCATTTTGGAATAATTATCTTTTATTTAGTTATAAGCATATTCTCCTTTTCAATCTGGAATTTAAATTTTAGTTCAATCGTAATTGTTCAAGGAAATCGGGATCAAAATAAAAACTTAAAAAGTTGTTCTATGAGACGGATCCTTCTATACTAAAAATTAACCAACTTGTCTAAGTGGGTTGTTTTGTTATAAAAAAGGTTAAACTCTAGGGATTAATTCCCCCTAGTGAATTGTTGTGTAAATAGCGCACATCATACATGCACTAGGCATGTCTAACTCCAAGTACATATTTCATCTTGTACCCAAAATGCTTTCTCCCCTTTCTTAGCTCAGTTAAAAAAAGGTGCTCATGCTCAATGGTGAGTTATGCATTGTGATGACTACAAACCTTCTTCTCATATAAAACGGGGTACTTCAATCCCTCAGATAGTGGCTTCATTTTCAGCATGGGCGCCTGGACTTGTTCTTCAACAATATATTTAGAGTTTGTTCTTAAAATTCTACTTCAGGTCGTATGTGTTGTCTACGAGGATAAGAAATTATCATAGGCTCTTGAGTTGATGTTTTTTGTCACTAAGGGTCATCTAAGGTGGATGTATGTTGTTGTAGGTGTGTCATTTTGTTAATGCATTTAAGAAGTAAGGCCTTTTTCTGGATAGTGGGCTCCTTGAAACTTTTTAGAACTTCAAAACTAGAGATTTCATGTCCCAAGATTTATTCTTAGTGTGTCTTCTTCAACAATGATAATTTCCCTAGAGGTGGAAAGGAACATACAACCAAAGAAGATATGATGACAAAGACTCTCTTTAGTGTTCATGATGAAAGAATCACAAGGGACATGATAATTATTTAGAAACTTCACAAGCATGTCCTCTTCAATTTCCATGGAGGTAGTGATAGAAGATTCATCAAGTTGTAACACCATCCTTGTAGGAAAAGTGTTAATAAATATTAACCCTTTACATAGGCTCTAGGGAATGTTGGAGATATTTTCCCCAAGATCAGTTACCCTCTCTAGCATGTTTAATCCCCAATGAAGCAAGATATACCAAAGACTCCCAGATCATTGATCTTGAGCGGTGATGAGTTGATTTTGAGTCATGTTTCACAGGATATTTTCTTTGTATTTATTGCATATTTTCTCATTTAGAGCTATATTTATGCATTGCTTCTCATTATTATCCTATGAATCACTATTGCATCAATTAGTGAGTATTTCTATTGAATCATGCTAAATTCTCACTCATAATTTAGACTTATGTTATTCTCCCCTTGTTTCAGGTAATTCAAGCACTTATATGACAACTCGATGTTATTGACATGTGTGTCGGTTGTACCGATAAGGCACAAAGTTTCAATAGGGAAATTTAGAAATCTTAATTCTATTGAGACATTATCGATGCTACTAGGCAAGGAGTTGATCCTAACAAGATAGGAGACTGAGCTATTGACTCACCATCCAGAGAGAATTAGTAATCAAGTTTGATTGCCTCAGTCCCACTAACACTTTAGTTAGTGGTATCAACTTCAACACTCAAATCACCTCAGAACCAACAGAAAACAACTTGATTCTATTTACACACTTGTCGGTAGTACCGACACAGTTCAAGGCTTTCAAGTCAGCTAGAAACTCAGTGCCACTGACACCCTATCAACAGTACTAACATAACGCATCAAGTGTAGAATGCAAATTACGTCAGATCCAATGGTTGTGAACTTATGGCAGGAAAAGCCCCACTTGTGACGTAAGTGGAGTGTGACCAAAAGAGGAGATCAAATTCTATCATGTTGCAGTAGAGCAAAAATTTGGGAGAGGAGGATACGAAGGAGATAGCTACAGATCATATGCTCTAGGCACTTTCATAGGGTACATTTGCAGGCGAAACATTGTACATCAAAGTTTTCACCAGATGAGATTTTTGAGATGACTTCTCCAGGGGTTTTTGCATTAGTTTTCTAATGTTTAGTCTATTTTCTCCTTCTTGCTCTCTTTTTATGATGGTATCAATCATTTAGGGTTAAACCCCATATCCCTTAGGACTTGGGAGTAGCCCAATATTGCTTTTGAATTTTATTGATTAATAATCTATTTCCTAGTGGATCTTAGGATGGGAGATTTTTTCTAGAAGTTGGCAAATAGATCTAAAATGCACTTAAACAAAATTCATTAGATCTTCAAGACATATCACAAGATAAGGTTGCTAATTAGGATTTTGAGTGCAACTAAACATGCAAAGAAAGGATGAGAGAGATTGAAACAAGCACAAGAACACAAGCTATGTAGAGTGGTTCCAATCTTCAAACTAGGAGATTGTCAGTCCACTAACTAGAGAGATCAACCTCTAGTATTTCTTAACCATGTCTACTCCTTATATGCACTTATAAGAGTTACAACAAATGACCTTCCTTTTCTGGGTCAAGGATACCCAACTTTCCCTTTGAGGGGAAGGGATCCAACAAACTACCAAAGGACTTACCTATCTAGTCAAGAGTCTTCTACCTCACCAAGGGCTTACCCACTTTGCAACTAGTCTTCGGCCTTCACCAAGGACTTACCCACTCTTGCATAAGTCTTCAACATTTGAGAAATTACCCACTCTTCTTGGATCTTCCGCCTTTGACTTCACCTTCGCTAAGGAGAAGCTTTCACCAAGGGATGCCTTCCCTTATTCTTCTTCACCTCTCTTAGACAAGAGAGAGAACCTTCATATACATCGGTGGGAGGAGGAAGACTTGCCTTTGTAGAGCCTATGCTTGGAGTACATGGACTCTTCTTCAATTTGAGAGGAAGGAGATTCTTGACCAATAATAGCTTCAGTGTGTGCTTTGGTTTCAGCCTTCTTCATTCTCTTGAGCTCTTTCTCTTTTTCTCTTTCTTCTTCATCTTGCTTTTCAAGTTTGACTTCATGGGCTTGTAGATTTCCTATGAGCTCTTTAATGGGGATATCACCAAGGGACTTTACTTCTTAAATGGAAATCACCTTGGGTTCCCACCTCTTGGGAAGAGTTCTAAGGATCTTTGAGTTTATCTCTCCTCTATCCATAGGATGACCTAGAATGACAAAACCATTCACAATGGTGTTGAGCCTTGATTACATCTCAGTTATATTATCCTTCTTCCCCATCTTGAAGTTTTCAAGAAGACCCTTGAGCATGTAAACTTTGCTTTCCTTCACTTGTTGAGTACCCCTCATAAGTGATTCATAGCTTTCTCCATACCACATAGGCCATCTCACAAGAAGAAATATAGTTGAAATTGGTGAGGGACATGAAGGCATAGAGAATGTTAATGGCTCCAATATTCAAGGTTGCTTTCTTCCTTGTAGCGTCATCCCATTGTTCTATCTTGTATGGATGGTCCACCATTTTCCATAGCTCAAGACATGATCCTTGGATGTAGAATTGAAGCCTTCTTTTCCAATAGAGGAAATTGTTCCCAACAAAGATTGGAATGTTGATGAGGTACCTCCCACCTTGATAACTACCCATCTTCTCCTACTTGTGGAAGTATGCTTGGATAAGACCGGCTCTGATACCACTTGTTGGATCTTAGGATGTGTGATTCTTTCTAGAGGGAAGGTGAATAGATATAAATTGCACTTAAATAAAATTTATTAGACATTCATGATATATAACAAGATAAGGTTGCTAATTAGGAATTTAAGTGCAACTAAACATACACAGCAAGGATGAGAGAGATGGAAACAAGCACATGAAAACAAGATATATAGAGTGGTTCCAATCTTCAAACTAGGATATTTTTAGTCCACTACCTAGAGAGTTCAACCTCTAGGATTTCTTAACCATGTCTACTCCTTATATTCACTTATAAGAGTTACAACATATGACCTTACTTTTATAGGCCAAGGACATCCAACTTTCCCTTTGAGGGGAAGGAAGCCAACAACCTACAAAGGACTTACCTATCTAACTAAGAGTCTTCTACCTCACCAAAGAATTACCCACTTTGCAGCGAGTCTTCGGCCTATACCAAGGACTTACCCACTCTTGCACAAGTCTTCATACTTTGGGAAATTACCCACTCTTCTTAGATCTTCCGCCTTTGACTTCACCTTCTCCAAGGAGAAGCTTTCGCCAAGGGATGTCTTCCCTTGTTCTTCTTCACCTCTCTTAGCCAAGAGAGATAACCTTCATGTTCATCTTCATGGTAAAAATGAGAGATTGGGAGGTGGTGGAAGTGAGAGCCTCACAATATATACATGTATACTAGCTCTCTTACAGATCTCCTACTCACTCTAATGGATGTACCAAGTGAGTAAGCTTATAGAGAGAGAGAGAGAAGGATGTAGGATGCACTCAACTATAGAATAGGGACCTTCATAGTGCTTGGCTAACCATGAGATGAATCTCAAGGGGTCCTATTTATAGTTGGGGTGCCTAGAAGCCATTGGGAACACTTAAGGATGAATACTAGCCGTTTGGGGTGTTGCAACGTATATTTTTTGTGAGTTTTGTAACACTCCAATGGCTGGAAACACTTTTTTTGTACTTTTTGTATAGTGCGATCGGTCGAGTTTTGATAAAGCTAACTCAGCCGGTTGAAATATGTGACAAAACTAATTTGAAGCACCAGTCAAGTTTATCCTAGATGACACTTGACTGAACCACTTAAATTAGTTTTGGTCAGTGCAGGGATCAGTTGAGTTCTTTGTAGTGGCAACTCGACTGAACCATTGCATTCACAAAATCCATCAAGGATCGATCGAATTACTTAAAAACATCCTGTAATCAATTTTGGAAAATGTCAATTAAGTTCTTAAATATTTGATTTAAGTGCTCCTGATTTTTACTAACCTTAACTACAAGTCGTACAATCAATACAAGTGATTTACAACATGATTCTAATGGATTTACATCATATTCTACAAAAGTGCACTTGCATTGATTTTGACTTTTCTTTTCTCCGAGTTAGCATGCGCAACTTAGGGCATTTGGAGTGTCTCTGTACCTAATCTAAAATCACTCAAGTAGAAGAATTAGACACAAATAATTTAAATGGTTTAGTCATCATCAAAACAAGGGTTTGGTAAATTTACACCTAGTGTCAACTTTGACCTAGAGTCAACATTTCCTTCATTGTGGATGTGAAACTATGATCTCTTATTGAATTGTTTATTCTTGATCACCATTACAAATATAATATACCAATAATATTTTTGGGAGAGGGATTAGGGGTTGGAATAATCATAGATCTAGTAGTGTATTATGTTGTGGGAGTGGGTAATGCTTGCTACATGTTTTTAGTTTAAATTTAAGGGTGAATTGCTATTAACAAAATGAAATTTAAGTGAAATGTGTACTAATGTGAAACAATAATCCTGAGGAATTCATATATTCCTAATCACAATCATTTAATTTTGAGTTAATTATTTGCTCTTATTTTTAAAATAGCCCCTCAATCATTTAATTTAAACTTAATTATTTTCTCTTATTTTTAAAATAGCCACTCAATCATTTTTTTATAGGCCTAGTTGATTAGGTTACAGTTAGTAGTAGTCTATGGTAAATGTTTCCCTAAGTTCACCACTTGGGTCACATAGGCATATATTACACAACACATACACTTGTGTTTTATATGCATAGTTTTAGCATGTCAAGTTTTTGGCACTGTTGTCAGGGAAACGACAACGCCAACACTATGAATGTTGCAGCTGGAAACTCTAGGCTATTTCTCCTTCTTCTATTTATTTTTTATCTTTTCTTTGAACACGAGCATACCTAAAAAAAATTCTATTATGAATTCATTAGTATTCTGTGTTCTCATATTGCCATTAAGTTTTAGGTACTAGTGCATGGTTCACACTCAAATCACATATTACTCAGAGTCTACTCCAACTAGTGTACTAGAGGAGATTTTTCACCAGGCGCGAGATTTAGGGGCTTTAGCTATTAACTTTTTAACAATAACACCTCTATTGACTTTGACTTTACAAATAAATAAATTAGCTTCGTTTAAACCCATATTATGACTAGCATTTGTTGTTGCGGAATAAACCAATTTCAAAATAGGATAAGATGCTCGATAATGCATGAGTTTCAGTATCATAAGTGTTTCTTCATAGGAACACCCGCGAATTTGATCAATTACTCTTTGGGCTTTGAAAACAGACATATATATGTTGAGCTAAAACTTTAACTTCTATGCCTGGTGTATTTGAGTACTTCTTTATCATAAGGTTAGTTACCACACACCAATAGATAATGAGCAATTACTTGATTTATTTTACTCTACAAATTTTCTATTGAATATCTATATACTATTATATGTATGCTATTGGATATCATTGGATATATTTAACTTAATTTCTTCACTTAAATTGATTTAACCTATTTATATATGTAGATATAAATTTCTAATTTCTAATTGTTTTCTTGAAATACTTATTATTGAAATATTTTCATTTTCAATTTTTTTATTTTCTTATATTTTCATATGTAAATATCTTGAACATATATATTGATATACATATCATTTTATCATTTTTGATAATTTTATAATGGAATTAAAATATTGAATTGAAAAAGTAAGTATTGAAAAAATAAAGAAATTTTTCATAATGGAAATTCATAATCAATATTAAATAAATATATAAATTTGCAAATAAAAATAAATCAAAAAATTAAAAAAGATTAACGATGAGATATATTATTGGGTTTTACATGCAAACCAAAAGTTCGAGTAGGTGCAAATTCTCCCAATTTATGGCCTACCATAGGAATCTATTATATAAATGGGTACATGTTGTTTTCAATTATGAATAGCAATTGTATGGCCAATCATTGTAGGTATAATGGTAGATGCTCTATACCAAGTTACTATTATTTCTTTTTCTTCTCTGATATTGAGTTTATCAAATTTTCTCAATAAATGATTAGCCACAAAAGGATTCTTTTTTAGTGAACGTGCCACAACTTATAACTCCTTTATTTCAAAGATTTTAAAGAATAATAAGATTATTTCAAATTATCAAAATTTGATTTTTATTCAAAATTCTTATTTACGAAGACAAAGAATGAATAAAACTATCACTATATTTTTTTTTCCTTTTCTGACTTCTTCTTCAAAGTGTAGGATAGCCCCAAGGGGTCATAGGGTTTTTTTTTACCAATAGGGGCTCTCCTTTAACCGCCCCCATGGGGATGGTCTGTAGGGTTCATAACAACTCCTCTTACTATGGGACACTTACCTAGCCAACACTTAGATCTAGTTGTACCCAAACCTTTTTGGTTCACCCCAAAAATTACCTATTTGTCTGACTATTGCTAAGCAGTTTTTGGATATCAAATGGACCTTCCCATATGGTAATCTCAATGTGGCCAATTTACCTTCTTTTGCAATCATTTTTGCTGCAACATCTGCTACTCTAGCTAATTTCCCACCCTTTCCGAGTGTGATTTCTATATTATGTATGGTTTTTCCCAAGGGCATATCGTTGAAGTGGATTCTTCTTTTTTCTCAATAAAAACCCCTTCCCAAACTATACAAGTTTCTTTCAAAGCATATGACTTTCTAGATGTATATGAAGATATCTAGACAGATGGATCTTATATAATCATATGATGAAGTACCATATGAGTGGTTATATAGGCATCCAAATCTACCAAATAGCTCATGTTATGATCTCTTATACATCCTAGGTCTCCTTGTTCCATCATCTGGCTTATGTTTTTCATGTAGCATTCAGACCGAATGACTCTATGAAATTAGATGGATACTTCCACATAATGTAGAAGACATCTCTATTTTTCCCTGGGGGATCTTTATAATTACAGTTATGAATTCACCTCTGACCATAAGATTGAATGTGAATAACCCATCTTTGAAACAAGGGGTGCTTCCAATTCTGTACGTGCTTCAAACAATTTTGTCTTCCCCATATTACCATATCTCTAGAGACCATCCGCACAGAGCTTGAAGAGGTAAGCTCGTCCCAGTAATATTGTCTCACATTATGCATGAACTTTTTCAATGCAATGTCAGTGCACTCAGGGCGGGTGACACCGGCCGCAAGGTAGTTCACGTAATCCACATACCAAGGGATAGCTTATAAAGCTTTCATGAGTTGGTCATCTAAAAGAGAGTCATTAATTGGGATCTTTTCAGTGCCTGGGTTTTGGATATGACTCAAGTGGTCTGCCACAACATTCTTTGTGTGTTTCTTATCTCTTATCTCAAAATCAAATTCTTGCAAGAGGAGAATCCATCTGATTAGCCTGGGTTTTGCATCTTTCTTTGCAAGGAGGTAAAAAATTGCATCATGATCAGTGTAGACAATGACCTTCGAACAGATGAGGTAGGATATAAACTTGTCAAAGGCATACACAACCGCTAAAAGTTCCTTCTCAGAAGTTGCATAGTTTCTTTGAGCTTCATCAAGGGTCTTAGATGCATGGTAGATGATATGATGTTTCTTTCCTATATATTGGCCCAAAACAACATCGACTGCGTAATCGTTGGCATCACACATTATTTCAAATGGGTGCTCCCAATCTGGAGCTCTGATGATAGGGGTTGATGTAAGGGCATGCTTAAGATTGTTGAAACTTTTGATGAATTCTTCATCAAAGTGGAAATCATCATCCTTTAGTAATAAGTTTGTCATTGGCTTAGTTATCTTAGAGAAATCCTTTATAAACCTTCTATAAAAGCATGTATGATCAAGAAATGTGCGGACCTCTCTTACATTGGTTGGGAGATTGAGTTTAGAAATCACTTTGATCTTTGCCTTGTCTACTTCTATCCCTTGATTGTTGACCCTATGGTTGAGGATAATGCCTTCTTTTACCATGAAATGACATTTCTCCCAATTTAGTACTAGATGTGCTTCTTTGCATCATTTGAGGATAAGGGATAGGTTCTTCAAGCATGAGTCGTATGAATCTCCATATAACTTCCATAATAGTTTCAGTGAGTCTAGCAATTATAGATCCATGTAACATTAGAAAGTAGCAGGCGCATTGCAAATCCCAAAAGGCATCCTTCTAAAGGCATATGTTCCAAAGGGGCAAGTAAATGTTGTCTTCTCTTGGTCATCTAGATGTATGGGAATTTGATAGAATCCAGAATAACCATTGAGATAGAAAAAATATTCTTGGTGAGTCAATCGCTCTAAGACTTGGTCAAGGAAAGACATCGGGAAATGATCCTTATGTGTGGCCTTGTTTAATTTTTAGTAATCGATACACATCCTCCATCCAGTGGTTGTTCGAGTGGGGATGAGTTTGCTATTTTCATTCCGTGTCACGGTAGTTCCACCTTTCTTTGGGAAAACATGTACTGGACTTACCCATGGAAAGTTAGATATAGGAGAGATGATTCCCGTAGAGAGAAATTTAATGACTTCAAGGTGGACTACTTCTTTCATATTTGGATTCATCTTTCGTTGATGTTTGACAGTCGACTTGTGGTCTTCCACCATGGGGATTTTGTGCATGCAAAGCACTTGACTGACCCCGGTGAGGTCACCCATTTTGTAGCCTAGTGCCTTTCTTCTTTCCCTTAATTCTGTCGGGAGTTTATCTTCTTGTTTGGATGTTAGGTCAGAATTTATGATAACTAGGCAGACCTTGAGATCATCCAGAAACATGTACTTTAGTCCCTCAGGTGGGGGCTTCATTTCAGGGGCCTTTGGTATCTCAGATAGGTCTTCATCTACGTTCATAGCCTTGAGTTCCTCACATTTAGCTTTAGGATCTTCTTCTGTAGAATTGAGGTGTAGAACACAATTCTTTACTTGTTCGTCAATGGAGTCATCAACAAAGGGGTTTGTTAGATCCACTTCTAAAGGATCGTCTGATTCATGGTTCCCTTGCGTGAGGAGTGACATTTTCTCCATGCAATCAATCAAATGGACTTCTTCTTTCATGCTTGGTCTTCGCATACTTTCAAAAACTCTAAACTCGAGTATTTCCTTGCCCAGTCTGAGGAGTAAGGTTCCTGCTTCAACATTAATCAAAGCTCTCGTAGTGGCGAGGAATGGATGGCCAATGATAAAAGGGTATCTAGAGTCCTCTTTTATTTCCATGATTACAAATTTTCATGGGACATAAGAGTCTTTACCTACCTATACTGGGACATCCTCAATGATTCCTAAAGGGAGAGTCATAGAATTGTCTGCAAGTTGTATGGTCATGCCTGTTGGGAGAAGTTATGCAAACCCTAGCCTCTTGCAAAGGCTAAGTGGCATGATAGAGATGCTAGCACTGAGATCAGCTAATCCTTTCTTATATATGGAGTCTCTTATATGGCATGAATCCCAAAAGACCCTAGATATTTTTACTTCTTGGGCATTTTTCTATGAAAAATATCAGAAGTAGTTGTTGCTAATTTGACTATCTCATATTTCTCAGTTATATACTTTGTTGTGAGGAGAAATTTTAAGTACTTTGTCCAGGCTGATATCTCATCCAATGCATCTAGAAAGGGTATATCAACATGAAGCTTCTTCATTGCTTCCTTGAACTTTGTGAAACGAGTATCAAGCTTTGTCTACTTTAGTCAAGCTTGGAAAGGAGGACGAGGCTTGTATACTGGTATAAGTGGATCAGGCATGTCTTCTGCTTTCACAATGATAGGTTCCTCAGAACTTGCTTTGTCTGCCTTATCAGTAGTTAATAGTTCTTTTAGTTGAGATCCATGTACTTTAGTGTCTTGGAAAATCACCAAGTCATCCTCGTCTGTAACTACCATAGGTGTCTTGATAGGAGGATCAGAATAGTCTTTTCCAGATCGAGTGGAAACAGCTTTTAGTTGCTCAGGATGTTTAGGATTGTTCTCTAGTTGGCTAGAAAAAGCTCCAATAGGTGACTTGAGGCTAGCTGAAAGTTGAGCTAGTTGGAATTCAATAGCCTTTGATGGTCTTGTTGATTTATTATCATAGTCTGTTGTGATTGTAGCATCTTCTCAATGGCTGACAGTTTGTCGTCAGAAGAGATGGGACCAGCTTGTTGTCCTGGTTGTAATTGTTGATATCGGATTTGATTGAGATTCAGGAACTGAGGGGTGTTTTGATACTTGTTGTAATTTGTGTTCAGGAAGTTACCCCTAGTTCCCTTGATTTCTAAAATTTTGTTGTTGATTATACTGCAATCTCGGCGGGCCTCATTGTTGATTATCTAAACTGAGTTGTTGTGAGTTTTCCACTCCCAAAGAATTTCCATACTAAAAATCAGGATGGTTCTTATTCTAATTTGGAATATAATACCCTTGACCAGAGATAGAATGGATGGCATTCATATTTTCCATCTGACATTACCTCCTTGGGCACAAGCATTGCCCAGAACGACGTCATAGAAAATATACATGCTAGCATAGAATGATCAGTGCCTTTACATGCTTTGCAAAATGGTGAAGCTGACTTGACTTGCTCTTGTTTTTTAGGGGGCGAGTGCCTCCTATCATAGGCGTTGAAAGACGATACAAGGTTATCTTGCTTTGTAACTAGTATCTTTAGGCTACGTGTGTTACATGGTGAATCATGGTGATAGGGAATGATGGTGAAATAAAAATGTTGTTTGTTTGCCATGGTGATAGGGAATCGTGGTCAATCCATGGTGAATTTTGATGTATTTTTGTCCCAATGAAAAACTATGGTGAATTGTGGTGAATCATGGTGAAAGAAGTTTCTTTCAAGACACCACTACTTATTTAGACAAATGTGCAAAAAAATGCTCTAATAAATATGATTTTTACTTGTGTAGGGTATTTTTTATAAATAAAAATTCCCCTCTACATCACTATAACCATGTAACAAACAACATTTTTAATGTTTTTCACCATCACCATCCCTATCACCATGCACATGTTACCAAACAACACACTTTAATAATTTCCCTATCATCATCACTGTCACTATCACCATCACTATCACTATCACCATCACCATCAGTTTTATCACCACATACCAAACATAGCATTAGAGACTCGGCGATAGACTTGTACTCAGGACTACTTTCTGTCATAGCTACCTTCAACGCTCATTTGCCTATGGATCTACCCCAGTTGGCTTAATTTTCAGCTCCAAGGGTGACAACCTTCCATGCGATATTGTAACTTTGACGCATGAAGTTTCCTCCATATGAGGATTCTAAAAATTTCTTGATATCATCATCCACACCCCTATAAAACATTTCGATGAGTTTATTTTTAGGTATATCATGGTGTGGACACTTGCATAGTAACTCATTGTATCTTTCCCATGCTTCCACTAGGGTTTTGCTAGGGACTTGAACAAATTGTGTTATCTAGCCCCTAATATCATAGGTGAGGGAAGGAGGATAGAATTTTTCTAAGAAAGTTGAATTTGTTCCCAAGTTGTGATGGGGTCGCATTGCAAAGAGTTATACCAACTCATGTCTTTATCTCCAAGGGAGTATTTGAAGAGACAGAGTCTGATTGCATCATATGTAACTCCATTTTGCTTTGTAATAGCACATAAATCTATAAACCTCAAAAGATGCTCTTGACTATCCTCGCCTTGCTTGCCATGAAAAGGGTTGTTTTGAAGCGGTGCATTACGGTGGAATAATCATAGATCTAGTAGTGTATTACGTTGCGGGAGTGGGTAATGCTTGCTACATGTTTTTAGTTTAAATTTAAGGGTGAATTGTTATTAATAAAATGAAATTTGAGTGAAATGTGTACTATGGTGAAACCATAATCCTAAGGAATTCATATATTCCTAATCACAATCATTTAATTTATACCTAATTCTTTGCTCTTATTTTTAAAATAGCCACTTAATCATTTAATTTAGACTTAATTCTTTGCTCTTATTTTTAAAATAGCTACTCAATTGTTTTTTTCTAGGCCTAGCTGATTAGGTTACATATAGCAGTAGTCTACGGTAAATGGTTCCCTAAGTTCGCCACTTGGGCCAGATAGGCATATATTCCATGACACATACATTTGTGTTTTATATGCATAGTTTTAGCATGTCAAATTTTTGGCATTGTTGCCGAGGAAGTGACAACGCCAACATTATGAATGTTGTGGTTGGAAACTCTAGGCTATTTCTCCTTCTTCTATTTATTTTTTATCTTTTCTTTGAACACGAGCATACCTAAAAAAATTCTATTATGATTTCATTAGTATTTTGTGTTCTCATATTGCCATTAAGTTTTAGGTACTAGTGCATGGTTCACACTCAAATCACAGATTACTAAGAGTCTTCTCCAACTAGTGTACTATAGGAGATTTTTCACCAGGCATGAGAGTTTGGGGCTTTAGCTATTAACTTTTTGACAATAAAACCTCTATTAACTTCAACTTTACTAATAAATAAATCAGCTTCATTTTAACCCATATTATGACTAGAATTTGTTGTTGTAGAATAAACCAATTTTAAAACAGGATAAGATGCTCGATAATGCATGAGTTCTAGTATCATAAGTGTTTCTTCATAGGAACACCGGTGAATTTGATCAATTACTCTTTGGGCTTTAAAAACAGACATATATATGTTGAGCTATAAACTTTGACTTCTATGTCTGATGTAGTTGAGTACTTCTTTATCACAAGGTTAGTTACCCCACACTAATAGATGATGAGCAATTATTTGGTTTATTTTACTCTACAATTTTTCTACCAAATATCTATATACTATTATATATTGCTATTGGATATCATTGGATACATTTAACTTAATTTCTTCACTTTAATTGATTTGACCTATATATATGTAGATATAAATTTCTAATGTTTTCTTGAAATATTTATTATTGAAATATTTTAGTTTTCAATTTCTTTATTTTTATATTTTCATATGTAAATATCTTTAACATATATAGTTATCATGTATATTTATATACATATCATTTTATCATTTTTGATAATTTTATAATGGAATTAAATTATTGAATTGAAAAAGTAAGTATTGAAGAAAAAAAGAAATTTTTCATAATGGAAATTCATAATCAATATTAAATAAATATATAAATTTGCAAATCAAAATAAATCAAAAAATAACAAATATTAACGACGAGATCTATTATTTTTTTTGGTCTATCAAAAGTTCGAGCAGATGCAAATTCTCCCAATTTATGGCCTACCATACGATCTGTTATATAAATGGGTAAATGTTGTTTTCCAATATGAATAGCAATTGTATGGCCAATCATTGTAGGTATAATGGTAGATGCTCTATACCAAGTTACTATTATTTCTTTTTCTTCTCTAATATTAAGTTTTTCAGATTTTCTCAATAAATATTTAACCACAAAAGAATTCTTTTTTAGTGAACGTGCCACAATTTATAACTCCTTGATTTCAAAGATTTTGAAGAATAACAAGATTATTTCAAATTCTCAAAATTTGATTTTTATTCAATATTCTTATTTATGAAGACAAAGAATGAATAAAACTATCACTATATTTTTTTCCTTTTTTGACTTCTTCCAAGTGTAGGATTGCCCCTAGGGGTCATAGGGTTTTTTTTTACCAATAGGGGGTCTCCTTTAACCGCCCCCATGGGGATGGTTTGTAGGGTTCATAACAACTCCTCTTACTACTGGACACTTAGCTAGACAATACTTAGATCTGGCTCTACCCTAAACTTTTTGGTTCACCCCAAAATTACCTACTTGACCGGATATTGGTAAGTAGTTTTTGGATATCAAATGGACCTCCCCATATGGTAATCTTAATGTAGCCAATTTACCTTCTTTTGCAATCAGTTTTGCTACAACATCTACTGCTCTAGCTAATTGCCTACCCTTTCTGAGTGTGATTTCTATATTATGTATGGTCATGCCCAAGGGAATATCGTTGAAGTGGATTCTTCTTTTTTCTCAATAAAAACCCCTTCCCAAACTGTACAAGCTTCTTTCAAATCATATGACTTTCTATATTTATATGAAGATATCTAGACAGATGGATCTTATATGATCGTATGATGAAGTACCATATGAGTGGATATATAGGAATCCAAGTCTACCAAAGAGATCATGCAATGATCTCTTCTACATCCTAGGTCTCTCCATTCTAATATTTGGCTTATGTTTTTCATGTAGCGTTCAGACCGAATGACTCTATGAAATTATATGGATACTTCCACACATTATGGGTAATGGGTAACGTAGGAGACATATCTATTTTTCCCTGGGGGGGTCTTTATAATTACAATTATGAATTCACCTCTGACCATAAAGTTGAGTGTGAATAACCCATCTTTGAAACAAGGGGCACTTCCTATTCTGTCTATGCTTGAAACAATTTTGTCTTGTCCATATTACCATATCTCTAGAGTCAATAATTTTCTATGAAGAACTACTAAACTCAATCACTTGATGCCATTACTCAATAGTTTTCTATTGAGGTTTGTCATGTATAGGTACTCAAATTGGATCAGTGATCGATTTCTAGGTTTCTTTGTAAACCTAATTGGTTGCTTCCAATTACATAAATCAATAGTTCAAACTGCACTCAAAGGTAGCACATTTCTCATCGATCTGGGAACTTTTGTACTAGAAACAATGGTATCTCCAATTATAGCCCCTCTGGGATGTAAAATATATCTCTTCTCACCATCCCCATAGTGTATGAGACTAATGTATGCATTTCGATTAGGGTCATATTCTATGGTTACGATTCTACCAGCTATGTCTTTCTCATTCTGTCAAAAATTGATTTTACAGTATAGACATTTATAACCTCCCCCTCTATGCCTTGCAGTAATGATGATGTCCATAAATAAAATTATTTTGTGGATTGGATTTCATGTATATGGCTATGTTGTGTGTGTTCGGGGTAGAAGTTTTGTATAAATGTATGGCCATGTTACCCTTGTTATTTAGTATTTGACTTTAAGTTATTTTCTCTATAGGAGGTGGAATAGATTATCCAGTTGAAGTGTAATGATCATACGTCTGTAATGCATTGCATGTCCCATAGTAGGTTCCACTCTCTTACCCTTTCTGGGGAGTCGATGACTATTCATAGCTATTACCTTGACACCAAAGAAGAGTTTGACCCAATGCTTTATTTTTGTCATAGTTGATCCTGAATCGACATTAGAAGTATATTGATTGTTCCCCAATAACTAATTTTTTTTTGTAAATATTGTGTATTTGATTCCATCCACAAATCCATTTTCTTCCCTATGAGTTCAAATATCAATAAGAATTCTAGTTCTTATTGTTCATATGTTATGGTATGAATATACCATACCAATTTGTTATGTATGGATGGTGAGACTCCATTAAGAGAGAGCCAATTCCAATAGACTTATTGAACTTTCCCATTGGTGTGCATCCAGTAGGAACTGAACCTACGAATTTGCCAATTATGAGTTGGGTGCTTTAACCATTCAACCATGTATGCTTAACAGGGATCATCATACATCATGAATAACCAAATTCCAATTGAAATGAAATCTTTAGGAAGAATCAATGAAAGAGGAATCAATGAAAGAACATCCAATAAAATCATGGATCCTAGAATTGAGAGAGATCAAGAATTCTCACTATTTCTTAGATTCATGGATCAAATTCGATTCAGTGGTATCTTTCACTCTAAAAAAAATTTCACTAAGAGTGTTTTATGAAACTCTTTGAACCCCAAATTTTGAGTATCCTACTTTCACGCGATTCATAGGGTTCAACAAGAAACCCATATTTCATTACCAAAGGTGTAGTGCTGCTTGTAGTAGCGGTCCTTCTATCTCGTATTAACAATTGAATGATGGTCGAAAGAAAAAATATTTATTTCATGGGGCTTCTTCCTATACCTATGAATTCTGTTGGACCCAAAAATGAGACATTGGAAGAATCTTTTTGGTCTTCCAATATCATTAGGTTGATTGTTTCACTCCTGCATCTTTGAAAGGGGAAAATGATTTTTGAAGTTGTTTCATGGATCCGCAAGAGAGTACTTGGATTATCCCAATAAATAAAAGTGTATCATGCCTGAATCTAACTAAGGTTCATGGTGGTGGAGGAACCAGATTGAAAAAAAGAGGGATGCTAGCTATAAGATATCTAATGAAGCCATAGATGGAATTGAGATCTCATTCAAGGAGAGAGATATCAATATATGGATAAAGAGAAAGATATAAAATATGTGGAGTTTCTTTTTTTATCCTATATGGATGATGTAATCCTCAAGGACCATGATTGGAAATTGTTTGATCAACTTTCTCCAAAGAAGAAGCAAAACATAATTAACTTGAATTCGGGACAATTATTTGAAATCTTAGGGAAACACTTGATTTGTTATCTCATGTCTGCTTTTTGTGAAAAAGACCAACTGAAGGGGAGGTCCTCAAACAAAAAGGAGTTGAGGAAACTATTCAATCAAATGGTATTGAGCATGTTTCCCATCTTTTCTCGCGCAACAAATGTGGTAATTCTTTGAAAAAATGTGTTCAATTTCATATGTTGCAATTTTGTCAAAATCTCTTCGTAATCTGAGGAAATAATCAACATGAATCGGATTTTTTGGGGAACATATCGAGTTTTCTTTGGTTAGACAATGTGTGGTTGGTAAACAAGGACCCATTTTTTACCAAGGTATGGAATGTATCATCAAATACTCAATATGATTCCACACGATCCATTTTCATTCAAGTAACGGATTCTGGCCAATTGAAAGGATCTTTTGATCAATCTAGAGATCATTATGATTCCATTAGAAATGAGGATTTAGAATATCACAAATTGATTGATCAAATAGAGATTCAACAACTAAAAGAAAAATTGATTCTTTGGGATCCTTCCTTTCTTTAAACGGAACAAACAAAAATAGAATTAGATCGATTCCTAAAATTCCTTTTTGGATCTTCCTCAATGTCTCAACTATTGATGGAACATGAGAAGAAGATGAATAATCATCCACTTCCAGGAAAATTTGAAGAATTTCTTGAGAATCCTACAAGATCATTTCATTGTTTTTTCTCTAACAAATGGTCAGAACTTCATATGGGTTTGAATCCTAATGAGAGGTCTACTAGAGATCATAAATTTAAAAAAAAAAACAAGATGTTTCTTTTCTTCCTATCAGGCAATTAGAAAATCAAGAAAATGGTTGATATATTCAAGATAATTACGTATTTGCAAAATACCATCTCAATTCATCCTATTTCATCAGATCTGGGATGTTATATGGTTCTGAAGGATGAACGACATATAGAAAGATCAAATAAGATTTCATTCTTGAACAAAAATATATTTTTGGGTTTATTTCATCTATTCCATGACCGGAAGAGAGTGGAATACGTGTTATGTCATGATTTTGAATCAGAAGAGAGATTTCAAGAAACAACAGATCTATTCATTGTATCAATGACCGAGCCAGATTTGATGTATCATAGGGCATTCACCTTTTCTATTGATTCCTACATATTGGATCAAAACAAATTCTTGAATGGGGTATTCAACTCCAGAGATGAATCGAAAAAGAAATCCTTATCGGTCCTACCCCCTCTTTTTTATGAAGAGAATGAATCTTTTAATTGAAGGATAAGAAAAAAAATTGGTCCGCATCCACTATGGGAATGATTTGGAAGATCAAAAATGAAAAAGAATGCTATTTGCAAGCAACAACATAATGGAGAAAGTCAATCAATATAAGGTGATCCGAAATCTGATTCAAATATGTGGGAAGATGAGAGGAAGAAAATGGATAGGAAAATAAAATAAATTGTCCACTACAGAGAAAGAATGAGGAAGTGGAAATCATGTTTCCTATGAAGGTATAGGAGGAGGTAGAATACAACTTCCATATTTTTAGATTATCTATATTGGTTGTGATGATAAAACATTGTTTGTGTGATCATCTGACCCACTCGTGAGGAAGGGAAATTAGTGTGTGATAGAAGAAAAAAAGAAATTATACAAGATTGATACAATTAATTGAAATGTCCAATCAAACCTAGTTAAAATTAGTTAATTAATTTCATAGTGAGCAATACATTTCCAAATTTTATGAAAATTTTCATGTACAATAATTAAGGTATGAGGAATCCATATTTTTGACAATTTCCCCTTTGAATCCATATTATAGGTTAACCTCTCTACTTGGAGGAAAATCAATCAAGACATGCAATTATTATCCTTTTAATAAATGATGCAATGATTTGCTACTTATCTCCTTCTACTCATCATATAAGTCTAAGAAGATTTTAGAGTGCTAATTTGAATTAAAACCTATTGAGTGGTGAATTTGTAAAAGTAACCCCCACTTGAAAACCTAACTAATTGATTTTTCCTTGAGCTATTATATAAGGATATTTACTAACACATAATAGTTATAAACTCTAATTAATCCTAATATAATTTAATTTTGGTAGTATGCATATTAACACCAAAATAATCAAAAGATCATAAGAAAAGAGAGGGTTAAGTTATGTACCTATATTTGAGTATGTTATGTTGACCTAGAGGTTATACATTACCTATATTTTGATAATGACTTAACTATTCCATTCATTTGTATCTAACATGTGCGTTAAAGATTGTTTGCAGACATTAGGTACATGAAAAGGATCACATATATAATCCCTAGAATGGGCCAAGTGCAAGCCAAATTGACTACAAATGTGCAATTTAGGATTTCTATGTAAATCACCTTAGAACATAAATGTAATCACTTGTAACGATGAATATGCTTGTAACTTAGAAGAGAAAATTGTTTGGGACAAAATTCACCAAGTGCTAATCACTTTTATTGCAAATTAGAAAATCAATTTCAGGCACTTGGTCGGTCGAGTTTCCCACCCTGAAACTCGACCGATCATCCTGAGTCAATTTTCTGAAGATTGCAATCGGTCGAGTTGTGCACTCACAGAACTCGACCAATTGGGTAGTAGGCCATTTCCAGTTGAAATGGTCGGTCGAGTTTCCTCAAGACAAACTTGACCGATCATTTGAACATCGGATTGGCTGCTACTTGATCGGTCAAGTTACACCCATTGATACTCGACCGAATGCACTGTACGGAATTTGCAGAAAAAGTAATATGACCGTTGGTGAATTGTTTTGGGCAAAAATATAGTCGTTTTCTTGAAGGAAAAACGACCACTTTTGCACCCAAGTGTCCCACAACATAAAGATCCACCCTCAACTATAAATAGAATCCCTTGGACTTCATTCCAATCTGCTCTTCCATTGCAAACTTAGTTCTAGCTTAGTTGAGAGTGTTCCAAGCCCTTGAGCCCCTTTCTCTCTCTACCTTCAAGATAATTTCGTGAGAGTGAGTTAGGTCCCTGTGTATGAGAGCTATCCTTTGTGTTATGTAAATCTCTCCTTTCTTTCTTCCTACCTCCAAATCAAATTGAAGATTGATTGAAGCTACTTCTCCGAGTGAAAGAGGAGTTGTTGTTGTTCTTCTCCGAGTGAAGGGGAAGATGTGTTGCTGATCTTCAAGAGTGAAGATTGATCGTTGCTCCAGCTCCCTTGGTGAGGGGAAAATGTGGGCAAGCTCTCCAAGTGAAGGAGAGGTGCAAGGCAAGCTCAAGTTAGATAGGTAAATCCTGCTAGGCTGAAGACAAAGGTGAGATTGGGTAAGTCCTTTGAAGAAGGCTGAAGAATCTTGCTTTGTGGGTAAGTCCTTGGATAGGTAGAAGATATTAGCTTGAGTAATTAAGCCCTTGGTTGTGTGGTTTGTGTATCTTGTAATCTTATCATGATATATAAGAGGACCAAGTTGCAAATCCTAGAGTCTAACCAACTCTAGGTAGTGGACTGACATCGCTCCTAAGTTTAGGACGTGGAACCACTCTAAACCACATGTCCAAGTTCATTATCTCTTATCCTTGCTTTGTATGCTAGAATAGGATATCAAATTGCTACTTGCATTAGTTTTTGCACTACAATTAAATTGGTGGTCTAATCGATTTTGTGGAGTGTGTGTAGCTCTATTCACCCCCCCCCTCTAGAGCCCATTGATCCAACATGTTACACCTCAGCAGCTCCTTTGTAAAAAAAAGTGATCATCATTACACAATTGGATCATTAATTGGAGTAATGTTGATAGCAAGAATAGAATAAGCATCAAACATTGTTGGGTACAACTTTTTCATCAAGTGTACATCAAAGGGTTGACATGGTGTTGATAGGTTGGTGATCGGCCTAAATTGCACGTCCAAAATAGAGCGGAACTAGAGTAGTCAGACTCTTGAATTTATAACCCAACACCCAGTCCCCCACAACGATTATATAGGGTCTGATGTAGTAAACTGGGGTCAAACCACAGGGACAAGGTTGGTAAGTGTTAAGGACGTGAAGCCTAACATTCCTACACCCCAAACGAAAAGGTGGGTCAAGGTGATGTTTTCTAAGGAACGATGATGCTCCAAATAAAACAATGAAAGGCAAAAGAAAGACAATAAAACAAGTGAACAAATTCGAACAAGAAATAAGAAATAAAAGTATGGAAGGAAACTTGGATCAGGTTTCACCTACTAAGATATCTCACCATCATGCAAAACACACACCCCTTTGTATACCTTTATCAATATTACAAGCCATCATCAATTATGTCTATTCCCTCCTCTCTCGAGCTTACGAAAGATCTAGATTATAAGGTGGCCTCTCTCTCGAGATGACATCCAAACAACCACAAAGCAAACCATATTACCATTAGCTTTAGTACTCCAACACTTACATGCATCCATACTACTCCATAACTCTGGATAAGATTAGTACTAGTCTTTCGAGGTATCAACAATCATACATCACAAGATGGTTACTAAGCACACAAGTGAAGTGTTAAGAATAAGAGTATAGAGATAATCTTGATAACAACACATATATATTCAAAGGGAGGCAAGAATATACATGTTGGGAGAGCCTTAGTGGCTACTCCCAATCCAAGTTAAATGTTTAGCCACACATGTTAATGGGAAGCATAACAGTGTTACAGAAGGATAGATACGTCAAGAATAATGAAGAAGTAAAGGGTACAACATGAAGGAGATGATAGATCTAGAGAAGGGATAAGTCGATACACCAACTGTACTTCTCCAGATCTAGATCTGGAGCGGGCGTGGATGATGGAAACTTCTCCTTTTGAAGAAGAGGATGATTGATATTCTCTCTCCTCTAACTTTTATCTTTGGAGGTCCAAGACCAATGGGGATGAACATGAATGACTCTGGAGTTTGGAAGCACTTCGTGGTCTTTGATGATCTAATGATTTGACAGGTGGAGTCGGGAGCCTATTTATAGGCACTGCCCACTGACTTAACTTTTGGTCACGGTCGTCACGCATGGGCTGGTCGTGACCTTTGTTGTGGTCACGAAGCTCAGTGGAGTCGCCTCGGTCATGGTCCCAATCGCAGCTTGTGTAGAAGTGGTCTCCTCCTTACGATCGCGGTAGCTACCAATACATCGTGGTTGTAGTGTGTTACTCCAGTCGCGATGGAGGTCACGGTAGAGGTGTGAAGTTGTCGATCCATGGCTCTGTTGTGGTCGCAATGTGTACGGACTGTGTAGTCATGGTCGTGACATAGCATGAACCTACATTGAATGAAAAATGTATGAAATCAATATTTTGGCCCTAAGGTACTCAAATGAACAGAAAAATCCATAAAAGTTATGCTAGGATAGGAATAAAACATATGTGAAAAGTTCACAAAATGCGATGTTATCAGTTGGGAAGGGGTAAATCGACATCTCTAGACTATAGTCTCATTTCCCAGGTCTTGAGGTCTTATATGAAATGATCTTAAAAGGAATGATTGGACTACCCATATAACCAAGGTGCACCTCCTTCTCAGGGAGCCCATCACTAAAGAACTTTGTGGTTAAGCATGCTCAGCCCAGAGTAGTACTATGATGGGTGACCAATCGAGAAGTTTATCCTAGCTTGCGTGTGAGTGAGAACAAAGTCTGCAGTTAAGGCTAGTGGTGGTAGTGGGGCCAGTCAAAATTCCTAAAACTCTACTAGAGCATTGGACAGTTGGCCCAGGTGTTACATAAGGTGCTAACCACATGAGTAATGGATATTATGTTGCATGAGTGGGAATGGTGAGTAACTAGTAGTCCGGGAGGAAGGTGGAAAGTGGAAATCATGTTTCCTATGAAGGTGAAAAGAAAATAAGAGGAGGAGGTAGAATACAACTTCTAGATTTTCAAATTATCTAGGTTAGTTGTGATGATGAAACATTGGTCGTGTGATCATTTGACCCACTCGTGAGGAAGGGAAATCAATGTGTGATAGAATAAAAAACAAATGATACAAATTGATGCAATTAATTGAAATGTCCAATCAAGCCTGGATAAAATTAATTAATTTCTTTCATAGTGAGCAATACATTTCCAAGATTTATGAAAATGTTCATGTACGATAATTAAGGTATGAGAATCCATATTTTTTACAATTTCCCCTTTTGAATCCATATGATAGGTTAACCTCTCTACTTGGAGTAAAATCAATCAAGTAATGCAATTATTATCCCCTTAATAAATGATACAATGATTTGTACTTATCTCCTTCTACTCACCATATAAGTCTAGGAAGATTTTAGGGTGCTAATTTGAATTAAAACCTATTGTGTAGTTAATTTGTAAAAGTAACACCCACTTGAAAATATAACTAATTGATTTGTCCTTGAGCTATTATATAAGGATATTTACTAACACGTAATACTTCTAAACTCTAATTATTAAAAATTTCATGTACAATAATTAAGGTATGAGAATCCATATTTTTTACAATTTCCCCTTTTGAATCCATATGATAGGTTAACCTCTCTACTTGGAGTAAAATCAATCAAGTAATGCAATTATTATCCCCTTCATAAATGATACAATGATTTGTACTTATCTCCTTCTACTCACCATATAAGTCTAGGAAGATTTTAGGGTGCTAATTTGAATTAAAACCTATTGTGTAGTTAATTTATAAAAGTAACACCCACTTGAAAATCTAACTAATTGATTTGTCCTTGAGCTATTATATAAGGATATTTACTAACACATAATACTTCTAAACTCTAATTATTCCTAATATAATTTAAATTTGTTGAATATGAATATTAACACCAAAATAATCAAAAGATCATAATAAAAGATAGGGTTAAGCTATGTACCTATATTTGAGTGTGTTACACCTAAACACCTCCTTCATAAAAAAAAATGTGATCATCATTGCACAATTGGATCATTGATTGGAGTAATGTCAATAGCATCAACAGTACAGGCATCAAACATTATTGGGTACAAATTTTTCATCAAGTGTACAGAAAAGGAACGACATGGTGTTGATATGTTGGGTAGGGGTAAATCGACATCTCTAGACTATAGTCTCATTTCCAGGCGCACAAAAATTCTTGTTAAGCTGAATATGCATCGCTACATAAATACCATCATCCATATTGTAGATGTAACAAACTACTATTTTTGTAGAAGTTACCAATTTTGGCCTCACGTGTACATCGTGATCGTGGTGATCTTGACGTAGTTGACCTATGTCTTAAGAAAAGGTTGTAAAACGTTGACATGTACTCTTAAGAAAAATGTGTTGTCTATGTTTGACATGGATACATATGATCCACATCCACCCTCATATTGTTTTGTATGGATGTAACCACGCAAAGTTGTTCCCACCAAGAAATGTAGTTCCATGAAACTTGGCCTCAACATATTGCACACGTCTCTCTTCTAGAAGTCAATCCTAGTTGGAGAATGATCCATTTGAGTAGAGCATTGCAAAAGACAACTCGACCCGTGTTTCATAAAATGTTGGGGGATCATCCATTGTTTGTTTGTTCTACTCAAACGGACAAGATGGCCTCAATGTTCTAAATACAAGTATCATGTGCATCTAAGTGGTGTTGGTTTCCATCATATTAGTGTAGTCTATGTTTCTTACCATGACTGCAAATTGTGGTGTTTCCACACCTACCACTAGTATTGACCGCAACTGAAGTCAGGATGGAGGCAAGCTACGACATACAAATAGAGTGGGGTCACTATGCTAAGGGGGAAAATGAATTAGGAAGAAAGGCTTAGTAGTGTTAGGGCCTAGTAAGTTGATGTTGGATCGACCTACATAGCAATGAAGACCTTACAAGGGGTGGTCCACGATTAGAGGGGTCGGCAACCTTGGAGGGATCTCACATGAATATGGGAGCCAAAGCATGGTCTAGAGACAATGTTTTTTGTGAGTTGCTAGTGACTAGATGACACGTGTCACTTTGGACAACCCCCTTAGTCCTAATAACCTTCAAGGATTAGGGATGTAGTAGGCCAGAATGGTCGATCACTATGAGGTAGAGGAAGGGGGCATTTATTGGGAGGAGTAGAGGGGGAGTCATAAGGGTATGGAGCATTGGAATTGACATGTTACCTAGTTTTCTAAAGTCTAGGAGGAGGAAGAAGAATAATAAGAAGAATTCAATGTTGATGATAATGATGAGAGGAGGAGGAGATACCAACAGTAGTGAGAAGATACATACAGAGAGAGATGTAGAGAATGAAAGGAAGTAGGGCCTCCTATCAATCATTGTTGTAATTAGAAGGAGACCATTGTAAAATAGGGAACATAATGACTGCAGGGTGAAGGTCATTGTGAGGAAGTGGCAAATGATATAATCATAAGTAGTTTCTTTGGGGGCTTCTAACCTTTGAAGTGGACCAAATATTTATCTTATTCAACAAAACTTGTCTTACTTGAAATTTATATCAATATGCATTACACATGGATAGTTTTGGGACATGCTTTCATGTCATATTGTTTATGGGAGGTAATATTGGTAAAAATAAATTAATTTGCTTGTAAATACTATGAGCATGAAAAACGTAACCCAAGAAGATATTGATAAATATTTTATTATGTGTATAGTTTTGTTTTCTATGTGTGATAAACAAATAACTAAGAAACAGTTAACATCCAAATGATCATAAGGACCTACTTAAAATAAACCATAAAAGACCTATTTTAATATATTACAACTAAACCTAAAGGACTTGTGTATCAAATATAGTATATGAAGTGTTAGTGTCCACCATGTTTGTGCTACTACTCTTATTTTGTTTTGTATTTCTAGAAAACATAAGATTTTTCTTGGATTTAGCATTTGCTCCTAACTTTTGGTGCTACTTGATACTTAATCCTTAGATATTATTATGTTATGTAAATAAATTTTTAGTATTTTTATGTGATAATGTTTTCTCTCTCACATATATATAATTTTTGTTTTAAGCACATAATACGATGAGCATTTATAGAATATGGACCCTTACTTCAAGGGTGCCTAGAGCAATCAGGTTAGGCATGTCAAGTATAAATGAACATCTAGGCTACTAGGAATCTAACTATCCCAAGAGTGGGGAACACAACTATGAAAACCTAGGCTCTAACAAAAGTAAAATAATAATAAATAGATGTCAACTAGACATCTCATCTTAAATTAGAGTGAGAGATCAAATATTTTTATGATTCTCAAATTGAGGTTTTGTCCAAAGTTGTTTGCATGTAGAATCGCATTGGTACCATGATGCTTATTACTAAATTTCTAGCATATATAAACTCATGATTAAGAATATCATTTATGGTACCTAATTTTCAAAATAGTTATGATTTCATATTATATTTGGTACTATAGGAATATTTGTGAAGTTTTAAACTGTAACACGTCATTGTAATATTAAGGTATATTCCAATTTTCATCCTAGCATTATGATATTTGTAATATTTTCTTGTGTTCAATATTGTATGGTTCTTAGCATACATCCATTTATTTGTTCATCGCCACTATCATCTAAGCCTCAATCCCAATCATGTTATTGTCGACTACAGGGATACTTCTTCTCCAATCAGCTTGGTTATGGATCATACTCTGACCAAGATGTAAAAAATCAAAATTTCTCTTTATAATCTCTTCCCAAGTTAATTTAGGTCTGCCCCTGCTTCTTTTAATTATACTTGACTCAATAACCTTGCTTCGGATAGGTGCATTCGTCAATTTGCATTGCACATATCCATACCATCTTAGATGGCCTTCACACAACTTGTCCCTGATGCTCACTAGACCCACTTCGTTCTTGAGATAGTCATTCCTCAAATAATCTTTTCTTGTCTTCCCACTCATCCATCTCAACATATGCATTTCGACTACATTCATCTTGTTGGGACCTTATTTCTTCATTGTCCAACATTCACTCCCCTGTATGGCATGGTTGGTTGTATAGTTGTTCCATAAAACTTTTTTTTTATTTGTGAGGGGTCTTCTGGTCACATACTACTCCAATTGCAAGCCTCTACTTCAATCATCCTACTATAGTCATGTGACAAACATTATCTTGAACCTCACTCTCCCTTTCAATAATAGAATACAAGTAAATAAACTTCTCACATATCAGTACATCCAATCCATCCAACTTGACCCTACATTCACAATTCTAGATTGGCTAAAATTGTAATGCATACATAAAACTTTTTTTAGATGATGTGTGAACCAACCCCGAGGAGACACTTCGGTGACCCCACCTCAGCATTGTAAACCCTTGACCCCCCCCTCAACTACTCCACATCGGAGGGGCATTTGAATCTCACTTTGGGCTTGCCTTTATGATGGGATAATTCATTTCCAAGGTGCACAACTTGGGTTTCAAACCCAGGCCCTTCATCGGGGAGCTCGTGCCTTTACCACCCGAGCTACAACCTTGTTGATGCATATATACAGTTTTCCTTCTACTAATCATAAACCAATTATATTCCATTGCATTTATGTAAAGTTCAACGTTATCATTCAATATTTCTTTTATTTCATCAATCAACGTAATATCATCAGCAAATAGGAATGTTCCAAGAGATATCATCTTGAGCATTCTTTGTCAACTTATTCAAGATAAGAACAAGTAGAAGTGGGTTGAGTATCGATCCTAGATGTACCCCCACAGTGATAAAAAAAATTTGTGTCTCTCCTCCAGGAATCCTAACTCTTGCATTTGAGTCATCATACATGTCTTTAATCAGGTCAATGTATTGAATTAGCGCACCCTTTTATGCTGACCCTCCATAGCACTTCCTTGGGTACTCAGTCATAGGTATTTTCTAGATCAATAAACACAATATAAAGATCTTTTTTATTTTCTATATACTTCTGCACAAACCTCCTTGTGAAAAAATAGTTTTTGTTGTTGATTTCCCGACATAAAACCAAATTGGTTGTATAATATATGTCGCTATCGATCTTAGCCTTCACTCAATAACCTTCTCCTAAAGCTTCATAGTGCAAATCATCAACTTGATATCTATGTAATTTGTGCATCTCCTTGTTCTTTTCGATCATGACTTTAATATTGTTTTTCCACTCATTTAGTGTCTTGTTTGTCTTCAAATCTTGTTGAAGAAATTCATTAACTACATAGCTCCTTCATCCCCATACTCTTCCATACATCAATGGGATTACCGTCTGAACCGCATGGCTTTTCTATTTTCATCTTTTTCAAAGCATTCTTGACCTCATATGGTGAAATTCGTGGTGTGTAGGTGATATCTCTTGCATTAATGTCACTGATACTCTTGCATTATTCACAATATTCCACTGCAAAACTTATAAAAGTAGTTTCTCTATTGGTTCTTTATATCATCATCCTTCACCAACACTTTGTCATCTTCATTCTTGATGCAATTTCTTCATACAATTATATATTAAAATGTAAAGGAGATAGTTCTACACAGTTTTGACCTTTAATTCGAGTTATTGTGATTTCTTGATGACAAAATTGCATTGAGCATTAGTAACTTAAAATGTTTGAGAGATGTATGAGGGCTAATCTCATCTCTAATGCAACTTTTGACTTGTGTTTCACATAGCGACATACAACTACATCGACATAAGGAGAATGTTATCTAGAAGTTTCACAAAATTGGAAGAACTTTTGAAGTCACAGCTTTCACAGCTCACCTTTAGACATCTATTCTATATAGGATAGTGCATACGAGTGCTTATATGCATTTTTTAAAAAAATCAACTTACAATTGAGTTCTTGGATTCTTATAAGGTAGTTAAACAATGCACGTGTATATACAATATTTGCATTTTGATTGTCAAAATACATCTAGGAAATTGTTTGGGGCGGCTTCTATGTAAAGAATCAAGGGAAAAAATCAAAATGGCACAGTTTGATAAAAATAATTCTGGGAATAGCACCTCCATGAAAATAATTCCCAAGCTAGCCCACTTCTCTGTGAAAATGCCACATAAATTGGCATTTTTCTGATGGAGGTTGTGAAAACACCACTGTAATTGGAGCTTTTGATAAAATAAAAAATAAAAAAAAAGTAAAGCAAAAACACCAAAGAGTTGACGTTTTCACCCAAAAGTGTTAGGTGAAAGCGCCAACTTTCTTGGCATTTTTGCTTTGTTTTTATTTTTTTTCTCATTTTTGATTGAAAGTTCCAAATGTAGTGGCATTTTCACAATTTTAATCAGAAAAATGACAATTCAAATGACATTTTATCAAAAAAAGTGGGCTACTTTGAGAATTATTTTCATGGAGGTGCTATTCCCGAAATTATTTATATCAAATTGTATCATTTTGTTTTTTTTTCAAGAATCAAGCTATAGATTGGTCTTTGTCTTATAAGGCAATTATGTAATGCACTTATTTATGTAATATTTATATAAAATTCTACAAATTAAAATTGTCACTTTTATACTGTTTAAAGAGCGTAGGACAAATTGCTACAAGAGTAATAGAAATGGCGGCGCAAGAGGGGCGATCGGGGGGCGACGCGACAAGTGAGTTACGGAAAACCCTAGAAGATGACGGCGGGGGTCCCAAGAGCAACGCGAATAGAGAATTACCGACAACCAGACCGGGGAGTCCGGCGAGTTTGCAGAAGGTCGGGCTCAAACTAACGTATGCTGGGATGAGGGGCGAGGAAACAGCTACCGGCGATGTAAACCATATGGAGGTAGATACATGCGGCGAAGCGGACAGTGCTCCTATTACTTCGGAAGTCCCAGTTCCGATCCCTGTAAAGTCTTTCAAACAAGCCGTCACCGGAAACAGCGAGGGAGGGGGGGCGGCGTCGGACCCCTTCTTCATTGACGATGAGCCGGAAGAGTTAATCAACCCTGAAGACATCGAACTGGTATGTGAACGAGGCTTTCCAGAAATTTTCGTCGCACCGGAGGCAGAAGAAATAATGAGCAGACCTTTCAAGTATGCTGTGATCGTCAAGTTGATCGATAGACACGTCGGTTTCCTTACCATGTCCGAACGGTTGAAGCTTCTCTGGAAACCGGCAGCCCGGTTTGAACTATACGAGCTCGCTGAACAACATTATGTTGTCCAATTCTACAGCAAAACTGATCAAGAAAACGTGTTAACTAAAGCACCATGGTCCCTCTTCGGAGGCTGTCTTGCTGTTTGGCCATGGGATGGATACTTCGAACCATCAAAGGGACTCCCAAGCCACATTGTAACGTGGATCCGAGTCGTAGGACTCCCTATTCACTACTATAATAGAGAGATTTTCAACACCATCGGCCAAGCTATTGGACGACTCGTCAGGGTGGATGATCACTCTACGAATCGCACAAGAAGCAGGTTTGCGCGTATTGCAGTAGAACTCGACACAACTAAACCCATCCATCCTGCTATACTGATAAATGGTCGGGAGTATAAGATTGAATATGAGTCGCTGCCGGACATGTGCCTAAAGTGCGGTAGATTAGGTCATGCCGAGGCTGACTGCAAGGGGAAGGACACAGACCCACATCAGGCCGCCGCAGAACCGAATGAAGATGAAGCGGGGGTTAGATGGTTAGAGGAAGGGGAAAAATGGCAGGTGTACTATGGTAGGAATGTGATGGCCCGGAGACCACAACAGAATAACGAACCAAAGAAAACCAGGGCGTCGGCCAACAAGTTCCAGGCCTTAGACAGTGAGGAGGACGGGAAAGCCATCGAGAAGGAGAATACCAGTGAAGAAAAACATGCGCCAGCATATCCTGCTGATGCCCGTGGACCCAAAGCCTGGAGGAAGAAGCAAAGAAGAAACGAAGACATTGATGTGTCAACCAAAAAGACAAATGAGGATCGTATTCCAGAGAAAGAGGCGCAACCTGCTACGGAGGCCAATCCAAAGCACACCGTCGTCAGACCTATAGGTAATGAGGTCATCGAGGGGAGAACAGACATCCACACTATTACACCTAACAGAACTACCCATATCGTAGTCGAGGAAGTTAGGCCAACAGCGGATAAATCTAATCCTAACAATGGAACCGGAAAACCTGCTCTGCAAGGAAGGAAAGCAAAAGAGAAGATGCATCAGCTCGACACGAGCAGTCCACAAACAGAACATCAGTATGTTACCAGGAATAGATCGCGGCGGGAGACTGAGGCTACTGACGGAGGAACCCCTCCTTCCACCCAAACCTCTCTATGATTAATACGATCGTTTGGAATATAAGAGGTGCCGGAAAGCCGGCAGCTAGGCAAATCATCAAAAATCTGGTTGTTAAACACAAAGTGAAGCTTGTTTCCATTCTTGAGCCCCGCATCTCGGGCAAGGAGGCGCAATCTGCTATCCAGGACATTGGTTTCGCTAGCTCACATAGAGTAGAGGCCAATGGGTTTTCAGGCGGTATATGGTTACTCTGGAATGATGACGATTGTGAAATCCAGATTCTGGAGAGTCACAAGTATTTCATCCACTGCTGTATTAACAATAAGACTCTTTGTACCTTCGTCTACGCTTCCCCTAACCCTGGAGGGTGCCCTGTCCTTTGGGAACACCTGATTAGACTCAGCAAATCGATCGATAAGCCTTGGGTTACTATAGGCGACTTCAACTGTATGTTAAACCCGGATGAGAAGATAGGAAGTAAGAGGTTCAATGTCTCTGAAGCTGCGAGATTCAGCATGGCAATTACCCAGGCGGGCCTTGCTGATATTGGTAGCATAGGCTACGCTTTCACCTACAAAAAAGGGCTTCTACATGAACGGCTTGACCGCGCCTTGGCAAACAGGGAATGGATTCAAGAGTACCCCTATGTTATATGTGAGAACCTCCCTAGGATAGGTTCCGATCACAACCCTGTCGGACTTCTGAGTACTGCACGGAGGAAGAGTACCGCACGGTTTAGAACCAAAGCTTCTTGGACGCAGGAGCCAAGCTTTCGCAACATTCTGGATCTGCACTGGAACCCCTACGCCCCATTCCATACTGCTCTATGCAATGCTAAAGAACATATTACCAAATGGGACAACAGGTTGAGGAACGACCAGAACAAAACCAAGCAAAATCTCATCAATGAAATAGCCAATCTACAACGGGGGATGGAAAGGTCATACACTGAAGAACACGACCGGCAGTGCCACAAGCTCGAGAATGAGCTGCAAAACTTCATGCTGAAAGAGGAAGAAAACTGGAAACAGAAGAGCCACATTAACTGGCTTGAGAATGGCGATAGTAACACCAAGTTTTATCATGCTTATGTCAACAATAGACGCAGACTTAATAACATCACTAGCCTTAAAGACAACGAGGGGAACTGGATCTCCAACAGCACTGAGTTGAAATTGCTAATCTTTAATCACTTTGAAAGCATGTTCACCGAAACAAAGCCTCCGAACACTACCACCATGAATGACATTCCTGCTAGGTTCAAAGCTCTCACATCTCGCCAATTGCGCATGTTGGGCGCGGTGACTACTGAGACGGAGATCTGGAAAATTGTTAAACAGGCAAATCCATTTAAGGCAGCAGGGCCCGATGGTACAGATATGCATTTCATCAAGTCGAACTGGAAGACTGTTAAACAGTCCCTGCTCACTTCGATTAGAAGCATGATAAATGGCAATGAGATTCCGAGCACAGTCGCGGATGCAAGCATTGTGCTTATACCAAAAGTGAAACATCCTACTAATTGCAGCCAACTCAGACCGATTATGTTAAATAATGTCTGTCTCAAGCTGGCTTCCAAGGTTATAGTGGGCAGAATCAAAAGATACATGTCTCAGTGGGTTTCTCCGGTGCAGGCGAGCTTCATTCCGGGAAGGTGTATTTCTGACAATATCATCGTTGTCCAGGAGATCATACATAACCTGAGGCGCAAAACGAGTGCTCCCTATATGGCCATTAAGGTGGATCTTTCCAAAGCATATGATAGAATGTCATGGAATTTCATCGAGAACACCTTAAATAAGATGACCTGGCCTCCACATATTAAATCCTATATCATGAATTCGCTTTCAGCTGGTAACACGAGTATCATTCTCAATGGGGAGTCTCTCCCACCCTTTAAAACCTCCAGAGGTCTCAGACAAGGCGACCCGTTGGCCCCGTACCTGTTTGTTCTGTGCATGGAGCGTCTAACGCAGCTAATCAACCAGGCTGTGGAGGCAAAACAATGGAACCCAATCAAGATCTCTCAACAGGGACCCTACATTTCCCACATCAGTTTCGCCGACGATATTGTCATCTTCGCTAAAGCTTCTCTGGAACAGATGACTATCATAAACCAATGCTTCAAGAGGTTCGAGGCAGCATCGGGCCAGAAAATCTCGATTGAAAAGTCTAAGATTTACTTTGCAAGCTCTGTTAGTAGCGGCACTAGATCAGCTATCTGTAGAACCAGTGGGATCATGGAAACCGACGACATCGGCAAGTATCTGGGTGTACCCCTTTTGCACAAAAAAGTGAGCAAACACACCTATTCTTTCCTTGCTAACAACCTGGAATCTAAGGCAAATGGCTGGACGGCTAGGACTCTATCCTTGGCGGGGCGGATATGCCTTGCCAAATCAGTGATGACGACCCTCCCAACCTACGTAATGCAAACTGCCACTATTCCGATGTCCATCTGCAGCAAGCTAGATAGAATTACCCGCAATTTTATCTGGGGTGGTTGTCAAAAAGAGAATCATGTCTCCCTAGTTGCATGGAGCAAAGTGACTACTACAATGAGCAATGGAGGACTGGGCATCAAGTCCATGGCCGACTGGAACAAGGCGCTCATCTGGAAGAATGGCTGGAGGTTTCTGAACTACAAAAATTCGCTCTGGGTAGAGGGGATGCGGCACAAATATAAGAACTATAATGAGCACTCTAGCAGGAGGGCGACCCCAGTATGGAGAAGTATATATGAGGGGCTTGACTTCATTAAAGATAATTGCATCAAAACAATTAACAATGGGACTACGACGCTGGTCTGGAAGGACCATTGGGTCCCTGGTTTCAAAGACCTGGGGGCTAACTGTACTCATCCTATTGGCACTGACATTGCCGACCTTACTGTTGATTGCCTAAGAGACCTCAACGGAAATTGGGACAAGGAGTTTCTGTCTAGCTACCTCCCTACTGCCTGTGTTAACCGTATCATGGACCTCCCAGTTCCTGCTATGAGCAAGGGAGAAGACACTTGGAGCTGGATGCATAATGACAATGGCGAGTATAATGTATCTGCTGCTTACGACATCATCCGGAATGATAACCAGTACCCCCATAATAAGTTGTGGCACTTAATCTGGAATTTGCAGGTACCAAACAAAATCAGAACCTTTATTTGGTTGGTCGCTCATGAGGCTATTATGACCAATGTCAGACGGAGACAAAGGAAGTTTACAGATTGCTCTATCTGTCCCAGATGCGAAGCCTATGAGGAAGACGCTCTGCATGCCCTTTGGCTATGCCCTAATGCACAGGAAGTTTGGCTCAGACTTAATCTCACCAACCCACCCGATCAGCCATTTATTACCATCCAAGAATGGCTCATGCATCACTTGCAAGTAAAGGGAGATCACCCGGCACAGTTTTCTGTAGCCTGCTGGATTATCTGGAAGACTAGAAATAAGGCAGTGTTCGATACGGTTCCTGTTGGTACAACTAAACAACTTGTTCAGTTCAACGATCTTTGGAATAAAATCCTCACGGCTAGATACAGGAAGGAGTCAGCTAAAAACAACCACGCAGACGAGGATCACGAGAACACAAGCATTCTGGATCATGTCAGAATTTGCTATGTTGACGCTGCTGTTAAAGGAAAGGAGGCTGCTATAGCTGTCGCGTCTCTGGATGAGAACAAGTGCTGGGCTGGTGGGTTTGCTAACCTTGTTCATGTTGAGTCTGTGACTGAAGCTGAATTGCGGGCGATCGAGTTGGCGGTGAGGTCTACGCCCAATTCTGATGATATTAATACTTTCATCGTTACTGATAGTGCTCGAGCCTTGGAAGCTATTGAAGGACATCCGCGGAAATTCCCTGCTTTGAACAGCTGGATCCGGTCTATTGAAGATAATATCAACAGAAACCCTAAGATACATATTGTGCATCGGCTAAGGAAACATACTATCCTGGCAGATAACCTAGCCAAACACCACCTAAGACACTTCAAGGAGGGTCGTTCTTATATGAACCCTCCCCTCGACCCTGTGGGTCTACCTACCCCCTTCCCCTTATGTAATGGTAGGAGTCCTACCAAATTTTGCTATGTAGCTGATAATGTCTTAAATATTCGTCTAATGCCTGCTAGAGGAGAGTGGGTTGAATAAGAAGATCTCCCGACTTACCCCAAAAAAAAAAAAAAAAAAAGAGCGTAGGACAAATTTGATGTAATATTTTTTCAAATTACATATATCCTAAAAAGGTGAGCCCACTCCTATCGATCCTTACACCACACGCACATTATCTTCTTGTTGTTGCCATGGTTGGGCGTAAGGTGGGAACCAATGTTGGAGAAGCTAGAGAATAAGGTCGTTGCAATCGATTGTAGGAAGTGTCCATGCAATCATGCTAATATTGCCTGGAAGCAATCGCCATTCTCCTAGACAATTACGAACCAAGACCAATTCCCTCTTTATTATTTTCATTTCTTTTTACTGATCTTTGTCTTCCGTAACACAGTGTCTGGTTCTAGAATGATACATTTTTATATCCTAAAATGTACTAACAAGCCTTCCTTTGGACAAAAAAGGGTGAGGCTCGTTAACCAAACAAGAAATCTCAACAAATCAACAATGTGATAGATCACCACGATAGCAATCTTCGAAGAAACCAATAAATGTTCTTAGGTCTGTGCATCACAAGGTTGTATGCATAGTTTGTTATTCTGTTTTTCATGGATGTCTTATTAAGTACATCTTAGTAAGGTGTCAACACAACATTTGGCATCAAGGTACATAATTTATCCAAGGAACAATAACAGAAAGAGATTTAAATTTGTGCAGTGTACACAATATGCCTAGTAAATGAACTAAATTTCAGCAAAACAAATGGTAGAGCATATAGTTTTTTGTACTCAAAAGATTTATGCTAGGTTAATAGACCCGGGTAGGATCATAAACTCTGACAAGTTATTTTCATAGATATCGCCTAAAACATTATAGTATAACTCTGTTAACTTATAGCAGGCTGGACAAGTACCCATGCATTATGGAAAGAGGCAGTTATTTCGTCCATTGCTGCATTTTGTCGTATTCCCATATGGGCATCTGGAAACCAGGGACAGCCATCAATTGTTTCCTAAACCAGTGGAAGCTAGTTACAGAAATTCCTTCCTACCACTTTTATTCAGACAGTAATGATTCTGCGATATATTACATCAGGAACCCAGCACTATATCGGCATATATATTATCATCCAGAAGTGGACAAAACTTAATCTATCCTCTTGGGTACAACTTGCCAGTCGTCTTTAAACATGTTTACAGGCTTTCAATAGAAAAGTGATCTTTGTTTGTTGCGCTCCAGCCGCGCTTTCCTCTGAAAATAAATCAAGACAAAAAAAACAGAAGTTTACTAAATATCAGAGAAGATGCCGTTATAAATGTAAACCCATGCTAAAAAAAAATTGATACAAACAGCAGTTGCATGAAAAGTCTGTCACGTCAATAATCCATAACTTTGGAAATCAGCCAATTTCCTTTATTAAACGGCTCTCTATCTGTCTGCACATTATCTCAGCTTTAAAACAAACTTATCTAAGTGTGATTTGGTATATTCTGTAACAAATAAAAGCTTTTACAACAGTTTCCGACTTATGTTGTATCATAGATTAGCATTTTGTAGCCTACAACCCGCAGTGGTCATTCTGTCAGTCAAACATATGGCACAAAACTTTTAATTTTATTACACGTCTTAAACAACCAATGTTTCTTTAAGTCTGCAGCAGCACTTATGTTTACAACATGACATTATCTCAAACAACAGGATGTATTAACAGCCAGTGCGTTTTTTCTTTTTGAAACGGGTAAATATAACAGCCAGTGCGTTAAATCAGCTGTCAGTTTGTATGAAGTACTTACAAACAGATAATATGTTCCAAAAAAAAAACTAATCATATTAGAGTCAGGTTCAACCTAACCGTGATACCACACACATGTATTGTATGCCAGAATGCAGCAGATGCATATTCCTATGATATACCCTTCCCCTTAATAATTTAATATTCGTCTATCAGTGCTAGTAGTCGCTAAAACTCAGGACCTTGGCTCCTGGATTTCTAGTTCTAGTGAATAATAATTTTGTTTTCTGCAACAGCTTGCTCCAGCTTTCGCAGGAAAAGGAATCCTAATGTTTCGTTTCATCTAATCTACATAGCAGATTGGAAGACAACAAATTCATCAGCTGTGAGGATGATCTCCAAACATAATGAATCCTGATTTGCCAGTTGGTGTTCTTATCCTTATCCATCCATGTACTTATCTAGCATGGATTCCAAAGCATCGCACACCATTCCTAATATTACAGCATGGACAGAGACAGAACAAAATTGATGCAAAGCATCGCACACCATTCCTAATATTACAGCATGGACAGAGACAGAACAAAATTGATGCAAAGCAATCATATTTGGACAATTTCGTTATATTTATATTTCTCCTTCTGATTTCTGTCTATACACATGTGTATACACATGGTAAGAAAACCAACATAGCACATGGTGTGGAACCTTTTGACAACCTTGTATATCTCCTTCTAATCTCACAGCTGATGAAAGCAGAGATGAACGAGCCAACAATTCATCAGCTGTGAGAAAGATCTCCAAAAGTAATGAATCTGATTTTGCCAGTTGGTTTTCTTACCATTATCCATATGGATTCTAAAGCATAGCACACCATTCCTGTATTAAAGCATGGACAGAGAACAAAATTGATGCACAGCAATCATGTTTCTCTTCATTGGACAATTTAGTTATATTATATTTCTCCATCTTTTAATCTGTCTATATATATTGTGTGGAACCTTTGTATATCTCCTTATTTGATTATCGAAAAGCACTTCCTAATATAGGATGAAAGCAGACACGAAACGAGCCGACATGACAATACCTCCATAAGAGCTGATCCATTATCATCATCATCATCATCATCATCATTATCATCATCTAAGCCTCAATCCACAACCATGTTGGGGTCGGCTACATGGATCCTTCTTTCCCTATCAGCTCTATTATGGGCCATATTCTGATCAAGATGTAAAGATTCAAAATCTCTCTTTATAAGTTCTTCCCAAGTTAATTTAGGTCTGCCTCTTTATAAGCTCTCTATACGAGCTGTTCCATCACCATAAATGTGTAGAACTCCGAAGTCCAGTGGCTTATCCAAATTCCTAACCACAAATTGAGCCTCAGAAGGAATTATTGGAACAGGGTTGTGCCTCTGCATTCTTGCTTCGTGCCTAATCTATGGTTCCAACTACCTAGCCTGCTATCTGCTTAGATGGTGGTCCTGAACTTACAAATCCAATCTGCTCTGTGTCCTTGATCATAAATACGCCCACCCTTTCTTCATCTTCTATGGATCGAGCCGCTGCTTCCTCATTTCAGATACAATCCACAGCTAAGGTGATGTGGCAATCTGGATGAAAATAAATATTTGCTATTTTTAAACATTCATGCTCTACATTAACTCTCAGGTGTATTAATTACCCCTTAACAGATAAACCACTTGCTGTTTGTCAACATGTTGCTCTATATTAACTATCAGGTGTATCTATCACACCTTGACAGAAAAACCACCTGAGCAAGTTGTTAATGACAGCAATAAACCATCCACAATGGAAGAGTTGTCTGAGCAAGATGCCCATGCTCATTTGAGTGACTCAACGCATGGTGCAATGCATTGACAACGTTAACGTATATCTTAATGCTAACAAGAAATTTTAGGATCACCTGGGCCAACTGCAATCTCACAAAAAAGAATCCCTCTAGAGTAGTCAAAACTTATAAGAGGACGACCCTCTTTATCTAGATGACTTTGCTTCGTTTACGAACATCACTATTGTATGACGAATTTATAAGAGAATTTATCATCCCTTAAGTACCGACTCTAACTGTTTTGCATAAAGAACGTGAGGAGATCCAATTTTATAGTTCTTGAGCCGCTTGCAGCTTATGAGACCATCTTTACACATTTCATTTGACACCCTCTGCTGTGTATGATGCTTGGCAGTCCTGTCTTCATCCTGAGACGTTTCTTCGAAAGAGGTCGTTAGAGCTGTAATATATATAATACAGGGTCGAGTGTGTAAATAGTATGGGATTAGTTGCATCTTGTGTAATTGGGTATTGGACGCCACCCAAAGTACCAATATATAGGCGTCCACGGTCATTAGTAAAATATAGTTGGGTATTCCCCTAATTGTGTTTCTCTACATGGTATCAGAGTGACTGAGGAGATCCCATTAAGAAGAAGGAAAAAAGATCATCTCCACGTCAAGAAGCCGACGTTTCCTCGGTCTGCCTGGTCATCCTCCAGGATCTTATCCCAATTCTATGTTAGGGAGCTAATGCCTTCATGGTCCGAGGAGATGTTGTTGTCCCCTCTCTTCTCTTCTCTCTCTCCCTCTTTCTGTCGTCACCATTGGTCAAGGGTGGAGACGTTGTCGCCGATGCACGTCATGTGCGTGTTGCTAGCCTAAGAGAGAGGATTGTCGTTGTCGCAAGAGTCCTTGCCCAGCCACTATAGGACTCCCTCATCACCACGCACTAGAGCAAGAGCTCAATTGTCGTTGCCCTAGTCAACTTCGTCCTCCTCCCTCCCAACCGGCCCTAATGGTTGTTGACACGTGTCATCTAGTCGACAAGCCGTGTCAATCATTAGGGCACCAAAGGAACCAAATCATTAACTAGACGACGTATAGATTGCCCAACACAGTGTCTCATGTTTGCTATATTCGACAACAACTTAGAAAATGTATCTACACTGTGACACGTCATGTCACTCCCCAGTATGTGACAGTCTTCTATCTGAACTAGTCACAACATGCCACTTGTCAAGATGCTTGATTCTAAAGAAGGAACGTCAATCACTCAACCAGGTATGGTTCTCTCCGTACAGAATCAAGTCATCACTAACATAAAACTCAATGAGAAGAACTACAGTCAGTGGAGTCGAACAGTCAAATTATGGTTCAAAGTCCAATGAAGGTATAAGCTTCTCATAGATGATTCTCGTACAGATGACACTATCCATGTGGAGGCAACATGATGCAAATATGATTCCAACAATGAGAAACTCCCATGGTACCACAAATCAAGAATATGGGTAACCACATCAAGACATGCAAGGAGCTCTAGAATCATCAAGAAATCATGATCCTAGTACGGATGACACTTTAGCCATGTGGGGGCAAATATGATTACATCAATGTGGAACTCCATGGAACCACAAATCAAGAATATGGGCGACCACTTCAACAGATGAGAATCATCTAGAAATCATGTACTCCAACAACCTTTTGAGGATGTACGATATCGCTATTGAGCAATATGGTCTACAACAAGAAGAGAAGTTGCTTACCCGATATTTTTGTGAGGTGACTCAACTGTCTAATGATTTGCATGGTCTTCTACCATTGTCCAGTGATCTTCAGAAGATGCAGAAACAATCCGATCAACTGACTGTCATTAGATTCTTTGTTGGCTTCTGTCGTGAGTATAAGGGAGTTTAAAGTCAAATTTCGTCAGGAATATAATTGCCCTCTCTTGTTGAAACCTGTACTCAAGTTTCTCACGCTTTCCTAGAGCAGGATAAGCATTCAGATCTTTTCTCAAGCACTTAATTAGAAAAGGCTGCCCTAATCAGGATCGTCCAACCATGGTCGTGGACGAGGAAGAAATTCATTAGGCAGAGGAGAGGCGCGGGTGGATGAGGTTGTGGTAGACCTCCATGTACTCATTGTGGAAGACATGGACATGTTAAGGAAACTTGCTACAAGTTAGTCAGATTTTCCTCCCAGGGGTGCTAATCTGGCTACTCACGTTGCATAGGCTCATTTTAAGGAGTAAGCCCCCATTTTTGAACTAACCTTGTCTGGCAAGGAGTATGCATAGTTGCTTCAAATGAGCAAGTCTCTTCATTAATTGTAGCTTGTGTCCAACAACACTTTGCTTATATGACACACTCGTCCAGAGATTCTTCCTCATCTTCATTGGGGGGGGGGGGGGCTACAGATGACATGACAGGTAACAGAGATCAGTTTACCTCCTATGTCGGTTGTCAATCTCTTCCTCTGTCATCTTGGTTGATGTTTCATCTATAGTTGTCCACAATGTAGGCTTTGTATAATAACAACCAAATATCCCTTTATTGTCTCCATTTTCCCAAATTTCCATTTAGCCTTATTTCTATTAGTAAACTTACTTGGTCAATTTAGGCGGCAACGGCCTTATATGATAGTTGTCTTGTACAGCATCTAAAGTTATGGAAGGTGATTGTTGAAGGATTTGAGCATGGCGAATTAATTACCTTGAGAAGAAAGATCAGTTGCTTTGATTGTTTCCGCTCCGCTGCATATCCATAGTCGTCTTGGTCATATCTCACTTAGGAAATTAAGATTATTAATTCCTAAGTTGCATAATCTTAATAGTTTAGAGTATGAGTCATGCTAGTTGGGTAAGCACCAACGGGCAAGTTTTGTGTCTCGTCGCCAGATTAGGGTTGATTCTCTTGTTCGGTTCGTACATTCTGTTGTTTGGGGTCCAAGTAGAGTTGTATCCAAACATGGTTATAAATATTTTATTTCCTATATTGATGATTTCTCATGTGCACCTTGGTTGAATTTGATGAAAGACATCTCAATGGTTTAATATATTCTAATCAGTTTGTTGTCAAGTAAGGAATCAATTTGGAAATGTGTCAAAACTCTTTGCATTGATAACGTAAAAGAGTATTTTCGGCCACCAGTTCACCCAGTTCATGTCCCATGGCAAGATCCATCAATCCTCGTCCCCACACTCTCACGAAAAATGGAGTGTGAGAATGCAAAAGTCATCACATTATTGAGATAGATTGAACTCTTCTAATTCATATAAATTTTTCTCAGAAGTTTTGGGGAGAAGTTGTACTTACCGCTACCAATCTCATCAACCACATGCCACCCACTATCATCCAAAACAAGAGTCCTTATAATGTCCTTCATCTTGGTCAACCAATGTTCGACGTGTCCCCTAAAGTCTTTCATCTTGGTCAACCAATGTTCGACATGTCCCCTAAAGTCTTTGGTTGTGTTTGTACGCCCATTTGTTGGGCACATGTCAAGATAAGTCAAGTGCCAAGGTCGTGAATTGTGTTTTTCTTGATTGCTCTAGAATTCAGAAGGAGAATATCTATTGTAGTCCATATATGTGTCGGTCGCTTCTATGTTTCTTCTGACGTGTCCTCCTTTGAGAACACACCTTTCTTTGGTCGTCTGTGGAGGAGATAGAATTGCTTCCTTCAGTCATTGAGTCGGTTGTGACTCCATTTGTCCCTAGTCAACGGGAGCCTAGTCATCCTCATATTTATCATGTGTATACACATCAGAAAGAGCAATGTATTGCAGGTGAAGTCGTGCTCAATCCTCATCCAATAGTTTCCACTTTTGAAAATCCAGGAACAAGTGATCTTAACTTGCTTATTGGTCATAGGAAAGGTAACATGTCATCGACTACTCATCCTATTTCTAATTTTATCACATATAATAGCATATCTCCAACACACTATGCTTTTTGTTTCATTTTTGTCCTCAGTCTTGTTCCTAAGAATGTGGACAACAACTGAGATAAGCACATCACTGGATTAAGACGGGCAATAGGAGAAAAAGTTTCAAAGTGATCTACACCATAAGTCTATATATAGCCTTTAGCAACCAGGCGAGTTTTGAGGCGTTCAACATTGCCATTTGGATGATAGTTAACGGTATAAATCCATTAGCATCCCATAGGAGAGACATGGGCAGGAGTGTCTGCCAACTCCCATGTATGTTGAGTATGAAGAGTGCTCATTTCCTCCTCCATGGCACGGGGCTAGGAAGGATGTATCAGGGCTTCAACAGCAATCACATGTTCAAAGACAGTGGAAAGAGCAGCAGTGAAATTCACAAAACTAGTGCCAAGATGAACATTAGGCCAAAATTGCCTACAGGATGTAAAGTGCAAGAGTGCACCCCTTTCCACATGTCAATCTAAATATCCAAGCCAGAAGTTACCTAATTCGCATCTTTGATCTGCCAACAAAGATGGAGGATTGGTTGAGGAAGGGGACATAGAGGGAGTTGTAGTCTCGCAGCACCTTTGATAAACCTTTAGAGGAACAGAAGTAGGTTCTTGAGACTCCAGCTCAATAGTCACAGGAAGAGGGGTATCAACTGGTGAATCTGTAGATAGAGTCGAACCCATTTCAGAGAAGTATGGTGTATCTTCAAAAAACACCACACCGCACTTGCAAACCATTTCTTACTCGTCGAGTCATAGCATTTATACCCTATCTGATTTTGGAATATCCCAAGAAGATACATTTTGTAGACCGTGGGTCAAGTTTAGTTAATCCAGACTGAAGATTCCGAGACAAAGCAAGTACTTCCAAAATTCTAGGACGAACAAAAAACAAAGGAGCCTCGAGGTACAGAATACTATAAGGAGACTTGGTTATTCAAAATAGAGGAGAGCTCTGATACCATGTGAAAAAATAGTTTAGTATTTGATAATAAAGTAAACACATACCCTCTCTTTGTATAGGATAGGAGACGTCAGTTATTACAGAGTTCACCAATATGGGATCCAAGACAAGATAATAAATACACAGTACTAATAGAATACTAAATATATTAACATGAGAATACTAAAAATATTTCGTATTTGATAATAAATTAAACACAGACCTCTTCTTATATAGGATAGGAGAGGGCAGTTATTACAGAGTTCACTAACACGGGATAAAAGAGAGATAATAAAAAACACAAAGTAATAACACAATACTAAACATATCAACACCCCCCTCAAGTTGGAGCATACATATCTTGTATGCCCAGCTTGTCTACCATAGAGATGTATCTTGTCTACAACAGAGAATTTGTAAAGATGTCAACAAGTTGAACCTCAGTCCTAATGTATGGAGTGGATATGCATCTGGACTCTGGATAAAATAGACTCCCTGACAAAGTGACAATCCACTTTATTATGTTTGGTATGCTCATGGAATGTAGGATTGTTTTTATCGGGGATATCTATTCATCTAGATCCCCTCCAACAAGAGTTAAAGCATCAAGATACAGACCCCACCCCAGATTTCACTCCAGATCCGATAACTTAACTCATATCATCCTACTCGTATCTTCCCAATTATACCCTCTTCACGTACAATATGTACAAAACAACTCAAAAAACTGCCATTTCATGAACGCCCCTCTATATAGTCCTTCATACTTTCCGAATATATGGCACATCCTGCTTCTCCATCAAAAAAAGGCCATGGATGGGCCTTGGGAGACCCAAGGGGCTTCAAAAGATCTTGACCCCATCGCTCTCCATATAAGACTTTCTCAGAGCTCTGACAACTCCATTTGCCTCTCTATTATAACCTGACCGATCACCATAGTTTATTGTATCATCTTCTTGATCTCCCTCATATGAGGCAAAATCTTCTAATGGTGCTTCGCTTTGGTCCACCCCATAGCCATCAAACGGTCCACATTAGACTCCACCGCTACATTGATATTTTCCTCATTGCATATTTTTAAAGCGATAATAATCCCCAGCGTGCAGCCTTCATATCCATTAGCATTCAGCTAGCATCCAAACACCACAATCATGTTGCCCACAGTATTACGCACAATCCCAGCGCATCACCACCTTCTTTCATTATTCCCTTTATCACGCTCGAGTGCCACGTTCAGCTTCAGGCTTTGAAAGTCCGGTGGGTGCCAGTTGATAATCTCTAGATGACGCATCATCATCCTTGGCTCCTCCACATCGAGAGTCAATGAATGTAGCAAGTTCTTGCCACGCAACCGCCTAAAAGCTTTGTTGTGCATACAATAATTTACGAGATTGATAATTTCCTCCCATCATTTGTTGGTCGAGGAGCTCTTACCTTCATATCTTCTATTGCATCTCTCCCGCCTCAGAGTCCAAAGGATTAGACCAGAAATGACACTTAGAAGCCATTTATCAAGAGAGTTATCATTCGTAGGGCCCCACAGTAGAGACAGCCAGGATTGAATAGAATGTCCGGTCCTAGTACTTTGTTGCCTCACCAGGATCATTAGCCGATTCCATAGGTCCTAAAGAATCTGACAATTCCTAAAGAATTTGACAGAAACACGTTGTGTAGTTCAACCAACACGGCGTGCTAATAGCAAGATAATGCACATTCTACATGTGAGCAAATCACACGAGGTGTTGACCAACCAACACGACATGTCACCTCAAATACATGGAACTCAAAAGTCACTGGATTTCGGAAACGCGGCTTATCGGCCAAACAACACCGCGAGTATTCTCACTCCAGATTTTCTTGTTCTCCTTAACATGCAGAAACACAGTGTGTTGGCAAACCAGCACGTCGTGTCTCCTCAATCCACAAGAAGTCAAAGCTCGTTGAAATGCAACAACACAATGTGTCGTTATCTCAACACGATGTGTTCCTTCGCTCCAAAACTATCCAGGTTTTTTCGACTTGGAGCAATACGGCGTGTAGGTCAACGAACACATTGTGCCGTCTTCAATCAAGGTAGTTTGACTTCAGTTATCGCAAGTAACACAGCGTGTTGGCCAATTAACACGTCGTGTTACCTGCAGTTTCAGTTCAAAATTAAAAGATAATCATCCATCATTTTTATATACGAACGCAACTCACTTGGGACGATTATCACGCATCATTTGGAGCAAATGACGTTCAGATCAAAGCCAAAAAGAGAAGGCAATTTTGGAGGAGAAAGGACAGTTACTCAAGAGAGAACCTCCTTCCTCAACTCTTTTTCAACACTTTCAACAGAAGTCTTCGTTCTCCGTTCCAGCCGCTCAGGAGAGAAGGTTGGTAGAGAAAGAGTCTTGTGAAGGACGAAATTGTAACTCCTCCCCGAAGTTCCACTTCGTTCTACTTTTACCTTGAAAATTGTTGTTTTTTTTTCCTCTTCTACTATGCCCTGCACCTTGATCTATCGTTTGTTTCTGCAATCTTTGATCATGGACGAGTAGAGACCTTTCTCTTTGGCATGGGAGTGTAACTCCCATGTCATAACTTATTGAAACACGAAATTTATGCTTAATGCTAGTTATTTTTCATTGTCCAAAGGTTCAACAGTGTTGCTTTCTTCTTACATGCTAGGTTGGCCACTTAGTACGTTTGACGTGTGCTCTTTGTATGATCTGAGAAGGTATGCACAGGATTAAGGAGGTGTGCCTTAGCAACATTATTTTCACTACAAGAGTGGCTGGGATGTGTTGAAGAGCAAGGTGTGCAGCCCAAAATTTGATATAAGCACGAGAGTGCTATATGAAAGTAGGATTGTCCTATACTACCAAAAGGTGTGTGTAGGACGCAAACCTCCTCTATATTGCTTCTAGTATAGCTAATTTTTGTAATTCATATTGTTGTGATATGGTTGTGAAATCATGTTCCCAAGATCTAATTAACTGGAATCTTTGAATCAAGTGATTGTTGTTCTAACTCGTTCTCTTTAATTTGCTTAGTTTGCTAGTATAAACACCAAATCATCTCTTTAAACTGATTGTTTAAAATCAATACTACTGTGTTTGACGTACCTTGCTCCTTGGACAATCTTGATACTACTACACGCAACCATATACTGGTGGGATAGTGTTCGAGTTAGAAATTTAAGACTTGCGCACAATGCTAAACAAATTTGGCGTTGTTGTCAGGGAGCATCGGTTTAGAGTAAGAAGTGTTGATTAGTAAGCGAGACTAGATCACACTCTCATTCCATCATCTCATCATCTCTACCGCTTACCATATCTTCTATTATTTTGCTAGCGTTTCTCACTCGTGAATTTGCAGGATTCTATGCGGCGTTCGAAACAAGATCTTCAGCCATCTATATATCTAGACTCGGAGATTGAACGTACTTTCAACATTAGTAGAAGAGCAAGGAGGAGAGAAAACTCTTCAAACTTGGAGGACTCACAACCATCATCACCTTCGTCTTTACCACCATCCTCACTCGAAACGTAAGAAACAATCATAGAAGACAGACGTCCTCTTGAGGACTTCGTCGTTCTTGTTGCCATAAGCATCAATGGGGTAATTAACAGCCCATAGATCGAGGCGGACCATTCTTCAATCAGTCTGACAATCATGCAAATGATTCAACAAAATCATTTTGGAAGGACTCCCACGGAGGATTCGAACCTCCACATTGTTGAACTCCTGCATACCTAAACACTTTCAAGATCAATGGCGTTCCTATTGATGGGATTCGCCTACTCCTGTGTACATTCACCTTAAGGGATAGAGCCAAGATGTGGTTCTCATCACTACCAAGGAACTCTATAAACAGTTGGGAGGAGCTTCTGAAAGCTTTCCTAACTAAGTATTTCCCGTCAAACAAGATTGCTCAGCTGCGAAACCAGCTTCCTAATTTCTCTCAAAGAGATGGAGAAAATCTCTACGACGTGTGGGAGAGATTTAAAGACCTTCAACATTTTTTTCCTCACCATGGTCTCAGCAACTGGCTATTTCTTAAAACCTTCTACAATGGGTTGTTTTACAACACCAAGATGGCCATAGATGTTGCAGCCAATGGGGATTTGATGAACAAGTCCTACAGAGAAGCTTATGCAATCATTGAAGATATGGCAATTAATCATCATTACCAATGGAGCACTGAGAGGAGCAATCAGCCTTCCTCATCCTTTATTGCTTTCGAGAAGCAAGTGGACATACATGTCGTTGATGTCGTAGACTCCCCAGCAGCCAAATTGGACGCTCTTACCCAAAAGTTCGAGAGGTTGAGCACTCAATCGGCTCAACCGGTCGACCCTTATTTGTGGTGAAAATGAAATCCCGAGACAGGTAGCTTCTTCAAGCTACCCTTCTTTCATTCCAACAGAGGAAAATATGAAACAATGCAACATGATAGGAAACTACGGGAGCAAACAGCTTCATAACCCATACTCAATCACCTACAATCCCGACTGGAGGGGTCTTCCTATTTTTTCCTACCACAACAGCAATACCCAAAATCCCTGACAACCACAGAGCCAACAACCACCACATATAGGGAATAGACCCTCTGCAAGCAACAATCCCCCTAGATTCGACTATAACACAAACGAAAATGTAACCAGCTTCAGTTATATTCGAAACCCGGTTTGAGTCGCTTTTAGAAAATTTTGTTTCATTTCAAATTAAGCAAAATGAGAAATTTCGCCAGCAAGGACAACAAATGAAGGACGTCATTCAACAGATTTCTGTAGAAGTGGATGGCATCAAAAATCAAGTTGCTCAACAAGCTCTCACCAACCAACAAATTCCTCCAGGATCTCTACCAAGTCAGCCAGAAATGAACCCACAGGATAAAGAAAAATTTGTAGCCTCTAGCTCCTTTGGAACTAACTGAAGACAATGAAGGGTCTCACTCCGAACTCTAAACGGAGGGCCTTCGTGGAGTTAACGCGTCATTAGCATAGATTTACTTTATGTTTTTTCTTCAAGAACATTTTCCTTCCAAATAAACTTGTCATGGATGAATGTGATAATTTAGGCCATCATAGTTAAATGTGAATAGCATTGCAGGTGCAGTTGAATACAAAGACAAAAAATCAACAATCTGCAACAATTTTATTTCAACACGTGTTGATCAAGATGCATGGCATGTCGATTCCAGAAAACTCCTCAATGGCTTGAGCCAAAAGACATGGCTTGTGCTCTAAAAAGCTCGACATTCCAAAAGTTTTGTGAAGCATATTACATGGCGTGTCTACTGACGGCACGATGTGACAAGTTCAAAGACATTGCTCAAGTGTTCACCTCGAGCAGAACACGTGTTCGATATCAAACACGGCGTGTGAAACCCGACTACAATTTTCCGAAGTTTCTGTGATCATCAAACACGACGTGTACCTTCCTCAACACGGTGTGTCCTAGAAGGTCATCGAATTTCACCTTCACTTGAAGACAGATACACAGTGTTGTATTATGACGTGTCGTGTGCATTAATGTCTCGAGTTTATAGAGTTTTGCACCAACGGGTAACACGGCGTGTCGTTGTCTATACATGTGTTTACTTCAAGTTGGGAAAAATAAAAAAATGAACGACTTCCTTGTAACATCGAGATACGTCGTGTATGTTCTCGAACGCGTTGTGTAAACGGCGCTGAAATAGGATTTACTAACCCTGTTTCGACACTTATCCTTTGAAGGTCTACGTCGTGTTCTCCCTTTGCCCACGCCGTTTTGAGCGCCTTCAGCACCGCCGTCAACCAACCGGTCGTCCGCTCCACCATCATCGCTCAAGGAAGCTTCAGTACATGCCGTCGTTCACCGTTGCAGATCTCAGTACCTCTGTCACCGTAGTATAGCTGTCGGTTCTTCTCCGCCGCCAAGCCTTCCTTCAACCTCTCTTTGTTGGTGAGTTTCTCTTTCGTCGAAGGCGACATCTCGCCAAAAAGCTCGCCTCCTAGGTCGAAGTCAAGCACAGCCGACGCTCAGCATCCATCTCAGTCAAATTCGGCATCCAATTGACATGTCGTGAGCCTAGCAGAGTACGTTGTGTTGCTAAACCCTCTTCCTCACCTCTGGCGCAGCTACACATCGTGTTTATGTCTATACACACTGTGCTTTTCTACTCCAGCACCTTCTTCATATCATCAATGGCACCCATCAAGCAGGCTTCCAAACACCAAAGGGAAGAAATTTCTTCATCGGCCAACGCTTTTGTTTCCTCCACACAGTTCAACATGACAATGGAAGAAATTGGTAACCCGCAGGGCTTGCCCATCCATATTGCTTGTCCACGGACGATGGACGCATCGGGTATTCATGACAAAGTAGCTGGAGTCCTTAAGGAGCATGGTCTTTTGAATGTCTGCTACAGGATCAGCTCCACATACCCTCGATTGACATATGAATTTTTGACAACCTTGAGAGCGGAGGCAGATCCAAAGAAGCCGACTGAGCCTTTCAGTATAATACATTTTCGACTTCTTAGTCAGAGTTACTAACTCACATTCAAACAATTATGTGAAACATATCATTGTCATTATGGAGGAAGCATAGTGATGCCTAGCACTTTCAATAACCATAAATTTTGGGGAAAAATAACTGAGCACACACATTAGGAAGCCACTTCTGCCAAAGCATCCCATATCCACAATCACATCATCCGTTATATTCACAGATTCCTTAGTACTTGTGGTTTTGCTAGGAAGGAAACACAAAGTGTGTGGAAAGTAGGACTTATTCTTCTTATGGCCCATGTTACATAACTATAAAATCAATACAGGCCATTATATCCTCCAATGTTTCTTAAAATCCAAAAAGAAAAATCAAGTGAAATCATGATTGAGGGATTTATAACCCATATTGCCTACAAGTTGAATGTAGACAAGACAGGGTTGGAAGCCATTAATGGGAAGAACAAAGTCAATATTCACTTCCTTATTTCTTCAAGTTTAATAGCCAATGATCCCGCTGATGAGACGAAATTCAGACAATTCTTCCATAATCATGAGGGATACATTGAGTTGCCAAATCCAGAAACAACAACCGGCAAATCCGGACAACTAGAAAATTTCCTTTGATAATGAGGATGCCACTTGAAATAGACTTCAGTCTTCTGCTGTAACTTAGGCACATGCAGCGCCACCTCCTCCTTCCACAGGCACGCAAACCGAGTACAGTTGGGCGATGTCAGATGTGCGACATCTCTACAGTTATGTCCAACAGTGTCTTGATCAGCAAGACACTCGTCTTCACCAGCTCAGCCAACATTATACGAATATGCACACTATGATAGAAAGGATGGACATGTGGCACATTGCTCAGAGCCACTATGCTATGCCAGCACCGGCTCCACCGCCACCACGGGAGCATTCAGTCCCTGACATTCTAGATGATGACATTTTGAGGAAACACTTCCCGCTGCCAATGAGGGCACTGGTCCCCTCATTCTGACCTTCTCCATGACAGGTATCCAGTTGCAAACCTCTTGAGTTTGTTATATGCAATGCAGACACTGCAAATTTTAAACTTAGGGAGGAGTAACCAGACGGTAGTTTTAGACTTGTTTGCAATTTTTCCTTTGATTTTGTTTTTGTTTGTTTCCTTTCCCTTTTTTGATTTTCTTTTCCTGAAACAGAAATCCATGCATGATCATGATCATTTGTTCTTTGTTGAGTAGATTTTGAATCCCTTGTAACTAAGCCATTGTGCACCTTGAGATAGTAGTTGAAAAACCCTAGCATGTACATGCAACAATTTAATGAAAACAACTGGCCAGTCAAGATATTTTTGTTGTAGCATGTTTTTCATTTTTCCCTCTCAACTCAATGCTTCAAAATGCTTTGGATTAATCAACTTGAGAGCCTTGTGTAGCTTTTTGGATGCTTTTGCCAAATTTTTAATGCATATTTCTACCTCCCCAGTGATGAAATTTTTTACAAATAATAGAATTCTGGGACTTGAAACACCCATCCGCATGACTGCTCTTTAAAAATTTTGACTAGTCAAAGATTGTGAGGTTCCAAAGCAGAACCCAAATCGTGTCTGAAAAGATTTTTTTTTAAATAAAAAAAATTAGATCCCTATTAAAAGATGGTTAAGTCGCCACATAATCACCTAACCTATTGAAGGTTGGAAATTACGTCAGAATAAGGGTAAATAAACCCCAAATGCATTCCACGTGTGGATAAGCCTGTTTTAACAGCCGAGTGCTGTATCCAAGGCTCATAATTTCAAAATACATATGCTTAAGAAGAAGTCATTGCAAATGTGTTGATTTCAACCAGAATCTCATTTTATCCATCCATATAATCAGAAGGGTTTGGTAGTATTTTCGCTACATTTTCAGCTCTTTCATCACTACTCTGTTCATCGCTATCTTGTTGACTTTCCCAAGGCAATTTGACCACCCTTTTTAACTTAAATTCAAATTTTGAGTGGTTGAAATAAATATATATCTAGCTGCTATATCTTGACAATGTTTGGCATGTGATGTTTCATGTTTGAATTCTTGCATTTCATTGAATTGATGTATGTATCATGCTAGTTCTTCAACTATGTATCCATGCTCATTTTTACTTGAGGACAAACAATGGTTTAAGCTTAGGGGAATTTAATGTGCATGATTTATATAGTATCTTTGCCTACTCTTGCATGCATTTTTAATGTAATTTCTGCCTCAACTCACCTCTAATCATGCTAGACTTTCTACTTTATCGGTATCTTTACTTGCTCCATGATTTTGATTGCAGGTACAGTATTTTGATGCCAAAATAGGAATGATTTGATAACAATTCAATCTTTATCAGATCCTCAAGAGATTCCCTAATTTTGAAGCAATTCCTGAAGCATCTGACATAAACACGTCGTGTTAATAGCAAGAAAATGCACATTCCACATGCAAGCAAATCACACGCAACCAACACGGTGTGTCACCTCAGATACAAGAAACTCAGAAGTCATTGGATTCCGAAAACACTACGTGTTGGCCAAACAACATGGTGTGTACTCTCAGTTCAGATTTTCCAATTCTTCCTGACGTGTAGAAACACGGTGTGTTGGCTAACCAACACGTCATGTCTCCTCAATCCAGAAGAAATCAAAGCTCGCTAAAACGCAACAACACGACGTGTCATTATCTCCACACGACGTGTTCCTTTGCTGCAGAACTGTCCAGGTTTTCCCGACTTGCAGGAACATGGTGTGTGGGTCAACCAACACGTCGTGTTGTCTTTGATCAAGGCAGATCGACTTCAGTTATGGCAAGTAACAGCGATGTTTTCGACAGCCATAGTCCGGTTTCATTAGCAGAATGAGCAATCCAGGCTGTGAACAGCCGTGTTGGCCAACCAACAAGCCGTGTTACTTGCAATTTCAGTTTAAAATTTAAAAAAAAATGTCCCTCGTTTTTATATACGAAAGCAACTCACTTGGGACGGTTAGCACGCATTATCTAGAGCAAAAGACGTCCAGTACAAAGTCATGAAGAGGACAAGGCGATTTTGGAGGAGAAAGAGAGAATCTCCTTCTTCCTCAATTCTTCTTCAACACTTGCAGCAAAAGTCTCCGTTCTCCGTTCCAATTGATCGGGAGAAAAGGTTGCTGGAGAAAGAGCCTTGTGAAAGACGAAACGTGACTCCTCCCTGGAGTTCCACTTTGTTCTAGTTTTACCTTGGAGGTTTTTGTTCTTTTCCCACTTCTACTATGTCATGCACCTTGATCTATCATTTGCTTCTGCAATTATTGATCATGGACGAGTAGAGACCTTGTTCTTGAGCATGGGAGAGTAACTCCTATGTCATAACTTGTTAAAAAACAAATTTCATGCTTAATGCTAGTTATTATTCACTGTTCTAAGGTTCAACAGTGTAGCTTTCTTCTTACATGCTAGGCTGGCCACTTAGTACTTTTGACATGTGCTCTTTACATGACCTGAGAAGGTATGCACATGAGTAAGGAGGTGTGCCTTAGCAGCATTACCTTCACCGCGAGAGTGGTTGGGATGTGTTGAAGAACAAGGTTTGCAACCTAAAATTTGATATAAGCACAAGAGCTATATGAAATTAGGACTGTCCTACACTACCGAGGTGTGTGTAGGACGCAAACCTCCTCTGTGATGTTTCGAGTATGGCTGATTTTTGTAGTTCATATTGTTGTGATATGGTTGTGAAATCATGTTCCCAAGGCCTTCTAATCAATTGGAGGGACCTCTCTTTTGATCAGTATCAATGTCAACCATTAGAGGGGAAACCCAAAACCTAACTCAGATTATGAAGCAAAACAACTAATTCTCAGCAACATGTTTATCACAATATATAAAAAACACATTTTTTTCCTTTTTCCATTCTCATAAAACCTCATTAATGTTAACGAGAGAGAAGGGAGACGAACAATGTTGGTGGCTGCTAGGTGCAGCTCTTGTGTGTGAGGGCAATAGCCGTCTCACTCCTTTTTATATATTAGGGTAAGATACAAGGTGGTACAAAGGAGAAAATCCTAGAAAAACAATAAAACAAATGGTATAATAAAAATAGAGACAAGAGGCAGATTGCCGGTTTCTGCCGTTGACCTTCTGTCGATACCATCGACAGACTGTTGTCCGGTTGCTGTGATAATCTCGATACCATCGACCACCTGTCGATGGTATCGACCGGGAAGCAGGTTGTTTCACACTCCCCCTCAAGCTGGAGAGTACACATCGTGTATGCCCAGCTTGCCACATAATCTCTGAAAAGCTGTCGGACCCAAAGGCTTTGTCAAGATATCTGCCAGTTGATCTTCGGACTTGACGTATGGCGTCACAATAGTGCCATCTTTGATTTGATCGCGAATAAAATGGCAATCAACTTCTATATGCTTTGTACGCTCATGAAAGATAGGATTCTTGGCAATGTGTATAGCAGACTGGTTGTCACACTTGAGCTCCATAGAAGACATAATAGTGATTTTTAACTCAGAAAGAACGGATTTGACCCATTGTAGTTCACAACATGCGTGGGCCATAGCACAGTATTCAGCCTCAGTGCTGGATCTGGCTACCACATTCTGCTTTTTGCTTTTCCAAGTAATCAAATGGTCACCTAGGAAAGTACAATAGCCAGATGTAGACCTTCTATCAGTATGATCACCAGCCCAATCTGCATCTGAGTACCCAGTGAGAGTCAAAGTAGATGGAGGCACCTTGGGTTTAGAATATGTAATCCCTTTACCAGGAGCACTCTTCAGATATCTTAGAATCCGGCAAACTGTTGTCCAGTGTGACTGTCGTGGTGAGTGCATATGTTGACTCACAACTCCTATAGCAAAAGAAATGTCAGGTCGTGTAACAGCCAGATATATTAGCTTGCCAACTATTCTCCTGTAATATCCTGGATCTGAGTACTCAACATCATCAACCGTCTCCTTGATGTGATAATCCATAGGAGTAGATATCGGTTTAGATCCAGTCATGCATGTCTCCTGTAGTAAGTCCAGCACATATTTCCTCTGAGATAGATTGATACCTGCATGAGATCTAAGCACCTCAATGCCCAGAAAATATCTCAGTTTACCCAGATCCTTCGTTTGGAAGTGTCTCTGCAACCCTTCCTTCACACGAGATATGCATGTAGAATCACTTCCAGTAATTACTATGTCATCAACATATACTGCCATAATGATAGAGCGACAGGAAGAGCTAGAGTAGAATAAAGAGTGATCAGTCATGGAGCGAGAAAAGTCCATCTGGTGTACAACCTCACTGAACTTGTCAAACCACGCTCGAGGAGACTGTTTCAAACCATATATGGCTTTCTTCAATATACAGACCTTCTGACACTCCCCCTGAGCAACAAACTCAGGAGGTTGCTCCATATATACCTCTTCCTGGAGGTCACCATGTAGAAAGGCATTCTTAACATCAAGCTGAAATAGGGGCCAATCAAAGGTAGTAGCCAGAGAAATAATAATTCGCACAGAATTTAGACGAGCTACTGGAGAAAAAGTCTCAAAGAAATCAACTTCATAGGTCTGTGTATAGCCTTTTGCTACCAATTTGGCCTTCAACCTCTCAACAGATCCATCCGGATTATGTTTGATGGTGAAAACCCATCTGCAACCCACTGCTTTCTTCCATGTAGGTAAGTCAACAAGATCCCATGTGTCATTATGCAAAAGAGCTGACATCTCAAGCTGCATTGCCTGTTTCCATCCACTGTCCTTCATAGCATCATAGTGATTCCTTGGTATATCAACAAAATCAATCCCAATAGCAAATGCGCGGGCCTGCTTAGATAAGTGGGACAGACAACACATATTTGTAATAGAATGTCTAATAGTACAAGAGTGAGTACCTTTCCTAACAGCAATAGGAAGATCAAGATCTGATGCTTCTGCAGGAATCCCATGAGTAGAAGACGAAGATGAAGGCTCAGAGACTGGTGTCGCTACCACTTCTGGATCATGTCTGCCTCGCCTACTATAAACATATGGGTAATGCTCAATAACAGACATGTCTGCTGCTTGCTCATCTGGAATAAAAATATAATCAGGAATGATGGGTGGCGCTCCCTCACTCTGCACAGATGGTGCCACTCTATCACTCTGAAAAATTGGTGGCACTCCCTCTCTCAATTGCTCCCCCTTACTTATAGCATCGGAGAAATATGGAGTGGTCTCATGGAAAGTAACATCCCGAGACACAAACATCCGACGAAGACTAGGACAGTAACACTTGTATCCTTTGCTAGTACTACAGTAACCAAGGAACAAGGTTTTAACAGACCTAGGAGAAAGCTTGTCGGCCTTAGGGTCAACATTATGGACAAAGGAAGTGCAACCAAACACTCTAAGGGGGACAGAAAAAGGTTGATCCGTGGGTCGCAACACAGAGAAGGGAGTCTGTCCTTTAAGAACCGAGGATGGTTATCTATTAATTAAGAAACAAGCAGTTAAAAGGGCTTCAGATCAGAATTTCTTGGGTACATTGGATTGAAACATAATAGATCGAGCAATATCATGCAGATGGCGATTTTTCCGCTCAGCCACCCCATTCTGCTGAGGGGTGTAAGGACACGATGTGCGATGGATCATACCTACAGAGCTGCAAAAATCAGACATAGCCTTTTGAACATACTCTAAAGCATTATCAGATTGAAGAATTTTTATATTGCAGTCAAACTGGACTTTTATTTCAGTATGGAAATGTTTCACAATAGATAGCACAGACTCTACACTTTTGAGAAGGTAGATCCATGTCATTCGAGAAAAATCATTCACAAAGGAAATAAAGTAACGAAAACCATTATAACTCTGGTCTTTAACAGGACCCCACACATCACTGTAGACTAACTCAAAAGGACAAGAAGCATGTTTATTGACACGACTGGGATAAGATAACCTATGATGCTTTCCCAGCTGACATGACTGACACTCTAAAGATGACACTTGGGACAACTCTGGTTCCAACTTGCGCAGGCTCTCTAAGGAAGGATGTCCATATATGCAATGCCATAATAAGGGGGAACCACTCAACAGGACGAATGGAGCAGGAGCAGATACTTGGCGAGGCAGACTGTCACCATGAAAAAGGTAGAGATCACCTTTCCTAGGTCCCCCACCAATCGTCCTCATACTCTTGAGATCATGTAATACAAAACAAGAAGGCTCAAATGTTACCGTACATTTTACATTGTCAATCAATTTTACAACAGAAAGAAGATTAAAAGGAAACTCGGGCACAAAGTGTACAGATTTGAGATCAATCTTGGGTGTTAAGAGGTACAGATCCACTAGCTAACACTCTCCTCACTGAACCATCTTCCAGTGTAATAGATTGGTGAGGGATATATGAGTCAATAGAGTATAGCAATCTCCTCATACCAGTCATGTGTTGTGACGCGCCAGAATCAACCACCCAAGATGAAGTAGAGCCAGAAGCTATGAGAGATGTAGCCTGATTACCCACAGTAGATGCCAGGTTTACTGACGATGATGACAATGATCCCATACGCATGTGTTGTGTAGCCTGAATAAACCGATCATACTCCTCTTGAGTAAGAGTGATACTGGTTCCAGAAGTAGTTCCCAGAGCAGAAGAAGAAGAGGAATCTGTAGTAGTGGCATAATGTGTTGTCCCTACAGGTGGTGCAGCAGGTCTCCCATGTTTCTTCCAGCACTTCTCCACTGTATGTCTCAATTTGTCACAGAAAGTGCACTTGGGACGTGTCCCACTTCCTCTGCACATACCAGGTCGTCCCCCTCTCACCGCAGCAGCTACGGATACACGAGACTCCCCAGAAGATATAGCAAGATCTGGAGTAGCAGACTCAAAGATAGATTGTTGTATTCTTGAATAGGCTTCCGCAAAACTGGGTAATTTATCAGAAGCCAGAATGACACTCCGAGCAGAACTGCACGAAGGGTTAAGCCCGGATAAAAATTTAGTCGTAACTAGATCGTCCATGTCCTTGATTTGTTCAGCAACAGTCACTGGATGATAATAGCTCAGCTCTTGAGCAAGTGCCTGGATAGCTCCAAAGTACTCCTCAAGAGATCTGTCACCCTGCCTCTCAGCAAACAAACGGTCATAGATCATGAATTGCTGAAGCGCATTTTTTTCTTGAGAATAATGTTGCTTCACTGCGTCCCATATCTCCTTAGTTGTTGAATAGAACATGAACCTTGCCGCAATTGCAGGCTCCATGTTGTTCCACAACCAAGTCTTCACCAGACTATCATGACGCTTCCATTGAGCATATCCTTTGTTAGTAGAGGCCAGAGGACCTGAGTCAACATGTCCCACCTTGTCACGAGACTCCAGGACAGTGTGAACAGCATTCATCCATTGAAGAAAATTCTTCCCGTCGAGCTTGATGAGGCGATAGGAGACACCTCGTTGTAGATCATAGGCGTCTTGATGTCCCCCATTACAGAACGGGACTGTGTGACGGATTGATACACGCCACAAAGAAGACTGAGGTGACGGAGAGATACATGTCACACAAGAAACAAAGAGAAATGTGTTACTGACGCATTCACAGCCTCCGGACGATTTTCCTAATCACACACGGAGGATGTGTGACTAGGATAATAACCGTAGAGAGACTAGTCCTCTGGTTTAGATTTTAGATCGTCGTCGGATCACCCGAAGATCCTCAAAGCAGCGGATTACGGCTGCACGTCGTGCGGCGGCTCAGCCGCAGCTGCTGCTGCCGGTGCCGCGGTGAGAAGATCCGGAGGGAGGAAGGAAGGGGAAGATTCGGCGGACAAGGAGGAAGAAGAAGGAAGAGGGAGGGATTGCCGGTGGAGAGAGACGACGGCCTAGAGCAGACCTTGCTCTGATACCATGTTAACGAGAGAGAAGGGAGACGAACAATGTTGGCAGCTGCTAGGTGCAGCTCTTGTGTGTGAGGGCAATAGCCGTCTCACTCCTTTTTATATATTAGGGTAAGATACAAGGTGGTACAAAGGAGAAAATCCTAGAAAAACAATAAAACAAATGGTATAATAAAAATAGAGATAAGAGGCAGATCGCCGGTTTCCGCCGCTGACCTTCTGTCGATATCATCGACAGGTCTGTCGATGGTATCGACAGACTGTTGTCTGGTTACTGTCATAATCTCGATACCATCGACCACCTGTCGATGGTATCGACCGGGAAGCAGGTTGTTTCACAATTAACAATGTCACACTATTACAAGAATTTATTCAACTCCATTAAAACCAGAATCGAATCTCACTGCTCACATGCAGTTCAATTTACAGCATATACAAGCACATTAATGAAAATTTTGATACACTACTCATCCCGGGGAAGAGAGTACAGGGACAATTTAATCTATCTAGATTATTCTATTTATATATTTTTTCACGACCTCTCCGCTAGATATCATTATACTTAAAAACATATGAAACAACCTCATGAGACTCATATAGAGTCTCAGTGAGTGGATACCTCCCACTCAAGCTAGGTACATGCATCAGCATCAGATTAAGTATAATGAACTTAAAAGAAACTTGCCGATATTGAAAAGTTTAGTAGATAATTCTAGCATCTTTTCAAACCTAGTTTACAATGATAATCTAATCAAACAAATAAGGTAATCACTGAAACCAATTCTAACATTAAAACATCTTTTAGAGCATGTCTAAAAACAAATCAGCGGCATGACAATGCTTTAATATGAGTAACAAGTCAATATCTAAACATTTGAATCAATATATAACCATAACATCAACTTTGTGACACTCCACCAGCCGGACCAGGAACACATCTTGCAGTCCTGAAGCTGAAGTCCACATAAGACATGTTTACCAGAAAGTACTATCAAATGACAAGCAATCCTAATCATATTCGAAGTGGATATAAATCTCAACATTTACTACTTGTCAACAAGAAAGATCAACAATATGCAACAGATTATCACTATAGCAGAATGATTATTTTTCACAACAAGAAACACAATCAACAATTGTAAATTATCAGCTAGCAGTACAAGGAATGTAACAAATATTTAAATCATATTCTACACAGCTTGTCATCTTTTATTCATTTGCCCTAAAACTACTTGAATTGTACCTCACCAAGTAGAAGTCATCACGCCTAATTCTCGTATCAACGACTCACTGTCACTATCTTAGGGTTTAGTCGGCCACCCTAAGATATCAACAACATCCCATGGCCACCTCAGGGTTGCCTAAAGAGGCTCACGTCCTCATCTCGGGTACACAAGATAGGAACTAGCAAAACAATATATCACATATCACAACATTTTTCATATTTTCATATTTCACATATTTCAGTTCATTAGAGTCTATTCATCATGGACATAGATTTTCACAACAAGGATTTAGGGCCAGAGTCACTCCAGATAACTCACTCCTAAATCCTAGTGGTCTAAACTTTAAGGTCTTAATCTACACTCCGGAAATCCTTCTCATAATTCATTGATTACTACAAAGAGATCTGTTTTATTTCTCCAATGTGGATTTCGGGGGAACTCACGGTGTTCAGAGCACCTAACTAGGTGTGCCATCATTTCACTTGTTATTAATCTCTTTTACTCATCTTAAAAGAATTCAAAGCAGCATGTATCATTTGTGTCTATTCTCGCGTAACTAGAATAACATGAAACATATTAGGCTTATCAACAAAGACAATGATTAAAACAAGAAACACAACAATTTGTAATTTGAAACACATAATTCTTTACATGCCCACATCATCTCATAGCAGTCATCATCAGTGGTCTTTCAGCCCAAGATATAATCTCATTGTCCAACATTTACCCGTATGAGGGTTTTATCATCATCAGTGGGCTTTCAGTCTGAGACATAATCTCATTGTCTAGCATTTACCCTCATCAGGATTTCTCAAAAATAATCAAAGAATGAAATTTCTATCTCAACATATTTCTTATCCATTCATTTCATATCATAATTCTCATTGGGTATCAATAGAGATATTAGAACTAACAACAATATAAGCATATAAACATCTTGTTAACGAGTATATATTAGCCTATTTAGTTAACAGGTTAATTAGTTAGTGGGCCTTTAGTGTCTCGGGTCGTTTAGATTACTTAAGTCCCAAGTCTCAGGGTTTCTCCCTTGCTCCTATATATAGGACAGGGTTGTACCTCTTTGAATCATCTAATCTAATTGAATCAGTTCAATACAATATTCGTTCACACATCTCATGTCATTCATCATGCTCAGAATAAGCATAACATGCAACAAATACTTATTCTATCCAATTTCTACATATATGAATGAATCTCAAGTATAAACATACATAACACATTTAATACTTCTCACTTACTATTTACCACTCGTCAATTAGGACTACTATTCAACGCATAAGTGATCTCATTTGAAGTCTATCAAAAAATGTCATCCTCAGAATACAAGTATCCTAACATACAATTACAATCCAAGAGAACATTCTAATAAATCAATTCATATCCTTGAACCTCATCTTGTTTAATTACACTATACTCGTAGTTTCATATGTATTCCTTGACCCCTCATTTGGGATCTTACTCATTAGCATCACATAGCTCATTATTTTAGGGTTAGGGTTAGGTTCTTATATCCATTTACTAATTTTCAGCATTTTCCCTTCATTTCATATTAATTAGTTTAAACTTCTTTCATTTCATTTTCACTACTACTCTAGGAACAAATCATTCTAAATCTACTTAATAAATAAAGTTTCTCTCTCATTGAAATCCTTTATAATCTGATTTTAATATATTTCATTCTACTTAGGCCAACCCACATGCAATTACATTAAATAGACTATACACCTCATCGTATACGTTTCATTAATTTCATTCTTAACTTGTCATCGCCATTCGGTTGATTCTTATCTGTTTTCTTTCTTGTAATTAAGGAGTGTACCATGTCATTGACTTCCAATGGCATTTTTGTAATTAACAAAGATCATTCAATCCCCTATAATACTACTTGTTTTAGCTTAAAAGAATGAATTAGGTTACATCTTCTTACATCATAATCTCTAATCATCCTTCCCAATTCATTATTATGTAGCTTGTATAAAAGGACCCACATTCATGTAAGGGCTACTCGTTATTCCATAAATTATACTAAAGTAGATGCATTAGGATTAGATCATATTAGTAAGACTCATCATCTTCAATTGAAGTATCAATACCTACACTTCGGTATTTCATCACATTTATAACAATTATATACAAGTTCTAACTTTAACACTCATACTCGTCTTAATACTAAACTTCTAGGGTTTTCAAGAAATCATCCTTAGTTCAACACATCATAAGAATCATATCGTCCAGTAATCTCATCATGGTGCACACGGGTCCATTAGGACTATTCACACATGGAAATCCTAATTTCCGTTTTCACATATTTCATTCAACAATCATAAGTATACATTGATTAATTAACTCATTTGATTCAATCCTACAACACAAACCCTAAACAGGGAATATCGCCACCTCATATTGATCTTTATGTATATATCATACTTAATTTCAGTAAGATTCAACAATACATTTGTATAATTCATTCTAATACAATTCAAGTATGATTATATACGTGTCAATTCAGTTCCCAAACATATCGAGCATTGGGCTAATTTTTAGGCAATATTCACATGAGACATCATACTCCCCTGTCTGTAGAATTTTTCATGGAACTTCAATCAATATATCAAGAACTAAGCAAGTTCAATTCAATGAGAAATAATCAAAATTAGTTGAATTTGATTCCCTAATATCTTTCCAAATCAATACCCAATCACATACAGATAAAAACAAGGTTTTTAATTATTTTAGCCGGATAGAATTAGACTTTCAACATGAATACAGAGCTTAAGAAGAAGATAAACACTCACCTAAGGTGACAAGCACCTTAAAAACGTAGTTCAAACTCAGAACTTCTAGAAATCCAATCAAACTCTAGCAACTGAATCCATTTTTTTCCTCTCAACTGGGAAACCCTAGAAATGGAGATTACGAGAGAGAGTGAGAAAAGAGGGAGATTTGTTATCATTTCGAATCAAATCAGAGGAGAGAAGATTCACCATGAAAGACTATGCAAAGAAGTTAAACTTGATTCATCACTTTGCGGATGGTGACACCCTAGGTCAACATCTCCACCACTTTCTCCTCTCAAAACCCTAGCACTCCTCTTCTCTAGAATTTCATTTCTATAACAGGAATGACAAAATATGAGAGCTCCTTGGGTGCTAGGTTACTCATATAGTTCATTTAAGGTACTTGGGTCAATTGCGAATTGACCCAACTTTACACTTTCTTTTATTTCAGCTGATTTTCTTGTCATAAAAATGTTACTGCAAATCGTTTACTTAACAGGTCAAAGATCCTCCAAAAATTATGAAAATTTAGCATGTTGTGTCATGTGTGAGACAAAATTTCATAGCTTCAATAAAAAAGTTCATATCATTCAGAGTTACTAATAAATAAATAAAAATCAAATACTACACATTATACTGCAGTCTGCAGCAAGTCGGTTCAAATATTACTAATAAGAAACTCAAACGACACCACACTCTGTAGAATTCAAACATCATCCAAAAATTATGAAAATTTAACAGGATGTCTAAAATGGAGTTTCCTAACAACAGTTAAAATTTTAGATCAATTGGATGTATCAATCATCATCATCATCTAAGCCTCAGTCCCAACTGTGTTGGGGTCGGCTACATGGATCTTTCGTTTCCATTCTGGTCGAGATGTAGAGATTCAAAATCTCTCTTTATAAGCTTTCCCATGTTAATTTATGCCTTCCTCTTCTATTAATTGTGCTTGACTCAATAGCATTACTTCGTATAGGCGCATTAGTCGGTCTGCGTTGCACATGTCCATACCATCTGAGTCGGCCCTCGCGCAACTTGTCCTCAATGCTCGTCACCCCCACTTTCTTCCTGATATAGTCATGTTTCTCAAGCGATCTTTTTTTGTCTTCCCACACATCCATCTCAGCATACGCATTTCAGACACGTTCATATTGTTGAGACCTTGTTTCTTCACAGCCCAACATTCACTCCCATAGAGCATGACTGGCCGTATAGCTGTTCTATAAAACTTATTTTTTAATCTGAGAGGGGTCTTCCGATCACATAAAACTCCAGTTGCACTCTTCCATTTCAACCATCATACAGTGATCCTGTGACAAACGTCATTTTAGACATCCTCGTCTATTTGAATAATAGAATCCGAGTAACGAAATCTATCACATTTTGGTATATCTACTCTGTCCAACTTGGCTCCACCATTCACACTGCGAGATTGGCTGAAATTGCAATGCATGTACTCAGTTTTTCTCCTACTAATCATCAATCCATTTAATTATAATATCTTTCTCCAAAGTTCGACTTCATCATTCAATCCATCTTTAGTTTCATCAATCAATACAATATCATTAGCAAACAACATACACCAAGGAATATCATCCTGAACATTCTTTGTCAACTCATCCATAACAAGAACAAACAGATATTGATTGAGTGTGGATCGTACCCCAACTGTGATAGAAAAAATTGGTGTCTCCGCTCCAGGAGTCGTCACACTTGTAGTAGGGTTATCATACATGTCTTTCATCAAGTCAATGTATTGGATTGGCACACCCTTATTCTTCAAAACCATCCACAACACTTCCCTAGGTACTCGATCATAAGCCTTTTCCAAATCAATAAAAACCATGTGAAGATCTCTTTTGCTTTCTCTATACTTCTTCATAAGCCTCCTTATTAGAAAGATAACATATGTTGTTGATCTTCCAAACATGAAACCAAATTGGTTGTTTGATATTTGTTATAGATCTTAGCCTTTGCTCAATAATCCTCACAAAGCTTAATTGTGTGACTCATCAACTTGATACCGTGACTCAACTTGATACCTCTGTAGTTTGTGCAGGCTGCTATATTTCAGTCTGAATGTATGGTTGGCTGAGTTTGTCCTAGGGAAACTCGACCGACAAACATGTCAGAAAATTATTCAAATTTTCTGATATTTTACAAGAACGCTAATAATTTACTCAAACTATATCCAAAATTCAACTAAATCAGAGTTGTATATAAAATAATAAAAATCATTTAGTGTACCACTATACTTATCAAAGTATGTATTCATATGTTACCAAAACCCTAATTTTGGCCGATTAGGATTTTAAATTCTCAAACCCTAATCATTTAAAATAAAATCATATTTAGACTTTCACATTAGGTTAAAAGAATCACAAATTAGACTACCATCATTAATCAATCTCTAAACAATGATCAATCTAGTTAAGCATGCAATCATCTAAGTAAACGCTAATTAGATGGTTAATCTAAAAAGGGGTCGTTACAATTTTGTTACTTTATAACCTTCATTGATGATTACCCTCGAGCTACTTTGTTATTTTTGCTTAAGAACAGGCCTCACATTCTAGATACCATTATTGTTTTCTTTGCTGAAATTAAAACCCAATTTAATGAGCCCATAAATATCTACCTTCTGTCAATTTTTTATGTCAAAATCGGGCACCATTCATCAAACCTCATGTTCATACACACCCCAGTAGAATGGCACTGTTGAAAAGAAGATTCGTCGTCTTCTAGAGGTTACTTGGACAATTCTATTTCATTATCATGTTCCTAACATTTTTTGAGTCGATGCTATTTCTATTGCCTGGTTTCTGCTAACCCTAATGCCCTCCTCTATTTTGAATAACCAAATCCCTTATGACTCTGAGGCTCCTTTGTTTCAGTTCCTCCAAGAATTTTTGAAAGTACATGCTTTGTTCAAAAATCTTCAATCTGGGTTAACTAAACTTAACCCACGGTCTACAAAATGTATCTTCTTGGGATATTCCAGAGTTCAAAAAGGGTACATATGTTATAACTCCACAACTAAGAAATGGTTTGTAAGTGTGGATGTTGTGTTTTTTGAAGATTCGACTCTATCTACTGATTTGCTAGTTGATATCCCTCTTCCTGTGACTGTTTTGAGCCGGAGTCGCAAGAACCTTTACATATATCATTAAAAATATATTATTTATGTATAAAAATATGAAACCAAAAACACCCTATCATATATATTTAATGTAATATCAATATTTCATATAATATAATATATTTACTAACATTAAATGTATGGTTTTTAGTTTGGATCAGATATTTATCTGAATTTGAATGTTGTCTATTCCGATCAGATTCGGATGTTATCACATGACATACGTTAGATATCGGACCAGATACGGATTGAAGTTTTTTCCAGATAGTCGGATACGGGTATCCGGTATAGCAGTATCCGCTCCATATTCGATCTGTTTACAGGTCTAGTTTCGAGTTTGGAATTTGATGTCTGAGTTAGAAGTGTCTCCAGTTCCAAGATGAATATATCAAGCATTCTAATTCTAACAAGTGTATAAATCGGCATATATTATGAGTTATTGATACTTTTGTACATAATGTAAATTACATAACATTTTAAAGTAACAATATGATATTATATTATAAAATAACAAAAGTATGATACTTGATATATAGCTTTGTAATAGTCAAATTATCATTTTGAGAAATACAGACAATTACAAAATCATGTTTCAATTTTGGATTTGACATTATAGAACCATGTCCAGTACCCGGTAACTTTGCCAAAATATAGGCCTGGTTCTGTTCAAGTTGAGTTGTTTTACATCAATCTGGATGTTTGTCCAACAACCCAAAACGGATTTTTGACACCCCTAGACTAGAAGGTGGATTGACATAATGAATTGTGCATAAAGAGATGACAAGAAAGTATTTGATCAGCATGCCAATAGAGACTTTCTCCACTATATGGATATAGCATACTTAGATGGCCAACCTTATGGGATGGGTGGTCTGATTAAAGCATATAAAAGGGTATTGCCTATATCCATTTGGTGGAGCTTATTTATCTATGTTTGTTACAGTTCTTGAAGGTTATCTTATGTTTCTATGTAGCTTTTTTAATTTAAATTATATTGTTATTATGTTTCTACTTTATATTGATTTTGTCTGATAACTAGCTAAAGCTTAACTAGTGTGCAATCCCATTTTTGTTGCCAGTTTAGGGGAGGGTGGGATAGACAAGAATGCCTCCTAGCATCTGTTAATAAAAGTTTCGATGAATATTCCTGGTTGAGTGATCTAGTCAAAGAAATTTAAACTTTGTAGGAGTCAACTGACCAGCATCTTAAAATAACTACTTCAACCTTTCTAGAGATCAGGCCATCACTTTCGAGGTGTATCTTGAGCAAGGAAACACATTCTAGAATACAAATAGTATTTCGAAATTTCATTTCAGAAACTGGGTGAGTCTAAATTTACTATATCATAAAATTGCAAGGAGTTACTTGGGTATATGACGTGACTAAGCCATAAACAAATTGGACATCGCTCAGACATCCAGAGATCAGATAGGTATATAGTCGTATTGTTTAACATGAAAACACAACTTTAAACAATAGAGCAAACAAGACTTGTGGCTCTAGATGCATAAAAATAAAGTTTGTTTCACAAGGACGCAGTGAACTAGTCATTGAATACAAATACTCTTTTATAAACAAATAAAGCCAACAAAGCACAGTACCTCCTTGTCTTTGCACTCTTTATAATTATCAAATTGTTGTTGGCATTTGGTCTTATCAGAGTTTTTCTCTAGACCTGTAAATCAATGTGCGAGTAATTTAGATGTGCTAGTAATTTAGATGGAAAAAACATAGAAAAGGATGTGAATGGATATATATGTTTAAAAAAACCAACCATCAGTATTTCATGGTAAAGAAACTATATACCGTTTCCAAGAATCATGCTTCATTTATGATTGTTAGATTTCTACTAGCCCAATTTTTTAGAGTTAAAAACGGGAACATTTTTATGTTTTACCCTTTTATATGATTGAGAAATTCGCACACAGCAAATAAGGATCTATGCAGTGAACTACATACATTGCTTCTTCTTTTCCTTTTAAATCTGTGTGTAGGCATTTCATTAATACAATTTATATCCAATAATAAACCTTGTTTGTTTGCCTGTTTTGTCAAGAAAATCTGCATGTGGCTGCTATGGCAGATTTACCTAATATCTCGTGGTAGGAAAGCAAGCTATGGCTAAATTGGCTCATGAGAGCGACTATGTGTGACTTTCGTAACCCATTCAAGGTAACTGTTATATCTAATGCATGCAACCAGAACATAAACTACCATGCGTTGAGATAATGTTGTATAGAACATACAATTTCTTTGAGCACAACTACTGTAGAATCCAGAGATCATCTTGAAATAGGACATATTAAGACCGCAATTCCATTATTGACTACCGAAGATAGGTGTCTCTCCCCTAAACGGAGTACCTAAACCGAACACTAAGTACAGTTACAGTTATACCTAAACAGGGCAAATTACAGTTCAGAATATCAGAGGTAGAATGGAAGACAGAAAATAACGGACTCCGTACAACTTCTTCACGGCATATCATACCTAGAAGCATGCTCCTAACAGGAAAGGTTTAAGATGTTGGGAAATGGCAGGATAAATTGGCCACAGAAAGGGACTGTAACTCACACTTGAGGGAGTCCGTGTACTGAGGGAAGCATGGGGAGTCCGAGATCCTAGATGTGCTTGGATACGCAGGTGAGTACGAGGAAGTTGGAGGAGAGGCAGAAGAAGGGGACGCCATGATTTCTCCGTTCCACCGAATGCGATGGCGGGCGGAGGGGCAGGATCCGCCGGGAAACTCGATAAATTTATGAGTTTTTTCCTAAAAACCCCTCACCTTTCTGTAAATTCGAGAAACCCCCCTCTAGTTTGACAAATTCCAATAAACCCCCTGCTACCTACCATACCGGGTAATACCCATTCTACGTGACGGGCTGGTGGGTTTTTCTTGTTCGAATTATATCCTACAATGCAGATTCATGTATGCACTTGGTCTAATCATTTTTTAATTTAATTTGTTTATTTTTTTTCTCATTTATAGAAAAATATTAGGTATGAGTATATTTCAATGGGACAATTATTGAAATAAGACAATTATTTGAGTTCATGTTCTGAAAAACGCGACCGAACCGAGACGAGAACATTTCAGAATAGGACTGGACCGAGACCGGTAATCAAAATATTTTTATCATTTTGTAACCTGTTTAGTAGTAAAACTCACATATTTTTTATTATTTCTAACTATTGTTAATGTAAATATCAAATATTTACACCATTCGTGTTTTAATATGTAATATGTTTTTACTTCTACATAACACAACATCATGTTTGAAGATATTGTACACGATGAAGTTATAAAATTTATAGACCGCTAATTGAATCGAACTCAAAATGGTCTAGGACTAGATCAGATCAAACCGACCGACCCAATCTAATTTTACGGTGTAGACCAAGATTTACTCACCTTGAGTTCAATCTAGATCAGAAAAAGTAGATCATATATTCTGACAGTCAGACATAGGACTAACACGAGCTCAGACTTTTATCACCGTGTCCAACCTAAAACAATTTAGAACTCATGATCGAACATTGGCCCATCTTTCGTATAACCTTTTGACATGGAGCTGATATGAATTTATTTAAATTAAAATAATTATGGGTTCTAATTTTTACAATATGAGGTGCTAAGTTTGTAGACATCCTACTTCAAGATAGTTTTGAGTTATACTAGTTCAAAATTTTTGATACACCTAACTTAAAGGTTATAATTTTGAAAAAAAAAATGCGGATGTGGAGTTTTGACAACCCTAATAATACATTATATGATTAGATATCAACAATATTGATTAACTAATAACTTTGAGAAAAATCAAAATAAGTAAAAGAGTGTCTATGTTACGAATTATAGATCCAATTTGGGTACTAGTTGTAAATTTTACAAAAATATCACACTCGTAATGGTCCTTCTTGGTCTAGTGTGGATAAACTCAAATACTTGTCCCACTAGAACATATTCATACCCAATATTTTTCAATAACTAGGGGAGGAAAAACATATGTACCCGACCCTATCCTACCGACTCGGTCTGATCCAATTCAAAATTCGGGTCTCTTTCGCGTCTATTTAATATTGGGTCGGGTCTGTGTGGGTCCATTTTTAATTTGAGTCGGACCGGGTCATGTCTTATCTAATTTGGGTCAGGTCCGGACGAGTTTGGTTTTGAGTTTGACATTTTTTTCAAAATTTTATAATAGAGTATCTTTTATGATTTATGGGTCCAATCAAGTTCGGCTGATTTCGAGTCCGGTATGTTTGGAGTCTCGGTTCAGTCGAGCCTTTTCAGATCCAGGTTCATTTCGGGTTTGATTTATCTGGATGCGGGTCCAATTTGACTCGGGTCAAGCCGACCCATGGTTAGACATATGTATAACATGTGAATAAAAAAGTATATAAACAAATATGTCTAAAAATAATTCGACCAAGAACATATTGAAGTTGTGTGCATTAGGATCAAGTTGTGTGCATTTGGATCATCCGGTTGTGATTATTTAAAAAAAGGATTAGCAGGTCACATAGGATAGGAGTTACGGGGTGCGGTAGGTAACATGGGGTTTATTAGTATTTGTCAAACTAGAGGGGGGTTTATGGAATTTACAGAAAAGAGAGGGGGGTTTCGAAAAAAAACTCTAAATTTATACATTGATCGAACGGTTAAACGATTGCTAAGCTGGACCGCCGCTCGGTGGATGACCAGCCGTGTACACATTTCACGGCATAACGGTAGTCAGTATTTCAAGTAGGACTGTAAATGGGTAGGCTATGGTGCAGGTATGGTCTAACGGTTTAATTAACGGATATAGGTACGGTTATATAGCCGCTTTGTCAAAAGTTATATTCGCATCATACCATATAACCGTCGGATATATGAACGAGTAACTGGGTATATAGATATGTTTAACTTTCTATAATAATACACCACATACTTTAGATACAAAAAAACTACCACACTTAAATGGGTAGGTTATGGAAATATATCATTAAAGGCGGTGAGGATAGATAAGTGGAGTAAGAGAATGACTTTATGGCCTTCTTAATTTAGTGAAATGTCCTTGTGTGGCTATGACAGTGCTTCAATGGACTTGTTTATTATACTAGTGCAAGGTATTTGTATTTACTAGATGTGAGCACTACAATGTGGATCATTACATTCTAATATAAATATTTACTATTATAAGGTACTTATACTTGGCTTCTTGATGTAAGTCATATAATATGCACAATTATATTCTAATATAAATTATTATATAAAATATAATTAAATAGGTATATGGATATATAGGGTATGGGTATATACATAATCATAACCTTATCCTATAAGAGGTGGCGGGTATAAGCGTAGGCGGTTACATTGTTATAAAATTTTATACCCATGATGGGTTTAGAGGATATACGTTTGAGGGTATGCAAGTATACATGTATCCATTTACAGTCCTACTTTCAAATAACACACCAAGCACAATAATTTTTAAATACTAACACAACGAGATATCTAATGCAGATATTTTTAACTATATTTTCTCTTATTTCTTACCAAGTAGAATTTTCCCCATTAATATTTTATTGTTTGATTCAATCAAAAATTATTAACCATTTCTTTGTGAAAAACTTCCTTTTAATAATACATTTCATGTTATTTAAATTCATAGTCGAAAGTTTGTTTTCCATCCATGAGTATTATGCCCTTCAAGTAAATAATTTCTCTCAAAAAAATTCATGTTGATATTTTATCCTCATATAGTCAAAAAAATTATTAAAGTATGATTTCTTAATTTCCATACAAGTAGTTGCTTTTAATTCGGAAAAAAGGTGCCAACTTAATATATATAAGTAATTTTCCACACAAAAATTCCCTGGAAGAAAATATTTTCCACTAAATATTTATGATAGGTTTTGCCATCTAGAAAGAATTGTAGGAGCAGCTTATTGTCGGTCTGTCTTCCATATCGATGTAAATCTTTATAATATTTTAACTAATGTCTTACATGCTCAATTCAAGTAAATAGCAACATCTTCTTATGCAAACTTGGACAATGGATTAAATATACATCATTATATTTAACTCTAGATAGTTTACTGTAGAAATATCGAAGAAATAAGAGAAGGTTCAATCTTTACTGTCAAATATTTACAAAATAATATTAATAAATACAAATAAATCTTTTTACGACTCATACTTTACATCAGAGTCACAAAAGCTACACATATGATTATAAAATTTAAAAATAGGCATGAGTAATGTCTACTCTTCAATAAGGGACCACTCTTACACGTCTCTTTTATATCTTCTTTGTATCACATGTTCAATGAATTTTCAAAGGAAAATAAATCACACATGGACACCAAGAAGGAAAACATAAGCCAGTCAAATGATCGGTACAAAATTAATATTTAGAAAATAAAGTATCAACCAATCTATAAAGGATTTTTATAACAAAATGTAAAGAATAAACAATGTATTCTGGTATAAAATGCTAAAAATGGGTTTCAACTTTAATAAGATTAAATATCCAATTTTTAGACTAGTAATTCAATTTTTCAAATAGATAGCACATTTTAATTTATATGTTGTTGGGAACGTCATATGTTCTCTCCATGGAGAATGACAATACACTAAATGTGTTTCTCATTATATTGAGGAACCTCATATCCTTTTCTCTGCGTAGAGTCGTGGAAGCATTATTCCACTAAACTAATGGGAACCAGCCTATCCTTTTTGACGCTTAAATAGTGTGCTACTATTTTTCAGGATTTATTGTTAGTGGTTTTCAAAGAGGAGGGATAATATTTACAACAACTTTACATCAACCAACCTATCTACTATGCATGCTTCAATAGGAAATAAATTTTCCAAATATAATAGAAATTTCATACCTTTGAATCGAATGTATCCAATATGCAAAAAAATCAACTATTGACACAAAGAGACAATTAAGAGAGATATATACAAATTTAGAAAAAACTTTTTCATGATATTGTTGGTATGTATGCCCTGAGAGCCAATCATGGGATGATTGGTGGGATACATTAAGATTGATTTGATAAACATCAAAGGCAAGCTTCCAATTCTTTTTGGTTCAGTCATATGAGATAGTGATAGAACAGATTGAATGTCTAGAGAATGACAGTACTCAATGATGTATGCTTTCAGGTTGAGGACCTGAACGATGAGATCATACGGATGCTAAGAGTTTGTACATTCTTGTTATGTCCCTAGTCGGATGTCATTGTGGAAGGTAGATAGACAGCAATGACACACAAGACTAGATTGTGGTGTTGGTTGATGACAGAATCTCATTAGTCATGATATAGAGATATCAAACCAAACACATAGGTACTTGTTAGAGAATAAGTGTACCGGACAGACCCACCGTGAGTTTGACACATGGAACCATGATATGGTAGTCACAGTCAGTACTCACAGTGATGGTGGTGAGTGTGATTCTTAGACCTGAAATCACTACACTCAACACATGTCGTTGGGCACACTTTGACATCATCAAACGCAGTCCTGAAACATGGGTTGTTATAAAGGTGATGATTGGGTGGCTTTGACACATGGGGCTTTTGAGGGGTGAGTGATAGATATGGGATTTGTCCCTCCTGAGGGAGTTTGATATCCAAGGCCACTTGATGAGTAGGATTGAGATAGGCGTGCGCACGCATGTGTGAATCAGTATGCGATATTGATGTCATACATATCTCCTTCAATCTACTCTGAGATCAAGAAAGTGAATGAACGTTGACAGGATGACTGTTCCATGCCTTGAGTTCATTCGGGATATCAGGGACAAAGGAATTATACATTCACTGTAACACCATTCACGGATTGTAGGATGAAAGTTGTTCTCCAACTTTCTACTTTCACTTGGGTAGCACTGATGTGTGACTAGGCACCGCTCTTTGCTTGTGAAGTCATAAGTGTTATGGACTTTCACTGCCAACGTGAAATGGACCTGCAGGGTCACACACATAGGATTTAACCTGGAAGAGGAGTTTCGTCCACAAAGCAATGTTTAGATTGATTACTAAAGGAGTTTAGTAGTTCAATTAAACACTCAATGAGTTGATGGCTCAATATCGTATGGTTCAAGGTGTTGGACGCATTGATTGGAGTATCGGATTGATTGAAATCGCAATTGACTGATTTTGCCCAACCTGTGCTCCCAACCGATCGGTTCATGTGATGAACCGGTCGGCTGAGGTTGCTGAACCAGTCGGCTGGAGTGTCCAGGCCGATCAGCTCATGCCCAGGTTGAAACGACCGGTTCAAGGGTTGAACCGATCGGCTCAACTGGTGCAACCGACCAGTTGGGAAAAGTCATGTCGGCAAGAATTTTCCTTTGGTTTCAAATTGCCCAATTCGATTGGGAATAACATTGGTATTCGATACCAATTGGGAACGAAACAAGGAAAGTCTTTTTGAGCCGGATTAGGACTATGAACCGATCGGTTCAGGGCACCAACTGATCGGTTGGAGTGCCCCAAACGATCGGCTCAGGTCCAACCGATCGGCTCAATGGCCGAACCGATCGGTTCAGTTGTGAACCGATCATTTCAAGTTGCGAACCGGTTGCTTTTTGTGGAAAATTCTCGAACCCTTCTACTCCTACTTTAGTCCCATATTTCCGGACACAGAGAACCCTGTCCCATGACCCGCCTATATAAAGGGGTATTGGGGGATTCTCAAAGTACAACTCAATGCAAGCCGATTGCTTTGCGAAGTTGTCGTTCTCTCTGGTTTTGGTAACCGTGAGAGATCCCGAGCAAGTGCTTCCCGCAAAAGGGAGGTGCAGCAAGGGAAGGACAACTGCAGTTGCAACTGGTAGCAGGAGAGTATGTTGGCGACTAGTACGTCAACAGGAGGGTGCGACTCCTTCCACTTCCTTGTGGGACAAGGAGAGTGGAGTTCCAGGTGGTCCGTGTGGACTACTACAGAGGCGGGAGGACACTGCTGCTTAGGAGGACAACTGTCATCCGACAGTCCGGTAGGAGGAGGAGTAGTCAGTCCCGGTGCGACCAGGAGCTGCACAGACACCGTCCAAGACCGGAGTTGAAGACCGCGCATTGTGCGAGGTATTGTCGCCGAGCAAGCCTCGGGACAAGGTATGATTCCACAAACCATCCTTTCCTATTATATAGACGTTGACGCGTTTCCTCAGTATGGGTTGGGGGAGAATTTTTTTTTTGTTTCCGCTGCCTTCTCTGTCTCCCCTAAAACCCTACAGTGGTATCAGAGCCAGGTCAGCTGTTCTATATTTTAGGAATATCGATATGATCGATTTTGGTTTGTCGCATTTATTTATTGCATACGATGCGAATAATATCGGCTTTATGCATGTCCAATCCTAAATCCACAAATCCCTAATTACATATATGATATGTATTATTAATGAACTCGATATGCGTCGCCCTTAAACGAGTTTTGTGGTGGATGTATGTAGCATGATTATGGCCTATAAACCCCTATCTGTGATTGGTTGTGTGTGGTTGCTTGCATCTCGGTCTGCGCACCGATCTTCCCTCTCTTATTCCTGATGTAACTCGAAATAATTCGAGATTCTTTCCTACCTTTGCTCCCCCCGAATGTAACTCGAGGTTTCCCTTTTTTTTAAAGCAATGTAATAATAGGATAGATTTTTATTTCCTGTTATGTCAAAGACCGGCGGACATCAAGACGACAGCTGAAACGATCGGTTCAAGGGGTGAACCGATCGGTTGACGTTCCAGACGGTCGGTTCAAGGAGTGAACCGATCGGTTGATGACCGGTTTGAGGAGCGAGACGAGCGGGTGGCAGACATGACGAGATGCACGACGACCAGGCAAACCGATCGGTTGGAGGAGCCAACCGATCAGCTGGTGGCACCCAGACGACCGGCTGGAGAGTACAGATCATTCATGTGATCAGTTGATCAACTCGGATGGCAAGGCACATAAGTTCATCTTGTACAGGTTGCATGTGATGTAGACCTAGATGACCGTGATTCCTCTTGGCTCGAGGAATCACATTAGGATGGCCATAATCATCGCTTTTTATCGTTTGTGCATGTTTTCTGTGGGATATAGCATGTATATGATACGTACTATGTATTGTGGTGATTGGATATGTATATGTATATAAAACCAAATCCCTCATTAAAATATTAAGTTTTAGATGCCTTCCAAATGTGACACACGTGAAAAGCTTGTTTGACCAAGTGTGGGCACGCCCTAGCGTGGTGCACCGTCTACCTCGTGGAAGCGTGAAGGATGAATGTGTGGGTCTGCCCAAGCAGGGTGCATATTCATCGTGTTTGCTTTGGGTCGGACTTAACAAGGTGACCTAGATAGGATCTAGCGCCTTGAGGCATGGAGATGATCATTGCAAGGAGTTGTATATGACATCTTATCAAGAGTTGCATATGATGCAATTGGCAAAAGTTACCTACCTGAGAGATCTATGTTGTGGGTGACAGCCCAAGCTGGTCCATGACTTAGAGGATTTCAGGATCTTGCCCACTAGAAGGTTGTACGCTGCAATCTTCCAAATTGATGGCGAGGGCTATCAATTTGAAGTAAAATAGTGGGAGCGATAATTAATTAAAGGCCTAATTATATCGTCAAACTTTCAAATCAATCAAATAAGTCAAAAAGAGTTTTGGACTAAAATTGCATATATTTCCTTTTTTTAATATAAATGGTTAATCAACAAATCACTTTATTTGCGATCGGTCTTTGAGACCAACAAATTTAATGGGAATAATTCCACGACTGGTTAGGATGATGATGAGAAGTGTTCTCAATCAAAGAGTAAAAGCTCTAAGTCCTAGTTATACCAGAACCAGATGAACTCGATCCCACCACATCAATGGCTGAAAGTATGCTTATGGAAGCATACTGAGGATGACATTGATGAGGAGTGCTTGATGTTGTGTTCTCTGAACTATGAGTTACAGAGACAACATGAGACATATGATGTCTCCAAGATACTGTCCTAGTATGTCATGACAGAAGGAGATCCAGTAAGGTATTCACACACTCAATGTGATTGGGTATGTGGAAAACCTGACTAAGAAGGATTCCCTCTGAGCCAAGAGTTGGCTATTGGTATGATACTGCAAGTGTTGCAAAATCATACAGTTCATGATAAACTACAACATGAACGACTTTGACAAGCGTTGACAAAGTTGTTAGACATGTTGAGGATAGTAGAGGCAAAGATGAAGAAAGACAAACCATAATCTTTGATGTGATCAAAGAAAAGGTAAGTCTTAAGGGCAAGGACAAGGGCAAAGCAAAGAAGTGTTCTGATGCTAGCCAGCAATTCAAGCCGTCTTCAGCCTCAAGGCACATGGGGAAAGGGTGTATGAGGGATTGCCCTCTATATATGGAAGAACAAAAGAAGATGAAGGAGGGGATGGAGATCTCCACCTAAGGTATCATGAAATGAACCGCTTCTTTATCCGAGGTATATGATACCAAGATATGGATATGTCATATATGATATGCAATATCCGCAAAGAAGTGATGGCCTTTGTGAAAGGACCAAGAAAGAAGTACCCATCATTGGAGCAAGTGCTGCTGCCATAGATAGGAGTATCTTTCAGTTTATTTCAGCCTAAAAGGGCACGAAATAGAGTTGAGAACTGCTATTTCATATATTGCCAGTAGATAGAAACACTTTATTATTGCATATTGTATGACAATGATGGCAATTAATAAAGTTGATGTTTTAATCTTAAAGATATGATCTTTGTGGCAATGCCTTGTTTATCTTGTGATACATGGTATGCATAAGATAAAATGATACCTAAAGTTATTGATAACTCAAACAATCAAATTAGAATCAATCATGAGAAATTCATTTCTAGTTTCCATATGATGGATAAACCTAGACTCTTTTGGTTAGAGAACCATTAAGAGCCATGAATATCTTGGACATGATTAATCAATCTTCACTAAAGGTAGTGGGAGAGTGATTATCCTATTAGGTATAATACATGTGATATATTTACATACCAATTGGAACAAATGCTAATACTTCAAATGGTGTTTAGAGAAATACCAATATGAACATCTTGAAGTGTTCAAGATTGTCATAGATGAAGTACAAATTTGGTAAAGTATTAATTCTTGATGAGATCAATGAATGAAATACTTGGACCAAATGTTTGAGATCCTTATGAGTGATTATGATAGTGTATCATAGTGAACTCATGATTAAGGCATGGTGATGTCTAAATCAAGAAGGAATCATGCTCTAAGGAGTTAGAGAATGATTATCAAATAACTGAATTCTTCTTAATAAAAGAATACCCCACACTAATAAAGGACATTAAGAATCACAATGGTTGTGAATTCTTATATTCTTGACAGATACACCTCAATTATCTATATGATGAGTTGCTCATATGATGAGTCAACTATCTAGATGAATATGAGGAATCAGATTTTGAGTTATGGTATAAGAACATTACATCCTAAATGATTTCCATGTGAACCATAAGGTATGACCTTGATGGTAGCACTCATTGGATGAAATCCATAAGTGCAAATGAGTCTTAAGTGTTAAGACACATGGATAACATTTTGAGAAGGATGATGCTTGTTGATTGCAACTTAATGACTGAGACATTTGGCATATGGATACTAAAACCGCATTCCTATGAGGAATAAAACAAGGATGTGTACGTGACACAACCTATAAGGTTTATGAATCCACTAATGCAAATGAAGTCTATAAGTTACAATGGACTAATCAATGTGATTGATTGAGTATAAGCAACTCAAAATTGGATCTTTAATTTGATGATATAGTCAAAGGGTTTGACTGATATGTCAAAGATAAAGAAGGGATATGTGATTTAGTGGGAGCGTGTTCACATTCCACATGTTGATGTGAAATGGAAATGTTCTAGAATGGAAATCCAAAAGTGGAAATTATCGTTAAGGAAGATAGAGATGTTTCCTATATGATAGGAATAGAGATCTATAGAGATAGTTCTCGACAAATCTCTTGACCTGGAAAAGAGAGAGCATACATAGGCAATCTGTACTGAAGGGTTCAGTATGCACAGATTCAGTGGGAGAAAACTTGTCCATGTTATATGGATATTAGTATCCCAAGGCCAAGTGTCCAATTCTTATGAAGAATGGGAACACTAAGAATAGATATGGATCTATCATGTATGTAATCATCCCATTGTCTTGCATGTATGACATGACAAGAATAAAATGCATTCATCATGTTGTATGTAGGACATGACAATATGATGTGCTCATCCTGATAACTCGTATGTGGGACATGACGAGTGGATGTTTGTCTACTTCCAGTAAGGGTTATTGGAATACCATGAGAACTTGATAAGTACTTGTGAAGTACTAGTTCTATGGAGATAAGGAAGAGTTCGATGTAAAGAGTTACATTGATGCGAACTTCCGAAAGGACAGAAAATAAATCGCAAAATATATATAGGATATATAAAAGTGAAAGTTTGTTGATAATTGGAAGTGTTCCAATAAAATCATTTAAAAGGAAATGCCGAGTATCCGTGTGTTAGAGAACATCAGTGGATACTATATGGATCTAGAAGTTCATGAGATGAACTTATAGATATTCCACTCATTGATGACAAGTCTGGAATCCTTGATCATGCAATGTGGCTAAAGGTTAGCAATGGAATACTAGATCGCATATTACGGCAACTCCATCTCATACGTGTGACGTACAGCTAGATGAGAGACATGCAATTTATACTGACTTTGGCAATGTGTTGCCATTACTCACTATGTTCACACTATAGCACAGTAACATGTGGGACATGTTTGAAGATCACTATGAATATGATTCAAGAGTGATTGGCTCGCAGTGCAAGTGGGAGTCTATTGGTATGTATGCCCTGAGAGCCAATCATGGGATGATTGGTGGGATACATTAAGATTGATTTGATAAACATCAAAGGCAAGCTTCCAATTCTTTCTGGTTCAGTCATATGAGATAGTGATAGAACATATTGAATGTCTAGAGAATGACAGTACTCAATGACGTATGCTTTCAGGTTGAGGACCTGAACGATGAGATCATACGGATGCTAAGAGTTTGTACATTCTTGTTATGTCCCTAGTCGGATGTCATTGTGGAAGGTAGATAGACAGCAATGACACACAAGACTAGATTGTGGTGTTGGTTGATGACAGAATCTCATTAGTCATGATATAGAGATATCAAACCAAACACATAGGTACTTGTTAGAGAACAAGTGTACCGGACAGACCCACCGTGAGTTTGACACATGGAACCATGATATGGTAGTCACAGTCAGTACTCACAGTGATGGTGGTGAGTGTGATTCTTAGACCTGAAATCACTACACTCAACACATGTCGTTGGGCACACTTTGACATCATCAAACGCAGTCCTGAAACATGGGTTGTTATAAAGGTGATGATTGGGTGGCTTTGACACATGGGGCTTTTGAGGGGTGAGTGATAGATATGGGATTTGTCCCTCCTGAGGGAGTTTGATATCCAAGGCCACTTGATGAGTAGGATTGAGATAGGCGTGCGCATTCGTGTGTGAATCAGTATGTGATATTGATGTCATACATATCTCCTTCAATCTACTCTGAGATCAAGAAAGTGAATGAACGTTGACAGGATGACTGTTCCATGCCTTGAGTTCATTCGGGATATCAGGGACAAAGGAATTATACATTCACTGTAACACCATTCACGGATTGTAGGATGAAAGTTGTTCTCCAACTTTCTACTTTCACTTGGGTAGCACTGATGTGTGACTAGGCACCGCTCTTTGCTTGTGAAGTCATAAGTGTTATGGACTTTCACTGCCAACGTGAAATGGACCTGCAGGGTCACACACATAGGATTTAACCTGGAAGAGGAGTTTTGTCCACAAAGAAATGTTTAGATTGATTACTAAAGGAGTTTAGTAGTTCAATTAAACACTCAATCAGTCGATGGCTCAATATCGTATGGTTCAAGGTGTTGGACGCATTGATTGGAGTATCGGATTGATTGAAATCGCAATTGACTGATTTTGCCCAACCTGTGCTCCCAACCGATCGGTTCATGTGATGAACCGGTCGGCTGAGGTTGCTGAACCGGTCGGCTGGAGTGTCCAGGCCGATCGGCTCATGCCCAGGTTGAAACGACCGGTTCAAGAATTGAAGCGATCGACTCAACTGGTGCAACCGACCAGTTGGGAAAAGTCATGTCGGCAAGAATTTTCCTTTGGTTTCAAATTGCCCAATTCGATTGGGAATAACATTGGTATTCGATACCAATTGGGAACGAAACAAGGAAAGTCTTTTTGAGCCGGATTAGGACTATGAACTGATCGGTTCAGGGCACCAACCGATCGGTTGGAGTGCCCCAAACGATCGGCTCAGGTCCAACCGATCGGCTCAATGGCCGAACCGATCGGTTCAGTTGTGAACCGATCATTTCAAGTTGCGAACCGGTTGCTTTTTGTGGAAAATTCTCGAACCCTTCTACTCCTTCTTTAGTCCCATATTGCCGGACACAGAGAACCCTGTCCCATGACCCGCCTATATATAGGGGTATTGGGGGATTCTCAAAGTACAACTCAATGCAAGCCGGTTGCTTTGTGAAGTTGTCGTTCTCTCTGGTTTTGGTAACCGTGAGAGATCCCGAGCAAGTGCTTCCCGCAAAAGGGAGGTGCAGCAAGGGAAGGACAACTGCAGTTGCAACTGGTAGCAGAAGAGTATGTTGGCGACTAGTACGTCAACAGGAGGGTGCGACTCCTTCCACTTCCTTGTGGGACAAGGAGAGTGGAGTTCCAGGTGGTCCGTGTGGACTACTACAGAGGCGGGAGGACACTACCGCTTAGGAGGACAACTGTCATCCGACAGTCCGGTAGGAGGAGGAGTCGTCAGTCCCGGTGCGACCAGGAGCTGCACAGACACCGTCCAAGACCGGAGTTGAAGACCGCGCATTGCGCGAGGTATTGTCGCCGAGCAAGCCTCGGGACAAGGTATGATTCCACAAACCATCCTTTCCTATTATATAGACGTTGACGCGTTTCCTCGGTATGGGTTGGGGGAGAATTTTTTTTTTGTTTCCGCTGCCTTCTCTGTCTCCCCTAAAACCCTACAGTGGTATCAGAGCCAGGTCAGCTGTTCTATATTTTAGGAATATCAATATGATCGATTTTGGTTTGTCGCCTTTATTTATTACATACGATGCGAATAATATCGGCTTTATGCATGTCCAATCCTAAATCCACAAATCCCTAATTACATATATGATATGTATTATTAATGCACTCGATACGCGTCGCCCTTAAACGAGTTTTGTGGTGGATGTATGTAGCATGATTATGGCCTATAAACCCCTATCTGTGATTGGTTGTGTGTGGTTGTTTGCATCTCGGTCTGCACACCGATCTTCCCTCTCTTATTCCTGATGTAACTCGAAATAATTCGAGATTCTTTCCTACCTTTGCTCCCCCGAATGTAACTCGGGGTTTCCCTTTTTTTTAAAGCAATGTAATAATAGGATAGATTTTTATTTCCTGTTATGTCAAAGACCGGCGGACATCAAGACGACAGCTGAAACGATCGGTTCAAGGGGTGAACCAATCGGTTGACGTTCCAGACAGTCAGTTCAAGGAGTGAACCGATCGGTTGATGACCGGTTCGAGGAGCGAGACGAGCGGGTGGCGGACATGACGAGATGCACAACGACCAGGCGAACCGATCGGTTGGAGGAGCCAACTGATCGGCTGGTGGCACCCAGACGACCGGCTGGAGAGTACAGATCATTCATGTGATGAGTTGATCAACTCAGATGGCAAGGAACAGAAGTTCATCTTGTACAGGTTGCATGTGATGTAGACCTAGATGACCGTGATTCCTCTTGGCTCGAGGAATCACATTAGGATGGTCATAATCATCGCTTTTTATCATTTGTGCATGTTTTCTGTGGGATATAGCATGTATATGATACGTACTATGTATTGTGGTGATTGGATATGTATATGTATATAAAACCAAATCCCTCATTAAAATATTAAGTTTTAGATGCCTTCCAAATGCGACACACGTGAAAAGCTTGTTCGACCAAGTGTGGGCACGCCCTAGCGTGGTGCACCGTCTACCTCGTGGAAGCGTGAAGGATGAATGTGTGGGTCTGCCCAAGCAGGGTGCATATTCATCGTGTTTGCTTTGGGTTGGACTTAACAAGGTGACCTAGATAGGATCTAGCGCCTTGAGGCATGGAGATGATCATTGCAAGGAGTTGTATATGACATCTTATCAAGAGTTGCATATGATGCAATTGGCAAAAGTTGCCTACCTGAGAGATCTATGTTGTGGGTGACAGCCCAAGCTGGTCCATGACTTAGAGGATTTCAGGATCTTGCCCACTAGAAGGTTGTACACTGCAATCTTCCGAATTGATGGTGAGGGCTATCAATTTGAAGTAAAATAGTGGGAGCGATAATTAATTAAAGGCCTAATTATATCGTCAAACTTTCAAATCAATCAAATAAGTCAAAAAGAGTTTTGGACTAAAATTGCATATATTTCCTTTTTTTTAATATAAATGGTTAATCAACAAATCACTTTATTTGCGATCGGTCTTTGAGACCAACAAATTTAATGGGAATAATTCCACGACTGGTTAGGATGATGATGAGAAGTGTTCTCAATCAAAGAGTAAAAGATCTAAGTCCTAGTTATACCAGTACCATATGAACTCGATCCCACCACATCAATGGCTGAAAGTATGCTTATGGAAGCATACTGAGGATGACATTGATGAGGAGTGCTTGATGTTTTGTTCTCTGAACTATGAGTTGCAGAGACAACATGAGACATATGATGTCTCCAAGATACTGTCCTAGTATGTCATGACAGAAGGAGATCCAGTAAGGTATTCACACACTCAATGTGATTGGGTATGTGGAAAACCTGACTAAGAAGGATTCCCTCTGAGCCAAGAGTTGGCTATTGGTATGATACTGCAAGTGTTGCAAAATCATACAGTTCATGATAAACTACAACATGAACGACTTTGACAAGCGTTGACAAAGTTGTTAGACATGTTGAGGATAGTAGAGGCAAAGATGAAGAAAGACAAACCATAATCTTTGATGTGATCAAAGAAAAGGTAAGTCTTAAGGGCAAGGACAAGGGCAAAGCAAAGAAGTGTTCTGATGCTAGCCAGCAATTCAAGCCGTCTTCAGCCTCAAGGCACATGGGGAAAGGGTGTATGAGGGATTGCCCTCTATATCTGGAAGAACAAAAGAAGATGAAGGAGGGGATGGAGATCTCCACCTAAGGTATCATGAAATGAACCGCTTCTTTATCCGAGGTATATGATACCAAGATATGGATATGTCATATATGATATGCAATATCCGCAAAGAAGTGATGGCCTTTGTGAAAGGACCAAGAAAGAAGTACCCATCATTGGAGCAAGTGTTGCTGCCATAGATAGGAGTATCTTTCAGTTTATTTCAGCCTAAAAGGGCACGAAATAGAGTTGAGAACTGCTATTTCATATATTGCCAGTAGATAGAAACACTTTATTATTGCATATTGTATGACAATGATGGCAATTAATAAAGTTGATGTTTCAATCTTAAAGATATGATCTTTGTGGCAATGCCTTGTTTATCTTGTGATACATGGTATGCATAAGATAAAATGATACCTAAAGTTATTGATAACTCAAACAATCAAATTAGCATCAATCATGAGAAATTCATTTCTAGTTACCATATGATGGATAAACCTAGACTCTTTTGGTTAGAGAACCATTAAGAGACATGAATATCTTGGACATGATTAATCAATCTTCACTAAAGGTAGTGGGAGAGTGATTATCCTATTAGGTATAATACATGTGATGTATTTACATACTAATTGGAACAAATGCTAATACTTCAAATGGTGTTTAGAGAAATACCAATATGAACATCTTGAAGTGTTCAAGATTGTCATAGATGAAGTACAAATTTGGTAAAGTATTAATTCTTGATGAGATCAATGAATGAAATACTTGGACCAAATGTTTGAGATCCTTATGAGTGATTATGATAGTGTATCATAGTGAACTCATGATTAAGGCATGGTGATGTCTAAATCAAGAAGGAATCATGCTCTAAGGAGTTAGAGAATGATAATCAAATAATTGAATTCTTCTTAATAAAAGAATACCCCACACTAATAAAGGACATTAAGAATTACAAGGGTTGTGAATTCTTATATTCTTGACAGATACACCTCAATTATCTATATGATGAGTTGCTCATATGATGAGTCAACTATCTAGATGAATATGAGGAATCAGATTTTGAGTTATGGTATAAGACCATTACATCCTAAATGATTTCCATGTGAACCATAAGGTATGACCTTGATGGTAGCACTCATTGGATGAAATCCATAAGTGCAAATGAGTCTTAAGTGTTAAGACACATGGATAACATTTTGAGAAGGATGATGCTTGTTGATTGCAACTTAATGAATGAGACATTTGGCATATGGATACTAAAACCGCATTCCTATGAGGAATAAAACAAGGATGTGTACGTGACACAACCTATAAGGTTTATGAATCTACTAATAGAAATGAAGTCTATAAGTTACAATGGACTAATCAATGTGATTGATTGAGTATAAGCAACTCAAAATTGGATCTTTAATTTGATGATATAGTCAAAGGGTTTGACTGATATGTCAAAGATAAAGAAGGGATCTGTGATTTAGTGGGAGCGTGTTCACATTCCACATGTTGATGTGAAATGGAAATGTTCTAGAATGGAAATCCAAAAGTGGAAATTATCGTTAAGAAAGATAGAGATGTTTCCTATATGATAGGAATAGAGATCTATAGAGATAGTTCTCGACAAATCTCTTGACCTGGAAAAGAGAGAGCATACATAGGCAATCTGTACTGAAGGGTTCAGTATGCACAAATTCAGTGGGAGAAAACTTGTCCATGTTATATGGATATTAGTATCCCAAGGCCAAGTGTCCAATTCTTATGAAGAATGGGAACACTAAGAATAGATATGGATCTATCATGTATATAATCATCCCATTGTCTTGCATGTATGACATGACAAGAATAAAATGCATTCATCATGTTGTATGTAGGACATGACAATATGATGTGCTCATCCTGATAAATCGTATGTGGGACATGACGAGTGGATGTCTGTCTACTTCCAGTAAGGGTTACTGGAATACCATGAGAACTTGATAAGTACTTGTGAAGTACTAGTTCTATGGAGATAAGGAAGAGTTCGATGTAAAGAGTTACATTGATGCGAACTTCCGAAAGGACAGAAAATAAATAGCAAAATATATATAGGATATATAAAAGTGAAAGTTTGTTGATAATTGGAAGTGTTCCAATAAAACCATTTAAAAGGAAATGCCGAGTATCTGTGTGTTAGAGAACATCAGTGGATACTATATGGATCTAGAAGTTCATGAGATGAACTTATAGATATTCCACTCATTGATGACAAGTCTCTTGACCTGGAAAAGAGAGAGCATACATAGGCAATCTGTACTGAAGGGTTCAGTATGCACAAATTCAGTGGGAGAAAACTTGTCCATGTTATATGGATATTAGTATCCCAAGGCCAAGTGTCCAATTATTATGAAGAATGGGAACACTAAGAATAGATATGGATCTATCATGTATGTAATCATCCCATTGTCTTGCATGTATGACATGACAAGAATCTCATTAGTCATGAAATAGAGATATCAAACCAAACACATAGGTACTTGTTAGAGAACAAGTGTACCGGACAGACCCACCGTGAGTTTGACACATGGAACCATGATATGGTAGTCACAGTCAGTACTCACAGTGATGGTGGTGAGTGTGATTCTTAGACCTGAAATCACTACACTCAACACATGTCGTTGGGCACACTTTGACATCATCAAACGCAGTCCTGAAACATGGGTTGTTATAAAGGTGATGATTGGGTGGCTTTGACACATGGGGCTTTTGAGGGGTGAGTGATAGATATGGGATTTGTCCCTCCTGAGGGAGTTTGATATCCAAGGCCACTTGATGAGTAGGATTGAGATAGGCGTGCACATTCGTGTGTGAATCAGTATGCGATATTGATGTCATACATATCTCCTTCAATCTACTCTGAGATCAAGAAAGTGAATGAACGTTGACAGGATGACTGTTCCATGCCTTGAGTTCATTCGGGATATCAAGGACAAAGGAATTATACATTCACTGTAACACCATTCACGGATTGTAGGATGAAAGTTGTTCTCCAACTTTCTACTTTCACTTGGGTAGCACTGATGTGTGACTAGACACCGCTCTTTGCTTGTGAAGTCATAAGTGTTATGGACTTTCACTGCCAACGTGAAATGGACCTGCAGGGTCACACACATAGGATTTAACCTGGAAGAGGAGTTTTGTCCACAAAGCAATGTTTAGATTGATTACTAAAGGAGTTTAGTAGTTCAATTAAACACTCAATCAGTCGATGGCTCAATATCGTATGGTTCAAGGTGTTGGACGCATTGATTGGAATATCGGATTGATTGAAATCGCAATTGACTGATTTTGCCCAACCTGTGCTCCCAACCGATCGGTTCATGTGATGAACCGGTCGGCTGAGGTTGCTGAACCGGTCGGCTGGAGTGTCCAGGCCGATCGGCTCATGCCCAGGTTGAAACGACCGGTTCAAGGGTTGAAGCGATCGGCTCAACTGGTGCAACCGACCAGTTGGGAAAAGTCATGTCGGCAAGAATTTTCCTTTGGTTTCAAATTGCCCAATTCGATTGGGAATAACATTGGTATTCGATACCAATTGGGAACAAAACAAGGAAAGTCTTTTTGAGCCGGATTAGGACTATGAACCGATCGGTTCAGGGCACCAACCGATCGGTTGGAGTGCCCCAAACGATCAGCTCAGGTCCAACCGATCGGCTCAATGGCCGAACCGATCGGTTCAGTTGTGAACCGATCATTTCAAGTTGCGAACCGGTTGCTTTTTGTGGAAAATTCTCGAACCCTTCTACTCCTGCTTTAGTCCCATATTACCGGACACAGAGAACCCTGTCCCATGACCCGCCTATATATATAGGGGTATTGGGGGATTCTCAAAGTACAACTCAATGCAAGCCGGTTGCTTTGTGAAGTTGTCGTTCTCTCTGGTTTTGGTAACCGTGAGAGATCCCGAGCAAGTGCTTCCCGCAAAAGGGAGGTGCAGCAAGGGAAGGACAACTGCAGTTGCAACTGGTAGCAGGAGAGTATGTTGGCGACTAGTACGTCAACAGGAGGGTGCGACTCCTTCCACTTCCTTGTGGGACAAGGAGAGTGGAGTTCCAGGTGGTCCGTGTGGACTACTACAGAGGCGGGAGGACACTGCCGCTTAGGAGGACAACTGTCATCTGACAGTCCGGTAGGAGGAGGAGTCGTTAGTCCCGGTGCGACCAGGAGCTGCACAGACACCGTCCAAGATCGGAGTTGAAGACCGCGCATTGCGTGAGGTATTGTCGCCGAGCAAGCCTCAGGACAAGGTATGATTCCACAAACCATCCTTTCCTATTATATAGACGTTGACGCGTTTCCTCGGTATGGGTTGGGGGAGAATTTTTTTTTGTTTCCGCTGCCTTCTCTGTCTCCCCTAAAACCCTACAGATATGGCTTGGAATCATTTGTTGTTCAAATTTCATTATATTAGTGTTATAGGTGTCTGAGGTTTACATTTATAAGTGTGATTCATTCGTTTCCCATTATGGACTTTTTCTACGACTTTAACTAAGTAATATGCATATAATAAAAATCTTATAATTAAGTATAACATCATCATGTTATTAGATTAGGTTACCAATGTCTCAACATATTCTCAGTCTAGGGTTCATGGTATTTTTATTCATATACATAAAGTTTCTCAAATATGAATACTTAGATATCAAATATATATATATATATAATATCAACATATATATGTTTAGATGATTAAGATGAATTAGCTTAATTTATAGTTCAAACATCCTTCTTATATTTTCTCTCTCTAAATATATCATGTATATTTAGGTTTACTTATCTAGGGTTTGTGTTATAATATCAATTATCTCTAAATTTTGGCATACCAACATGTACATATTTTATTATTAGTATTTATGCTAATGTGAACTGATTTTGTCTATCAACCTATTGATTTCTATGTATGTTGAGATGTCATTATTGCCATCATCCCTCTTTTGTTGACTAATTTGTATAGGAGTAACCTACAATGGATATATAGTCTACTAAATTACATTTATTGGGATCTGTTGGCATTAATACACTATTGTATATAATATTGTTTATCATTATGATTTGTATTCAATATATGATTAACTAATCCATATTAGTTCTACACAACAAGTCATGGGACCATCGAATGAATGATAGGTCTAGAATCTCAACATGTACGCATACCATATTTTACATTATTAATGATTTTAGCTAATAGTTAGTATTACCCAAACTAATCAATGTTAAACCTAATCAGTTCCTTGATCATTCCATTTGTTTAATCCATAGAATCTTTGAACATACAGAAATGTAGGAGAGGAACTACTTGTTGGATCAATGATGGGCTCTAGAGGGGGTGAATAGAGCTAAATGCACTTAAACAAAATTCATTAGACCTTCCAAGATGTTTCTAAGATAATATGGCAAGTATGGACTTTGAGTGCAACTAAAACATACTTATTAAGGGAGAGAGATATTGAACAAGCACAAGAACAAAAGCTATGTAGAGTGGTTTCCTACTCCAAACTAGGAGTAAGTCGATCCACTACTTAGAGGTGTCAAGTTCTAGGATTTTGCAACCATTGCATACATATTCTATTATAGGTAGGGCTGGCAAAACCTGACCCGACCCGCTCGACCCGGCCCGACCCCACCCGACCCGACCCGACTAAAGCGGGTTCGGGTCTTGATTTTTTTGACCCGACCCGAAATGACCCGAACCTGAAAACCTCAAAATTATTTGCGGGTCGGGTCCGAGTTTGCAATTCTCGACCCGCAAAACCCGCTTGACCCAAAATTCTATCTTTGTATGTATATATATTTTTCCATATTCTAGCCATATAAATTTTTAACACATACAAACATAAATTTGTGATAGTTTATATAAGTCTTTGCTTGCAAAACAATAATTAATTAGCAAATTCTGCAGCAATTTCGGGTCTAGCGGGTTTGAATTTTTGGGTTTTTCGGGTTTCTATTTTCGGGTTTTTCGGGTTTGCATATTATATAATATTTTTAGGTCCATCGGGTCAGACCCGCAAATATGAATTTCGGGTTCGGGTCAAGCAGGTATGATCCGTAATTATTTTCGGGTCGGGTTCGGGTCGAGTATATTTGATCAGACCCGAATTGACCCGAAATAGGACCCGCTCAACCCGGACTCGATTGCCAGCCCTAATTATAGGACATACAATATATGACCTTCCTTTTTTGGGCCAAGGATACCTAGTCGTCCCTTTAAGGAGAAGGGAGCCAACAACCTACCAAAGGATTTACTTATCCAAGACCAAGTCTTCAACCTCACCAAGGACTTACCCATTTTGCATCGAGTATTCCACCTTCACCGAGGACTTACCCACTCTTGCACAAGTCTTCCGCCTTTAAGGAATTGCCCACTCTTCTTGGATCTTACACCTTTAACTTCACCTTCGCCAAGGAAAAGCTTTCACCAGGGGATGTCTTCCCTCCTTCTCTCTTAGCCAATAGAAATTATCTTCATATTCATCTTCGTGGTATAAATGAGAGATTGGGAGGTGGAGGAAGTGAGAGCCTCACAAGATATACATGTAGGGATAGCTCCTATTCACTCTAATGGATTTCACAAGTAATTAAGCTTAGAGAGTGGAAGGAGGCTCTTGGAGGCACTCAACTATAATATAGGGACCTTCATAGTGTTGGCTAACCATGGGATGAAGCCCAAGGGGTCCTATTTATAGTTGGGGATGTCTCCTAGCCAGTAGAAACACTTAAGGATGAATACTAGCCGTTTGGGATGTTGCAACCGATTTTTTTTGAGTTTTGTAACACTCCAACAGTTAGAAGCACTTTTTTATGTACTTACCATATAGTGCGATCGGTCGAGTTTACTTTTGGGAAACTTGATCGATTGCACTATTCGACAAATGCAGGTTTGAAGCGTCAGTCGAGTTTATCCTAGATGAAACTCAATCGATCACTTAAATCTGATTTTCTAGTACAGGGTGTCGGTCAAGTTCTTTGTTATGGATATTCGACCGAACCGAGACATTCTCAAAATGCATCAAGGGTATCGATCAAGTTTTTTACAGGAGAAACTCGACCGAATAGGCACTCTATGATGTATTTTGGAAAATGTCATTAAAGTACTTAAATATTTGATTTAAGTACTCCTGATTTTTTCTAAGCTTAATTATAAGTCATACAATCATTACAAGTAATTTACAACATGATTCTAATGGATTTATGTCATATTCCACAAAAGTGCACTTGCATTAATTTTGACTTGTTTTTTCTCCAAGTTAGGATGCGCAAGTTAGGACATTTGGAATACCTAATCTAAAATCGCTCAAGTAGAAGCATTAGACACAAATAAGTGGAATTGTTAGTCATCGTCAAAACAAGGGTTAAGTCAATTTATACCTTGAGTCTAAGCATTATTGTGACGAACTACTCGCGAAAACACGATTAACTAATGCGAAAGTGAATTATTAGCAGCGGAATTACTGAAAATCACTAAAAATTAAAACTTTTTATAAAGAGATCAACAAACTATAAAACTCTTTCATAAAGAAACAAAGTAAGTTATTTACATTCTGATACATCAGTACATCTCTGTATCATCTCATCTCGAGAATCATAAACATTAACTGCCCTGTTAAACTATACATGAGCAGTATACAAAAATCTCAAGGCATCAAGCCAAAAATCTCATATCTATATCAAACCATCTACTGACTCCTAGGACCTGAGAGTACAAAGACGACGCATAAGACTCTCTATATACATAACCTAATAGACAGTGTCTCCACCTGAAGATCACTGCTGTCCTTGTTGTTGTTGTTGTTGCTGTGGTTGTTGTTGCTGTTCACCCACTGAAGGGTTTCTTCTTCCTCGACGTCTACCTAAAAAGTTGAATCCCACGGGGGTGAGACAATTGACAATTGTCCCAGCGAGAGATATAACTCTCCGCCAGAAACATTGTTATTGCAGATAATAGAAATAACACTGAGCAGTAGAATCATAATATTCAACAGCAGGTAAATCATTGAATAAGATATGCAGAGCAATATTCTCTATGCAATCATTTCAATTATAACTTGATTAAGAAGCAAGTCATTCATTTAATAAGGAATATGAAGAACATGTATACTAATTATCCAACTAGGACCTATTAAACAATGTATCATCAAACATTGATTCTCGTAATTCAACCCTAAGCAATTATGCTACACGGCTGATTACATTTTACAAACATACTTATGCCCTGAGGAGATGAGGTATACCACTCATACTCCAACTGACCATTGTGAAATCGAAATCGGTACCATACATAGGTCATTAGAAGAGCCAGATTTCTATGACCTCATCCTCCTCAGTCAGTGTGAGGAACAACATGCAGGGCATCTCGTGTCTCTGTCAAAATAGCTTTCTAGGGTATTCTGGCAACTTCACTATTAGAGTTATAGTGGCATGTTGTACTCTCTTCGCAATTGAGAGATTTCTTATTTATCTCACCTCGATTCGGCATTAACATCATCATCGGGAGATTAGTCGTACATCATCCCGGCATATACATATAATGAAGGATTGAGAGATTTAATGTTTATCACACATCAATTCCTCCATCAGGGCGTAAGGATATTCGCGCCCATTACCCCCACATACTCAAAAGTATGCTCTCCAGGAGTTCCCTTAGGAAAACCTATTTCACCATCACCAAATTACTGACGATGATGGATCTATGGTCAGGGCTCTACATGATATCATTTCACTTGATTATTAAAATACATTACAACATTCATTTAGCATCAGGCATATTTTCAAACATAAACCTTTATAACAATTACTATAAAGAATGAGTATTGTTTCTATCAAGTTCATCTCACAGCTTTAATAGCTTTGGGAATTCAATCCCTTATCATCTCATCATCATGATTCAAGAATATGGGTATTCAAACCCTTAGAACATCAATATACTTGTTACCACTTTAACAGGTAACATAATGCCATCAAGTCATTTGATAGTGTAAACATGATAATTGCAGTGCAGGTATTTCACATGGCTCTTACAGACTATCAATCTCTTTTGTTACCTTTCACTAGGCAATATATCATATCATTGCTTACAAAGCTCATAAAGTACTTTTAATAAACAAAGCATCATAGCTCATACCTGGCTATGTTTAATATCTCACAGAACCTGCATGATTAGTACAAATGATAACAGATACATCTATTTTATATCAGCATAATGCAAAACAATGATAACATCACTATTTAAGGGTTTCACCACTATGCCCTTACCAGGGTTAGGGTTTCCCTTTTCAATTCAATTAGGGTTAATCATACCCTTAGCTCAATTAGGATTAGTGACTCATCATTTCATTATCCAAAATTAGAGCTTCATGCTATAAAGCATAACCTAGAATTAGGGTTTCACGCTTTATATTACCTTATTCAAAATTAGGGTTTACTATTCACATCACATCACCCTAGGTTAGGGTTTACTTATTCATATCACATCACCCTAGGTTAGGGTTTATCATTAAATATCCCATAAATAGGGTTTACTATTCACCCCAAGTAGGAGTGAGCATCAAAGTACCTTGAATTAAGGTTTATCATGTCATCATTATGAATTAAGTTCATACCATCATCATGCATTAGGATTTCACCTATTAATGCCCTCAATTAGGGTTTTGATTCATTAACCATCATAATTAGGGTTTCGTGATCTCACTATGAAGGATCATACCCTAATTAGACATTTATTCATATTAGAAGTCCAACACTTAATTATCGTCCATGTAGGAAATCTTCTCTTTCATCTTCTAAAGATGATGTTTGCTTCAGTCTTGATTAGGTTAAGTCAACTCACTCTTGAAGAATAATTGACATCATGGGTTATGTCATTGTCACCATGATCATTAAGGATGCATTATTCAAAGGGTACTAATCACCTTACCCCATTAAGATGTAATTACTATAATCATATTTGATTACATCATGAATTAATCAACTTAATCACTCTGTCCTTTAACCACTTTAAGTACCCATGCAGTTTTGGTTAATTATCCACCAAACGGTCTTGGCCACATAGACCCCAAACGGTCTTGACCAAATCAGACCTCAAACGGTCTTGCACAAAAACATCCAAACGGTCTAAGACCGTTTAGACCTCCAAACGGTCTTGAACAACCAATGAAACTGTTTGCTAAAGTACCACCTTGAAACCATTTAGTAAAGTAGGTGGTGGAGACCATTTGCCAAAGTTGGATCTTTGAAACCGTTTACTAAAGTTGACCCTCAAGATCGTTTGCTAAAGGTGGTCTTCAAGATCGTTTGCTAAAGTGTAACTTTGAAACCGCATGACCTCAACCGGTTTGGGATCGTTTGGTCCCAAACGGTCTTGAGACCATTTGGTCCAAACCTCCTCAAAACTGCATGGACCAAGTATGGTCTCAATAAGTCAGATTGAAAAGGGTTTCCAAGATTGATTCCTTCATTGATTGTGATCATGTTATCACTCATCAAGTGGACCTATCACCATGCTTAAATTGAGTTAATCAGGTCAACATTAAAATGATTTGACCCACAATTGACCCTCAATTGGTCATCAATTAGAGTTTGAATCAATTGAATTAGGGTTTGGAAATGTTGATCCTTCAACATTAACCAATGTGAGATTAGTTACTTTGAAACCATTGAACCATCATCCAAATTGAACATGACCTGACCCCAAACGGTCTTGAGGTCGTTTGGATGACCTCCAAATGGTCTTGAGACCGTTTGACCATCACATCATCATTAACCAAGTCATTCAATTAGGGCTTGGATCCTAGGATTGGTTTCCAAATCAACAATTGATTATACTTCAACCTAGTATCTTTGAATCTTCAATTGCTCAACCATACCTAACCCTAGACCTCCAAACGGTCTTGGGTGATCACCAAATGGTCTTGAGACCATTTGGGTGATCGCCAAACAGTTTTGAAACCGTTTGGGTCAATCAACCCAAGTTTCAAACTCAAACACTTATGAAATCAGCACTCAACCCGATTAGGGTTTTGGTGATTGTTGGACCTTCAACTCATGAACCTATTAGAGTTAATCAATTATAATTGATGGGTCATTAACCTAGATTATTTTCAACAGTTCTCCAAATGGTTAACCCTTGGTCAACGCCACCAAACGGTTTGAAACAGTTTCCCTCCATGCGGTTTGATGAAACCATTTCATTCCAAACAGTTTGAAACTGTTTGCTCCCAAACGGTTTGGGAAACCGTTTGAGCAACAAAAAGGAAACCGTTTTGTAAAGTAGTTCTTTGGATAATCATATAGGATGATGTCATCATCGTCCTCCTTTGTTCAACCAATATCTATTGCTATTGTTCATGGGAGTTTAAGTAAGAACTCAAAAGAGTGTCAAAAGAAGAAAAATAACCAATGATTATTAAAGAAAGAAGTGCAATACTAATGCTTAAGGGTTTGAGTTATAAAACCCGCCTCTAAAACTGATTCCAAGCTCCAAGATCCACGACTCAAATGGTGGATGGAGTTCCAAAAACTGTCCAAGGTCTGTCCTTGATCCTTTGGATGTGCAAGTTAGCTAGGATTGAAAATCGGGTGAAGAAAACCAATAATCAAGCATTGCTTTAGGGTTTTCACCATGAATCTGAGGTAGAAGATGATCAAAACTTACCAACATGTTGTGTTCAACTTTCTCCTGCTCCTGAGCTCTCCCTCGGTCGGCCAAAGCAAAGATGGGAAGAGGAAACTAAGGAAACGATCCTTATGTGTATTGGAAAAAGATATACATAAGAGGTTTTCAAGGAAAGAGAAAAAGGATTATTTTCTTTAAATTCCAAAATAATTTCCATCAAATACCCCTCCATTTCGTGGCCACGAATCCACCTTCATGTTCTTGCAAAACCTCTCCATTATCCAAAGATTAATGGAAAAGGAATTAAACACCTTAAAGAGTTTTATATTAATATCCAACCTTTAGTGGATATTACTTTTTATTATATTAATGTAAGTGGGCTTCCACTCAACCAAGATCTTTTTGTGCCCAAGAAAAGCACAAGCTCATCCAACTTATTGCAGCAAACACATCCTTCAACTTTTGGTTGAAGGGCTCCTCAATTAATTTATTTCTTTTTGCATTAATTAAATTAAAGCTCCATATATGCTTAAATCTTGATTATTTTAATGTCAAGATTCTCTCTCCTCCATGAAAATTCAAATGAGGTGTCCCTCTCATTTTCTTTGCTCTACTTGATGCCAAGAAACATGAGAGACCCTCTAGAGGTGATATTTTGCATATTGAACCCCATGTTTTGGGTAATTTGCACATTACACCAAAACTAGGTTTTAATGCACAAGGATTGCTCTACAAGCTTTATCTTGATGCCCCAGCTTGTGGAAACCATACCACTACATCATATTCATTCTTATGATGTATCAACATCAGAGGAACATCTTATCATGTGAAATTTGCAAGTTAACCCCTCAACTTGGGTAATTTACACTTTAGTCCAAAAGTAACAAAATAATGTTTCAACATTATTCAAAAAGGGCTGAAATTGAAATATAAGTTCCTCAAAAGCCTTAATTACTTTTCAAAAGACAATAGTAAGCATATCATCAACTTTATTAGGCAAAACATCTAGGGTTAGTTAATAACCCAGGTCGGGGATGTTACAAATTATCCACCCCTTATAAGGATTTCGTCCCCAAAATCATTAACGAAACATTTTAGAGAAAAGAGTAGGGTATTTCCTTCTCATCTCTTCCTATAGTTCCCATGTAGCTTCCTCAACTCCACGATGATTCCAGAGGACTTTTACAAGACTAATGTCTTTCTTCTTCAGCTTCTTGATCCTTCTATCAAGAATCAACATAGGTCCTTCAACATAAGATATATCATCGTTCAATTCTACTTCCATAGGCTGCAGAACTGATTCTGTGTCAGGATGACATTTCCTTAACATGGAAATGTGGAACATTGGGTGTAACTTTTGCATCTTAGGTGGTAACTCCAACTTATAAGATACCTTTACAACTCGTTCAATGATTGGATAAGGCCCCATAAATCTAGGAGCTAACTTTCCTTTCCTTCCAAATCTAAGAACTCCCTTCTAAGGTGAGACCTTGAGGTACACTCTGTCTCCAACTTGGAATTCTAAAGGTCTATGACGCTTATCAGCGTAAGATTTCTGCCTATCATGTGTAGTCTTTAACTGTTGTTGTATTATTTTAATCTTCTCGGTGGTCTGCTGCACAAGATCAGGACCCAAAAGTTGATATTCACCAGTTTCATACCAACATAGGGTAGATCTACAACGTCTACCATACAAAGCTTCATATGGTGCCATGTCAATACTATGTTGATAGATATTGTTTTAGGAAAACTCTATCAAGCTTAGATGTAGATCCCAACTTCCTATAAACTGGAGAACACATGCCCTAAGCAAGTCCTCCAAGGTTTGTATAGTCCTTTCTGATTGTCCATCTCTCTGAGGATGAAAGGTTGTACTAAACCTTAACTGTGTGCCTAAGGCTTTATGAAGTCGCTCCCAAAAATGACTCATAAACTGGGGACCTATGTCATAAACAATGGTAACTGGGACCCCATGCAACCGCACTATCTCATCTACATATAGCTGTGCCAACTTCTCAGCAGAATAGGTTGTTTTGATAGGTAAGAAATGTGTTGTCTTTGTCAACCTATCAACTATTATCCAAATGGAATCATGACCTTTGGCTATTCTGGGTAAACCAACCACAAAGTGCATGGTTACATGATCCCACTTCCATTGTGGTATGGGTAAAGGCTGCATTGTTCCTGCAGGCTTCTAGTGTTCAACTTTAACTTGCTGACACACTCGACACCGCATAACGAACTCATCAACATCCTTCTTCAAACCAGGCCACCAATACATATATTTCAAGTTATGATACATCTTGGTGCTTCCTGGATGCATATCATACATAGAAGAATGTGCTTCTTCCAAAACTAACTTCCTTAAGTTATCCACATTAGGCACTATCATTCTACCATGATAACAGGCTACCTGATCATCTGAATCATAGAAATCTTCTCGTTTCTCACTACCATACTCTGATCTAATCTGTTGAACTACAACATCAGCTTGCTGTGCTTCCTTAATCTGTTGTCTCAGAGTAGGTTTTATGTGCATCTCAGCTAACAACCCAGATAACAATGATACCTTAAGTTGTACATTATCTTGCCTTAAAGAGATAAGCATATCCCTCCTAGTGCACACCAAAGAATTTATATGTGCTTTATCTAGGGTTGGTGTTGCTGATTTCCTACTCAAAGCATCAGAAACCACATTGGCCTTCCCTGGATGATAATCAATTGTACAATCGTAGTCCTTGATTAATTCCATCCAGCGGCGTTGCCTCATGTTAAGCTCATGTTGAGAGAAGATATACTTTGGGTTTTTGTGGTCTGTGAAAATCTGGAATGTCTCTCCATAGAGATAATGTCTCCGGATCTTCAAGGCATGCACTATAGCAGCTAGTTCTAGATCGTGTGTCGGATAATTCTCCTCGTGTTTCTTAAGCTGCCGAGAAACAAAAGAAATCACATGTTTATCCTGCATTAACACACATCCTAGTCCATTCTTAGAAGCATCACAAAAAACTATATATCCTTTCCCTTACTCAGGTAACACCAGCACAGGTGCACTTGTCAACCTATCCTTCAACAACTGGAGAGATCGTTGACACCTGTCACTCCAGGAAAAAGGAACATCCTTCCTGGTCAACTCAGTCAAGGGTAAAGCTATAGAACTGAAGTTCTTAATGAACCTCCTGTAATAGCCTACCAACCCTAAGAAACTGTGAATCTCCGTCAGTGTCTTTGGATGCTCCCATTGCAGGACAGATTCTATCTTTTTAGGGTCAACACGTATACCTGAAGCAGATATTACGTGTCCAAGAAAAGAACTTCTGGTAACCAAAACTCACACTTGCTAAACTTAGCATATAACTTATGCTCTCTTAGCAAAGTTAGAGCCTGGCGAAGATGCTGCTCATGTTGTTGAGCTTCTCTACTATAGATCAGGATGTCATCTATGAAGACAACAACACACTGATCAAGAAAAGGTCGAAAGATTCTATTCATGAGTTCCATAAATGCAGTTGGTGCATTAGTTAGTCCAAACGACATAACTGTGAACTCATAGTGACCATACCTTGTCCTAAAGGTAGACTTAGGTATGTCACCCTCCTTAATACGCAACTGATGATATCCCGGCCTCATATCTATCTTTGAGAAGACAGTTGCACCACACAACTGGTCAAACAAATCATCAATCCTTGGCAAAGGATACTTATTCTTTATAGTTACTTTATTTAATTGTCTGTAATCAATGCATAACCACATCGACCCATCCTTCTTTTTAACAAAGAGGACTGGAGCACCCCAGGGTGAAGTGCTTGGTCGGATAAAACCCTTCTCAAGCAACTCTTGCAGTTGTTTCTTGAGTTCTGCCATCTCGGCAGGCACCATCCTATACAGTGTTTGTACTATTGGTTGCGTGCCTGGATTAGATTAATCTCAAAATCAATCTCTCGGGGCGGAGGTACACCTGGAAGTTCTTCAGGAAATACATCTTCAAATTCCCTGACTATAGGAACTTCAGCAGGATTAGAACTCTCCATGGTGGTATCTACCACATGGGCAAAAAATGCATAACATCCTTGCCTCATCAACTTCTCAGCTACCATAGCTGACACAAGGCAGGTTGGAAGAATCTTCATGTCTCCTTGAAATATCCATGTGTCACTTTCATCTGTGAACACAACCTGCTTGGACTCACAATCCAAGACAACCTTATAACTTTTCAAGGTATCCATCCTAAAGATTATATCGAACCCATACATCTCAAGTGGTATAAGATCCACTTGAATGTGATGTTCAGAAAAGAAAAGGATGTAGGGAGACCACACCTCCCGCAACACAACAGATCCCATCAAAGGAGTTTCTAACTTCAAACTCTCTGTCCTATGACTTGTAGTCATGTTGCAGTCAAGAATCACTCTTTGAGTGATAAAGGAGTGTGTAGCACCCAGATCAATTAAAATAGATACGATGCAGGATGTAGACATATCAGAGTAAAACAGTTTCATTTAACATGTCACAACCCGAGGGTTAATCACTGCATCAGGTGGATTCATCGCATAGAATCGCATTGTTGCCTATGGTTGATTCAGTGCTCGTTGAGTGTGTGCTGATGATCCGGTTTGGGATGCTTGTCCACATCCTCTAGCGCCACCTAGTACTATCTCCTTTGGGAACCTTACTGACTCTGCCTCTGGGGTTGAGTCACACTTGCCTCTCTGGCTCTACAATCCTTCATCAGATGCCCCATTTTCCACATATGAAACAACTTCTGATCCCCTAATGTGGTCTGGATGGTCCTGTAACTGACACAGATGCTGAACTACGAGCTCCTTCTGGTGGTAAACTTCTTCCTCTACCCCTATTTGACATCCACTGCGTCTGGGTACTGAATCTAGGTGGTGGTGTAGGCACGAAAACCTCAGTTTCTTGAAACCTTTGGATGAGGATACTTGGAACTGGGGGTACATCTTCTTGTTCTTGGTTTGTCGCTTATCCATCACATACCTCTCTATCCTTCTGACAGACTCCACAAAAGTAGCAAATCTTTCTCTGTTCTCTAGAGCAGACACAGGGGTGGTCAACTCAGTGTTTAACCCCTTCTTAAAATGCTGAATCCGCTCTTCATCGGTGGTTGCCATATGCGGACAGAATCGCAGAAGCTCCATGAACTTAGCCTTGTACTCGCTAATGTTCATTGGTCCTTGCCTTAACCTCTCAAACTGAGATATTTTCTCATCCAAGAACGTCTTAGGAAAGTATATGTTGACAAATTCCCGTCGAAATACTTCCCATTCCATCTCCACACCTGGCCTTTTCCCCTCCTCTATGGTCCACCAGTGACCAGCACTCCCCTTAAGAAGGTACATAACATGTCTAACCTTCTCAACTTCTGGGATGTTCATGATTCTAAAGGCCTTCTCTAACTCAGTTAGCCACATGTCAGCATTTGCTGGGTCAGCTGTCCCAACATATTTCGTGGCTCTAACCTAGCGTAGTCATTCAAATGTCTTGTCGGCTCCTTGTCCTTCTTGATGGGTAGGTGCCCTAGGTGCAGGTATGGGCATTCTATCAGTCATATGTGTCATGGCAGCCATAAACTGCCCAAACATGTCTTGGAAGGTTGGGTTCCCCATGTCGGCTTGATTTAATTGGGGTGGTTCAGGCACAGGTTCCTCCCTTCCTTGGTCTCTTGCACCTCCTTCGGGTGCAGCGACACTACTTTCTACAGCATGTTCATCATGTGATCCAGACATCTTTAATTTTCTCTTCTCCTCCTAGATGAGCAGAAGACACTATCAAATAGACTGGAAGACACTAGAACAGACTCAACAACCTTAGTCCTATGTCTCTGTAGACTCAGCGAACCTAGAGCTCTGATACCAACTTAATTGTGACAAACTACTCGCGAAAATAAGACTAACTAATGCGGAAGCGAATTATTAGCAGCGGAATTACTGAAAATCACTAAAAATTAAAACTTTTTATAAAGAGATCCACAAACTGTAAAACTCTTTCATAAAGAACCAAAGTAATTTTTTTACATTTTGATACATCAGTACATCTCTGTATCATCTCATCTTGAGAGTCATAAACATTAACTGCCATGTTAAACTGTACATGAGCAGTATATAAAAATCTCGAGGCATCAAGCCAAAAATCTCATATCCATATCAAACCATCTACTGACTCCTAGGACCTGAGAGTACAGAGACGACACATAGGACTCTCTATATACAGAACCTAATAGACAGTGTCTCCACCTGAAGATCATTGTTGTCCTTGTTGTTGTTGCTACTATTGTGGCTGCTGTTGCTGTTAACCCACTGAAGGGTTTCTTCTTCCTCGGCGTATACCTAAAAAGTCGAATCCCACGGGGGTGAGACAATTGAAAAATGTCCCAGCGAGAGATATAACTCTCCGCTAGAAACATTGTTATTGCAGATAATAGAAATAACACTAAGCAGTAGAATCATAATATTCAACAACAGGTAAATCATTGAATAAGATATGCAGAGCAATATTCTCTATGCAATCATTTCAATTATAACTTGATTAAGCAGCAAGTCATTCATTTAATAAGGAATATGAAGAACATGTATACTAATTATCCAACTAGGACATATTAAACAATGTATCATCAAACATTGATTCTCATAGTTCAACCCTAAGCAATTATGCTACACGACTGATTACATTTTACAAACATACTTATGCCCTGAGGAGATGAGGTATACCGCTCATACTCCAACCGACCATTGTGAAATCGAAATCGGTACCATACATAGGTCATTAGAAGAACCGTATTTCTATGACCTCATCCTCCTCAGTCAGTGTGAGGAACAACATGTAGGACATCTTGTGTCTCTGTCAAAATAGCTTTCCAGGGTATTCTGGCAACTTCGCTATTAGAGTTACAGTGGCATGTTGTACTCTCTTCGCAATCGAGAGATTTCTTATTTATCTCACCTCGATTCGGCATTAACATCATCATCGGGAGATTAGTGGTACATCATCTCAGCATATACATATAATGAAGGATTGAGAGATTTAATGTTTATCTCACATCAATTCCTCCATTAGGGCGTAAGGATATTCGCGTCCATTACCCCCACATACTCAAAAGTATGCTCTCCAGGAGTTCCCTTACGAAAACCTATTTCACCATCACCAAATTACTGACGATGATGGATCTATGGTCAGAGCTCTACATGATATCATTTCACTTGATTATTTAAGTACATTACAACATTCTTTTAGCATCAGGCATGTTTTCAAACATAAACCTTTATAACAATTACTATAAAGAATGAGTACTATTTCTATCAAGTTCATCTCACAGCTTTAATAGCTTTGGGAATTCAATCCATTATCATATCATCATCATGATTCAAGAATATGGGTATTCAAACCCTTAGAACATCAATATACTTGTTACCACTTTAACAGGTAACATAATGCCATCAAGTCAATTGACAGTGTAAACATGATAATTGCAATGCATGTATTTCACATGGCTCTTACAGCCTATCAATCTCTTTTGTTACCTTTCACTAGGCAATATAGCATATCATTGCCTACAAAGCTCATAAAGTACTTTCAATAAACAAAGCATCATAGCTCATACCTGGATATGTTCAATATCTCATAGAACCTGCATGATTAGTACAAATGATAACAGATACATCTATTTTATATCAACATAATGCAAAACAATGGCAACATCACTATTCAAGGGTTTCACCACTATGCCCTTACCAGGGTTAGGGTTTCCCTTTTCAATTCAATTAGGGTTAATCATCCCCTTAGCTCAATTAGGATTAGTGACTCATCATTTCATTATCCAATCTTAGAGCTTCATGCTATAAAGCATAACCTAGAATTAGGGTTTCACACTTTCATTTACCTTATTCGAAATTAGGGTTTACTATTCACATCACATCACCCTAGGTTAGGGTTTACTTATTCATATCACATCACCCTAGGTTAGGGTTTATCATTAAATATCCCATAAATAGGGTTTACTATTCACCCCAAGTAGGAGTGAGCATCAAAGTACCTTGAATTAAGGTTTATCATGTCATCATTATGAATTAAGTTCATACCATCATCATGCATTAGGATTTCACCTATTAATGCCCTCAATTAGGGTTATGATTCATTAACCATCATAATTAGGGTTTCATGATCTCACTATGAAGGATCATACCCTAATTAGACATTTATTCATATTAGAAGTCCAATACTTAATTATCGTCCATGTAGGAAATCTTCTCTTTCATCTTCTAAAGATGATGTTTGCTTCAGTCTTGATTAGGTTAAGTCAACTCACTCTTGAAGAAGAATTGACATCATGGGTTATGTCATTGTCACAATGATCATTAAGGCTTAATTATTCAAAGGGTACTAATCACCTTACCCCATTAAGATGCAATTACTATAATCATCTTTGATTACATCATGAATTAATCAACTTAATCACTTTGTCCTTTAACCACTTTAAGTACCCATGCAGTTTTGGTTAAATATCCACCAAACGGTCTTGACCAAATCAGACCTCAAACGATCTTGCACAAAAACATCCAAACAGTCTAAGACCGCTTAGACCTCCAAACGGTCTTGAACAACCAATGAAACTGTTTGCTAAAGTACCACCTTGAAACCGTTTAGTAAAGTAGGTGGTGGAGACCGTTTGCCAAAGTTGGATCTTTGAAACCATTTGCTAAAGTTGACCCTCAAGATCGTTTGCTTCATTGATTGTGATCATGTTATCACTCATCAAGTGGACCTATCACCATGCTTCAATTGAGTTAATTAGGTCAACATTCAACTGATTTGACCCACATTTGACCCTCAGTTGGTCATCAATTAGAGTTTGAATCAATTGAATTAGGGTTTGGAAACGTTGATCCTTCAACATTAACCAATGTGAGATTAGTTACTTTGAAACCATTGAACCATCATCCAAATTGAACATGACCTGACCCCAAATGGTCTTGAGTCCGTTTGGATGACGTCCAAATGGTCTTGAGACCGTTTTCCCATCACATCATCATTAACCAAGTCATTCAATTAGGGCTTGGATCCTAGGATTGGTCACCAAATCAGCAATTGATTATACTTCAACCTAGTATCTTTGAATCTTCAATTGCTCAACCATACCTAACCCTAGACCTCCAAACAGTCTTGGGTGATCACCAAACACGGTCTTGAGACCGTTTGGGTGATCCCCGAACAGTTTTGAAACTATTTGGGTCAATCAACCCAAGTTTCAAACTCAAACACTTATGAAATCAACACTCAACGCAATTAGGGTTTTGGTGATTGTTGGACCTTCAACTCATGAACCAATCAGAGTTAATCAATTATAATTGATGGGTATTAACCTAGATTATTTTCAACAGTTCTCCAAACGGTAAACCCTTGGTCAACGCCACCAAATGGTTTGAAACTGTTTCCCTCCATGCGGTTTGATGAAACCGTTTCATTCCAAATGGTTTGAAACTGTTTGCTCCCAAACGGTTTGGGAAACCGTTTGAGCAACAAAAAGGAAACCCTTTGGTAAAGTAGTTCTTTGGATAATCATCTAGGATGATTTCATCATCGTCCTCCTTTGTTCAACCAAGATCTGTTGCTATTCTTCATGGGAGTTTAAGCAAGAACTCAAAAGAGTATCAAAAGAAGAAAAGTAACCAACGATTATTAAAGAAAGAAGTGCAATACTAATGCTTAAGGGTTTGAGTTATAAAAACCGCCTCTAAAACTAATCCCAAGCTCCAAGATCCACAGCTCAAATGGTGGATGGAGTTCCAGCAATTGTCCAAGGTCCGTCCTTGAGCCTTTGGATGTGCAAGTTAGCTAGGATTGGAAATCTGGTGAAGAAAACCAATAATCAAGCATTGCTTTAGGGTTTTCACCATGAATTCGAGGTAGAAGATGATAAAAACTTACCAACAGGTTGTGGTCGTCTTTCTCCTGCTTCTGAGCTCTCCCTTGTTCGGCCAAAGCAAAGATGGGAAGAGGAAACTAAGGAAACGATCCTTATGTGTATTGGAAAAAGATATACATAAGGGGTTTTCAAGGAAAGAGAAAAAGGATTATTTTCTTTAAATTCCAAAATAATTTCCATCAAATCCCCCTCCATTTCTTTGTCACGAAGCCACCTTAATGTTATTGCAAAACCTATCCATTATCCAAATATTAATGGAAAAGGAATTAAGCACCTTAAAGAGTTTTATATTAATATCCAACCTTTAGTGGATATTACTTTTTATTATATTAATGTAAGTGGGCTTCCACTCAACCAAGATCTTTTTGTGCCCAAGCAAAGCACAAGCTCGTCCAAATTATTGCAAACACATCCTTCAACTTTTGGTTGAAGGGCTCCTCAATTAATTTATTTCTTTTTGCATTAATTAAATTAAAGCTCCATATATGCTTAAATCTTGATTATTTTAATGTCAAGATTCTCTCTCCTCCATGGAAATTCAAATGAGGCGTCCCTCTCATTTTCTTTGCTCTAATTGATGCCAAGAAACATGAGATACCCTCTAGAGGTGATATTTTGCATATTGAACCCCAGGTTTTGGGTAATTTGCACATTACACCAAAACTAGGTTTTAATGCACAAGGATTGCTCTACAAGCTTTATTTTGATGCCCCAGCTTGTGGAAACCATACCACTACATCATATTCATTCTTATGATGTCTCAACATCAGAGGAACATCTTATAATGTGAAATTTTCAAGTTAACCCCTCAACTTGGGTAATTTGCACTTTAGTCCAAAAGTAACAAAACAATGTTTCAACATTATTAAAAAGGACTGAAATTGAAATATAAGTTCCTCAAAAGCCTTAATTACTTTTCAAAAGATAATAGCAAGCATATAATCAACTTTATTAGGCAAAACACCTAGGGTTAGTACATAACCCAGGTCAGGGATGTTACAATTATCCCCCTTTTGAAGATGACAACCTATTCTATAAATGTATTGAAAGCTTTTCAATAAAATCATACCTTTAGAGAAACCTAGGGGTTTCAATAGAATTGAGTTCATACGCTTCCACTCAATTGATGCTCACGAAGTTCTCATACTCCCCCTCAATTGATGTTATTTCTACTTCATGGTTAGCTTTCACAACATTTATATAAACTATGTCTTCTACTCATATATGTTTTACATATATGTCTTCTCCCTTTAACATAGGACATGCCTTCTCCTTACACCTGCCTTCTCCCAGTCTTACATAAGACAAGACATGCGTTCTCCCCATTTGTCACTTCAAATAGTGGGGGTTTGAAGAGCTAAAATGAAACATGTTAGATCAAGGAAATACCAAATGTTAGAATTGAGAGTAGAATAGCAAAAACAAAGGGCTTGTCCAAGCAATGTATATAAAGTAAATCAAGACATGCATTGGAACAAACCAAGATGCACTTCTAACAAACAACCAAGATAAGGCTATGCAGGCAAGTAACTCAAGATAGTAGACATGCAATTCAAGGAACAAGCTTGAGCAAGTATGAAACGAGATACAAGCATAGCATATAATTGAATACCACTTGATTAAAAGATGAAGAAGGCTAGAACTACATATATATGAACTACTAGTAGATGATATCACAAGTTATGACTACAAGTAGGATCTAGATCGTAACATATGTAAATGCATTATTCGATCAATTACATCAAAACAGAAGACAAGCGGGCAACAAGCTGCGCCGCTAGTCCTTTTTGGATGGCAAAGCCAATCCTTTGAAACACTACATCCATATACTTAGGAGACATTACATTACTATTCATAACTTTTTGGACCCTCTTCAGAAGCTCCACAGCTTCTGGTGCTAAGAATCCAAAAGTATCAAAAGCAAACGGAATAAAGGCGTGTTGATTCTCAATACATGCTTTCTCATGCTTGGCTACTTTGGCTGAAGCAGCTTTAAGAACAACATGTCCTGCTGTAAAAGTCCCACTTCTCAATCCCACTAACGGAGAAACCCCTGTCATATCCACACATGCATGTTTTTCTCCTATCCATCCAAAAACCAAAACATCAGTAGGTATAAGTGTTGACCTCCCCTCTTGTGGATCAGTTAGAAAGTTCACTGGTGCCTCTTTCTTAGCAGCAACACCTGCACGTCTGAGAACATCAAAGAGAACATCTATAACAAGATCATGTCTGTACTTAAAACCTAGAAGTTCCCTACAATGAACCGCATGCTCCCCAAAAGAGTCCAAACATGCCTTACGACAAACTGGACATATCTCGTCAACCGGAAACAAGGGAATCATGAGACGATATTTGAGGATACTATGATACTCCACTGGGGACATGTGCAGATCAAGTCCATTAATAGGAATAGTAAGAAGAAAATCTTGACCATGATCATCTTGTAGACACTCAAAAACTGCCTTTTGTTGAATGGTCATAGCAAACTTAACTTACACATCCTCAATTATTTTACTAAAAAGAGCACTCGCCAAAGCATTTTGTGCCTTTGGGGGGACAGTGTCTTTTTTAGAAAAACAACTGAGATCAAAGGAAGGAATCATGACACGAAGATGACGTAGGGCGAAATCAAAGTCAGTGTCCATACCGTGAATCACACTACCTCGCAAGATGTGATCCTGAAGCACCCAAGATTGGGCCCTATATGCCATAAAAGCATACAAAGAAGCTTCAACAGCTGAACTAAGTCCCAAGCCACCAAGATGGATCGGCAATGAAGCCAACCTCCATTGGAAGTCCCCAAAAAAGGGACCTCCACAGACTGCAATGTCTTCAATAAATGCTCACAACTCTCTATCAAAACATGATGCTGCCTCTTCCATGTACCTAGGTTGACAAGTCCTCAAGACAAATAGAAGCTTTGCAATTCCCATACACGAACTAAGTAAAAGGATCTCACTCTGAGGATCACCTAATTGGGAAAGAAGATGCATCAACTCCATAGCCTTCGAAGCCCTCTCCATAGCCAAACCTCCAATAAAATTGTTGTCTTTGATAACAAATCCTCCAAACAGCTTCACTCCAAATAAAGGTCTCCCAATATCTTTCGAGAAAAACTAATTTTGAAGCTTTCTACCATCACATGTAGGCCTAAAAATCTCTATTTTACGGATATTTAAAATCAAACCTAGATCTGGTCCACACTGCTGAATGATATCCAAAACCTTCGCCACCTCCTTTGTGTCTCCAATGACTGTTCCATCATCAAGATACCATACATGAAGAAGAAGTTTGTAGTTTTATCTGATATGATAGATAAGCATATGCAGTACAAGAGAGAAGAGTAGTGGGCCTAAAGGATCACCTTGTTGCACTCCTATAGATGACCAAATATGTCTATCCCCAAGGTATAACCTAGCTACCTGACCATACAAGAACTCCACCCACAAGGAAATGGATGGACACCTTGATCTCACCTCACGGAGTAAGGAAGACCTATCAACCAAGTTGAATGCATTAGAAAATTCCACTGTAAGCATGGAAAGGGAACCATCATTGTGTCGCGCATTCAACACCCTGTTGACACTGTGCAAGATAGCCTCTGCCCCACCAGATACACCAACTCCAAACTGAAAGTCATTGAGATATTTGGCCATAACTTTACTCACTCCTATCATAGCATAAGTTAAAGTGCAAGATATGAGAAGACGAAGAGATATATCCAAACAAAAAATATGTAGTTTCATGAGCTAGAAAGGATATAACTCACTAGAAAATATGAATAATTACCAAAAGATGATTACCACTGAGAACCTCATGTCACATAAAAAGATATCCTAATAGATAGATGTAGCAAGTTAGAGCATAACAGAAGTAATTTAAGAAACAACCAATAGATCGAAATAGATCATCATCAAAACCTGCATAACAACTTAAAACGAGTAATTGCAATATATAGAGATATCAAAAGGGAAGTAATAAGGGAGATAGAGTTGTAAGTAAGATTGGCAAATTAAAGCATGGAAATATTCATATATAAAGGTTTTGGGTTTTACGGGAGGCAGAGAAGCAGCGGAAACAAAAAAATTCTCCCTTAAACCCAAAACAAAAAGAATCGCATCAATGTCTATACAATAGGAAAGATGGTTTGTGGATGCATACCTTGTCCCGAGGCTTGCTCGACGAAAGTACCTCACGCCTTGCCCGGTCTTCACCTTCGGTCTTGGACGGTGTATGTGCAGCTCCTGGTCGCACCGGGACTGAAGACTCCTGGTCTCACCGGGACTGTCGGGATTGACAGTTGTCCTCCGAGCGACAGAGGTCTCCCGCCTCTGCAGTCATCCTCACAGACTGCCTAGAACTCCGATCTCCTTGTCCCACAAGGAATCAGAAGGAGGCACACCCTCCTGTCGGGGTACTAGTCACCAACACACTCTCCTGCCACCAGTCACTTTCTACAGTTGTCTTTCCCTTGCTGTGCCTCCCTTATCGGGTAGCACTTGCTCAGGCTCTCTCGGTTATCAAAACCAGAGAGAACGACAACTTTACAGAGCAATGGGTTGCACTGAGTTGCACTTTGAGAAGCCCCCAATACCCCTATATATATAGGAGGGTCATGAGACAGGGTTATCTATCCCGGGCAATGCAGGACTAAAGTAGGAGTAGAAGGGTTTGAGATTTTCCACAAAAAAACAACCAACTGCGTAACCTGAACCGGTCGTTTCACAACTGAAACAGTCGGTTGGGGATCTGAGCCGGTTGGTTGACACCTCAACCGATCGATTGGGACCCATGAAACAGTCGGTTCACTTCTGAACCGGTCGGTTCGTGGTCCTGATCAATTCCTGATTGACTTTTCCTCTTTTGTTTTAAATTGGTATCAAATACCAATCCTTGTTCCAATCAAATTGGCAAGTGAAACGAAAGGAAATTTCTCACCAATCTTACTTTCCCAACTTGCTCGATTGGACCAGTTGAACTGATCGTTTCAACACTTGAAGCGATCATTTCACCCTGTCCATGAGCCGATCAACTCACCAGTTGAACTGATCGGTTCACCAAGCTCAGTCGATCGGTTCATCACATGAGCCGATCGGTTGGGAGTGCAGATTGTACAGAATCAGTCAATCACAGTTTCAATTAATCTGATACTCTAATCAATCAGTCCAACACCTTGAACACTATGATAATGAGCTATCAATTGATTGAGTGTTTAATTGAACTACTAAACTCCTTTAGTAATCAATCTAAACATGTTTGTGGACAAACTCCTATTCCAAGTTAAATCCTATGTGTGTGACCCTACAGGTCCATTTCACGTTGGTAGTGAAAGTCCATAACACTTATGACTTCACAAGCAAAGAGCGGTGCCTAGTCACACATTAGTGCTACCCAAGTGAAATAGAAAGTTGGAGAACAACTTTCAGTCCTACAATCCATGAATGGTGTTACAGTGAATGTATAATTCCTTTATCACTGATATCCTGAATGAACTCGAGGCATGGAACAATCCTCCTGTCAATGTTCATTCATTTCCTTGATCTCAGAGCAAACTGGGTGAGATGTGTGTGACATCAATATCACATATTGATTCACACGTGCATGCACATGCCTTTTTGAATCCTACTCATCAAGTGTCCAAGGACATCAAACTCCCTCATGAGGGACAAATCCCATATCTATCACTCACCCCTCAAAAGCCCCATGTGTCAAAGCCACCCAATCATCACCTTTATAACAACCCATGTTTCAGGACTGTGTTTGATGATATCAAAGTGTACCCAACGACATGTGTTGAGTGTAGTGATTTCAGGTCTAAGAATCACACTCACCACCATCACTGTGAGAGTTGACTGTGATTACCAAGTCATGGTTCCATGTGTCACTCTCACGGTGGGTCTGTCTGGTACCTTGTTCTCTAACAAGTACCTATGTGCTTGGTTTGATATCACTATATCATGACTAATGATATTCTGTCATCAACCAACACACAATCTAGTCTTTAGTGTTATTGATGTCTATGGTTATTTCCACAATAACAACCGACTAGGGACCAAACAAGAATGTATACTCTTGACATCCGCATGATCTCATCGTTTAGGTCCTTAACCTAAAAGCATACGTCATTGAGTAAAATCATTCTTTAGACATCTATCATGTTACACTATCATCTCAGAAATAGTTTAAACATATAGATTGGAAATTGCCTTTATTATTATTCAAATCATTTACAAAGTATCCCATTACAATCATCATATGACTTGCTCGATGGGCATACATACCAACAGACTCCCACTTGCACTTAGAGCCAGTCACCAAGGAACCTCAGTCCTTGTGACCTAGCATGACCATCATGCTTCTGCTGAGAAAGAGCCTTAGTCAATGGATCAGCTATGTTGTCTTCAGTTGGTACTTTGCAAATCTTCACATCTCCTTGTTGTACAATCTCTCATATGAGATGGAAGCACCGCAGTATGTGCTTGGACCGCTGATGTGATCTGGGTTCCTTAGCTTGTGCAATAGCTCCATTATTGTCACAATAAAGCTCAATTGCATCACAGCTACTGGGAACTACACCAAGTTCAGAAATGAACTTCCTGATCCACACATCCTCCTTTGCTGCATGTGAAGCAGCAATATACTCAGCCTCTGTAGTAGAATCGACAATTGTTTCTTGCTTGGAACTCTTCCAGCTCACAACTCCATTATTAAGGCAAAATACAAATCCTGACTGCGATCTGTAATCATGTTTATCGGTTTGGAAGCTTGCATCAGTGTAACCTTTTACAACCAGCTCTTCCTCGCCGCCGTAAACAAGAAACTGATCCTTAGTCCTTCACAAGTACTTGAGGATGTTCTTTATGGCTGTCCAGTGAGCATCCCCAGGATCTGACTGGTACCTGCTCGTCATGCTGAGAGCATACGAGACATCTGGGCGTGTGCACAACATAGCGCACATGATGGATCCTATGGCTGATGCATATGGGATCCCATTCATACGCTCCCTCTCTTCACAAGTTTGGGGACATTGAGCTCTAGAGACGGTGACTCCATGTAGCATGGGGATGTTGCCTCTCTTTGAGTTCTCCATGCTGAACCGCTTTAGCACTTTGTCAATGTATGTGCTCTGACTTAGTCCGAGAAGCCTTCTAGATCTATCTCTATAGATCTTAATTCCTAGAATGTAGGATGCTTCTCCTAAGTCCTTCATTGAGAAAGTATTCCCAAGCCAAGTCTTTACCTTCTCTAAGGCTAAGACATCATTCCCCATCAAAAGTATGTCATCCACATACAATATGAGGAATGTGGTCGAGCTCCCACTAACCTTCTTATACACACAAGGTTCATCTTCATTTTGAGTAAAGCCAAACACTTTGACTTCCTCATCAAATCGAAGATTCCAACTCCGAGATGCTTGCTTCAATCCATAGATTGACCTTTGTAGCTTACAGACTTTATTGGCATTCTTTGGATCTACAAAACCTTCAGGCTGTGTCATGTACACATCCTCATTTATATTCCCATTAAGGAATGCAGTTTTAACATCCATCTGCCAAATCTCATAGTCATAATAAGCTGCAATAGCAAGCATGATCCTGATGGACTTAATCATGGCAACTGGAGAAAAGGTTTCGTCATAGTCAACACCTTGAACTTGTCGAAATCCCTTCGCAACCAATCTGCCTTTATAAGTTTGCACATTGCCATCCATGTCGGTCTTTTTCTTAAAGACCCAGTTGCACCCTATGGGTTTTACCCCTTCGGGTGGTTCCACCAAAGTCCATACTTTGTTGGAGTACATGGATTCCATCTCGGATCTCATGGCTTCAAGCCATTTCTCAGAATCCGGTCCCTCCATAGCCTCTACGTAGGTAGTTGGATCATCATCTATGATCAACTCACCACCTTCCTGAGTCACAAGATATCCAAACCTCTCAGGTTCAAGGCGGGTCCTACTAGATCTACGAGATCCTTGTGTTACGAGAGGAGAATGAGATCCCACAACACCTTGTGAATCTCCATTTTCCTCTTGTACATCTACTGGTTCTATGTTTTCTTGTTGGGCTTGAACTTCTTCAAGCTCTATTTTCCTCCCACTGCTTCCTTTAGAGATAAATTCATTCTCTAGGAACACAACTGTCCTGGAAACAAACACTTTTTTGTCAGTAGGGTGGTATAGATAATATCCCCTCATTTCCTTGGGATATCCAACAAAATAACATTTATCAGACTTGGGTCCAAGCTTATCAGGAAACATTTTCCTAACATAAGCCTCACAACCCCAAATCTTTAGAAAAGACAAATCGGGATGCTTCCCAGTCCATATCTCATATGGTGTCTTTTGAACCGATTTAGATGGTACTCGGTTAAGTGTAAACGTGGCGGTTTCAAGAGCATGTCCCCAGAAAGAAATCGGAAGATCAACAAAACTCATCATTGATCGCACCATATCTAACAATGTGTGATTCCTTCTTTCAGACACACCGTTATGATGTGGTGTTCCAGGCGGAGTCCATTGTGATACAATACCACGGGCTCGCAGAAGGTCCTCAAACTCTTGGCTTAAGTATTCTCCACCTCAATCGGATCGAAGTGCTTTAATACTTTTACCAAGTTGGTTCTGTACTTCATTCATGAAATCCTTGAACCTTTCAAGGGTTTTTGACTTATGCATCATCAGGTACACATAGCCATACTTACTGAAATCATCAATGAAGGTAATGAAGTACTGATACCCATTTCTGGAATTAGTTCTAAAAGGCCCACATACATCAGTATATATGAGTCCTAATAGATCACTAGCTCTCTCACCTTTACCTGAAAAGGGAGTCTTGGTCATCTTGCCCAACAAACAAGATTCACATGTCTCTATTGATTCATAATCAAAAGAGTCTAGATAACCATCTTTATGGAGTCTAGAAATGTGCTTCTCATTTATGTGCCCTAGACGACAATGCCAAAGATATGTTTCATTTGAGTTGTTGAGTTTTTGCCTTTTGGTGTTTACGTTGTATACAGTTGTCTCTAGATCTATCAAGTATAGACCATAAGACATTAGGGCACTACCATAAAAGATCCCATCTTTAGAAATGGAACAATTTCCATTCTTAATAAGAAATTCAAATCCATCCTTGTCCAAACAAGAGACGGAAATGATATTCCTATTTATGGCAGGTACATAATAGCAGTTCTTCAACTCTATTATTAGCCCACTTGGTAGAGTTAACTCATAGGTTCCTACGGCACTGGCGACAACCCTTGCCCCATTGGCAACACGTAGTTCAACCTCGCCTTTCCCCAAAGGCCTACTTCTCTTAAGATCCTTCACATTTGAACAAATGTGAGATCCGCATCCGGTATCAAGTACCCATGATGAAGAAGTAGTAAAGTTAATCTCTATCACGTATACACCAGAAGTAGAGATCTCTATCTCTGACTTCTTCTTCCATCATTCCTTCCATCCTCTCCATGTAGAAGAAATTGGTTTGGCAAGAGAACCCTTCTCTCCCTTACCTATCATTCCATTGATCTCTATCAATGAACTTTCTTTCTTCTTCACCAACGCTTTAAGAGTACATAGAGTGGATTCAAAGGCTCCTGGTATATCTGGATTGTGCAGAACACTTCTCATAGTCCTCAACCAGTTATGAAATTTGTTCTCAATTAATTTGCCCATTTTAAAAGATGATTCCTTTGCCATTCTTCAAGAGAAAATTGCATTTTGTCAAAGCCTTTTTGATTTGATTTGAATAAAATTTGACGATAGTTAATTAGGCCTTTAATTAATTACTTCTCCCACTATTTTGACTCAAATTGACAGCCCTCACCATCAATTCGGAAGATTGCAGCACACAATCTTCTAGTGGGTCAAGATCCTGAAATCCTCTGAGCCATGGACCAGCTTGGGCTGTCACCCACAACTCAGATCTTCCAGGTAGGCAACTCTTGCCAATTGCATCATATGAAACTCTTGAAAGATGTCATATGCAACTCCTTTCCATGATCATCTCCATGCCTCAAGGTGCTAGATCCTATCTAGGTCACCTTGTTAAGTCCGACCCAAAGCCAACACGATGAACATGCACCCTGCTTGGGCAGACCCACACATTCATCCTTCACGCTTCCACGAGATAGACAGTGCACCACACTTGGGCGTGCCCACAATTGGTCGATCAAGATTTTCACGTGTGTCGCATTTAGAAGACATGTAAAACTTTAATATTTAATGAGGGATTTGGTTTTTATATACATATACATATACATATACATATCCAATCACCACAATATATAGTACATATCATATACATGCTATATCCCACAGAAAACATGCAAATGATAAAAACAATGATTATGGCCATCCTATTGTGATTCCTCGAGCCAAGAGGAATCACAGTCATCTAGGTATACATCACATGCAACCTGTACAAGATGAAATCTGTGCCTGCCTTTCTGGGTTTGATCAGTTCATCTCCATGACTGATCGGCTCGCCATCAAGTTGGTTGTTTGGGTGCCACCAGCCGATCGACTGGAGACTCCAGCCGATTGTTTCACCGGTCGTCGTGCATCTCCTCAGATCGCCATCCGCTCATCTCACTACTCGAACTGGTCGTCTGGAACATCAACCGATCAGTTCACGCCTTGAACCGATCGTTTCAGTCGTCGTCAGGTCATCAACCGTTCTTTGACATAACAGGAAATAAAATCTATCGTGTTTACAATTAAATTGTGAAACCCCGAGTTACATTCGGGGGGGGGGGGAGCAAAGGTAAGAAAAAAGTCTCGAATTATTTTGAGTTACATCAAGAATAGGAGAAAGGGAATCGGTGTGCAGACCGAGATGCAAGCAACCACATACAACCACACAGAGACATAGGGTTTATAAGCCATAACCATGCTACACATCCACCACAAAACTTGTTTAAGGGAGAAGCGTATCGAGTGCATTAATATTACATATCATATATGTATATTTGGGATTTGTGGATTGGACATGCATAAAGCCAATTTTATTCACATCGTATGCAATACATAAAGGCAACAAACCAAAATCGATCATATCGATAATCCTAAAATATAGAGCGGTTGACGTGGCTCTGATACCACTATTGGGTTTTACGGGAGGTAGAGAAGCAGCGGAAATAGAAATTTTCTCCCTCAAACCCAGAACAAAAGGAATTGTGTCAACGTCTATACAATAGGAAAGATGATTTGTGGATGCATACCTTGTCCCGAGGCTTGCTCGGCGACAGTACCTCGCGCCTTGCGCAGTCTTCACCTTCGATCTTGGACGGTGTTTGTGCAGCTCCTGGTCGCACCGGGACTGAAGACTCCTGGTCTCACCGGGACTGTCGGGATTGACAGTTGTCCTCCGAGCGACAGAGGTCTCCCGCCTCTACAGTCATCCACACAGACTGCCTGGAACTCCGATCTCCTTATTCCACAAGGAATCAGAAGGAGTCGCACCCTCCTATTGGCATACTAGTCACCGACACACTCTCCTGCCACCAGTCACTTTCTGTAGTTGTCTTTCCCTTGTTGTGCCTCCCTTATCGGGTAGCACTTGCTCGGGCTCTCTTGGTTACCAAAACCAGAGAGAACGACAACTTTATAGAGCAACTGGTTGCACTGAGTTGCACTTTGAGAAGCCCCCAATACCCCTATATATAGGAGGGTCATGAGACAGGGTTCTCTATACCGGGCAATGCGGGACTAAAGCAGGAGTAGAAGGGTTCGAGATTTTCCACAAAAAAACAACCAACTGTGTAACCTGAACCGATTGTTTCACAACTGAAATGGTCGGTTGGGGATCTAAGCCGGTCGGTTGACACATCAACCGATCGGTTGACACATCAACCGATCGGTTGGGACCCATGAAACGGTCGGTTCACTTCTGAACCGGTCGGTTCGTGGTCCTAATCAGTTCTTGATTGACTTTTCCTCTTTTGTTTCAAATTGGTATCAAATACCAATCCTTGTTCCAATCAAATTGGGCAAGTGAAACGAAAGGAAATTTCTCACCAATCTTACTTTCCCAACTTGCTTGGTTGGACCAGTTGAACCGATCGTTTCAACACTTGAAGTGATCATTTCACCCTGTCCATGAGCCGATCGACTCACCAGTTGAACTGATCGGTTCACCAAGCTCAGTCGATCGGTTCATCACATGAGCCAATCGGTTGGGAGTGCAGATTGTACAGAATCAGTCAATCACAGTTTCAATTAATCTGATACTCTAATCAATCAGTCCAACACCTTGAACACTATGATAATGAGCTATCAATTTATTGAGTGTTTAATTGAACTACTAAACTCCTTTAGTAATCAATCTAAACATGTTTGTGGACAAACTCCTATTCCAAGTTAAATCCTATGTGTGTGACCCTATAGGTCCATTTCACGTTGGCAGTGAAAGTCCATAACACTTATGACTTCACAAGCAAAGAGCGGTGCCTAGTCACACATCAGTGCTACCCAAGTGAAATAGAAAGTTGGAGAACAACTTTCAGTCCTACAATCCGTGAATGGTATTACAGTGAATGTATAATTCCTTTATCACTGATATCCTGAATGAACTCGAGGCATGGAACAATCATCCTGTCAATGTTCATTCATTTCCTTAATCTCAGAGCAAACTGGGTGAGATGTGTGTGACATCAATATCACATATTGATTCACACGTGCATGCGCATGCCTTTTTCAATCCTACTCATCAAGTGTCCAAGGACATCAAACTCCCTCAGGAGGGACAAATCCCATATCTATCACTCACCCCTCAAAAGCCCCATGTGTCAAAGCCACCCAATCATCACCTTTATAACAACCCACGTTTCAGGACTGCGTTTGATGATGTCAAAGTGTACCCAACGACATGTGTTGAGTGTAGTGATTTTAGGTCTAAGAATCACACTGACCACCATCACCATGAGAGCTTACTGTGATTACCAAGTCATGGTTCCATGTGTCACTCTCACGGTGGGTCTATCTGGTACCTTGTTCTCTAACAAGTACCTATGTGCTTGGTTTGATATCACTATATCATGAATAATGAGATTATGTCATCAACCAACACACAATCTAGTCTTTAGTGTTATTGATGTATATGGTTATTCCCACAATAACATCTGACTAGGGACCAAACAAGAATGTATACTCTTGACATCCGCATGATCTCATCATTTAGGTCCTTAACCTAAAAGCATACGTCATTGAGTAAAATCATTCTTTAGACACCTAGCATGTTACACTATCATCTCAGAAATAGTTTAAACATATAGATTGGAAATTGCCTTTATTATTATTCAAATCATTTACAAAGTATCACATTACAATCATCATATGACTTTCTCTATGGGATACATACCAACAAAAGGTACCAAAGGGAGTGCCATAGAATAAGGCTTGTGGTTGCGAAAATTTAGTTGAGAGGGAAATTCTCTTCCACAAAGTCATTTATATATTCAATGAAGAGTGTTGTCGGTTAAGTTTCTAGGTTGAATTTCTTGACCGATAACGACTATTGGCAACACCCATTGCTACTTGTCGGTCAAGTTTATATCAGGACAAACTCGACCGGCAACAGTTGTTGTCAAAAACATATTTTTTAAAATAACATATCTAGAGTTTAGATAAAAATATAAATCATATCCAAACATGTGTAAGCAAGTTAGTAATGCACTATGAAAGCATCAAGTGCGGATTTTGAGCAAGAATGCGATGAGAATCATAATATACCAAATTTGACTAAAAAAAATATGTAAAGTGCATGCAAGCTTGCCAAGAACAAGATAAAATTGAATATGAGTAAGAAAATCATTACCTCTATTCTTACCATTTCTTTTCTACTTGTTTCCACCCCATGCACATCTCACCCGTCTTCTTTTATGTGGACTGAGAAACTTAATTCATGAATCAATAGCTCATGTCAATCCAATCTCGCTTGACCTATAAGTAGAAAGATGAAATGGTCCCCAATCATATTTTTGGGTCCAGAGGGGTTAGCTTAGAAACCTAACTTCTATTGCTCTTGTGTACTTTCCTAAAAGGACAACATGTGGAATAATGACCAATTTTGTTGCAATGATCACATGATCTCCTAGTCTTGGAATTAGAGGATTCTTCATTGAAAATTGAAGGTCCTTTATCTTTGTAGTTCCTTTGGCTAGAATAAAGCCCAACACCATCTCTACCCATTTTTTTGGTAGTATGGTCTAGGATTTGATTAAGATTCTTTTTATCATCTAATAATCTTTGCATAGAAGATCTCAAACTATGATTATCATGCATAAGAGAAGTAATAGTAGAAGACAATTGATTGGTATTATCTCTAACATGCAAAAGATGAATTTTTAAGCAATGAGCTTTGGTCATATAAGAATCTTTATCAAGATGAAGAGTAGCAACATTATTCTCTCTACTAGTAGAACTAGAACAAGATTCAAGAACATTGATTTTAGCAAGAAAGGAAGCATTTTCTTTTTCAAGAAAATCAATCTTAGAAATATAAATGCCATTTTCAAATTCTAATCCTTGCAAAACAAAATCATTGTCCTCATTTTCAATTTTAAGAACATCAATATGAAGCATGAGAGAATTCACAACATTTCTGTGCTCTTCATTAGCACTAGGCATAAAAAGTTGATCTTATAGGAATCTAATCTTATCAAGCATAATAGCATTTTCAAGTTTAAGAGAATATACTTGACTAAGATAAGCATTGTTTTCATCTAGTAGACAAATATTAGCATGTTCAAGATCATCCTTTTTCTACATGAAAATTATCAACATTTTTAGCAAGCTTTTCTTTTTCTTTTTAGAAGACTTAAGAGAGGCATGAGTAGCATGAATAATAGCAATTAGAGATTTGTAACATCCCTAACCTGGGTTATGGCCTAACCCTAGAAGTTTTTCTTAAGTAAGTTATTTACAAACATGTTTTTATCTTTTGAAAAGTAACTAAGACCCTCCTAGATTTTATTTTTCAAGTTTGAACTTATTTGCAAACTGTTTGTGCATTATATGATAGTTTGGGTGTAAAGTGCAATTTACCCAAGATGAGGGTTATATTGCAAAATGTCACATTTTGAATGTACCTCATGTGCTTTAGCATCATAAGAGAGAGAATGATGCTAAGTGTCGGCTTGTGGAAAGCCTAAATTTCAAATTGAAACTTGTTTGAATAATGCTAGTGCCTTGTGCACCAATTTTGGTACAAATTGTAATTTACCCAAAATGTAGGGTTTATATACAAATTACCTCTTCTAGAGTGTCAATACTCCCTCTTAGTATCATTTATAGGATATATAAATAAGGAGACACCATTTTAGAATCATATTTGAGTGGTAGCACTCTTGGTGATGAAAAGACCAAGAAAAGAGGTATAGTTGAAGCCTTTTTATGAGTGGTATCGAGTTGTAGACTTGTTATGAGAGTGCCTATCGGTCAAGGAGCCAAATAGGGAGTCTCATATCGGTTTGTTAACTCTTGGAATTTTCCAAGACGGGCTAATCACCTCAAGGAGGTGATGTGTAATGGCTTGCAACTTTCCTTGGAAAAAGTATATCGTCGGTTTGGGAAAAAAGTGATGTTGAGTTGAAATACCTTGCTCAACAAGATAACTAAGGGCCGAAATCTTATCCCTAGATTATCCTCAAGTGTTTTGTATGTCAAGATAAATATGCATGCAGGTACATGTGTCAACCATGCATGGACACGTGGCACCTAGTAGTGTAAAACGATGACACCTCAAATCTACTCTTTTTCATGAACCACAACTATATATACCATTCCTTTTACCTACTAGTATTTTTTTTTTAATCTTACCACCCTCTTTCTCTTAGATATCGTGCATAGGTGAAGGGTTATAATGCATATATCCTTGGTATCGGCCATAGCAAAGTGATATCGGCCATAGTAAGGTGATATCGACCATAGTGAAGTAATATCGGCCATAGTGAAGTGATATCGGCCACGAGTGAAGGAATATTAGCCACAAGTGAGGAGATATCATGCACAAGTGGTGAGGTATCATGCATGGTGATAAGGAGCAAGAAGGATCTCAAGTCTTAACCTTAAGGTGAATCCATGATCATCTTCAACCTTGGATTGAAGCATGGACCTATGGTTGTGATCTTCCTTTCTTTTCTTCTTCACCAAATACTTATCCATGGTGATTATTTGCATATAGAAGAGTTGTGAAGCTCATCTTCAACCTTGGGAACATGAATATTTGGATCTTGGAGCTTTGAAGTTGATCTTGAGGCGGGTTATATAACTTGAACCCAATTATGTTATTACTCACCATCAATTTTGTCATACTTGATGATCTACTTTCAATTTTGAATTTTCTTGAATAATTGTTGAAACCATGAGTTCTAATAGTTGCATAGACATGTTGTCCATGAACTAGAAAAGTAATAATGAAGGTCTTGAGATTGAGGATGATAACTAGAAAAGTAAGAATGAAGGTGTTGAGATTGAGGATGATGACATCATCATGGTCCAACCCGATATCAGGTTGAAGCACCTCTAACCCGATATGGTGAGGTGAACATACCACTAGCACAATACAATGATGAAGCATATACCTTATGAATGATATGATGATGAAGTGCACACCTTGTGCACGATATGGTGTCAAGCATACACCTTGTACATGATATGGGGTCAAGCACACACCCTATGCATGACATGGAGTCAAGTATATACCTCTAACCCAATATGGTGTTGAAACCCAACATGGTAATGTAAAACCTGATATACATTGGAGCTCCAAACCCCTATTGGTTTGTACACCTGGTTTGGTTTAGACTAACTTGATATCTAGCCTATCACTTATTACATGATGAAGGGTAGGATGATACCATGAAGGTTTGATGGGATATGAGCATAAGGGTCTAACCCGATATGCAAATGCTAATGATGAAGCAACCCGATATGGTAGCACAATATGGTGTCAAGTACACACCTCTATGCCCGATATGGTAGAAGAACCTAAATTCAAAGTACTTGATTGAGTAACACATGAAGTGTGTTATGTGAAATGATACATTAATATGTATAGGGTTCAATTCATTTTGATAAGTAGGCTAATGTACCTTAAAGAAAGGGTTGATCCAATTCAATAGAGAATGATGCAATCAACATCCTAGAGAAGATGAGAGAGAAAATTATACTTATATGATAATCATGTAATGAGCATACATTATTACTCCTAATATGAGTGGATTATGAATTAGGGTTTGATTCTTGATGATATGATCTTAAAACCCTAAACAGTTAAATAGGGGAAACCCTAACCCTAATAAAGGGTGATGATATGATTTGAAACCTTAATCGGTTAATAAGGGGAAACCCTAACCCTAATAATGGGAAATGGTATGCACATGAAACCCTAATCGGTAAGGAAGCAAAACCCTAACCCTAATAATGGGAAGGTTGTATTTTTTGTAATGCATGGTGATAATATGTATCTGATATTGCTATTATCATGAAATACTAACCATGCAGGTATTATGAGATGATGAGCATAGCCATGTATGGGCTATGATGTTCATATGATACAAACCTAAATGGGATTTGTGAGCTATGTGAAATACTTGTGCAACCAGTATAATGTATACCTTGGTCTGATGACCTAGAGGTAATGGTTACCTGATAAGTGGTAACAATGTTCAATGATGAACTAAGGGTTTGAATACCCAGATCTAGCAATTATGATGACGATAATGCTAAGGGATGAGAATTCCCAGTAATGTGACAAGGGATTGAGATCTTGTGTGTTATATGTGTACCAAAGATCATGAAAGTACTTGATGTCACACCTTTCTTTGTAGCATCTATTATAATTCTTGCTTGTAATTTGGTTGATGCTAAAAGATATTGTCACTAGTACAATATTGGTCTCTCGGGTCGGTTTTTTGAAGCCTACAACGTCACTTTTTAGGCGACGCCTAGGTGGGCATCGCTACAGTACTTGTGACGCTATAGAGGTAGAAAAACCGACCCTAGAGAGGTAAAAAAACCGACCCTAGAGGGAACAAAAACCAACCCAAGAAAAGTACAAAAACCGACCCAAAAGAGGTAAAAAACCGACCCAAAAGAGCAACAAAACTGACCCTAGAAGTCTTCAAACAGCTGTAAAAACACCTACTGGGTCGGTTTTTCTGAATACTGACCCAACAAGTATCTATTGGGTCGGTTTTTCTCCATAAGCGACCCTAAAAGTCTTCAAATAGCTGTAAAAATACCTAATGGGTCGGTTTTTCTGAATAACCGACCCAAGAAGTGTCTATTGGGTCGGTTTTTCTGTATAAGCGACCCTAGAAGTCTTCAAATAGCTGTACATGAACCTACTGGGTCATTTTTTTGTATAACCGACCCAAGAAGTGTCTATTGGGTCGGTTTTTCTGTATAAGCGACCCTAGAAGTCTTCAAATTGCTGTAGAATTTTGGGATAGAACCTACTGGGTCGGTTTTTTAATAGCCGACCCAAGAAGTCTATAGGGACGTTATTTTTCTATATAAGCGACCCTAGAAGTCTTCAAATAGATGTACATGAACCTACTGGGTCGGTTTTTTGTATAACCGACCCAAGAAGTGTCTATTGGGTCGGTTTTTCTGTATAAGCGACCCTAGAAGTCTTCAAATTGCTGTAGAATTTTGGGATAGAACCTACTATGTCGGTTTTTTTAATAGCCGACCCAAGAAGTCTATAGGGATGGTTTTTTTAAATAACCGACCCGAGAAGTTACATTTTTTTAAAAGAAAAATTCTGCAGAAACAAAAATCTTCAGTACAGCAACCTACAAAACAAAATTGCTTTACGCAATTCAAAACCTGCAATAGAAATAGACTTGCAAATGCAATGATGCAAGCCAAAAATGCATTCCAAAGCCATTTGCAAACTTTTATGTCCAATCCTTTTTGAATTGATGTTTCATAACAACAATTATTCACATATATTGAGTTGAGTCTTCATACACAACACTTACTAACATTCTTGCAAGTCTAAGATAGATTCATTCAAACGAGACATATAGCACATACTAACATTCATACACATAGCACATACTAACAACAATGATAGATTGCAAGTTTAAAAGTGATATTAATGTCATACTACAAAAAGTAAATTTTGATAGAGTTTCAAATCTACATACACAAATGAAGTTATGAATTTCAATCCAATGTTATAGTGACTTCATTAAGAAAAGCATCTGACCATTCTTCTCGGAATTCATTTAACCCATCAAGTGTGTAAGGATGAGTTGTAAAGATCTGCAAAAAAAGCACATGCTCATATATATTTTATAAAATGATGCAAATCTCACTTGTAAATTTATTATGTTATTCTTTATTAATTACCTTATCTATACTCTGAATGTCTAGTGATGCTTCTTTCAAAATAGTTTGCATATACTTCATTACGTAGTAGCCACAAGCCCAGTCATTATTTTGTATATGACACTACAAATAAAGAATTATAACTTAATATTAGTAAACTGCTACAAACAGAGTTGTATAAATAAAGAAATAAGACTATAAAAGAGTTAACATATAAAATTTGACATTAATACATTACTGTAAGAGTTGTACATATACGACTAAGCAGTCAAAGTAGTTACCTTGACATTTTTCAAAGTAAGTATCTTTAATTTTGTGGGTGTTATTCCTCCACCTTCATGATAAGCCTTTATACCCCTATCAATCAATTTGATTACGATAGTTGTCAAAATAGAAATTCTAAGTATAAATATCATGTTGAAGCCTAACAATTGATGTTATAGAAACTAATTTTATGCTTACTCCATAGTTGGAAATCTTAGTTTGTGACCCCTTGTTGTTTTTCCCATTGGGTCAAGATAATAGAAAATCATCAATTTTGGGACAACCACCACTAGTTCCCAATGTCTAGATCTGAGTAAATTTATATTGAAAACAAAAATTAGAATTATAATTTAGTCAATATTAGAATTCTATTGAATTATAATACTTACTGGACGTTAAAAGGAATTAGAATAATTTCCTTTCCCACACTACCAAAATATTTGAATGCAGTACTGAAGTACTCATTCACATCATCCATTTGTGTCTGCACTTGACTAGTGATTGAAGGAAATAAGAATCCAACATTCTTTATATCAAAGTTTGTCATCTCAGTATATAAATGGCTGTAAAACATTTGTAAAAATTTGATATGTTACAAATAAGCTAAAAATGTATATATTCGAGTAATCTATATTGATTAATTCTTCCTTATCATACTTCTAATATCGAAGTATTTAGCCAATCATACCGGAACAACTCTATAATATCATCAAGAAAAATAAAATTCTCAAAGTCCCTCCCAACTGCATCTTCTGTTAAATTGACCCCCATATGTGATCCTGGGCTTTGGTTGGCTAAGTATCGAGCCAAACATTTACTTTTATTTCCCAATTCATTGAATGTGGCTTCTGGAATGAAAGAAGGCTTGGGCATAGGAGGACGACTACTAGGATTTTTACTTTTTGGTTTACAAACCTGTTAATTAAATACATACTTATATTAAACGAGTTCATATATGTAGCTATTCAAATATGAAAAACATGTAGATATACCTTATCAATGATAACCAAGTGTCTAGGCCATCCCACCATAGCACCCTCTGCTTCATCAACTGTACCATATTCAGAAGAAGGTATGGGTAGTGGTTTGTCACCCATTTCGTCATACACAAGATGGAAGGACACACGACAAATGTCATCAGAAACTGATTGACAATGCAATGTACCACCGATGTTGTATACCTTACCCGCTGCCACAACATTGTACTCTGGAACCTCCACTACACGTTTACAGTTCATACCAACCTAGTTGAAATTATATAAGTTATATACAAAGCGGTAAACCATATACCTACTATATTATATATATCATATTAACATATATAGAACAAACTTACTACAGATTGTTGTGGTGGTTCATTGGGAGTGCTCCCATGACCTTCTACAATTGGAGTACGATCTTGTACCTCATCATCTGAGAGACACACGGTTTGAGGAGGTTGAGAAGGTTGAGAAAGTTGAATAGGCTGAAATGAAGACAATATTTGTTGCACTTTCTGTGATACTAATGCTTCAACCTCGTCATGTGTAACTGTACGACCTCTTCTAGATTCTGAAGGCCCATAATAAGTCTTGAATCCTATGCCGGCTCCTAATCCCCTAACACGGCCAGGATGCTCTTTCGTACCAAGAGCAACTGATAGTTCATCCATGCATCTAATTGGTATGAACTTTCCTTGTTTTCTTTTCTCATAGAGATCATCCTATTCATATTTAATGAAAATATTAAATCACAAACAATTAGAAATCATCCTATTCATATTTAATGAAAATATTAAATCACAAACAATTAGATATTATTAAATCCTACTCTTTAATTACTTAATTGTGATGAACTTACCATCTTTTGTGCCACCTCCTTAGTTGCGGGGTTGGTAATTTCACCTGCTTTATTTTTTATAGCATCAAGACAAATTTTATAGCGGGGTGGACACTCAACTTGAGTTGTGCTAGACCCTTCTCCAGAAGAGATTTGCTTCTCCAGCTGTTCTCGACGCTGGGCATAACTAAGGGATCCCATGTGATGGTTATGCACATTTTTGGCCCGTCTTTCCTTTTGGGCCTCGTGAATAGCCTGATCATTTAAAATGAGGTATTGCAATTTACACCTCAAGATCTATAAAAATATATACATCTGTTGCTTTCCTCTTTTGCTTAGGATTGTCTATATAATCTCTTTTGAGATAGGTCTTAAATGCCCTCCATCGTACACCACAACGCTGCAACACTCTTTTCCTGTGGTCTTTTTCATTTAAATGAAAAACACCCTATATACAAATGAAGCAATAATCTTATTTCAAAAAGTATATGTCAAAATAAAAAACTGGAATCAATAAACAAAAAAACAAGATAATATAGTATCAAAATTCAACTCATAGATATATCTTTCCAAAGGAGGTCTTTCAAGCCAATAGGAACATCATGCCAGTTTTCTATATCTATTGGCACCTTACTGCGTACGGTTGCCCCTATATAATGCTTAAAAGTACTAGTGTGTTCCCCAATAGGTGTTCCTCCCCTTTCAAACTGGATTGACAATTTCTCCCCTTTTGCCCTAAGCTCTTGCAACCGACGCATCACTGTGGGATCTCTACTCTTCTTAACATCACCACTAGCATCCTCATTCTCATGATCAGAATGTTCATCTTCACTTGCCATTTTAGAACAACCTACAAATATACATGATAAAAGAAAACATAAGTGATAATAAAAGAACAAGTGGTGATATATAATGAAATGTATACATGATAAAAGAAAAGGTGTGCTTGAATGATAATACATGCCTCTAGTTTTGGTTGAGTTGTTAGTCAAGTAAAATTCCTTCAGCATGGTCTTGACGTGTATATAAGTCATCGGTGTTAATTTCAACATTGACACTTGGCAAACCAACTGAAAATGGGCTGGAATCATCATACTTTTCGTAGTATTCTTCTTCATTTATAGGATCCACAGTAAACTGTCTTTTTCCATGAAGAACGATAGACCAATTTTTATTTGCTGGGTCATCAATATAGAATACTTGTTTTGCTTGGTCTGCCATGATGAATGGTTCATCTTTCTCTCCAATTTTTATAAAATTCACCAATGTGAAACCCAACTCATCAACTAAAACGCCTTTGTTGTTATCAACCCAATTACATCTAAAGATAGGAACTCTGAAATTTGTATAGTCCATTTCCCATATGTCCTCAATGATGCCGAAATGGGACATCTCAGCTTCGCGTGGTCTTTTATCTTTGGCACTAGCAAAATACAACGAACAAGCTTTAACAGTGACCCCACTATTTTGGACTACACTACTTTCATCTTGACGCTTAGTGTAATATAAAAATCTGTTTATGTCATAACCTTCATATGACATGACATCCATTTTTGGCTTAAAGGCGAGCCATTTTATGTTCTCAGCAACATTATTTGGTGATTCAGATAGCTACTTAAAGACTTTCTCTTCAAACCACCTAATAAATGTTCGATTATGCTCTCTTGCAAGCCACATTGAACTGGATCGCGGATGATTTTTCTTGATAAGATCATTGTGTTTTGTGATGTAGTTACTAACTTCATCGATGTTGTGTAAAATATACAAATGTGCTTGTTCCCACAACTCACGACTAATTCCTTTCACTCGTGCTCCTAGAGTTCCTTTGCCACAATAAGACTCAGTAATAAGATCATTTTTTAGATCTCTAGAAGTTTCATTGGAATTCAAAAAATCATTGCAAAAGTCCATCACTTCCCTAGCCACATAACCCTCAATAATACTCCCTTCAGGACGATAACGATTCCGAACATCACCTTTAAAAACACTCATGTAGCGTTCAAATGGATACATCCAATGTAAAAAAATTGGACCCAACATCTTCACCTCCCTTGTAATATGTACTACAAGATGAACCATGATATCAAAAAATGAAGGAGGAAAGTACATTTCCAAGCTGACACATGGTAACAATTACATCATTTTGTAATTTATTGAGAGTATCAGGATGTATCACTTTGTTGCATATTTCATTGAAGAAGAAACAGAGTCTTGTGATTGCAAACCTTACATGCTTCGGCAATATAGATCGAATAGCCACAGGTAAAATTTTTTGCATTAAGGTGTGACAATCATGAGATTTGAGACCTATCAACTTCAGATCCTTCTTTGATACCAATCTATGAATATTAGAAGAGTATCTTTGTGGAACCTTAATATTATACAAGCACTCACAGAAAGTATTTTTCTCCTTCTTGGACAAAGTGTAACAAGCTGGTGGTAAATATGTGCGGAGAACCCTGATCTCAACTGATAATTCTTTTCTTATACCCATTAATTCTAAATCTTTTCTAGAGTTGATGCCGTCTTTAGTCTTTCCTGGTATGTTCAATAACGTACCGATGATGCTATCACAAACATTTTTTTCAACATGCATGACATCAATGCAATGTCTAATTGTCAAAAATCTCCAATAAGGAAGATCCCAGAATATTGACCTCTTCTTGTATAGAGATTTGTCACATGCGAGCGTACGACTACTTGAACTCTTTCCAAATTCATTAACAATATGTTTCACCCTATCATATACAACATTTCCTGGTATAGGTTTAGGAGCACTTTGTTCCTCAGTTGACCCATTAAAGGTTTTGTGTTTCCTTTGATAAGGATGCACTGGTGGGAGAAACCTCTGATGGCCAAGATATACGATTTTACCACCATGTTTCAGTCGAATTGAATCAATATTTTCCTCACAAATAGGACATGCTTTGTATCCTTTTATGCTATATCCAGGCACATTTCCATAAGCTGGGAAGTCATTAATCGTGCAAAACAACATAGCACGCAAAGTAAAGATCTCTTTACGTGAAACATCATATGTCATAACACCTTCTTCCCATAATTTCGTTAGGTCATCAATTAGAGGTTGAAGGTAAACATCAATATCATTTCCAGGTTGCTTGGGCCCTGATATCAATATTGACAACATGACATACTTATTTTTCATACACAACCAATGAGGAAGATTGTATATAACAATCATAATAGGCCACGTGCTATGTTGGCTGCTTAATGTACCATATGGATTCATTCCATCTGTACAGAGTCCAAGTCTTAAGTTCCTTGTTTCTTTACCAAATTGAGGGTATAATAAATCAATTTTCTTCCATTGTGGTGAATCAGATGCATGTCGTAGGATGCCATCATCATTGACCTTTAACTCCCCATGCCAAGACAAATTTTGCGCATCTTCTGTATTAGCAAATAAGCGTTGAAATCATGGTATTATTGGTAGATACGACATCACCTTGGCAGGAGAGCCATTTTTAGCCTTGGCTGAATTTGTAGTCTTGTACCTTGACGCACCACATTTTGGACAATTTATCAAATCACTATAGTCCTTCTGAAATAACACACAGTCATTTGGACATGCATGAATCTTCTTAGCCTCCATTCCCATTGGGCACATATTTTCTTTGCTTGATATGTAGAAATTGGAAGCTCGTTGCCTTTAGGAAGAATTTCCTTTAACAAAGACAACAATGAAGTGAAACTCTTATCGCTCCACCGATTTTGAGCTTTAAGAGTATATAATCGCATCACAACACTCAACCTCATGAACTTAGTACAACCCTTATATAATGGTTTTTCAGCATCATGGACAATGTTTGCAAATAAAGAAGGTGGATCAATGACATTGTCATGACAGCTATGTAGCATCTCATCAACCATATCATCCTGAATTGGGTCATCCTGAATCGGTTCATCATTGACATTAACATCATTATCTATATCTTCTATGTCACCACTATTAATATCGCCATTTTCTGATCCATAATTAAGTTTCTCTCCATGCCAATACCATTCATTATAACCTTGTATGATCCCATTGCATATGACATGATTCTTAATTTCCTCAACAGTATCAACTTTCAAATTGTTACCACAATTTCTACATGGACAATAGAACCTATATGTAGGTAGTTTCCTATGTTCCTCAGCAAATCTGATAAATTCATCAACACCTTTGGTAAACTCTGGACTGCAACGGTTCTTGATAGACATCCAACTTCGATCCATTTTCTAGTTCACATTAAAATTAATTATCAAACTGAGCATTTAATATTGATACTATAAGTTGTAAGGTTTTTTTTATAGGAAATTCATTAATTTTATACTAAAGTGTACCACCTATCCCATTTTTGAATATTTAACCTCACTAGTAATTGTATAATGTATGTTTAGTTTTCAATAACATTTCAGCAGCATTTCCCCTTAGTTCTCCAAGTACATCAATGTAAATGGCAAATAACCACTCACATATGTACCCAGAGAACAAATGAGGAAATATTACTAAAATTTTTATTCAAAACTAAACATACATTATACAACTACATCCTAAGTGAGATTAAATATCCAAAAATAGTCCCATATCGGGGACTATCCAAAATTTACTCCTAATGAATAAATTTTGAATGAGTTTCTAAGTTTATATATAAACGTATTTGTCATATTTATGCATAGGTGGTCTCATCTATAAACCCTAAAGTGTCAATCTAAAACTAAACAATGTCTACCCTTGTATTTTTAGATTGTATACAATGATTAATTACATATGTGATTGATAATAAAATGTACATATAAAAAGAATACATGTTTTTATTATTGGTTGGTTTACTAGATAAACATTCGTTTATAAGTACTGAATTGAATAATCAATTAGGTGCTCTTAACATAAATAAATAGAAAGGTGTAAATTAAACATCATGCAAGATCTTTCATAATAGATAACAGTAAATCAAGACTCAAATGCAAAAGACAGCCAACACGACCAGTGTACCTAGCACGGCCGTGCAACACTGGCATTTCAACTTAGTCGTGCAAAAGACACCAACACGTCCGTGCTAAAGACACCAACACGGCCGTGCTACCTAGCAAGGCCGTGCTACCTAGCACGGCCATGCTACACCATACACCCAACATATGGAAGAGAACAAACATAGTCGTGCAAAGGACAACATAGAGCTTGAAATGGGAAATGGAAAATCTTACCTGTCAGGCGTGAGCGTGGAGGAAAATCTTTTTGTTTGCCGTTATCAACACGGCCGGGCCGCGCGAGAGAAGGTGCGTCGGCGGCGGGCGGCTTTTGGAGAAGCAATAGCGACCTTGGCGGCGAGCTGGTGTATGGCAACAACGGTGAGCTAGTGAGCTTTGATAACAGCGGCGAGATGGTGAGCTATGACCCAGCGAGATCTTGGTGGCGCTTTTGGCGGCGAGTTAGCGAGCAACAACGGTGGCGACGACCCGAACGTCAAGCTGGTGATCGAGCGGCGAGCGACGAACGACACGCTGGTGGCGGCAACCTTGGCTTCGGCCTTGACGTCGGCGAGTGTGAGCGACAGTGAGAACGAGAGCCGACAGTGAGGTTAGGAGAGAGAGTGCGAGACTAGGGAGTGTGCGTTAGTGAGAGTGCGAGTGAGAGATTAAGGGTTTTAAGACTTCTCAGGTCAGTTAAGCAAAAAACCAACCCAATAGGTCCCCAATGCTGGCGTCTCTGCGGACGGTTATCTCAATCAACCGACCCGAGAGGGTCTTTGCGCGACACTTCTAGGGACAGTTTTTTAAAGAACCGTCCCGAAAGGCTGGACTTCTAGGGACGGCTGTCTCGGAAAACTGACCCGAAAGGTTTTTGCGCGGAGACCTTTAGGGGCGGCTAAGATGGAAAACTGACCCGAGAGAGTGCTCGTGGAAGATTATAGGGACGGTTAAAGAGAATAACCGACCCAAGAGGGTATAGATCGACGCGCGAAAGGCAAAAATTAATTCTTTTTCTCCGCGGGAAGCATGTCGGGTCGGTTTTTATATAAAATCGATTCTATGTTTATGCGTGCCGCAAATTTGATGATTTCGTGGGTCTTTTTCTAGCATCGATTAACCTTAAAAAACTGACCCAATAGCTAAAAGCGGTACCCGAATTTTTTCTAATGACTTGTTGCTTCAGTTTTAGCTTATTCGATCGGTTTTTCTAATATAAGTGACACTAATGGAAGCGATGTTAGAGACCGAAAATGTACTAGTGTGTAATACACCTAATTAATCAAGTGAAATCTTATCATGTAGTTGCCCAGGCCATAGATCCATTCGGTGTCAGGATTTGCTGAATGGTGAAACGAGTTTAACTCAGTATACATATTGTTGAATATGTGATCTTCCTTATATAGGGGTTGCTTAGTGAACTCCCCAAATAAATCGAGAAAGCTCAGTGATCATACATATGACGCCCCGATCCCCATGCCATCTCTAATGACCCCGGAGACTGAGGAGTCACCCTCGGTAAAATACCCTTAACCTTTCATTTTCTTAATCACTTAGAATGAACTTAAAGGAAAAACCTAAAATTGTGAATAACATCTGATCGTAATAAAACTGCAAAAACGCTTACCATTTACCTTACTTGGAATAAAACGAAACTTACACAACATATTATATTGTTCATGTAGAAAGTAAAACACAACAGATAACTGAAAACTAAACTACATATTACATTACATTCTCTCACTACCACACCACATGCCCAAGGACCGAGCGGAAAGGACTAAGAGACCTCTAAATAACTACGAACTACCTTCTAAGAAATTGGGTGATATGATCCTTCAACTTCCTCGTGCTGACGCTGACCTAAAAAATGTTTCAGTAGGTTTGTGAGCTACTAGCTCAGTGAATAGAATTTCACCCAACCATCGTAGATAACTCATTTTATGATTATTAATTGGAATAAAATACAAGATAATACTATACTGAGCAGATCTAAGCAATATAATTTAAACGACATGAGATATCAACATTTCATTAAGATAACAACTGCTGCAAAACTGTAGATATGATTAAACAATAGAGAATACCAAAATTTCATTTAAAGGACAACAATTGTGAAACTAACACAAATATTTCTTAACTCTTTAACTTATAAGAAACTCTATGAACCTATATGAACATATTTTATCTTATGCCCTGATCATATGCAGTGTACTCTACATATGAAGACTCATAGTGAACTACAATCCCACCATACAAGACTTAGCCGACACCCCGGGATAGCTAAGTTTGACTACTCTCTTGGTCTGCAACAGGAAAACGGGCTTTCTGGCCTCGACACTCCTATTGTGTCATAAACTAGACTCCTCCTCTAACCTGAGCACACAGGTGGAGAGTCTGAGACGCTCTGTGGGCCTCATCTTGGTACGCTCTGTGGGTACCTCTGGGTTACTACCGGGATCTCCAGTTCATGTTGGGTAACCTATCTTTTCTTAGGAGACTTCCTCAAGGGCTTCGTCTCACTGCACGCTCTGTGGGTGTGTTTCGACCCCCATATACTGGACGCACCGCCAGGGTAGGTCATTTCATCCCTAAGGCACAGACCTCTCATAGGGATTCTACAGTGTCAGGGCCCTTAAATCTATTATTTTATTATTCTAGAAAAGCTCTTACTACATTGCATCTCTCTCTTACTTATTCTTGGCTTTGGTATCTCTATGGTACCATATTTATCTGAAACTTATAAATACAACATGTATATCATTTCTAACTTGGTAGTGCAATATGCTCAAACACGATAACTTATTGAGAGATCAACATACTGTATTTGTAGGCAGATTTAAATAAATAAAATACTTATCAACTTGGCTTATACATATTGAAATCATGCAATTAAACATCTTAATATAATGATAAGGGTTGATTACTCAACATATGAGAAATCATTAGTAGCACTTGTAAATTATTTGAAAATTCCTAGAAAAATTTGCACATCAACCCTAATCCTGAGTTGTGCATCACTTAACCCAATTAAGAGTTAATTACTTATCATGACACGAATTATTGATAATAACTGAGAATTTCTTATGATATCCTTGAGAAACGTGTCGATTCGTGTAATTATTAATAAATTCACATTAAATATGACCGGGAGTGACACGCCCCGATCCCACAATTACCTCAAATCATGAGATTAGGGCATGAGAAGAGGATTCAACTTAATACAAATACACCCTTAACTTTTTCTTTTCTTAATCACTGGAATTTACCTAAAGGAGAATCTTATAATTTGGACAATACTGAAATCTTACTTAAACTTGTGGAAGAACAATTGATATGAATATAAACTCAAATCTTTCTTAACTCTTTAATTTATAAAAATTTTGTGAACTTATATAAACATATTTTATCTTATGTCCTGATCATATGTAGTGTACTCTACATATGAAGACTCGTAGCGAACTACGATCCCACCGTACAAGACTTAACCGACACCCCAGGATAGCTAAGTCTGACTGTTGTCCTGGTATGCAACAGGAAAACTGGCTCTCTGGCCTTGGCACTCCTATGGTGCCATAAACTGGACTCCTCCTCTAGGCTGAGTAGACAGGCGAAGGGTTTGAGACGCTTTGTGGGCCTCTACTTGGTACGCTCTGTGGGTACCTCTGGGTTACCACTGGGACTTTTGGTTCATGTTGGGTAACCTATCTTCTCTTAGGAGACTTACTCAAGGGCTTCGTCTCCCCGCACGCTCTGTGGGTGCGTTCCGACACCCGTATACTGGATGCATCGCCAGGGTAGGTCGTTTCATCCCTAAGGCGCAAATGTCTAATAGGGATTCTATGGTGTCAGGGCCCTTAATCTATTATTTTATTATCTTAGAAAAGCTCTTACTACATTGCATCTCTCTCTTACTTATTCTTGGCTTTGGTATCTCTATGGTACTGAGTCTATTTATATGAAACTTATAAATACAATATGTATATCATTTCTAACTTGGCATTGCAATAAGCTCAAACACGGTAATTTACTTAGAAATCAACATACTGTACTTGCAGGCAGATTTAAATAAATAGAATACTTGTCAACTTGGCACTTTTACACTAAAATCATGCAATTGAACCTCTTAATGCACTAATAAGAGAAATTACTCGACATATGAGAAATCATCGGTAGCATCAGTAAATTATCTAAAATTCCTTGAAAAATGTGCACATTAACCCTAGTCCTGGCTTGTGCATCACATGACTCAGTTAAGAGTTAATTACTTATTATGACATGAATTATTAATAATAACTGAGGAATTCTAATGATATTTATGAGAAACATGTCAACTCATGTAAATATTAAATCACTCACATTAATCATAGCAGAGAGCGTGCAACTAGGGTTTTCATTGAATATTTTCATGTCATCGTCATTTCTTTAAAATCATGTATCAAATTAATTGCTAAAATTTCACATCCTGGGTTTATACCCAAACCTTACAGCTATTGGTCGTGTTCTACTGATTTCGTCTTTTAAACTGAATAACTTAGGTTTCGATCAACCATGTAATTCTACTAGTCCAAACCACGCTGAATCGGATAATAAACTAGATCATTCAAAGTGTAAAGAAGCAAATCGTGAAATAAGAGTCAGGCGACACCAATACCACACAACGCATGATAACCATTGTTACCAGTGAAAAGTGTAGATTCGACCAAAATTATCTGACTTCCAGAGTTAAATCTTGCTTGGTGAGTGAAATTCTACTCACAACGGTTTGGGATGTCCGAATTCGTCTGGAAACACATCCAGAGCCTATTTCCGGGCATTCACAGGGTCATCTTCAACCTCGGTTGCTCTATATTTCAACCTATTGCAATCAAACGGTTCACACACACGCACAGGTGGAAGGAACCTTGGTTGGGTGTTGTTGCTCACGGCTAGGGCTGCGGATCCCTGATATGGACCTCAAGACGAGCTCGATGGCATCATTTTGGAGTGTAAGCTCGCGCCCTAGATGGCCCCTGGCTGGACTTGCTACTGCAAGAAGCAACTTCTTCACCTCACGTATAGGTCGAAGAGAAGCTTGCCAGGGGCTACTGTGTCTATTGGCTATGAATTCGAGCAGGGACCTCAAGGACAGAGTCAGGGCGGCCGTTTGGTGCTGCTTGCTCGCTCAATCGAGCTCCTAGCTGAGCCAAAGCAGCTGGCCACAGCTATAGGGGTGCCTCTCTAGCTGGTGGTTGGGGCCACAGGTAGGGAAAGGAAAGGGGAAGGAAGGAGGAAGGGAGGTAGAGGAATAAGATGGGCGGAGCAAAGAGCTACAGGAAATGGAGCTAGGGCTCAAGATCGCCCAACGTAGCTGCTGCTCAATCGAGCACACTGTGCTCCACTTAAGTCTGCATTCAATCGGGTGAAGAAGAAGATAAGGAAAATGAAGGTAATTAATAGCCAAATAAATTGGAAAATTGCATATTCAATCCAAAACCTTCAATTCATCATAACTTTCTCTCTGTTAGTCTGAATCGAGTGATTTATTTTGCAAACTTTCAAGCACGAGATCCACTACAACCTCAAGGCATAAAAACACAACAACTAGACCATCTTAACTAGGTTAATTATCTTAGGTAATTAACTTAACAATTAATACTAAAATTAACATTAATTACCTCAAATGAATCATTCTCAACTATTGATTCACATATTAGATTATCTTGATTAACCATGATGTTTAACAAGGTACTTATCACTAATCAAGGTACTTCACTCTAATCGAGGTACTTACTAGTTAAACTCGGAATGGGTCGTAACAATCTCCCTTATAAGAACTTTGTCTCGAAATTCCTAAAAGAGAAAAGAAAACTTGTTACGCATCTCTGACTCAAGTTCCCACGTGGCTTCCTTGAGGTTGTGGTTCCTCCATAGAACTTTCACTAATGGTATCTCACAATTCTTGAGTTTCTTGATCCTCCAATCAACTATCTGTACAGGTCCTTCAACATAGGTTACATCTGGTCTGAGCTATGCAGATCCTGGGTCTGCTATCTTCTCTGTACCAGGGTAACACTTCTTCAACATCGATACATGAAACACATCATGTAGAATAGCCAACTCGGATGGCAAATCCAACATGTAGGCTATAGGTCCAATCCTCTCAATGACAGGATATGGGCCCATAAACCTAGGAGTCAGTTGCCTCTCTTGCCAAACCTCAACACTCCTTTCCATGGTGAAACTTTCAGATACACTTCATCACCAACCTTAAACTCAAGAGGTCTATGTCTCTTCTCAGCGTAACTCTTCTGCCTGTTATGTGCAGCTTTTAACTACTCTCTGATCACTGTAATCTTTTCTGTAGTCAAATCCACTATCTATGGTCCAAGAATCTCTTTTTCACCCACCTCGTACCAACATACGGGTGATCTACATTTTCTGCCATACAGAGATTCATACGAGGCCATACCAAGACTGGAATGGTGACTATTGTTGTATGAAAACTCTATAAGACTTAAGTGTTCTTCCCAACTTCCACTGAAATGCAAGACACATGCTCTCAGCATGTCCTCAAGAGTCTGAATGGTCCTCTCTGACTGACCATCCATCTGCAGGTGAAAAGTTGTACTGAATCTCAAATTTGTGCCCAAAGCATGATGCAACTAATTCCAAAACCTGGATGTGAACTTAGGATCTCTATATGATATAATTGAAATTGGGATACCATGCAACTTGACTATCTCATCCATGTATATCTTAGCCAACTTTGGGACATCAAAGGTTGACTTAATAGGAAGAAAGTGAGCAGACTTAGTCAGTCTATCTACAATCACCCATATCGAGTCACAACCTCTAGGTGTCCTGGGCAACCCTACCACAAAATCCATTGTGATATGTTTCCACTTCCACTCTAGTATAGGAAGAGATTGCAAGGTACCTGCAGGTTTCTGATGCTCAACATTAACCTGATGGCACACACTACATCTAGCCACGTACTCAGATACATCTTTTTTCATACCTAACCACCAGTACAACTCCTTGAGATTCCTATACATCTGAGTGTTACCCGGATGCATAGCGTACATCGATGCATGCACTTCCTCAAGAATATGTTCTTTCAAATCACTTTCTCCAGGTACACACAACATGTCATGTAGATACAACAAACCATCATCTGAAAACCTAACCTCTAGTCTTTTTCCCTCTGTCATATCCATCATGATCTGCCGTAACTCACTATCACTCTGCTGAAGTTCCTTGATCTGATCATAAAAAGTAGGCTTGACTTGCATCTGTGCAATCAAACCACTCTGCTCTGTCACCCCTAAGTCTAAGTTCAACTTCCGCATCTCTACTAGCAGGTCTCTCTTGAAACATGCCATAGAGAATGCGTCAGCTGTTGAACTTAACTTCCTACTCAGAGTATCTGCTACCACATTCTCCTTTCCAAGATGATAATCTATCATCACATCATAATCCTTGATCAATTATAACCATCTCCATAGTCTAAGATTCAGAACCTTTTGAGTGAAAATATATTTCAAACTCTTATGATTTGTAAACACCTGATATGCCTCACCATAAAGATAGTGACGCCATGTCTTAAGAGCATGAACTACAACAACTGACTCCAAATCATGTGTCGGGTAATTCTCCTCATTCTTCTTAAGCTGTCTAGATACATACGCTACTACATTGCCTTCCTACATCAACACAAAGCCTAAGCCTCTCCTAGAAGCATCACAAAACATTGTGTAACCTTTACCTGTCTCGGGCAGGATCAACACTGGTGTTGTAGTCAACCTCTTCTTCAAGATATGAAAACTCTTCTCACAGTTGTCTGACCAGACAAACGGTGCATTCTTTCTCGTTAAGTGTGTCAGAGGTGACACTACAACACTGAAGTTCTGGATGAACCTCCTGTGGTAACCTGCCAATCCTAAGAAGCTTCTGATCTTAGTAGGAGTCTTAGGATGCTCCCACTGTAGAACGGACTTGACTTTCTTAGGGTCAACACTTACTCCATCTGCTGAGATGACATGTCCAAGAAAAGATACCTCAGCTAACCAGAACTCACACTTACTAAACTTAGCATATAACTAGTGTTGTCTCAACAACTATAATGCTATCCTCAGATGCTGCTCATGCTACTCATCATCTCTAGAGTAGATCAAAATGTCATCTATGAAAACCACTATGAACTAATCCAAGAACGGTTTTAAAATCCAGTTCATCATATCCATGAAAGTTGCTGGGGCATTAATTAGTCCAAACGACATGACCAGAAACTCATAATGCCCGTATCTTGTTCTGAAAGTCGACTTAGGAATATCTGAGGCCTTTATCCTCAACTAATGATATCCATACCTCAAGTCTATCTTAGAAAAGATTGTCGCTCCACTCAATTGATCAAACAAATCATCTATCCTTGGCAACAGATACTTATTCTTGATGGTGATATTATTCAACTGTCTATAGTCTATACATAGCCTCATAGTACCATCTTTCTTTTTCACAAACAAAACTGGAGCTCCCTATGGTGAAGAACTAGGTCGAATGAAACCCTTATCTAGTAATTCATGTAACTGAATCCTGAGTTCCTTCAACTCTATAGGTTCCATTCTATAGGCTAGTAGCGCTATAGGTTGACTACCTGGCAACACCTGGATCTCAAAGTCTATCTCTTTTTCAGGAGGTAGACTTGGCAACTCATCTGGGAAAATATCTGGGAACTCACAGACCACTGGCACATCCCATAGGTTGATTGTGCTCTTCTCTGCTCTAGTATCTACTACATGTGCCAAGAACACCTAACAACCTTTCTGCAACATCTTATCAGCTACAACGGATGATATGATACACGCAGGCAAAACCTTCATGTCTCCAGAAAAGACACAAGAAAATCCACCTTGTTGAAAAACAACCTCCTTCTTCCAACATTCGAGCTGAACTCGATACATCTCTAGGAAATCCATACCCAAGTTAATTTGAAAAGATTTAATATATAGGGGTATAAGATTAATTGTGATGGTGTATCCACCAAAAATCAACAAACATCCGGGACAAAACTATGTCAACACTGTCGGTTCACCTAACGGAACCCTTAACAACAACTCAATCAGTAACTCCTGGGCTAACAGGTTAAGCTCACAAGATAAAGAACTCTGTATAAACTAGTGAGTAGCTCCCAGATCTATCAAAACTGTAACTGAAATGCTATTAAAGAAAAACATTTCTCCTGTAATTACTCGAGAAGAAACAATACCTTCTTGTGGTGTCAAAGAGAAAAAGCGTCTTGAAGCTCTTCCTCTCCCATGATGTCCTCGTTGTCCTTCCCTAGCACTAGGTGCTGCACCACCTTGGGAACCTGAAGATACAGAGGAACCTACTCCTCTAGCTGGAGCCTGTCTTGGGACATTCTGGTACTGTAATTGGGAACCCTGTGATGCTGACTGCTATAACTGGGGGCAATTCCTCTTGATATGTCCCATCTGTCCACATTGATGACATCCTTGAAACCATGTTCCCCAACACTATCCTGAGTAGGGGTGAGCATTCGGTTAATTCGGTCGGTTACGGTTAATTCGGTTCGGTTAAATGGTTAATTTGTGGTTTGGGATTTTAACCATTAACCTAACCGAATTGTGTCGGTTAATTTGGTTATTGTCCCATCGGTTAACGGTTAATTCGGTCGGTTAATTTGGTTAACCAAATAACACATGTGTAATAATGTTATTTGAAATACTCATTGAATTTTGAACAATTGTTATATTATAGTAGTATTTCTAGAAATATAATGTTGTATTGCTCATGAAAACTTGATTACTATGTATATGGGGAAGTTTTTTGAAATAAAAGTACAATTATATATGTATATATACGTGTGTAGGATATTATTTAAGAATGAATTATAACTATTCGGTTAATTTGGTTAACCATACCAAAAATATCTTTAACCATGAAATTAACCATTTAACCGATTAACTAAATTAAATAAACCAAATTAACCGAATTAACCAAATAGTCTAAAAAAAATTAACCATTCGAAATTAACCATTCGGTTAATCAGTTATTAACCAAATTCTGCTCACCCCTAATCCTGAGTGTGGTCTTCCACAGATATCACATGCTCGTGTCTCTCGCCTCGATGGACCTATCACTAAAACTGATGATGCAGAAGACCTAGTTGGAGGTGTCCATGTAGATTGTGTACTCCATCTTCCAGAATTAGGTCTTCCTCTACTTGATGAAAAACTAGATCCTTGTCTACCAAAACATCCAAGTCCTCGTCCTATATTTGAAAAGAAACCACCACCTCCTCTGTATCCACCACTACTTTGTTCCCTTCTAATAAAGTCTTCAGATCTTTTCTTACTCTCAGTCTGCTTTTCAGCATTAACTGACTCTTCTTCACATCTCGCTGCTTCCACAAATTCCCCAAAGTTTTCTCTATCTCTTCGACCAATGGCTGAAACGGTGTGTCTAATCTCTGACCTTAATCCTTCTTGAAATCTTCTGCACTTTTCTACATCATTAGGAACAAGTTGCGGACAGAAATTTGCCAACCTTGTGAAATGTGCCTCATATTCACCAATTGTCATACTTCCTTGTCTGATATTCTGCAACTGTCTTATCTTCTCACTCAGGAAGGTAGGTGGGTAGTACTTAAGATGGAATTCATCAACGAAATCCTTCCAAGTCAATATCGTGTTCCTCCTTTTATCTTCAACTCCATGCCACCAGAGCTCTGCATCACCTTTAAGCAAATAAACTACGTGATTGATTTGTCTTTCCTTAGACAACTCCATCAAACAGAACACTTTCTCTAACTATCTCAGCCATTCATCTGCCACTGCAGGGTCCGTAGTTCCATTGAATTTAGTACCTCCAAGCTTCTTAACCAGCTCATAGGATCTCATCAGCTCCTTGCTGCTCGAGGTAGAAGCTCGCCTCTCCATCTTATACTTTCCCCTGGTCTCAAGAAACATCCTATACATCCTTGATGCCTCATCCACACCATCTCCACCACCTGGACCCATCACCTGAGGGTCAGGTCCAATGTGGCATTCAGCTTGGTCCTCATGACCATGTCCTTTTCCTACCATCTGCAATAGTATAACAGAACACTTCATTTTAGAAAATTGTAGTTAGAAGGAAAACACCCTAATCCTAATCCTATTGGTCTCTTATCGTCCCCTGACCTTGACTTAGAGTAACTACATACTCAACCTACGCTCTGATACCAAATCAGTTGACACGCCCCGATCCCACAATTACCTCAAATCATGAGATTAGGGCATGATAAGAGGATTCAACTTAATACAAATACACCCTTAACTTTTTCTTTTCTTACTCACTTGGAATTTACCTAAAGGAGAATCTTATAATTTGGACAATACTGAAATCTTACTTAAACTCGCGAAAGCAAACTTACTGTTTCTAAATCTTGAAAGATACCTCAGAGTTTAAACATCATATTACATCTTACTTGCGGAATATAAAGTACAATTATTAATTGAAACTAAACTACACATTATATTACATTCTCTCTCTCTACCATACCACATGCCCAAGGATCGAGGGGAAAGGACTAAGAAACCTCTATCTAACTACGAACTACCTTCTAAGAACTTGGGTGATACGATCCTTCAGCTTCCTCGTGCTGACGCTGACCTAAAAAAATGTTTCAGTAGGTTGGTGAGCTACTGGCTCAGTGTATAGAATTTCACCCAACCATCGCAGATAACTCATTTTATGTTTATTTTATGGAATAATATACAAGAAATATTACACTGAGCAGATCTAAAACAATATATTTTAAATATCAGGAAATATCAACATTTCATTAAAATAACAACTGCTACAAGCTATAGTTACAATTAAATAACATGGATTATCAACATTTCAATTAAAGAACAACTGATACGAATCTAAACTCAAATCTTTCTTAACTCTTTAACTTATAAAAATTCTATGAACTTATATAAACATATTTTATCTTATGCCCTGATCATAGGAAGTGTACTCTACATATGAAGACTCGTAGCGAACTATGATCCCACCGCATAAGACTTAGCCGATACCCCGGGATAGCTAAGTCTGACCGCTGTCTTGGTCTGCAATAAGAAAACTGGCTCTCTGGCCTCGACACTCCTATGGTGTCGTAAACTGGACTCCTCCTCTAGGCCTAGTACACAGGCTGAGGGTCTGAGACGCTTTGTGGGCCTCTACTTGTTACACTCTATGGGTACCTCTAGGTTACCACTGGGACTTCCAGTTCATGTTGGGTAACCTATCTTCTCTTAGGAGACTTCCTCAAGGGCTTCGTCTCCTCGCACGCTCTGTGGGTGCATTCCAACCCCCGTATACTGGACGCACTGCTAGGGTAGGTCGTTTCATCCCTAAGGCGCAGACCTCTCATATGGATTCTATGGTGTCAGGGCCCTTAATCTATTATTTTATTATCCTAGAAAAGCTTTTACTACATTGCATCTCTCTCTTACTTATTCTTATCTTTGGTATCTCTATGGTACCGAGTCTATTTATTTGAAACTTATAAATACAATATGTATATCATTTCTAACTTGGCAGTGCAATAAGCTCAAACACGATAATTTACTAAGAAATCAACATACTGTACTTACAGGCAGATTTAAATAAATAGAATACTTGTCAACTTGGCACTTATACACTAAAATCATGCAATTGAACCTCTTAATGCACTAATAAGAGTAAATTACTTGACATATGAGAAATCGTCGGTAGCATCAGTAAATTATTTGAAATTCCTCAAAAAATGTGCACATTAACCCTAGCCTTGGTTTGTGCATCACATAACTCAGTTAAGAGTTAATTACTTATTATGACATGAATTATTAATAATAACTGAGGAATTCTAATGATATTTCTGAGAAATGTACCAACTCGTGTAAATATTAAATCACTCACATTAATCATAGTAGAGAGCGTGCAACTAGGGTTTTCATTGAATATTTTCATGTCATCGTCATTTCTTTAAAATCATGTATCAAATTAATTGCTAAAATTCCACAGCCTAGGTTTATACCCAAACCGTACAGTTATTGGTCGTGTTCTACTAATTTCGCCTTTTAAACTGAATAACTTAGGTTTCGATCAACTATGTAATTCTACTAGTCCAAACCACACTGAATCAGATAATAAACTAGATCATTCAAAGCGTAAAGAAGCAAATCGTGAAATAAAAGTCAGGCGACACCAATACCACACAATGCCTAATAACCACTGTCACCAGCAAAAAATGTAGATTCAACTAAAATTATTCGACTTTCGGAGTTAAATCTTACTTGGTGAATGAAATTCTACTCATAGCGGTTTAGGATGTCCGAATTCGTTTGGAAACACGTCCAGAGCCTATTTTTGGGTGTTCACATGGTCATCTTCAACCTCGGTTGCTCTGGATTTCAACCTGTTGCAATCAAATGGCTCACACACATGCATAGGTGGAAGAAACCTTGGCTGGGTGTTGCTGCTCGCGGCTAGGGATGCGGATCCCTGATCTAGACCTCAAGACGAGCTCGATGGTGTTGTTTTGGAGTGCTAGCTCACACCCTAGATGGCCCTTGGCCGAACCTACAACTGCAAGCAACAACTTCTTCACCTCACGTATAGGTTGAAGAGAAGCTTGCTAGGGGCTACTGTGTCTATTGGCTATGAATTCAAGCAGGGACCTCAAGGACGGAGTCGGGGCGACCGTTTGGTGCTGCTTGCTCGCTCAATCGAGCTCCTGGATGAGCCAAAGCAGCTGGCCACCAGCCACTGCTGCTGCTGGCTGTAGCTATAGGGGCGCCACCCTAGCTGGTGGTTGGGGCCACGGGTAGGGCAAGGAAAGGGGAAGGAAGGAGGAAGGGAGGTAGAGGAAGAAGATGGGCGGAGCAAAGAGCTGCAGGAAATGGAGCTAGGGCTCGAGATCGCCCAGCACAACTACTGCTCAACCGAGCACGCTGTGTGTCGCTTAAGGCTGCATTCAATTGGGTGAAGAAGAAGATAAGAAAAATGAAGGGAATTAATAGCCAAATAAATTGGAAAAATTGCATATTCAATCCAAAACCTTCAATTCATCATAACTTTCTCTCCGTAAGTCTGAATTGAGTGATTTATTTTGCAAACTTTCAAGAACGAGATCCACTACAACCTCAAGGCATAAAAACACATAAACTAGACCATATTAACTAGGTTAATTATCTTAGGTAATTAACTTAATAATTAACACTAAAATTAACATTAATTACCTTAGATTAATCAATCTCAACTATTGATTCACATCTTAGCTTATCTTCATTTACCATGATGTTTAACAAGGTACTTAGCACTAATCAAGGTACTTCACGCTAATCGATGTACTTACTAGTTAAACTCAGAGTGGGTCATTACAGGGAGTGTGCAACTAGGTTTCTATTGAACCCTTTCATGTCATTGTCATTTCTTTGAAATCGAGCATCTATTAACTTACTAAAAATGTACAACCTGGGTTTATACCCAAACTGTTCCGTTACTAGTTATGTGCTACTGAGTTCAACATTTACTCGAGCAATTTAAGTTTCGATCAATCATACATTTACACTAATCCCAATTACACATCAATGAACTAATTAGCGTCATACAAATGTTAATAAATAAAAAATGCAAATTAGAAATCGAGCGGTGTCGGCACTGCCCGGCACCTGGGTAAATGCGGTTACCCACAAATAACACCGATTCAATAAAAAACACCTGATTATTGGAGTTATACGTGCTTAGTGAGTGAAATTCTACTCACAATGGGTGAGGTGACCTCAATTCGACTAGAAACGCGTCCAGAGGCCAGTTTCCAGGCATCAGCAGGTCATCTTCAACCTCCAAACAGTCCTGGATTTGGAACTGGTTCATGCATAGATGGAAGGGCTTAGCTGATTCGTCGCTTCTCGTGGCTAGTTGTCTACAGATTTGTGTTTGGGACCCTTGGCCGAATTCATTGGTATCGTTCTCGTGGTGTTTCCTGCACCAAGCTGTTCCTGGTCTAGACCTACTGCTGCAAGCAGTAGCTTCTTCCTCATGTACAGGTTGAAGAGGGGAGCTTGCTAGGTGCTACTTGTGGCTATTAGCTATGAATTCTTGCTCTGGACTCATAGCCGAGCTTGATGGCGTTGCTTGGTGTTGCAGCTCATGCCCTAGCACCCGTGGCCGTTATTGCAGCAGCAACTGCTACTTTTTAGATCAGGTGTTGCCCCTTGCTAGGTGGGCGTAGGTGGGGCATATGGATGAGAAAGGAAGGGGGAAGGGTAGAGGAAGAAGGGGCGCTGCTGAAGCGGCCACTCTCGAGCCAAAAACAGCCATCGGCACTGCTGCTTGGCTGCTGGCGCAGCTCTGCAGGTCGGCTGTGCCCCTTGCTGATCGGGTGGCACTAGGGCAAGGGTAAGGTGGAGGAAGGAAGGGGAAGAAGAAAGGAAGGTGGGTTATGTGGATTGGAGCTAAAGGAGCTCAAAATCGCCATATGTTCACCCCCCTCTGCTGTTGTCGATCGACCTAGTTTGGGGTGCCACTTTAGGCGGTTGCTCTATTCGTTCGGGTGAAGAAGAGATAAGGAAGAAAGGAAAATAAAGGAAAGGGAAAAGGTTTTTTTTTGAAAGGGTGGAAAGGGAAAAGGTTAATGACCTATTAATGGGAAAATTGCAGAATTGGTCCAAGGAATATATAAACACCATAACTTTTGCCTCGTAGGTCCAAATCAAATGATTTCTTTTGAAAAAATTCAAGCACGAAAATCTCTACCTTCTCAAGGCAAGAAATCATGCTAATTAGACTGTAACACTAGATCAAAGCACTAATTGCATCAGTGAGTGCTTAACTTAATTTAATCAACTTAATGATGCACTAAGCACTGTGCTTACTGGTTAATCATGGAGTGGGTCATAACAAACTTCCTCCCTTATAGGAATGTTGTCCCGAAATTCCTAAAAGAGAAAAGGAAACTTGTTACACATCTCATACTCAAGCTCCCACATGGCTTCCTCTAGGTTGTGGTTCCTCCACAAAACTTTCACTAATGGTATTTCTCGATTCTTGAGTTTCTTGATCCTCCAATCAACTATTTGTATAGGTCCTTCAACATAGGTTACATATGATCTGAGCTGTACAGGTTCTGGGTCCACTATCTTCTCTGTACCAAGGTAACACTTCTTCAACATCGATACATGAAACACATCATGTAGATTAGCCAACTCAGATGGCAAATCTAGCCTGTAATCTACAAGTCCAATCCTATCAACGACAAGATATGGGCCCATAAACCTAGGAGTCAGTTTGCCTCTCTTGCCAAACCTCAACACTCCTTTCCATGGTGAAACTTTCAAATACACTTCATTTCCAACCTCAAACTCAAGAGGTCTACGTCTCGTCTCAGCGTAATTCTTCTATCTATCATGTGCAGCTTTCAACTGTTCTCTGATCACTGTAATCTTTTCTGTTGTCAAATCCACTATCTCTGGTCCAAGAATCTCTTTTTCACCCACCTCATACCAACATGTGGGTGATCTACACTTTTTGCCATACAAAGCTTCATACGGGGCTGATAACACCAATTTTTGTGATTTTTTTGACCCCTATTTTGTTATCAAAACAGCCTTTTAAACTATTTTCCTCTCTTTTTATATGTACTTTTGCAATAACCGACCACACTACTCTCGTAACTCAATATTTCCATCTTTTGCAGAGTTTTCCTCCATTTTGGACTCATTTATCATCAATAAGGCCGTTCTGACCCACAAACATGCTCTACCTGTATCGGCCTTCCAGCCGGCCGATATGCTCACTGTCCGACAGGGTAGCACGACACATCGACGCACAACGTGAGGATGCCGCGCAAGAAGGAACCATTGGATGACACGCCTTTTTACCCGACAGGGAGTCGAGCTCGCCACGACAACTCAAATGTGTCGTGCGATACTGGCCACCCACCTATAGGCGCCACTCACCACGATGCCCAACAGCCGACATCCTTGTACCGAGCGATACTGATATCGGCCGTCCACCCATTCCGCGATGATAAGGAAGACACATGGCGCCCCGAGCACCATAACTTCCCCAACTGCTGCCTATAAATAGCAGCTACATGAAGCTGAAAAGACAGGTCGGAACCCTGTGCAAGTCACCTCCGGAAAGCTACGAAGAGCTAGTGTATCGTGCCTCAGTGTTCATGCCGGGCGATTCTAGGTGAGCATTTCCCCATCCCGAGAGGGAGGGAATGGTTCACTTAGGGTCGCCCCGGGCAACACTACAGGCCAAGATAAGCCAACAAGGATCCCTGACATAAGTGACTGATACTAGGAGCATCGCTCTAGCCCGGCACGATACCGAACCCCGATACGCATCGCGCGTCACGACGCGTCGCTCAAGAGGGTGCCACCTGACATGATCATATTGGGCAAGGGTCCTCACACGATGCAATCCGCCCGTCACAGCACGTCACCTGAGAGGGTGTGCCACCCGACACAGTTGTATCGGGCTAGGTTCCTGTCCGGTATTGGGCTGGAGGGTCAACTGTAGTCTGTCGTCCTTCTATATCAAGAAGGCGACATCTACCTTTACTTTTTCAGTTTATTATTTCTTTTGCTTATGCAGTGTAACCAGAACCTTATTTGTTTATGGAAATGGAAGAGCTTAATTACCTACTGCTTTATGTTTGGTACCTTTTTTGGATGATTGCTATGTTTAACATCTGAACTCTAGCTTGCATGCTTGGACCGCGTTTCGATTAGCTACTGAATCGTGTTTTCCCGTTGCAACAACCTCGAGAGAGGTGTTGTGGCTCTAGTGTTTGGTCTGATTCTCGAGTATGAGAGTGCCCGAAATCAGAGTTTCTTTAGTAACCTTTCTACTCTAATTTAAGTCTAGAAACCTCGAGAGGGGTGTTGGTACTTGATTAGAGGTACCCGCTCTGAGAGGAGGGGTACGGGATGCTTCTGTTGCCGCTTGTTTTACCAAAGCTTTCTTCTTCGTACCTTGCTTTAGTTTTAGTATTATCTCTGTGTTTCCGTTGCATGAAAACCCCTAAAAACTGATTAATGCCTAAAACCTTAATGTTTCTTGTACCTCCATTTGGAGATAGCTTTCTTTTGATTTGACAATCTTACCCTGTTGTTCCCTTTGGGGAATTTTACTATTTCTTTTACCTCCTTTCCGGAGTGTAGCGTGTCGATTCCGTGTTCTCAACACTACCACCCTTGTCCCTGTGTTCAACCCCGCATATCTACTTCGACCTCGTAAACAAAGTTGCGGGGGCCTAGAAGGTTTTGGGTTATAAATGTTAAAGTTCGACTACTTCAAATCCGCCTCCAATTTTTGGACGCGCGATTTAGGCTGGTCAACTTTGTGGTACCGTTGCCGGGGACAAGGCAAAACGACACTGTTGACGAATCCGAATCCACTAACTACACTTCCGTGCCTCAAGCTTAGAAATGAGCTTGACAACACTCTTTTCTTTCTTTTGTTATTATTATTATTCTATGTCTAAAAAGAATAGCTCGTATCCTGAATAACAGATTTTCCTGACTTGGGTTTTCGTGCTACTGTAGGTACTCTGAAGAACGGTGATCTATTCAACCAAGCGCTGACACCATGCCTCACTATGAGAAATCTCTTTCTGAGGGTGAACGACAAGGCCAAGATGAGTTTTCGCACCAACCTAACTTGGTTGGTCAGTTGTTTGCTTTCATAAGAAGGCAAGACACAATCATCAACCAGCTAGCACATGGAACGCTCGCCAGTCCTGGAGCTCTGAACTCCATGCCATACGAGATGGCAAGTCTGCAGACGCGCCAGCGCGAGGTCTGCCAACGGTTGGCCCTGATGGAAGCTCTGAGGAAGGACCCTTCAGGAAAGATGCTCTCCTGTCCTGAAACTGCCAGAATGGCCGTACTAAGATCTGAGAAGACAGTGGAGCACACTGAGGAGGCCAAGCCAGAGTCTGAGTCAAGGCCTAAGGGTGCAAACCCGACAGAGGATGAAAATAGACAAGCTGACACCTGAGTGCCTGAACATAGATCTATTGAAGAGCTACCTGGTGGGGGGAACCCTTATGCTCCCAGGCTACCTTTCCTGTATAAACTGATCAAGGCAAATCTGAGGAAGCATCACGAAAGATTCATGGAATCAATCAAGAAACTGTATCTTGAAGTTCCCTTTCTGGACGCCTTGGAAGAGATGTCGACCTACGCCAAGTTTCTCAAGGATCTAATCACAAAGAAAAGAAGAGGGGGAAGGGTCGAAACTGTGCACCTAGCATCTGCTTCCTACACTTTCGTGAAACCTGACCTGCCTAACAAAAGAAGAGATCCTGGAGCTTTCACCATCCCTTTCGCCATCGGGGACAATGTCGAGCGAAAAGGCCTTGCCGACTTAGGGGCTAGCATCAACCTCATGCCCCTGAGCTTCGCACAAAGGTTGGGTTTGACCGACATGGTTCGAACCAATATGAGGATTGAACTGGCAGATCACACTTTCAAAAGACCTGTTGGCATTGTTGAAGATGTGCCGATCAGGGTTGGTAATCTCTTCATTCCATGCGACATAGTAGTAATTGACACCGTTGAAGACCCCCACTGCCCGATCATCTTTGGACGTCCTTTCCTGGCAACAGGAAGGGCGTTGATCGATGTTTCTGAGGGGATAATCACGCTGAGGATTGGAAACGACCATCTAGACTTCAAGGTGAAGGATGCAATGAAAGGACCTTTCCTGTACGAGTCTGCTTGCTTTGCAGACAGCTACGATCATTTCTGCGAGGAAATAGAAGAAGACATCCAGATAGTAGACCCCGTCACGAGGGTGATAAGCGGTCAGGATGCCGACTTTGAAAGCCCAGCAGTTGCAGAGTGTCTCAGCCTTCTTGACCTGGCTGAAGAAGACTTGAGCGAAGAGGATGAGGTGGTGGAATCTGTGAAGTATGCCTCTCTAGAGGGGGAGCGACAAGAAAAGGTGTCCAGAGCAAAACCTGAGTTGAAACCATTGCCCGAAGGGCTGAAATACGAATTCTTAGATCATGAAGAAAGAAACCATGTCATCGTCAACGCTGATCTTTCAAGAAACCAGTTAGACAGACTTCTTGAGGAGCTAAGACTCCACCGGCGGGCTATAGGATATTCAAGTGAAGACATCAATGGCCTTAGCCCCGCCTTATGCATGCATCACATCAATTTGGAAGAATCTGCCAAGCCTCTGGCTCAACCCCAGAGGAATCCAAACCAGATGCTCAAGGAGGTCGTCAAGAAAGAGGCAATCAAGTTAAGGGATGCGGGGATCATTTACCCAATCAGCGATAGTAACTGGGTAAGTCCGATCCACATAGTACCCAAAAAGGGCGGTATGACAGTGGTAAAAGGAGAAAAGGGCGATGAAGTGGCGGTTAGGACCGTCACAGGATGGAGAATGTGCATCGATTATAGGAAGCTAAATCAGGCTACAAAAAAGGATCATTTTCCGCTACCTTTTATTGACCAAGTTCTTGAAAGATTAGCGCACCATGACTTTTTCTGTTTCCTTGATGGCTTTTCAGGATTTTATCAGGTACCCATCCTGCCCGACGACCAAGAGAAGACAACATTCACCTGCCTCTACAACACTTATGCTTTCAGAAGGATGCCCTTCAGACTCTGCAACGCTCCCGCTACATTCCAGCGATGCATGATATCAATGTTTTCAGATTTTCTAGAAGATATCGTGGAAGTTTTCATGGATGATTTTTTGGTCTATGGAAAGGGCTTCGATACCTGCCTGAAAAACCTATCTTTGGTTCTGCAAAGATGTGAGGAGAACAGCCTGGTTTTAAACTGGGAAAAGTGCCATTTTATGGTACGAGAAGGCATTGTTCTGGGGCATAAGATCTCAAGGCGTGGCATCGAGGTGGACACTAGCAAAATTGAAGCAATATCTAAGCTTCCTCCACCAAAGTCACTGACGGGAGTGAGGAGCTTCCTCGGACACACCGGCTATTACCGAAGATTCATCAAGGACTTCTCGAAAATTTCAAAACCATTGTCCAATCTTCTGGTAAAGGATGTTGAATTTGTTTTCTCTGATAACTGTCTAACGGCTTTTCAGGCTATGAAGGACGCCCTTGTCTCACCACCCATCCTCCAAGTGCCATATTGGAATTTACCATTCGAGCTTATGTGCGACGCCAGCGACTATGCAGTAGGAGCAGTCCTGGGGCAGAAGAAAGATAAAAAGCACCACGTGATCTGCTACGCTAGTCATACGTTGGACGAAGCTCAGGTAAATTATACAACTACCGAAAAAGAGATGCTTGCAATCATCTTCGCGTTCGATAAGTTTAGGTCGTACCTCATTGGAGCAAAGGTCAAGGTATACACAGATCATGGGACCATAAGATATCTGATGCAGAAGAAAGACACAAAGCCCAGACTATTGAGGTGGGCCTTATTACTGCAAGAGTTTGACCATGAGATTATCGACAAGAAGGGTGCAGAAAATGTGGTCGCCGACCACTTATCGAGGATCGTAGCTGAAGAACAGAGGGGACCGCCGATCAATGACAACTATGCCGAGAAGCTCTTATGTTGGCTGAAACTAAAGAAGAAGACTTACCCTGGTTTGCAGATATCTGCAACTATCTTGCTTGTGGAGAACTGCCTCCTGACATCACCTATAATCAGAAAAAGAAGTTGTTCGCAGATGTAAAAAATTACTATTGGGATGATCCTCTCCTCTTCAGAAGATGTGCTGATAACTTGTACAGGAGATGCATTCCCGAGGAAGAAACCGTGAACATTATGAAGGAGTGCCACGCCTCCCCTTATGGGGGACATCTAGGCAGCGAAAGGATTGCTACAAAAGTGTTGCAGTCAGGTTTTTACTGGCCATCTCTATTCAAGGACGCTGCCCAGTTTGTAAAGGTCTGCAAAGAGTGCCAATCAATAGGCAATATCGGGCGAAGGGATGAAATGTCGATGGCGAGTTGGATTGAAGTAGAAATCTTTGACGTGTGGGGGATTGATTTCATGGGACCGTTTCCTCCATCAAGGGGGATCAATACATCCTAGTGGCAGTAGACTATGTATCGAAGTGGGTAGAAGCTATGGCAACCCAAACGTGCGACGCCAATTCAGTAATCAAGATGTTCGAGAAAATGATCTTTCCTCAGTTCAGTGTACCACACACTGTAATAAGTGACGACGGGTCGTACTTCGGAGAAAGACAGTTCGAAGCACTCCTACATAAGTATGGAGTCAAGCACAAAATCGCTACACCCTACCACCCACAGACTTTAGGGCAGGTAGAGGTTTCAAACAGACAAATTAAGCAGATCCTGGAAAAAACTGTCAACCGAACGAGGAAGGATTGGTCCACGAAGCTTGACGACGCACTTTGGGTGTAAAGAGGCGAGATCACCTCTTTACTAAAATTTAAAGGAAATACAAACATCCACAATTTTAAAAAGAATTTATAGACTTTGAGGATGATTGCATAATATTCCAAGTAAATAAGCATGATTCTAGATACATAATAAAATGTCAATAGAAACGGAAAGAAAGAAATAATAAGCCTTTGTATGGCTTTATAGTTTATTACATGAATGATTTCAAAAAGAAAAGATAAGATAAGCAGGATCTAGCTATAGAAACCTAGCCATCCTTCTTCAAAGCTAAAGATCAACTCCGGAGGGAAACTTCCTTCAAGCTTGTCCTTCACCTTGCACAACACCAACACCTGGGTGGTTGGGAAGACACCCAACAAGAGGAAAAGAGATAAAAGTATGTGTTACAAAAATATTCTAAAAGTGGCATGAAAGTTGTAACAAGTAAAATAGGCTAGATATTTGTTGTAAAGTGAGACATCAAGGAGTATGAGGCTTTTATAATGAAACTTGCCCATAACAAAATAAATAAGGGTTTTGCATGTAAATTAATATGTCTACCTAACTAAGTAGGGTTGAGGCACCTACCGGACCTCTAACCTTAGGTGAGGGGAGAATAAGACATTCCCAGTCACCTATAATATATTGGGGAGAATTATAAACATTCCCCTAGGGCGATTATATACATGCCCTCTATGGGTGGTTGTACATAAGTACCACTACTTTAATATTAAATAGAACATTTAATTACATGCTAACAAAGAAGTTATGGCAAGATTAAGCAAAAGATTATGTAACAAGGCAGTGGGGTATGAATACCCAAACAAGATAATACTACAACTAATTTTGAGGCAATAAACAATTTAGGTTTCAAGAATCAAGGATTTAGATCAGGTTAAGCCTCATAAGAAATTATGGTTAATTGTATAATGTTTTCCCAACTAAAAGGTAGATGCACATACAAAACACATACCTTAGCCTCAGGTGTTCTAGAATCCCTCTTTCCAACACTTCACACGAATATAGAACCCACTTTCCCTAATTCATCATTAGATTTATAAATTAGAGTTGTATGTATTCATTAAAGATTGAAACCCTAATTTTACAAACTTTCTGTGCAAACCATTGAATCAGACTCCAAAAACTTCACCATCATCTTAGTTAGGATTTTCTGATCAAGATAACATATAATATTGTATGTTTTGAAAACATGGACTTTTAGGGTTAATTTTTGTGATTTTAAGTTAATTAAATCATCCTAAAAATTACACTTTTGCAAACATCAAAACCAAAACTCAAAAACATTTTTAATGAATGGATCTCGTCTTCCTGATTTTAAAAAACTATCTACTTTTAATTTTTGTCCTCAGGATTAATTTATACAATTTATTTTGTCTCAACCAATCACAGCCTGCCACGTAGGCAAGGCATGAGCGCAAGCAAAGAAACAAGGGAGTGGGGCCCACGCCGCTGACCTGGCCCAATGGCCATCTTGCGCACGCGAGGGACCCAACAGCTTGCAAAGTCGGGTCAAGGCTGACCAAAATAGGGTAAAAAGGCACGATTGCCCTGAACGAAAAAGAAAAGAAAAGGAGAGACGAGTGGGGCAAAACAGTAAAATGATGAGGTCATCTTCCACCTCTAGCCCGATCATCCTCGCGCTAGAACAACGGTAACTGTTTGCGATGGATTTGGGGAAAAATGCTATAGGCGATGAGAAACCACGCACAAGTAGTCGAATCGAAGCACACGCGAAGCCGAACTAGATGGTACCTGACGATTGGACGGAGAAGAAGCAACTAGAGAAGGAGGGGCGCCGCAAGTCAGGGATCCTCGGAGGCCAGTTGGGAGTCAGTTCGTCCACGAAATGCCAAATTGAGAGCACGAGCGAGTTGCTAAGGCGATGGCGGTCGTTGGGGTTGCAATATTTATAGGCAAGGTACCCTAGGTTAGGGTTTAGGTAGGAGCAAGGAGAGGAGGTTGGCACCCCTATTGGGCGTTTCTCGAAAGCTCATCAAATCCCAAAGTTTTTGGGATAATCTTGTGCGGAATCGCATAAGGAATCCAACAAAACAAATTTGAGCAAAAATCGTCGAGTAAAACTCAAGATATATCGATTTGAAAAATTGAGGAAAACAAGGCCTGTTGCCTTATACAATTAGAGGTAGAAGATGACTGTGAGTCATCGGATCAATGGACACGGGTCCACGATGGACTCTGGGCCATCCAATCGCGCATATGAGACAAAGAATAGGTTGTAAAATAAAATTCGACCAAAATTCAATTAATTCTTAAATGTTTTTCTCTCTCTTCTTTTGGAGGCTCAAATGTTGTCCAAAAATTACCAAATTTTATATTCTGGCTTATTTTGACGCGTACAATCCAAATATAGAGTTAGTTTTGCCTTTTGAGAAAGTTTGATATGTAAAATAATTAAAATGTAATTTTCTCTTTCCTCCTTCTAAAGAGGTGATAACATTATCTAAATTTTGTGTAACTTCACCCATAAGTCTCCTTAAGGGATTGGAACACGATTTTGCAATTCTCTTCACCAGTTGAGATTATTTATTTATTTATTAAAAGAATAGAATGTTTTACATACTTTCTCTCACCAATTTTACTCATTATTCACTCATTATCCAAATTAGCTACAAATTTTCCCAAAGGCTTATTTTTAAGTTTAGAATACAAATTTGGAGTTATTTTCTTGATTCGAGAACATTAAGTATTTTATCTCACTTTATTGACATATTTCTTATTTTCTTTTGATAATGACATTAATATTTATATTCATATTTCACTTTAAATGATACTTGGCCCTTAAGTTACATTTTGCTCAAGGAAACGAATTTAAGTGTCAAATTATCCTGATGGTTTTATATTATAATATTTGGTGCAAAATCTTTCTAATTATCTTCCTTACCCATTAATTCTCATATTACCTTTAATTATTGCATTTATCTTCTCCCTTACATAAAATTCGGATTTTCTCTTATTTCTCTTATTCTAGGAAGTGTTAGAAAGTTCCAGGACAAAACATTTTATTGCTTAGTGTACAATTTGCACTTTAGGCCCATTATCCAAATCTAACTAAGGTATTTGTGCATACAACCCTATATTAAGAATATACGGGAAACATTTATCCAATAACCATCATAATTCCTCTAAATCAAATCCAAAGACATATGGAACGAAAATGAAGAACAAAACTTATAGAAAAGAGTACAAAGAGGTACATAGAGGATTTCAGTATGTTATAGCACTCCACCCCTTAAAAAGGATTTCATCCTTGAAATCTCATACGAAGAGGGAAGGGTGAGTACGTAACATCTTGTCTCTCAACTCCCAAGTGGTTTCTTCTAAACCATGGTATCTCCACAAGACCTTTACTAACTCTATCTCTTTACTCTTTAGCTGCTTCACTCGGGAGTCAAGGATCTTCACAGGTAGTTCTTCATAAGTCAGATTCTCATTAATCTCCACATATTCAATGGTGAGTACATGAGACAGATCCTTTACGTACTTCCTCAACACAGAAACATGGAACACATTGTTGATCTTATCATAAGCAGGAGGCAAAGCTAGGCGATATGCACAATCTCCAACTTTATCTAATATTTCAAATGGTCCAACATAGCGAGGACTCAACTTGCCTTTTACTTTAGATCTTGCAATAGAACGTATAGGCTTGATCTTTAGAAAAGCATAGTCTCCCACTAAGAAGCTTACATCAGACCTCCTTTTATCAGCATACATCTTCTGCCTATCTTGAGAAGCTTTCATCCATTTCTTTATCAAATGTACCTTCTCAAGCATCATCTGCATGTCATCAGTCTTCACTAGGGAACGTTCACCAACATCATCCCAGTGCAAAGGTGAACGACAAGGTCTACCATAGAGAGCTTCAAAAGGTGGCATACCAATACTGGCTTGGTAGCTATTATTGTAAGCGAACTATGCTAATGGTAGATACCGATCCCAGGCACCACCCCAATCCATCACACAAGCACGCAACAAGTCCTCCAGAATCTGAACTGTTCTCTCGGACTGACCATCAGTTTGCGGGTGATAAGCAGTACTGAAACGCAGATCAGTACCCATCTCTTCTTGAATCTGACCCCATAAGCGAGAAGTGAATTTCAGGTCTCGATCAGAAACTATCACAGCAGGGACACCATGCAGATGAACTATCCACTCCACATATAACTGAGCCATCTCAGCAACTTTATACGTGGTTTTGAAAGGCAAGAAATGAGCAGATTTTGTAAGCCGATCAATCACCACCCAAACAACATCATAACCCTTCTTGGACTTAAGGAAACCGGTAACAAAGTCCATTGTGATCTTCTCCCACTTCCATTCTGGAATCTCAAGAGGATGAAGAAGACCACCGAGTCATTGATGTTCAATCTTGACTTGCTGACATGTCAAGCACTTTGCTACGAACAGAGCTATATCATTCTTCATGTTCTTCCACCAGAAGCTTCGTTGTAAGTCCTTATACATCTTGGTTGTGCCAGGGTGAATAGTGTACTTGGACCCATGAGCTTCACTCAGAACCTTCTGTCTCAGATCACCAACATTGGGAATCCACAACCTTTTTCTGAAGCGGATAGCACCATCCACTCCGACAGAGAAGTCAGATTGTGGTTTCTCAGATAAAGCCTTCAACTCTTCAAGCTCAGAACATTCTAACTGTGCAGCCACTATTTCTGAGATCTAGGTTGGTGTAACGGTCAAACTGGCCATATGAACACACAACTTATCTTCATCCACTGTATTGTCAGGCTGAGGTCTCCAACTTGCCACATGCTCAAGGTTTTCCCACACAGAACATCTCAGAGCAGCACAAACAACATCCTTCTTGCGACTTAGAGCATCAACTACGACATTTGCTTTACCAGGATGATAGGTGATGGTGAAGTTGTAATCTTTAAGATATTCCATCCACCTACGCTGTCGCAAGTTCAGATCCTTCTGAGTCAACAGATATCTCGAACTCTTGTGATCAGAAAAGACTTCAAACTTTTTGCCATAGAGGTAGTGTCACCAGATCTTCAAAGCACGAACTATGGCAGCAAGCTCCAAATCATGTGTAGGCCAATTTGCTTCATTAGGTTTCAACTGTCGAGAAGCATAGGCGATCACCTTTCCGTCTTGCATCAAAACACACCCTAAGCCTTGTCGGGATGCGTCAGTGTAGATGACATAGGGTACGCCCTCAACATGCAAAGCAAGTACGGGTGCAGAAGTCAGGCTCATCTTCAACTTCTGAAAACTGTCCTCACATTCAGGGGTCCATGAGAACTTGACCTCCTTCCGAGTCATCTTGGTCAAAGGTAAAGCCAACTCAGAGAACCCTTTGATAAACTTCTGATAGTAACTAGCTAGACCAAGGAAACTACGAATTTTAGACGGGTTTTTCGGAGCATCCCACCTTGTCACCGCTTCTACCTTCACAGGATCAACAGCTATATGGCCGGTAGAAATCACGTGACCAAGAAACATAACTTCCTTTATCCAGAACTCACACTTTGAGAATTTTGCATACAACTAATTTTCTCGCAATGTGCTGAGTACAATCCGCAGGTGCTCACGATGTTGTTCCAACGTCTCGGAGTAAACCAAGACGTCATCAATAAACACCACTACAAACTTGTCGAGGTATGGGCGAAATACTCGATTCATCAGGTCCATGAACGCAGCAGGGGCATTTGTCAAACCGAAAGGCATGACCATAAATTCATAATGCCCATAACGAGTTCTGAACGCTGTCTTTGGGACATCATCATCCTTTACACGCATCTGATAGTAACCACTTCGCAGATCCATCTTGGAAAACACAGTGGCTGACTTCAACTGATCAAATAAGTCGTCGATGCGCGGCAACGGATAACGGTTCTTCACTGTCACCTGGTTAAGCATGCGGTAGTCCATACACATTCGCAAAGATCCATCCTTCTTCACGAACAGGATAGGGGCTCCCCAAGGGGAAACACTAGGGCAAATGAAGCCCATGTCGAGAAGCTCTTCAAGATGCTTCTTCAACTCCGCCAGCTCGGCAGGGGCCAAGCGGTAGGGTGGCTTTGATATCGGTGAAGTTCCAGGTATAAGCTCGATGGAGAATTCCACCTCGCGAGTTGGTGGCAACCCGGGCAACTCCTCGGGAAAGACATCTGGGAAGTCCTTCACCACATCAACATGATCTAGAGCAGGAGGTGTAGCTTCGAGAACTATGGAGGCAAGGAAGGCTCTACACCCTTGCGAGACAAGCTTTTTAGCTTTAATGGCAGAGATGACAAACTGTCGCTCCTCTCGCTTCTTTCCCTTGACACACACTTTTCCTTCGTCATGATGAACCAATCTAACCTTAGATTCTTCATAGTATAGAACTGCTTTATACTTCTTTAACCAATCCATACCCAGGATGATGTCAAAAAGGGTCATATCAAGCAAGACAAAAATTGTGGGAAACATTATTCTGGATATATAGAGGTCCAAGGTAGGAGTTTGGAGGTACGAGGAGCAGATTTTACCACTAGGAGTTTTAACATCTAACACATGATCCATAAGCTCAGATTCGAATTCAAGCATAGAGGCAAACTGACTAGATGTGAAGGTATTGGAGGAATCAGAATCAAACAGGGCTTTTAAAGGATGCATATTAAGGTGCAGTGTACCTTCAATCACTTCATTACCTTCACCTTCTTCTTCAGCATTGAGAGCAAACACTCTCCCATTCTGCCTTTCCACTGGCGGACGCCTCAGGTTCTGGTTGTTGTTGTTATTATTGTTGTTCCGCGGCAGCTAGTTCTGTCTTGGCTGTTGCAGCTGTGGGGCATTATTCTGCCCTTGCTGGAAACGGGGATAGTTGGGTCGGATGTGTCCGACTTGGCCGCACTCATGGCAGGTTAGTGGAGGACGGTTGCCATTACGAGCAGGTGCATTGTTGGCGGGGCATCTACCAGGAGGATGGTGGCGATTGCACCTGTTGCAGCGATCACGTCCACGGTTCTCATGCTGGTTCAGATTCTTCCTTTTGTTGTTGAAGCCATTAGAAGCTTGAAACCCTGGATATGACTCAATGGCGAGAGCCTAGTCCACCATATGTTGAAACGTGAGTGGCATCTGTGGAACGAGGCTTCGTCTAACATGATAGTTCAGGCCCTCCAAGAACAAGGTTGCTCTTCTGTCAACTCCAATGTCGGTGGCGTAACACTCTAACAGCAGAAATTTCTGAACGTAGTCGGCCCCGCTCATGCTTCCTTTCTTGAGATTGTAAAACTCAGCCTCCTTCTTCCTCAAGAAAGCATGACATATGTACTTTTCCCTGAACAACTTCAGAAATTGGGTCCACTCCATCGAAGAGGTGTCCCGAGTGCGGGCAACACTGTTCCACCAAACGTGTGCCGGTCCATCCAGCACGTACGTCGCGAACTGAACCTTCTGGTGAGGAGGACACGCCATGCCCTCGAAGGTCCAATCCAGGGCCAACACCCAGTCATCAACTTTGTCCACCATGTTAGGCTCACTTTCACCCTTGAAGTAGGGTGGCTGCATCTTGATGAAGTCGGTGAGGGTGAACTCTCTCGACTTATTGGCAACAACAGCAATGGTGTTGAGTTGTCCCGTCATGGTGGAGGAAAACAACTGTCGCAACATCACCAATTCTTGCTCAGGTGTGAAGGTAGGAGCCCCAGAAGCTGGTTGGTTGACCGTAGGAGTCACAGGGGTGTCAGGGTCGTTAGGGGTCGACTCCTGGTTCACGTTGTCAAACAAGTCACCTCTCCTAAAAATTAGGGTTATCATATTAGGTTCTCAGGAGTATAGAATCATAGACGAGAACGGAATAGAAATAGATATGAGAAAAGGATAACTAGAATGCTATTGCCTAAAAGCATACTACTTCAGGCAATTCGTATCAGCACAGGCCAGGCTGGATCATATGGGCACGGGAGTCCCCGTATACCAAGCTAGTGGTGCAGAGGAAAATTTTGCCAGCCCCAGATACTCTGATCCTTTCTAGACATCCTTGCTTCAACTGCATGCCCTAATAGTCACCTAAAGGCTCTGATACCATGCTGTAAAGAGGCGAGATCACCTCTTTACTAAAATTTAAAGGAAATACAAACATCCACAATTTTAACAAGAATTTATAGACTTTGAGGATGATTGCATAATATTCCAAGTAAATAAGCATGATTGCAGATACATAATAAAATGTCAATAGCAGCGGAAAGAAAGAAATAATAAGCCTTTGTATGGCTTTATAGTTTATTACATGAATGATTTCTCAAAGAAAAGATAAGATAAGTAGGATCTCGCTATAGCAACATAGCCATCCTTCTTCAAAGCTAAAGATCAACTCCGGAGGGAAACTTCCTTCAAGTTTGTCCTTCACCTTGCACAACACCAACACCTGGGTGGTTGGGAAGACACCCAACAAGAGGAAAAGAGAGAAAAGTATGTGTTACAAAAATATTCTAAAAGTGGCATGAAAGTTGTAACAAGTAAAATAGGCTAGATATTTGTTGTAAAGTGAGACATCAAGGAGTATGAGGCTTTTATAATGAAACTTGCCCATAACAAAATAAATAAGGGTTTTGCATGTAAATTAATATGTCTACCTAACTAAGTAGGGTTGAGGCACCTACCAGACCTCTAACCTTAGGTGAGGGGAGAATAAGACATTCCCAGTCACCTATAATATATTGGGGAGAATTATAAACATTCCCCTAGGGAGATTATATACATGCCCTATATGGGTGGTTGTACATAAGTACCACTACTTTAATATTAAATAGAACATTTAATTACATGCTAACAAAGAAGTTATGGCAAGATTAAGCAAAAGATTATGTAACATGGCAGTGGGGTATGAATACCGAAACAAGATAATACTACAACTAATTTTGAGGCAATAAACAATTTAGGTTTCAAGAATTAAGGATTTAGGTCAGGTTAAGCCTCATAAGAAATTATGGGTAATGGTATAATGTTTTCCCAACTGAAAGGTAGATGCACATACAAAACACATACCTTAGCCTCAGGTGTTCTAGAATCCCTCTTTCCAACACTTCACACGAATATAGAACCCACTTTCCCTAATTCATCATTAGATTTATAAATTAGAGTTGTATGTATTCATTCAAGATTGAAACCCTAATTTTACTAACTTTCTGCACAAACCATTGAATCAGACTCCAAAAACTTCACCATCATCTTAGTTAGGATTTTCTGATTAAGATAACATATAATATTGTATGTTTTGAAAACATGGACTTTTAGGGTTAATTTTTGTGATTTTAAGTTAATTAAATCATCCTAAAATTAAACTTTTGCAAACATCAAAACCAAAACTCAAAAACATTTTTAATGAATAGATCTCATCTTCCTGATTTCAAAACACTATCTACTTTTAATTTTTGACCTCAGAATTAATTTATACAATTTATTTTGTCTCGACCAATCACAGCCTGCCACGTAGGCAAGGCATGAGCGCAAGCAAAGAAACAAGGGAGTGGGCCCCACACTGCTGACCTGGCCCAATGGCCATCTTGCGCGCGCGGGGGACCCAGCATCTTGCAAAGCCGGGTCAAGGCTGACCAGAACAGGGTAAAAAGGCATGATTGCCCCGAACAAAAAAAAAGGAGAGACGAGTGGGGGCAAAACGGTAAAACGACGAGGTCATCTTCCACCTCTTGCCCGATCATCCTCGCACTAGAACAGTGGTAGCTGTTTGCGATGGATTTGGGGAAAAATGCTATAGGCAATGAGAAACCACGCACAAGTAGTCGAATCGAAGCACACGCGAAGCCGAACTAGATGGTACCTGACGATTGGACGGAGAAGAAGCAACTAGAGAAGGAGGGGTGCCGCAAGCTAGGGATCCTTGGAGGCCAGTTGGGAGTCAGTTCGTCCATGAAATGCCAAATTGAGAGCACGAGCGAGTTGCTAAGGCGATGGCGGTCGTTGGGGTTGCAATATTTATAGGCAAGGTACCCTAGGTTAGGGTTTAGGTAGGAGCAAGGAGAGGAGGTCGGCACCCCTATTGGGCGTTTCTCGAAAGCTCATCAAATCCAAAAGTTTTTGGGATAATCTTGTGCGAAATCACGCAAGGAATCCAACAAAACAAATTTGAGTAAAAATCGTCGAGTAAAACTCAAGATATATCGATTTGAAAAATCGAGGAAAACAAGGCCTGTTGCCTTATACGATTAGAGGTAGAAGACGACTGTGAGTCGTCGGATCAATGGACCCGGGTCCACGATGGACTCTGGGTTGTTCGATCGTGCGGATGAGACAAAGAATAGGTTGCAAAATAAAATTTGACCAAAATTCAATTAATTCTTAAATGTTTTTCTCTCTCTTCTTTTGGAGGCTCAAACGTTGTCCAAAAATTACCAAATTTTATATTCTGACTTATTTTGACATGTAGAATCCAAATATGGAGTTATTTTTGCCTTTTGAGAAAGTTTGATATGTGAAATAATTAAAATGTCATTTTCTCTTTCCTCCTTCTAAATAGGTGATAACATTATCTAAATTTTGTGTAACTTCACCCATAAGTCTCCTTAAGGGATTGGAACATGATTTTGCAATTATCTTCACCAGTTGAGATTATTTATTTATTTATTAAAATAATAGAATGTTTTACATACTTTCTCTCACCAATTTTACTCATTATTCATTCATTATCCAAATTATCTGCAAATTTGCCCAAAGGCTTATTTTTAAGTTTAGAATACGAATTTGGAGTTATTTTCCTGATTCTAGAACATTAAGTATTTTATCTCACTTTATTGACATATTTCCTATTTTCTTTTGATAATGGCATTAATATTTATATTCATATTTCACTTTAAATGATACTTGGTCCTTAAGTTACATTTTGCTCAAGGAAACGAATTTAAGTGTCAAATTATCCTGATGGTTTCATAGTATGATATTTGGTGCAAAAATCTTTCTAATTATCTTCCTTACCCATTAATTCTCATATTACCTTTAATTATTGCATTTATCTTCTCCCTTACATAAAATTCGGATTTTCTCTTATTTCTCTTATTCTAGGAAGTTCTAGAAAGTTCCAGGACAAAACATTTTATTGCTTAGTGTACAATTTGCACTTTAGGCCCATTATCCAAATCTAACTGAGGTATTTGTGCATACAACCCTATATTAAGAATATATGGGAAACATTTATCCAATAACCATCATAATTCCTCTAAATCAAATCCAAAGACATATGGAACGAAAATGAAGAACAAAACTTATAGAAAAGAGTACAAAGAGGTACATAGAGGATTTCAGTATGTTACATTGGGCCTACAGGACTGCCTACAAAATGCCCATTGGAACCACCCCCTACAAGATGATCTACGGGAAATCCTTCCATCTACCTCTGGAACTGGAGCACAAGGCCCTTTGGGCAATCAAATTCTTAAACATGGATCTAGAAAAAGCGAGAGAAAAGAGATTTTTGCAGCTACAAGAGCTTGAAGAGTTAAGGATGCACGCCTATGAGAACGTAAAAATCTACAAACAAAGGATGAAGGTGTGGCATGATGCCCACCTAAGGAGAAAGGATGTAAGTGAAGGGGATAAAGTTTTGTTATTTAAATCCTCCATTCGTCTTTTTCCTGGAAAGTTACAAACGAGATGGTCGGGACCGTTCACCGTATCGAAGATTTACCCATCAGGAATGATGGAGCTTTACGACAAAGACGATCCGACCAAGGTCTTTCAGGTAAACGGGCATAGAGTGAAGAGGTACTAAGAAGATGAAGCTTTTGTCAGGAGGGCAGAGATCAACTTCCAGGACATGGGTATTGTCGAAGGCTGAAAGAGAAGAACCTACACCGGTTGAGTTGGCGAAGCAAACTTCAGCACTCCTCAGGAGGCAGCCCGAGTTTTCCTTTCTTCCCTAGAGTAGGATGCATTTTCTCTTCCTTGTAAAACAAACATTATGGACTGTAATAAGGCTCGAGTCAGTACACGTGCCGAGTGTACCGACTCTCCTGTTTTATGGGCCACCGCTCTGTTTTACGAAGCATTGAGGAGTAATACCATCTGAGGTAGGGGACTTATCCCTAAGCCAATGATGTTTTACCCATTAATAGCTTCTCCCTTGCCTAGTTTTTAGTTTTGGCCGCTTGCATCTCCTTTTATTAACCATATCGCGCAGCAACTCAGCTGGAGCACAGAACCGCTTGTATCGAGCGATATTTTCTCGGGCATCGCAAGGGCCGAGACGGATGGCATTCCTGGGCGGCATGCACCAGTATCGTGCATGTAAGTAATTGCCCTTGATTAGACCGATGGGACCGTGCGTCTCAGGAACGGCTTGTCTCAACGGCCGACGCACGCCCCAGAAATGCCTGTTTTACCCCCAGCTGAGATTGCTATATATAGTAAGGAGGGTTTATCATGTCAGGATGCTACTCTTACTTTTCCAGCTACCCGTACCATGCAGTAATCTTCCCTTGCTCGCATGAAGGACGGCCATCTTTGGCTCTCATGTCGGGCGAGAGCCTCAAAGAGTAGAGGTATAGCCCGACAGCCTGCTTGCCCGACACGGGTTTCGTATCACGCGCGACGTATCGGGTTGACAATCTTAGTCAATTTTTCTTATCGCCCGACACGCATGGATCACGACACGACTTTCGTTCGCACTTGCCCAATACGACATATCGGGCGACACATTTTTTTCCGTCAAGAGGACCTATCGGGAAGTTGCTTCATACGACCGTATCGCCCGACACACTCGTGACGGACAACGTGTTTTAAAGCACAACTTCTTCTTCGTATCGTCCAGTCTTGCATCGCATTGAATTTTGTTTTGATGGACGATACCCGGACTTTGCAACGAGACAAGTTTTATCGTGATATCAGTTCTTCCTACCTAACATCTAAATGGTCAATGAACTTGATAACAAGTATGGCTCATACAAAACAAACCTCAGGTCGAGTTGACAAACACACTACAACCACAGCTGAAGCCACAACAGTCGGATAGAAACGTCAGAATCCCGAGACAGCTGGGATGTCAAAAGAAGTCCATTTCCTTATCATAGTCTGTCTTCTGTTGTGGTTTAGGACCATCCCCAAAAGACAGTGGAAATCTTTCTCCGGTGACCCCTGGATTGAATGTGGGCATTTCGGTTCCATCTACCATGAAGCCACCTTCATCATGGGGAGGGTATCTTCTTCTTATATAGTACCCACAAGTGTTTTCAAGAGCTCTCTGTCTACCATAGGCCAGTTATCTTTGTCATTACCTGCACGAGCCTTGTGTTTCCTTTTTGAGAGCTTTGCACTTGTTCTGACTGCTTTCTCCTGGGAAAGAAAATGGACTCTAATTAGGAGAACATATTGCAGCTTCTCCATGGCACAAGCGCAGCCCTCACTGGATTAAAGAAGCTGAGACTGATGATCAAGCCTTTTGTTCATGTTCACAACGGAAGCATCCTGAAGAGTCTACTTGATTTAAGGGAATGCAAACTTCCGCCTCAACAAAAGCGCATGACTGATCTCATTTAAATCCAGTATTTCTGAACACACATCTATCATCTGGTACAACTGTCTACAGCAAGCAAATGGCACGAGCTCCAGTTCTGCCACCGCAGTCCACAACAGATTCCTCTATCCAACGACTGCAGCATCTTCGTGCTGGAATGGATATCGAATGAAGCAACACCTGACCAACTCCACCACATCGACTATCATAGCAAACGTGGAGAATATGTGTGGGAGCTTCTATCTGGTGCAGGCGCGCTCACCAGCCAACCCTCACTGGGTTAACATTACCCTACCTTGTCTTCTTCACAACTCTGGGACAAAGTGTGGAGTAAGTTTGGGGGGGTACCATGTACCAGTGAGGTACAAAAATTCAAAAAAATTTAGCTCTGTCCCTTTTGTCCTTTTCGTTCTTTTTCTTCAATATGTGTACATACAAAAACTTTGCTACAAAAATTTTGAAAAATCGAAAAAATTGCTTATTTTGTCTCCCTGCATATGTACAAAGTCACTATATAAGTAAAAGCATGATACTACTTCTTGCCAGTTTGTTTTCTATGTACCTAAGGTGATGCAAGTTTTGTCATGTCTTTCTGATAATGCTGCCTCAAACAACAAAAGACTACGACTTTCCACGCCAAAATTTTGAGAAAGAAAATCTCGCTACAGCTAAGAGGCGTGTATGGAGAAGGAAAAAGCTGCCCAAACAGCAAAAATCTCTCTTGTTTCCCCTTACCCAACAAAAATCCCAAAAAGAGAAAGTAGCCTTATGAGAGTGAATAAAAGCATGAGAGTTGTGCCCAATAAAAGAAAAAGAAAAAAATATACACACTTGTTTTCCAAAAGTACCCATCTTTAGGCATGGTAGATCCGGGGCAGTGGTACGTAGGATGTGAAATCACTGCTCTAAAGCCAACTGGCTTGGACTGCAGGGACCACTTGCCCGCTAACGGACCCTTACCTGGATGGACTGATGGGAAACAAGAAAAACCCAAAAAGCCTTAGCCTACCCAACACACAACTCTCTGCCCCAAAAATAAAGCTGTTTGGTATGAAAGACAACTTCGGAATCATGCACCTAAGTCTCGTCGAAGCTGTGGAGAATTTTTTTGCTTAAATAAGGTAGGAGAAATAAAGTTTGTTGTTCGAGGTTGAACCATATTCTCAGCAAGACATATCGTTGCTCGCTCATCCCCTTGGCCTGAAAGCTACACCGGGCAAGAAGAAGCATCACAAAATAAAGTTTAAATATTGATTGAGGACAATCAAAATGATAAGTTTAGGGGAGTTGATAACACCAATTTTTGTGATATTTTTTGACCCCTATTTTGTTATCAAAACTGCCTTTTAAATTGTTTTCCTCTCTTTTTATATGTACTTTTGCAATAACCGGCCACACTACGCTCTTAACTCAATATTTCCATCTTTTGTAGATTTTTCCTCCATTTTGGACTCATTTATCATCAATAAGGCCGTTTCGGCCCACAAACATGCTCCACCTATATCGGCCTTCCAGCCGGCCGATATGCTCACTGCCTGACAGGGTAGCGCGACACATCGACGCACGACGTGAGGATGCCGCACAAGAAGGAACCGTCGGATGACATGCCTCTTTACCCAACAGGGAGCCAAGCTCGCCACGACAACTCAAACATGTCGCACGATACCGGACACCCACCTACAGGCACCACTCGCCACAATGCCCAACAGCCGACATCCTTGTACCGAGCGATACTGATATCGGCCTTCCACCCATTCCGTGATGATAAGGAAGACACGTGGCGCCCTGAGCACCATAACTTCCGCAACCGCTGCCTATAAATAGAAGCTACAGGAAGCCGAAAAGACAGGTCGGAACCCTGCGCAAGTCACCTTCGGAAAGCTGCGAAGAGCTAGTGTATCGTGCCTCAGTGTTCGTGTCGGGCAATTCTAGGTGAGAATTTCCCCATCCCGAGAGGGAGAGAATGGTTCACTTAGGGTCACCCCAGGCAACACTATAGGTCGATATAGGCCGGCAAGGATCCCCGACATAAGTGACTGATATTAGGAGCATCACTCTAGCCCGGCATGATACCGAACCCTGATACGCATCGCGCGTCACGACGCGTCGCCCGAGAGGGTGCCACCCGACATGATCGTATTGGGCAAGGGTCCTCGCACGATGCAATCCGCCCATCACGACACGTCGCCTGAGAGGGTGTGCCGCCCGACATGGTTGTATCAGGCTAGGTTCCTGCCCGGTATCGGGCTGGAGGGTCAACTGTAGTCTGTCGTCCTTCTATATCAAGAAGGCGACATCTATCTTTACTTTTTCAGTCAATTATTTCTTTTGCTTATGCAATGTAACCAGAACCTTATTTGTTTATAGAAATGGAAGAGCTTAATTACCTGTTGCTTTATGTTTGGTACCTTTGTTGGATGATTGCTATGTTTAACATCTGAACTCTAGCTTGCATGCTTGGATCGCGTTTCGATTAGCTACCGAATCGTGTTTTCCCGTTGCAACAGCCTCGAGAGAGGTGTTGTGGCTCTAGTGTTTGGTCCATTTTTGGAGTACGAGAGTGCCCAGAATCGGAGTTTCTTTAGTAACCTTTCCACTTTAATTTAAGTCCAGCAACCTCGAGAGGGGTGTTGGTACTTGATTAGAGGTACCCGCTCTGAGAGGAGGGGTACGGGATGCTTCTGCTGCCGCTTGTTTTACCGAAGCTTTCTTCTTCGTACCTTGCTTTAGTTTTAGTATTATCTCTCTGTTTCCGTTGCATGAAAACCCCTAAAAAATGATTAATGCCTAAAACCTTAATCTTTCTTGTACCTCCAGTTGGAGATAGTTTTCTTTTGATTTGACAATCTTACCCTGTTGTTCCCTTTGGGGAATTTTACTATTTCTTTTACCTCCTTGCCAGAGTGTAGCGTTTCGATTCAGAGTTCTCAACACTACCACCCATGTCCCTGTGTTCAACCCCGCATATCTACTTTGACCCCGTAAACAAAGTTGCGAGGGCCTAGAAGGTTTCGGGTTATAAATGTAAAAGTCCGACTACTTCAAATGCGCCTCCAATTTTTGGACGTGCGATTTAGGCTGGTCAGGGGCCATACCAAGACTGGAATGGTGACTATTATTGTATGCAAACTCTATAAGGCTCAAGTGTTCTTCCCAACTTCCACTGAAATGCAAGACACATGCTCTCATCATGTCCTCAAGAGTCTGAATGGTCCTCTCTGACTGACCATCCGTCTGCGGGTGAAAAGTTGTATTGAACCTCAACTTTGTGCCCAAAGCACGATGTAACTGATTCCAAAACCTAGAGTTGAACTTAGGATCTCTATCTAATATAATTGAAACTGGAATACCATGCAACCTGACTATCTCATCCACATATATCTTAGCCAACTTCGGGACATCAAAGGTTGACTTAACAGGAAGAAAGTGAGCAGACTTAGTTAGTCTATCCACAATCACCCATATCGAGTCACAACCTCTAGGTGTCTTGGGAAACCCTACCACAAAACCGATTGTGATATGTTCCCACTTCCACTCTGGTATAGGATGAGATTGCAAGGTACCTACAGGTTTCTGGTGTTCAGCCTTAACCTGCTAACACACGCTACACCTAGCCACGTACTCAGCTACATCCTTCTTCATACCTGACCACTAGTACAACTCCTTGAGATTCTTGTACATCTTAGTATTGCATGGATTCATAGCATACATCGATGCATGCACTTACTCAAGAATCTGTTCTTTCAAATCACTATCTCTAGGTACACACAACCTATCTGCTGGTACAACAAACCATCATTTGAAAACCTAAACTCTGGTCTTTTTCCCCTTGTCATATCCTGCATGATTTGCTGTAACTCACTGTCACTCTACTGAAGTTCCTTGATCTGATCATAAGAAGTAGGCTTGACTTGCATCTGTGCAATCAAACCACTCTGCTATGTCACTCCTAAGTCTAAGTTCAACTTCTACATCTCTACTAGTAGGTCTCTCTTGAAGCATGCCATAGAGAATACATTAGTTGTTGAACTTGACTTCCTGCTGAGGGCATCTGCTACCACATTCACTTTATTAGGATGATAATCTATCATCACATCATAATCCTTGATCAATTCTAACCATCTCTGTTGTCTAAGATTTAGATCCTTCTAGGTGAAGATATATTTCAAACTCTTATGATCCGTAAACAACTGACATGCCTCACCATAAAGATAGTGGTGTCATGTATTAAGAGCATGAACTACTACAGCTAACTCCAGATCATGTGTCGGGTGATTCTCCTCATTCTTCTTAAGCTGTCTAGATGCATAAGCTACTACCTTGCCTTCCTGCATCAACACACATCCTAAACCTCTACGTGAAGCATCACAAAACACTGTGTAGTCTTTACCGTCCTTGAGTAGGATCAACACTAGTGATGTAGTCAACCTCTTCTTTAAGATCTGAAAACTCTTCTCTCAGTTATCTGACCAGAAAAATGGTGCATTCTTTCTCGTTAAGCGTGTCAGAGGTGACACTACAACACTGAAGTTCCGGATGAACCTCCTGTAGTAACCTGCCAATCCTAAGAAGCTTCTGATCTCAGTAAGAGTCTTAGGTTGCTCCCACTGTAGAACAAACTCGACTTTCTTAGGGTAAAGATTTACTCCATCTCCTGAGATGAATGTCCAAGAAAAGATACCTCAGTTAACCAGAACTCACACTTACTGAACTTCACATATAACTGGTGTTGTCTCAACAACTGTAATGCTATCCTCATATGCTGCTCATGTTGCTCATCATCTATGGAATAGATCAAAATGTCATCTATGAAAACTACTATGAACTGATCCAAAAACGGTTTGAAAATTCGGTTCATCATATCCATGAAAATGGTTGGGGCATTAGTCAGTACCATTTTTCTTTTATAATCTATATTACTACATCATGCTTCAAACCCTTCCTTATACCCATAATCCTCTTACCATATACTACTCTTCCACCTTTCATCTTTAACTTAAATTCTATTTTTTTTCTATGATCATGTTGCTTATTCATGTGTATGATCATGTATACCATGTTGCATATATTTTTATTTATCCTCCTACTAATGTGAAGTCGAAATTCTAAATCAATATTCTCTCTATTAGTTTCATCTCATGTTTAATACATTACATATCCTTTATTTTAAATCCAACGGCTCATGCATGGGTCAAACTTAGTTTCTTTTTTAATCAAGTTCTTCCTCCTTGAATATAGTTTGCCTTTGTATGTCTCATTCATTTTCTAAGCTACACTTTTATTCTTATTTCAAGAACTAGTTTGTTAGTCTATAGAGACTTAGAATTCAAAGGTAGTATGTGTGAATGTATTAAACTTCATAATAAAGGTATACATTCCATGCTCTCAATTATATCATGTAATCCTCATTCCTTAATCAAGCTCATCATTTCTAACATTTCTCTTTGGTTCAACTAAGTTTCTTGTCCTGGTCTTATGATTTACATGTTCATCTAATTCTTTTACTTTAACTCTTCTGAAGACTCTTCATTTCTATGTACTTATTGCATACTTAACTCTTTTCTTCTATTTTTCCCTTTGCTTTGGAGTACATAAAAGTATTTTACTCTATTATATGATACATTCCTCCTAATTTATGCTTACTATCTTAGCCCTTACATACTTTTCTCATATCCTTTCCATATCTCATATTTAGAGTTCATATAATACTAATCATTAAACTTAATCTAAATCTTATGTCATGTTCCTTTATTTCCAATTAAGGATTGCTCATATGAGGCCCCAATCATTGAATCTCAAATATCAGTTCCAACTGATTCTTAGTTGTTCTAATCTTTCCCTTATATTTCAACATCTTAGTGTATGTACATTCTCACTATGATGTGAGTCTAAATTATCCATAGTCTACTTTTATTGTATTTTCAATAAGAATCGTTAGATCCTAGTAACACACACTGCCATCCGGACTAGACAAAACCTATAGTTCTAAAACCAAGAGATACTCGGGATTAACTATCTCCTATTAATCTCAAACATGTGGAAAGAATATCCACTTAGGGCAAACCCATTTAAACATAACTTCTGGTCTACTTGATACAAATAATATAAATAATAAATGAATCACTTCATGATACACAATAATATAAAAGAACAATGTATATTCTACAAATTGATAATCTAAATCCATACATATAAGAGCACTTCTAGTGATCTCCAATCATATAAGCAATATAAAGCAAGAGTTGTATGACATCCTATGTTTAATCTCTTTCTCCTTCATTACTTTCTGGTCTCCTAACCCTAAGATTTCTAGGGTTTCTCTCTAGCCCATCCTTCCTCTGCATACATGGCCAGGGCATTCAGAGAAGAATAGACAGAGTAGCTTGATACTGGTCAATCTAAGTATTCAGATACCTGACCAGGGTATCTAAATACTCAGACCTCCCAGAGCTATAGGCACATCACTTCCTATCTGCCACACCTATAACTCTAACTTTCTATCCTAATGGTCCCTGACAGCTCAGCCTAAGCTCTCAGCTTGGTCCTCGTGACCACGTCCTCTTCCTGCCATCTGCAATAGTATAACAGAACACTTTCTGTTAAAAAATTGCAGTTAGAAGGAAGACACCTAAGCCCTAATCCTATTGGTCCCTTGTCGTCCCCTGACCTTGACTTAGAGTAACTATATACTCAACCTATGCTTTGATACCAAAATAATTGTGATGCCCCGATCCCTGTGCCATCTCTAATGACCCCGGAGACTGGGGAGTCACCCTCGGTAAAACACCCTTAACCTTTCCTTTTCTTAATCACTTAGAATTAACTTAAAGGAAAAACCTAAAATCTTGAATAACATCAGATCGTAATAAAACTGCGGAAGCACTTACCATTTACCTTACTTGGAATAAAACCAAACTTACACAACATATTACATTGTTCATGCAGAAAGTAAAACACAACAGATAACTGAAAACTAAACTACATATTACATTACATTCTCTCACTACCACACCACATGCCCAAGGACCGAGGGGAAAGGACTAAGAGACCTCTAACTAACTACGAACTACCTTCTAAGAAATTGGGTGATACAATCCTTCAGCTTCCTCATGCCGACGTTGACCTAAAAAATGTTTCAGTAGGTTGGTGAGCTACTGGCTCAGTGAATCGAATTTCACCCAACCATCACAGATAACTCATTTTATGATTATTAATTGGAATAAAATACAAGATAATACTATAATGAGCAGATCTAAGCAATATAATTTGAATGACATGAGATTTCAACATTTCATTAAGATAACAACTGATGCATAACTGTAGATACGATTAAACAATAGAGAATACTAAAATTTCATTTAAAGGACAACTGCTGTGAAACTAACTCAGATCTTTCTTAACTCTTTAACTTATAAGAAACTGTGTGAGCCTATATGAACATATTTTATCTTATGCCCTGATCATATGCAGTGCACTCTACATATGAAGACTCGTAGAGAACTATGATCCCACCGTACTAGACTTAGACGACACCCCGGGATAGCTAAGTCTGACTACTCTCCTAGTATGCAATAGGAAAATTGGCTCTCTGGCCTTGACACTCCTATTGTGCCATAAATTGGACTCCTCCTCTAACATGAGCACACAGGCAAAGAGTCGGAGACGCTCTGTGGGCCTCATATTGGTATGATTTGTGGGTACCTCTGGCTTACCACCGGGATCTCCAGTTCATGTTGGGTAACCTATCTTCTCTTAGGAGACTTCCTCAAGCACTTTGTCTCCCCGCACGCTCTGTGGGTGCGTTCCGACCCCCGTATACTAGACGCACCGCCAGGGTAGGTCATTCCATTCCTAAGGAGCAGACCTCTCATAGGGATTCTACGATGTCAGGGCCCTTAAATCTATTATTTTATTATTCTAGAAAAGCTCTTACTACATTGCATCTCTCTCTTACTTATTCTTGGCTTTGGTATCTCTATGGTACCGAGTCTATTAATTTGAAACTTATAAATACAACACATATATCATTTCTAACTTGGTAGTGCAATATGCTCATACACGGTAATTTACTGAGAGATCAACATACTATATTTGCATGCATATTTAAATAAATAGAATACTTGTCAACTTGGCACATACATACTGAAATCATATAATTAAACATATTAATATACAGATAAGGGTTGATTACTCAACATATGAGAAATCATCAATAACACTTGTAAATTATTTGAAATTCCTAAAAAAATGTGCACATCAACCCTAATCCTGAGTTGTGCACCACTTAACCCAATTAAGAGTTAATTACTTATCATGACACGAATTATTGATAATAACTGAGAATTTCTTATGATATCCTTAAGAAACATGTCGATTCATATAATTATTAATAAATTCACATTAAATATGATTGGGAGTGTGCAACTAGGTTTCTATTGAAACCTTTCATGTCATTGTCATTTCTTTGAAATAGAGCATCTATTAACTTACTAAAAATGTACAACCTGGGTTTATACCCAAACTGTGCCGTTACTGGTTATGTGCTACTGAGTTCAACATTTACTCGAGCAATTTCAGTTTCGATCAATCGTGCATTTACACTAATCCCAATCACACATCAATTAACTAATTAGCATCGTGCAAACATTAATAAATCAAAACATGCAAATTAGAAATTGAGCAGCGCCAGCACTGCCCGGTACCTAGGTAAACACGGTTACCCGTAAATAACACTGATTCAATAAAAAACCTGATTATTGGAGTTATACGTGCTTCGTGAGTGAAATTCTACTCACAACGGGTGAGGTGACCATAATTGGACTGGAAACGCGTCCAGAGGCCAGTTTTTGGGCGTCTGCAGGTCATCTTCAACCTCCAAATTGTCCTAGATTTGGACCTACTTCACGCACAGATGGAAGGGCTCAACTGATTCATCACTTCTCGTGGCTAGTTGGCTACATATTTGTGTTCAGGACCCTTGGTCGAACTCATTGGTGTCGTTGTCCTGGTGTTTCCCGCATTAAGCTGTTCCTGGTCCAGACCTGCTGCTGAAAGCAGCAGCTTCTTCCTCACGTACAGGTTGAAGAGGGGAGCTTGCTAGGTGTTGCTCATGGCTATTAGCTGCGAATTCTAGCTCTGGACTCGTGGCCGAGCTCGATGGCGTTGCTTGGTGCTACAGCTCACACCCTAGCACCCATGGTCATTGTTGCAGCAACTACTGATGCTTGTTAGATGTGGCGCCGCCCCTTACTAGGTGGGCGTAGGTGACACATATGGATGAGAAAGGAAGGGGGAAGGGTAGAGGAAGAAGGGGCGTCGTTGAAGTGGCCCCTCTCAAGCCCAAAACGGCCGTAGGTGCTGCTGCTTGGCTGCTGGCACAACTCTGTAGGTCAGCCGCACCCCTTGCTGATCGGGTGGCACTAGGGCAAGGGTAAGGTGGAGGAAGGAAGGGGAAGAAGAAAGGAAGGTGGGTGCTGCACATTGGAGCTAAAGGAGCTCAAAATTGCCCTCTGTTCACCCCCCCTCTGCTGCTGTCGATCAACCTGGTTTGGGGCGCCACTTTAGGCGGTTGCTCTGTTCGTTCGGGTGAGGAAGAGATAAGGAAGAAAGGAAAATAAAGGAAAGGGAAAAGGTTAATAACCTATTAATGGGAAAATTGCAGAATTGGTCCAAGGAATATATAAATGCCATAACTTTTGCCTCGTATGTCCAAATCAAATGATTTCTTTTTGCAAAACTTCAAGCACAAAAATCTATACCTTCTCAAGGCAAGAAATCATGCTAATTAGACTGTAACACTAGATCAAAGCACTAATTGCATCAGTGAGTACTTAACTTAACTTAATCAGCTTAATGATGCACTAAGTGTTGTGCTTATTGGTTAATCATGGAGTGGGTCATAACAATCCTGATGAAAAATAAACCAAGAAAGCTTTGTGTCCATCCTGAAGAGAGTGCATGCTACGACTGTAACTTTATAGCAACGATACTAGTATACCTTGGTAAGCTAGTTGTAGTTGACACAACATGTCACACCCGCATCCCAAGATTACCACAATCATGAGATGTGGACATGAGTTTGAGGATTATACTAAATACAAAGTTCATTCCCATTTTTTTTTCAAACTCTTTGTTTTCTCACATTCAATCACATAAACAAACTTTGAATGAGAAAAACTTTGATTACTCTAATATGATATCAACATTAATGATACACATCCATACATTCAATCTATTTCTCACACTTCCATGTACATGCAACATGATAATCAGATACATTCTCTCTTATTAAGGAAACAAAGATACAAACATCATTTACAACTTTCTCACATCTATACAAGGACCTAGAGTGACAGGGACCGACTGAACTTAACTAATCTCATACTTAACTCTTGTGGTAGATCTACTCTGATGCATTGACCTTCTTCAAGTCCATGAGTTATCCCTAAAAATGTGAGTAGAGGGGTGAGCCTACTCGATCAGTGAATGAGTACTTCAAAGAAACAATTTAAAGCACTTATATAATTGCAGATATATTGTCAAGCAACTGATATCAATAATAACAACAATGAGCTTTAAAGAGTCTAATCATTAACAATCATAAATATAGTAGGATACTCTAGATATCCACAAGAGTGATTCAATATATGAACATGCTTAATTGATCATAAAGAGAACTAATAATTCAAAAACATACAAAGAATAATTGAATAACTGCACACACTTGTTTAACCTCTCATTCATCTTATTATACCCTGAACCCACATGAGGTGTACCACAACATGTGAAAGAATCACAGAAAGCTACGATCTCACTGTATAAGGCTTAGAAGCATGCCCGGGTTCCTAAGCCTATCTCTTGAGTAAGACCCCGTCTGTAGCGGGCCTCGACACGTCTACCTCTCGACAACTAATAAGAGTGGCCAGATATCTTAGACTCCACCTCTCAACCTGGGTACTCAGGTGGTGAGTCAAATCCCTCAGGCTTATTGTGCATCAGTGGACCTACTGACCACTGATCGCTCAATATGTAACACAGGTACCACCCGCATCCCCAGTTGGTGTTGGATACCACACAACTGTAAGGATTCTATCCTACTGGTCAAGACCCCCGCACCCTACTGGTGCGCTCCGGCTTACCTCGATCTGGACTACCTCCAGTCGGGAAACCGTTTCCTCCTCACAACACATGCCTCATCCTGTGAGGATTCTACAGTGTTTAGGGCATCTACATGTCTAATTCACTTTTTAAATTCACAATTCAATCATCACATCAACAAATATTTGTTCAACTTTGTAAACTGTTCATTTCATAAACCATATGATAACATATGCCACAACTGAACTGTTAAGCATCACCACATCTCAAGCTGAGAAACATTGAAATCACAATACTTGTTTCACTGAACACGCTATCATTAGGGTTTCATTTACCTCATTCACTTATCACATAACTCGCATAAGGATTGAATACATCATAACATCATTCAATAAGAATTTCTCTCAACATTTCACATATAATCGAATATATATATATATATATATATATATATATATATATATATATGAAACCTTGTAATAAACTAAACTAGGGTTTCCATGCCAAATGAAATGCAAGATCTTATCTGACATATATGTAATACACATACAAATAAAACAAACATTCATAACCAAGGAGATTCAACTAGGCAACTTCTTTATTCAATTATACAACAATTTCAGTTATAGTCGAAAATCTTAGATTTTAGTATATTCATGTAACCTCTACAATTACTTTAAAATTTCTCATTTAGATGGATTACAATCATTTCTAATGTAATTTCATAATATAAAATTCATCACAATAGAAAAATAATCCATTTCATATCATCTTGCAAAAGCAAGATAAAAAAGGCAACTTAGGGTTTGTACTCGCATACTAAGCAATTGAAGATATTTGATGATTTAACTCATTTTAGTGCAATCTACTATTTAAAGGAAGTACCCACTCACCCTAAGGTGTGAAAACACCTTAAAAATGTAGCCCATCTCTGAAGATCTCGAATCCATACCCAAATCCTAGCAAAATCCATAGTTTCTTCTTCCTTTTAACCCTAAACGGGATCTGTTATAGGTAGAAGAAGAAGACCAGAGGTTAAACCAAACCTCAAATTCATTGGATCAGGGATTCCAAGCAAGGGGAAACTGAAAGAAGGAAGAATCAAGGGTTAAACCTACTTACCAAGTCGAATTTATAACAACCCTTTTTTATTTATGCTGTTCTTAACATTCCTCCCCAACAATCACCCCAAAATCACCTTCTAGATCGCTCTTGCTGGGAAGATAGAGGATCGAATCCCGGTTCCAACACACTTTGTTTCGTTGAAAATGGATAAGTATTGCTCGAGATATGATCATTTTATGATTTGCTGTCTAGGGCGGCGTCGGCCGCGGTCGCGGTGTGTCGATGTAGCGTCGCGGTCGCGGTGTCGACGCAGCGTTGTGGGTCACGGCGTCGACGCAACATCAGTCGCGGTGTTCTTTATATATTTACTAAAAAAGGAATAACTCTCTCATTTTAACTCCGATTTAGTTCATTCTTTTTTTGTTGGATTCATAATTGAATTCTATACAATGCTACAATATTATTTTGATAATATTATCAAATGAAAAAAAAATTTATTAATTATTTCCTCCAATTTCATTAACTCTCTTCTTGCACACGTGTATGGGTTAATGCTATATTAACCCCAACTCAAATATTTATAGTATGCTTAAGTCATGATTATGAATTGCCCAAACAAGTATTTAAGGCTACCAAAGTTAATATAAAGCACAAAATAGAATATTACTAACAAAACATGATAAGCATTAAGATTATCTTAAAACTCAAGGATTACCAGCAAAGCTAGGAACAGGTTGTAACAATTCTCCCCCTCTAATAAAAATTTCATCTCGAAATTTATAAAAGAGGAAAAGATACTTGTTAAACATATCCAATTCTACTTTCCAAGTAACTTCTTCTATACATGATTCCTTCAAAAAACCTTTACTAGGGGTATCTCTCTCCTTTTAAGCTTTCAAATACTATGATTTAGAATTTTATTTTCAACATTGAGTCATTTGTTTCTCTTCAAATCACAACTTTTAAACGATATAAAATGTGTGAAACATAATTTCTCATCTCATCATCACATGGTGCTATTCACTTGCCGTTCATGAGACCACACTAGTCATCATACTATCACAAGATATAAATCCTTTTCACAATATCACAGGGTATCAACCCTTATCAACACAAGAGGATTACACCTCATCCAGGGCTCAACCATGCCCAAACGTCATTAAGACCATCATACTATTCCCTACAAGATCATCATTATCTTTGCATGCCTTATAACAAGGCTCAACAACATCACCTACATACAATACACCAGATCAACACAATATTACATTATTGAGCTAGGAGATATTCATAAACAATCATAGAAGGGTTATATAAACATTAAGAACCTTTCTTTATGACATCAACATACAAGGAATTTAGATATGATTAACCCTCATCATATACATAATGCACAAGTTTAGTATAAGAAAGTATCAACCATGTGGCTATGATAACCACCAATTAACATATTAAGTTTATGATCATATTAAGGAGGTTATTCTACCATCATTCCATCATATAAGAATGTTAAACATGAATACTCATCTTAATCTATTTGTATTAGAGTTAGGTTCAACAATATAAATTATATTAATGTTACTAATCAACACTTATACCCAAACCTTTACTCACGGCATCCCCATTGGATCATGGATGCATAAGGTGAAGCATCACCATCACATTCCATACTATTCTCAAGTATGAACCCACACATAAATCAAGGTGTAACCATCGAGTTATAGCATACTAGGGTTTCAACAACAGTAATAGAGTACTCCATGATTGTATTAGTCATTCAAGGACTATTCATACCGAATTACCATCACTTAGTTATTTTAAAGCTAGGTATAACAAGATATACCTCATAAGGGTTACATATCAATACAATATGGTTATCAACCCTTCTATTCATAAGAGTGAATAGGTAAGACTACCTTATTCAGGGTAACCCTCCATTTGTTCCATCATCATTCAACTCATATCACGACACCACAATTGTACAATACTAAGATAGATTACTGGTATGAATGGCTACAACTACCAGACATCTTTAATTAACATGTTGCTTCCACAAGTACACTAAAATCATACATAGAACCAATTTACATCCCTCATTATACATTCAACAAATTACACTTCTAAAAACAAATTCACGTATTACTGAAAGCCATTGTTTTCTCTTATCCCCTCATTCAATACTGCTTACTTCTTGTTACTTATCCTTCTCATTTGATCATATATAATAAACATCACTAAAATTGAAACATACAAGGTAAGAATAGATTATTCATCATTCTTGACATCACTGCAAGAATTTATATCATATCACACTTTACTCATGTTGTATTTCTCCTTTTGTTCAAAAAAGACTTGTTACATTTCAAATTTATTTCTTACCCTTTGCTCTGAATCATTTGCATATTGTTTATCAACCTTTCAGATTAGCTACCTTTAAACCCTAGATTACTATCAGTGCTAGTTTACTTCTCATAGTGCAAATCTCATGATCTTGTTTTATAGAGATGCTAGTATTCAAGGTCAAATTACTAGTGACATCCCTTGAAAAACTACAACTCTAAACATTCTAGGGTTTGGTCCTTATCAGCAGCATGCCATTATTGTGATGTGACTTTGATCCCTTAATTTGAAATTCAAACTTTGGATCTCACAAGTTTTACTAAAGTCTTCCTTATCTTATCAATTGAATTTCCTTTCTCTTACTTCACGATTTAGATAGATTACATTCTCAATTTACCCTTCTAGGGTTTCATCATCATATTGTGTGTCATTATTACATTCACTAGATGTCTCTTCTATGGTGGTTATGCATCAGATATGATTCATTTTCTTATCACTTCATTCCCACATTGCTTACATTAAGGAAGATATGAAAGAGAAAATGATTGTGAGACTTACAATTCTTATCTTCAAACATTCCCTTAATACATTTCTCGTATATAGGTTTAATTGGTTATCAACAAGGATACTTGAATAATTAGCACTTGCTTGAATCTCCTAACCTCTTTCTTTTATAATCTATATTACTCCATCATGTTTCAAACTCTTCCTTACTTTCCATAATCCTCTTACCATATACTACTCTTCCACCTGTCATCTTTAACTTCTACTTTTATCTTATGATCATGTTACATATTCATGTATATGATTATGTATACCATGTTGCATATATTTCTTTTTTTTATCCTTCTACTAATGTGAAATCAATATTCTCTCTACTAGTTTCACCTCATACTTAATACATTACATATCCTTCATTTTAAATCAAATGGATCATGCATGGGACAAATTTAGTTTCTCTTTCAATCAAGTTTTTCCTACTTGAATATAGTCTACCTTTGTATGACTTATTCATTTGTTAAGCTACACCTTTGTTCTTCTTTTAGAAACTAGTTTGTGGTTCTATAGAAACTTGGAATCCAAAGGTAGAAAGGATGAATGTATTAACTTCACAATAAAGGTATACATTCCATGCTCTCAATCATATCATAACCCTCATTCCTTAATTAAGCTCATTATTTCTAATATTTCTCTTTGTTTCAGCTAAGTTTCTTGTCCTGGTCTTATGATTTACATGTTCATCTAATTCTCTTTACTTTAACTCTTATGAAGACTCTTCACTTTTATCTACTTATTGTATACTTAACTATTTTCTTCTATTTTTCCTTTTCTTTGGAGTACATAAAAACATTGTACTCGATTATATAATCCATTCCTCATGATTGATTCTTACTATCTTGAACCTTACATACTTTTCTCATATGTTCTCCATATTTCATATTTAGAGTTCATATAATACTAATCATTAAACTTTATCTGAACCTTATGTCGTGTTTCTTTATTCTCAATTAAGGGTTTCTCATATGAGGCCCCAAAGTTGGATCTCAGATATCAGTTCCAACTGATTCTTAGCTATTCTAATCTTTCCCATATGTTTTCAACATCTTAGTGTATGTACATTCTCACTATGATGTCGGTCTAATTTATCCATAGTATACTCTTATTATATTTTCAATAGGAGTCATTAGATCCCAGTAACGCATCCTATCAGCCGGACCAGGACAAACCTATAGTCCTGAAGCCAAGAGCTACTCAAGATTAACCAAATCCAATTAATCTCAAACATGTGGAAAGAATATTCACTTTGGGAAAACTCATTTAAACATAACTTCTGGTCTACTTGATACAAAGAGTAACTGAATCAACTTCATGATACACAACAATCTAAAAGAACCATACATAATCTACAAATTGATAATATGAATTCATATATAAGAGCATTTCTATTGATCTCCAATCAAAGAAGTAATATAAAGCAAGAGTTGTATCACATTATATGCTTAATGTCTTACTCCTTCATTACTTTCCGGTCTCCTAACCCTAAGATTTCTAGGGTTTCTCTCTAGCCCATCCTTCCTCTGCATACCTGGCCAGGGCATTCAGAAAAAAATAGACAGAGTAGCTTGATACTAGTCAACCTAGGTATCCCGATATCGGGCCAGGGTATCCAAACACCCAAACTTCCCAGAGCTATAGACACATCACCTCCTATCTTCCACACTTATAACTCTAACCTTTATCCTAATGGTCCCTGACGACTCAATCTAAGCTCTGATACCAAAAGATTGTCACACCCGCATCCCAAGATTACCACTAATCATGAGACGTGGACATGAGTTTGAGGATTATACTAAATACAAAGTTCACTCCCATTTTTTTTCAAACTCTTTGTTTTCTCGCATTCAATCACATAAACAAACTTTGTATGAGAAAAACTTTTATTACTCTAATATGATCTCAACATTAATGATACACATCCATACTATCATGACTCATCGACAAAACCATTATTGATTAAGCGGAATCAAACATTAGCAACGGATTACTGAAAATCATTAAAAATTAAAACCATTTACAAAGAGATCCATTTCCCAGAAACTCTTATAATAAGAACTGAAATATTATATACACATTCTGGTCCACAAAGTACATACCATGTACCTTCTCTTCTCGAGGATTACATACTACAATTGCTCTGTTAAATCTAGACATAAGCAACATAAGACCTCGAGGCATTCAATGAAAAAATCTCAGATCGTTCATAAAAGCACTAACTACCGACTCCAAGGACCTGAGAGTATAGAGACGACACGTAGGACTCATAACTACAAGATACGACAGTCAGTATCTCCACCTGAGATATCACTGCTATCCCTGATGCTGCTATCCTTCCCCTGGTGTATGGTTCTTGTCTCCTCATCCACATCCACCTAAAAATGTTGGATCCCACGGGGGTGAGACAATTGAAATTGTCCCAGCTAGAGATATAACTCTCCTCCAGAAACATTATTATTGCAGTTAAATAGTAATAAACTAAACAGAGGAATCTTTAGTAAATCAATAGGATTTAATCATTATTAAGCATAATAGAGCAATATCATCTTTTAAAGCATTACATCTATAAATGATAAAGCAGTAAATCATTTATCCATTTTAATAAGGAATATGAAGAACATGTATAACATCTATCCATTTAGGATATAATAAACAATGTAACATCAACCAATGATTTTCGTAATTCATCCTTAAGCAAATATGCTATACGGCTTATTACAGTTTACAATCATCCTTATGCCCTGAGGAAGTGAGCCGTACCGCTCAAATCCAACCTTCGATTGTAAAACCCAAACCCAGTGCCATACAAGATCAAAGGAAGAGTCGGACTCCTCGATCTCATCTATCTCGGTCAGTGAGAGACCACAAGCAGGACCATAGTCTTTTGCTTAAGTGACCTCAGTCACAGGGTTAGCTCTCATAGGCTACCCATTCTCTAGCCCGCCTTGGTACAAGTCCCGATGCTAGTAAATCTGAGCCACGAGCCAGTTCACCGTGCTCTCTGATCCATGAATGCATTCATGCTCTATCACACTGAGCCATGGGCCTGTTCACCATGCTCTTATACATATCTTGAGTCTACAACCGAAGTTCAACTCTAATCCTTCTATTTTCGGCTAGAAGAAACCTCGTATATTCAACAATATATGCTCCGAATTAACCAACAAGATAATCTGTTTCACCATCACCAGCTACTGACGATGATGGATCTATGGCTAGGGCTCTACATGATAATATTCCACTTGATTACTTAAGTACATTACCATATTCTTTTAGCATTAGTCAAGTTTTCAAACAAGAATTATTATGACAATTGCTACAAAGAACACATGTAGTACATCTATCAAATGTTTTTCAAAGCTTTATAGGACATTAGGATCTCAATCCCTTATCTCATTACTGGGAATTCACATCCCTCAATAATATCATCATCATGTTTACTGGATCTGGGTATTCAAACCCTTAGTTCATCACTGAGCATGGTTACCACTTATTGTAACGACAGTCGCCAAACTGACAAACAAATCGTTACTAATTAAGCGGAATTTCAACATAAACATCGGATTAACAAAAAAATCACTTAAAATTAAAACAATTTTGCAAAGAGATCCATTTCTAGGAAAACTCTTTAAGGCAGAACCAAAACTTTATATACATCATTGTTCACATTGTACATACACTGTACCATCTCTTCTCGAGGATAACATATAACAGTTGCTTTTTCAAAACTTATACTGAAGCAACATAAAACCTCGAGGCTTACAAGCCATAAACCTCAGATCGTTCATGAAACCATAATGAACCAACTCCAAGGACCTGAGAGTACAGAGACGACACATAGGACTTCTATCTATAAGACATGACAGATAGTACACTCAACCTGAGCTGTCACTATTGTCCCTGTTGTTGTTGTTCTTTTTCTGCAGAAAGGTCTTCACCTCCTCGTGCACGTCCACCTAAAAATTTGGATCCCATGGGGGTAAGACAATTGAAAATTGCCCCAGTGAGAGATATAACTCTCCGCCAACAATGTTATTATCACAGTTAAATAATATTAAACTGAGCAGAGGATAAGCAGTTTACAACATTCTCATATTTTAAAGCATGGCAGCTGTCTATGATAGAGCAGTAATTTATCTATTCACTTTATAAGGAATATGGAGAACGCATATATCATTTACCCCTCATACTATCTCAAGCTTATCCTGTGATGCTCATTATCATGGTATGTCATCCATGAATCATTCTCATTTCTATCTGTTGGCCTCAGCCAATCTACTAACCAAATATTGAATTGTACCAGTCATGTGAGTATACATCATCATATCCTATTCAAGAATTGGACTATGCCAATCATATGCATTATTCCAGGCATTGGGATTTAACCAATCCTGTGTTATTATTCCAGGCATTAAGCCTCTGCCAGGTATTGGACTTTTACCAATCCTGATTACATGCTTCACGCCTCTTCCAGGTATTGGTCCGTAACCAAACCTGATTACACCGCCAAGAAGTGGACTCTAACCACTCCTGATTATAGGCATTAAGCCTCTGTCAGGTATTGGACTTTAACCAATCCTGATTACACAGCCAGGCAGTGGACTCTAACCAGTCCTGATTATAGGCTTCACGCCTCTGCCATGTATTGGTCCTAACTAAACCTGATTACACCGCCAGGCAGTAGACTCTAACCACTCCTGATTACAGGCATTAAGCCTCTGCCAGGTATTGGACTTTAACCAATCCTGATTACATGCTTCACGCCTCTGCCAGGTATTGGTCTGTAACCAAACCTGATTACACCGCCAGGCAGTGAACTCTAACCACTCCTGATTACAGGCTTAGTTGAAACCGATTGAACCTAAATTAGGGTTTTGACTTCAATCGATCTAGGGTTTTGAAACCAATTGAGCTAGGGATATGAAATCAATTGAATTTGATTATTTGAGGTTATTAGGTCATGAGACCAATTTATCCTTGAGTCCATTGAAAACCATTTAGTCTCTAAAGGTTTTGAAACTGTTTAACCTCAAACGGTTTTGAAACTGATTGGGCACCAAACGATTTGAAAACTGTTTGGTATCTAACGGTTTGAAACCATTTGACCAACCAAAAGTTGAAACCATTTGACAATGATAATCTTGAGGTGTGTGCTAAGATGATGTCATCATCATCAAGCTTCAAACCTCCAATTTCTATTGTCTTATATATGATGATTTCAGCAATTAATCAAGGAAGGAAATAAAAGATCAACATATGATGAGAAATTGAAATCAATAACAACATTAATGGGTTCAAGTTATATAACCTTCCTTCAAAGTAGCTTAAAAGATTTAAGCTTCTCGTCTCTAATGGGGAATGAATCTCCTTCAGATAGCCAAGGCTCGTTTCCAACTCTTTGGATGCAAAGGATAGCCAAGGTTGAGCATTGGTTGGAAGAGAGAAGAAAATCAATGTTGAAATCTGATTTCAACCATCAATTCAAGGTTGAAGATGATCATGGAGCTTACCTTCAGCTTGTGGAATGCTTTCCTCCTGCTCCTAATCTCCTTATTCATCGGACAAAGCAAAGAAAGAAAGTGGTTTGCAAAATGGCCTTTCAAGTAAGGAGAAAATCGAATATATGTAATTGATTTTCTAGGAGAGAGAAAGTAGGAGAAAATCCATCCACTTTCTTGCCACATGCCCCCTCCCTTCCTTGACTTATAAGCCATCTTTCTGCATCCTCAATATCCTCTCATTTATCCTTGAATTAAAAGCAATCCACTTAAGCACCTTAATTAATATAATACTATTATCCATTTTTAGTGGACATTACTTTTTAATTAACAAATGTGAGTGGATTCTTCACCTATTTAGGATATTTCGGTGCAACTCAAGGCATTTGGACGTCCTTGCACTATAGTATTTCAACCATAGCCTTTTAGTTGATGGGCACTTCAATTAATATATTTATTTTTGCTACAAAATAAATTCGGGTTTCAATTATGCTTAAATCTTGATTATTTTATTATTAAGATTATCTCTCCTCAAAAGTAATTCAAACAAGACGCCCCATTCTTTTTATTTTCTATAAATGATACAAAGAAACAGTAGGGACATAATAGAGGTGGTATTTTACATATTCAACCCTAGATTTTGGGTAAATTGCAAATTACACCAAAACTAGCATTCTATGTACAAACATTACTTAAACAAGCTCCTTCTTGGTACTTAGGCTTGTGGAAGCCATACCTCAAAATCATTCTCATTCTTATGATTCTATAACACTTGAGGAACATTTATCATGTAACATTTGCAAGGTAACCCCTTAGATTGGGTAAATTGCACTTTAGTCCAAAATAGGTAAAATATTGTTTCAACATTATTCAAATAGGACCAAAATTGAATCATAAGCCCTCCTTTAGTCTTAATTACTTTTCAAAATATAAAGACAAGAATATAAATGAATTACTTAAGAAAAACTTCTAGGGTTAGGGCATAACCCAGGTCAGGGATGTTACACCAGTCATCTGCATCAAAGCCAAACAAAAAATGAGGCCAGATGACGAGATCACCCCCACGCAAGGAAACAAAGAAAGAAGAAAGTGAGGGGTCAAAAACATAAATCAGCATAGGGGAGTCTCCCCCTACACAACCCCCTCCCCCCAATGCCATGGCTACAGATGTGAGCAGCTACTCGCATGGAGGACCGGGTGTTTTCTCAAAACATGACCAAATGAGAAACTAAGAGCATAGAAATGTAGAGGAAGGTCGGGGAAACTTACTGCTAGAAGTAATTGGTTGGAGAAGGCGATTAGAGGGAGAGAGAGTCGTTGCAAATCTTCAAACAACTGGAACATGTCGTCATCCAAGTATGAAAGCAACAAAGCAATTGGCACAAGAGGAGAAGTGCATAGGTGCTAGAGGAGGTGGGAGTACTAGTATTTATATGTTATGACCGCATCTGAGCTTAATTGGTAAACCAGGGTTTACCTAGATGATTATATGCTTAATTGGATTGATCATTGCTTAAATATAATTAATGATGATAATTCAATTATGATTTTTAAACCTAGAAGAACGTTAAGTGTTCTATTGTTTGAGAAATTAGGGTTTGAGAAATATAAACCCTGGTTGGCTGAAATTAGGGTTTTGATAGTACATGAGTATGGAATTTGATCAGGATAGCAGTGTGGTAAATGATTTTTCATATTTTCTACAAATTTTTTATTTAATTGAATTTTGGACATGATATGGATAACACAATCATTAATATCAGAGAAAAAATTTAGAATATATGAGTGTTATTTGAATGTGGTTCTCAGTCAAACTATACTTCGACCAAAATGTCGATAGAGTGCTTTTTAGTAGTGTAGTGTTTTATTTTTAGTTATTTATTAATAAATCCAAATGATCTGAAATTTTAAATAGATATCTAAAACTAAATAATAAAAAACATGTAAAATTTTCATACTTTTTTGATGTGTTTAGACCTTATCAGTAGAAGAATTACAGTAACTGGCATTTTTGTAGAATTCTGGATAGCAGTGCACTATTCGATTTTTATTTATTTAATGGAAGCTTGGAATGATCTCAAATTTTAACTGAAGATTTTTAAATAAATTATACACAAAATGATAAATTATAATACTTTTTGGAGAACGTTTGATCTCTGAAATACACGAATTCACAAAAACATTTTTATAGCAGAAAAATCTACAGAAATAAGAAAAAGTTTAGTGAGGGATCAATGTGCAATTAACCCAAGAAGCTAAATTGCTCTATATGGTCAACCTAACACACAAGGAGATCTCATAATTCTTGATTCAATCTAGATAAATGAAATCCTAGAGAGAGAGAGAGTTAGGGTTTGAGAGGAGAAATTGATGGAGTGCTGACCTAGGGTTTTGCGGTCCGAGAAATGATGAAATCATGTAAGTTTAGCTTCTTTGGATATAGTTTCATGGTGAATCTTCTATCACATGTCAAAATTCCGTCCCTCCTATTATTTGATCCAAAATGGCATCAAAATTTCCCCTTTTCTCACTCTTTCTTCATAATCCCTCATTTTTAGGGTTTTCGGGTTGAAAGGAAGAAGAATTGGGTGAATTGCTAGGGATTTGATATGGATTCGAAATTTTCAGATATGGGATACATTTTTAAGGTGTTTTCACACCTTAGGGTGAGTGAAAACTTCCTTCAAATAGTATATTACACAAAAATTGATTAAATCAACCATAATCTTTAATTGCTTAGTATGCGACTACAAACCTTGAATTCTCTATTTGTTCTAAGTTGTTGCAAAATGATATGAAATGGATTCTTCCTTTGTTTGAATGAATTTCAGATGATAAAATAATATTAGAAATGTATACAATGCATTATAATGAGAATTCCCTAAGTATTCGTAGAGGTTATAAGAGTAAACTGAAATATAGGGAATTTGTCTATGACTGAAATTTGTTGTATATGTAAATAGAGAAAGTTGCTTATCTAGATCCCCTTGGTTTTGAATGATTATTTATCTAAATTCATAGTACATATATGTCATATACTATCTTGGATTTTGTTTAAAGTGGGTAGTGTTTGTTTGGTATCTCAGTGAAGAGGGTGAAAACCTAGATGCAAGGAAAGTTGGATATTTGCGAATAGATATCGTGAAATCCATTTGAAGGGATTTTCTTGACATGATAGACTTTATTTATTCAATGTTATTATTGATGCATGATATCCCAGTGAATGGCATGGAAACCCAAATTCAGCTCAGTTCCAAGGTTTCATACATATATTGATTTTATATTATTTGTTGATAGTAGTCTTTATTCAATGAATGTTTATGTCACATGAAATCTTTATGGGAGCCATGGGAATAAGTTGTTGCTAGTGACAGGTGACAAGATGTGTGATGGACTTGTGAGCCATGAGAATACTTGTACAACCAGTGAAATGAATACCTTGGTCTAATGACCTAGAGGTAATGGTTACCTGTTACAGAGGTAACAATGTTATGTGATGATCTAAGGATTTGAATACCTAATCCAATAATTATGATAATGATGTGAAGGGATGAGAATTCCCAGTAATGTGATAAGGAATTGAGATCCCAGGTATCATGTGTTGTAAATATTTGAAAAGTACGTGATAGATGTATTACACCTTTCTTTGTAGCATTTGTTGTGATTAAATGAAACCCTAAGGGTAGGGTGTTCAATGAATCAAGTATTGTGATATCAATGTTCTCAGTTATTATTAATAATTCTTGTCATGATAAGTAATGAACTCTTAATTGAGTTATGTGATGCACAACTCAAGATTTGGGTTGATATGCACGTTCTTTGAGAAATTACAAATAAGTTGAGGTGCTATTGATGATTACTCATATGTCAAGTAATTAACTCTTATCAGTGTAATAAGATGATAAATTGCACGATTCTAGTGTGTATGTGCCAAGTGGAGATGTAATCTGTTTATTTAAGAATTTTAGTCTGCCTGCATGTATAGTATGTTGATCACTTAGTATATTACAGTGTTTTGAATATACTGCTCTGCCAAGTTTAGAATGATATACATGTTGTATTATAACTTCAAATAAGTAGACGTGACACCATAGAGATACCAGAGTCAAGTATAAGTAAGAGAAGAGTATAATGTAGAAAAGAGCTTTCTAGGAATAATAAAATAATAGATTTAGGAGCCCTGACACTGTAGAACCCCTATGTGAGGTCTATGCCTTAGGGGTGAAATGACCTAACCCTGACAGCATCCAATATACAGAGATCGGAACGTGCTATCAGGTGGCACGGGGGATGAAGCCTAGTGGAAGTCTCCTTAAATTATAGTTTGCAGTGTCCAACATCAACGAGAAGTCCTGGTCGCACTAGAGTACATAAAAGTGTGTCCAACATCAACCAAAAGTCTTTGTGGGACTAGAGTATAGAAAAAGCCAAGAGGTGGCTTGACTCTCCACCTATGTGCTCAGGTTAGAGGAGGAGTCCAGTTTAGGCTAGAGAGCCATTTCTCTGTTGCAGACCAGGAGTGTAGTCAGACTTAGCATTTCCCGGGTGTGTCTGCTAAGTCTTGTATGGTGTGGTCGTAGTGTACTATGAGTCTTCATATGTAGAGTACATTGCATATGATCAGGGCGTAATAAAATGAATGAGAGGTCAAACAAGTGTGTACAGTTATTCAATTATTCTTTGTATGTTTCTAAATTATTAGTTATCTTTATGATCAATGAAGACTTTCATATATTGATTCACTCTTATAGATATTTAGAGTATTCTGCCATATTTATGGTTGTCAATTATTAGACTCTTTAAAGCTTATTGTTGTTATAATTGATATCAATTGCTCAAAAGTATATCTATAATTATATCAGTGCTTTAGACTATTTATTTGAAGTGCTCATTCACTAAGCGAGTAGGCTCACCCCTCTACTCACAATTTTTAGGGAAATCACATGGACTTGAAGAAGATATCATTGCATCAGAGTAGATCTGCCACAAGATTTAAGTCTGAGTATAGTTAAGTTCAGTCGGTCCTTGTCACTCTAGGTCCTTGTAAAGAAATAAGAGAGAGTTGTAAATGATGATGTATAAAATTATTCCTCTTTTAGCAATATGTGCGAATCAACAAGTCTTATGTGCTTAAAAGTATGAGGAACATAATGAATGTTCATAAATGCATTTTTACTGTTGAAATCAGATTAGAGAAATCAATGTTTAGATTCCCTTATAAAGTTGGTTTATGTGGTTCAATGCGAGAAAACAAAGAGTTTTGAAAGAGAAGAAAAATTTAAGGGTGATCTTTGTATTACGTTAAATCCTCAATTCATGCCCTAATCTCATGATTAGTGGAAATTGTGAGATCAGGGTGTAACAACTTGGTATCAGAGCTTAGGCTGAGTTGTCAGGGACCATTAAGTTAGTAAGTTAGAGTCATAAGTGTGGCAGATAGGATATGTTATGATGTTAGCTATGGGGATTTGAGTATTTGGATATCCTGGCCCAGTATTTGAGTACTTGGATCCACTAGTATCAAGCTACTCTGTCTATTCTTTCATGTATACTCTGTCCAGGTATACAGTGGAAGGATGGGCTAGAGAGGAACCCTAGAAATATTAGGGTTAGAAACAAGATAAGTAACATGAATTAAGAGCATAAATATAAAATGAGATAGAACTTTCATTTCATATTGTTGTTTTATTGGAGATGGATAGAAATGCTCTTATATGTTTGAATTTAGATATTCAGTATTTTGAAATATATATGGGTCTTTAAGATTTGTTGTACACTATGCAGTTGTAGCATTTATTGATTACATTCTTTGTATCGAGTAGACTATAAATGATCTTTGAATGAACTTTCCTAAGTGGATATTCTTTCCACATGTTTGAGATTAATAGGAGTTGGTTAATCTTAAGTAGCTCTTAGATTCAGGACTACAGGTTCAGCCTGGTATGGCTGGAAGGATGCATTACTGGGATCTAATGACTTCTATTAACAATATGATAAGAGTAGACTCTGGATAAATTAGACCCACATCATAGTGAGAATGTACATACACTAAGATGTTGAAACATATGGGAAAGATTAGAATAGCTAAGAATCAGTTGGAACTGATATCTGAGACCCAACTTTGGGGCCTCGTATGAGAAATCCTTAATTGGGAATAAAGGAACATGACATAAGGTTCAGATTAAGTTTAATGATTAATATTATATGAACTCTAAATATGAAATATGGAAAAGATATGAGAAAAGTATGTAAGGGCCAAGGTAGTAAGAATCAATCATGAGGAATGGATTATATAACCGAGTACAATGTTTTTATGTACTCCAAAGCAAAGGAAAAATAGAAGAAAAGAGTTAAGTATACGATAAGTAAATATAAGTGAAGAGTCTTCAGAAGAGTTAAAGTAAAGAGAATTAGATGAATATGTAAATCATAAGACTAGGATAAGAAACTAAGTTAAAATAGAGATGAATGTTGGAAATGATGAGCTTGATTAAGGAATGAGGGTTATGATAAAATTGAGAGCATGGAATGTATACCTTTATTAATAAGTTTAATACATTCATCCTTACTACCCTTGGATTCCAAGTCTCTATAGAACAACAAACTAGTTTCTAAAAAAAAGAACAAAAAAAAGAACAAAAGTGTTGCTTAATAAAATGAATAAGTTATACAAAGGTAGACTATACTCATGAAGGAAAAGCTTGATATAAGAGAAACTATGTTTCACCCATGCATGGGTCGTTTGATTTAAAATGAAGGATATGTAATGTATTAAACATGAGTTGAAACTAGTAGAGAGATTATTGGTTTAGAATTTCAATTTCACATTAGTAGAAGGATAAAAAGAAATATGTGCAACATGATATACATGATCATACACATGAATAAGCAACATGATCATAAGAGAAAAGTAGAAGTTAAAGATAACATGTGGAAGAGTAGTATATGGTAAGAGGATTATGGAAAGTAAGGAAGGGTTTGAAACATGGTGGAGTAATATAGATTATAAAAGAAAGAGGTTAGGAGATTCAATCAAGTGATAGTTAGTCAAGTATCCTTGTTGATAACTAATTAAACCTACATATGACAAATGTATTAATGTGATGTTTGAAGATAAGAATTCTAAGTCTCAGAACCATCTTTTCTTCCATATATTACTTAATGAGAGAAATGTGGGAATGAAGTGATAAGAAAATGAATCATATTTGATGCATAACCACCATGGTAGAGGCATCTAGTGAATGTAATAATGACACACAATATGATGATGAAACCCTAGAAGGGTAAATTGAGAATGTAATCTATCTGAATGGCCAATTAGATGAAGGAAATTCAATTGATAAGATAAGGAAGACTTTAGTAATAACTTGTGAGATCTAAAGTTTGAATTTCAAATTAAGGGAGCAAAGTAACACCACAATAACGACATGCTACTGATAAAGGCCAAACCCTAGAATGTTTAGAGTTGTAGTAGTTCAAGGGTTGTCACTAGTGATTTGACCTTGAATACTAGCATCTCTATAAAACAAGATCATGAAATTTGCACTATGAGAAGTAAACTAGCACTAATAGTAATCCTAGCTAATCTAAAAGGTAGATAAACAATATGGAAATGATTTAGAGCAAAGGATGAGAAATAGATTTGAAATATAAGAGGTGTGTTTTGAACAAAAGGAGAAATACAATATGAGTGAAGTGTGATATGAAATAAATTCTTACAATAATAGCAAGAATGATGAATAATCTATTTATACCTTGTATGTGTCAATTTTAGGGATGTTTAATCTACATGATTAAAATGAGAAGGATAAGGAGCAAAAAGTAAGTAGTAATGAATAAGGAGAGCGATAATAGAAAACAATGGCTTTTCGTAATATGTGAATTTGTTTTTAGAAGTATAATTTGTTGAAGGTATATTAAGGGATGTAAATTGGTTCTACGTATGATTTCAGTGTACATGTGCAAGCAATATGTTAATTAAAGGTGTCTGATAGTTTAAGTCATTCATACCAGTTAACCATCTTAGTATTGTACAATTGTGGTATGGTGATATGGGTTGAATGATGATGGAACAAATGGAGGGTTACCCTGAATAAGGTAGTCTTACATATTCACTCATATGAATAGAAGGGATGATAACCATATTGTATTGATATGTAACCCTGATGAGGTGTAGCTTGTTATACCTAGCTTTAAAATAACTAAGTGATGGTAATTGGGAATGAACAGTCCTTGAATGACTAATACAATTATGGAGTACTATGTTACTGTTTTTGAAACCCTAGTATGCTATAACCCAATGGTTACACCTTGAATTATGTGTGGGTTCATACTTGAGAATAGTATGGAATGTGATGGTAATGCTTCACCTTATGCATCCATGATCCAATGGGGATGCCGAGAGTAGTAATGTACAATTGTTGTTGAATCTAGTCTTTTAACTCAAGACTGTTTTGCTATTTGAGTAGCACAATAGTAAAATTCAAAAGAACATGGTGAACTCTCTTTCGTGATTTAGAGGTAATACATAACAATAGTACATATTTAGCAGTATGAATTGAGATAGTTGGATCAGATAATCGATGTTGAGGTAACACCTCAAGAGTATAAAAATATTGAAATGGTTGTTTCTCTCTCTATCCTATGATTGATTGTGGCCTAGAGAATTTGTTTGTTATCATTGAGAACTATTTCAAACCTATTGTGATTTAGTTAAGGAATAAAGGACTTAATGTTGAAAACTGCATTCAAGTATGAAATACAAGAATATAATGACATGTAAGATTTTAGAAGATTAAAATAAACCTTGAATGTACTTTACTTGCATATTTATGTTTCGGGGACGAAACCTTTTTAAAGGGGGGAGAATTGTTATGACCGCATCTGAGCTTAATTGGTAAACTAGGGTTTACCTAGATGATTTTATGCTTAATTGGATCGATCATTGCTTAAATATAATTAATGATGATAATTAAATTATGATGTTTTAAACCTAATAAGAATGTTAAGTGTTCTATTGTTTGAGAAATTAGGGTTTGAGAAATATAAACCCTAGTTGGCTGAAATTAGGGTTTTGATGGTACATGAGTATGGAATTTGATCAGGATAGCAGTGTGGTAAATGATTTTTTATATTTCCTAAAAAAATTATTTTATTGAATTTTGTATATGATATGGATAAATCAATCATGCATATTGGAGAAAAAAATCATAATATTTGAGTGTTCTTTGAATGTGGTTCTCAGTTAAACTATACTTCGACCAAAATGTTGACTGAGTGCTTTTCAGTAGTGTAGTGTTTTATTTTTAATTATTTATTGGTAACTCAAAATGATCTTAAATTTTAAAGCGTTGAACTTTTTCGACTTCAAGCGAAAAAGGTTCAACTCAATTGCCTAAGCATACACTCACGTGTACGCGGGTAAGCTTCTCCTTCCAGCTTCTCCTTCCGGAGAAGGCAGGAAGGGAAGAGCAAGAGCGGAGCGCCGAGCTAAACTGGGACTTTAGCGAGGGAGCGAGCAAAACTGGGACTTTTGCGAGTGAAAGCGGAGCGTCCCTCTTACGTGCGCATGTTCAGTGGGACCGAACCTTAACCATTAACTCATACCGGTTCATGCTTGAACCGAACCTATGCTTGCCAGTTCGGGCTTGAACCGAACCTATGCTTGTTGCCGGGAAGGTGGTCTTCCCACCTCCCACCTTCCCTAGTGTACCCCCGGCGCCCTTGCCGGGGGCTCGCTTCGCTCGTTACCATCTTCCCTTTTCTCCTTTTCTTTTTGCCTTGGAACCGGAAATCCGGTTCTCAAGCAAAAGCAAATAGCGTATATGATGCTAATGAAAAATTTTCATAATTTTTAGATGTGTTTAGATCTTATCAGTAGATGAATTACAGTAACTGACATTTCTACAGAATTCTGGATAGTAGTGCACTATTAGATTTTTATTTATTTAATGGAAGCTTGGAATGATCTCAAATTTTAACTAAACCTTTGTAACTAAATTATACACAAACTTATAAATTATCATAATTTTTGGAAAAGGTTTGATCTCTGAAATACATGAATTCAAATAAACCTTTTTATGACAGAAAAATCTGTTGAAATAAGAAAAAGTTTAGTGAGGGGTCAATGTGCAATTAACCCAAGCAGCTCAATTGCTCTATATGGTCAACCTAACACACAAGGATCTCTCATGATTCATCATTCAATATAGAGAAATGAAATCCTAGAGAGAGAGAGAAAGAGTTAGGGTTTGAGAGGAGAAATTGATGGAGATGCTGACCTAGGGTTTTGCAGTCCGAGGAATGATGAAATCATGCAAGTTTAGCTTCTATGGATATAGTTTCATGGTGAATCTTCTCTCACATGTCAAAATTCCATTCCTCCTCTGATTTGATCCAAAATGGTATCAAAACTTCCCCTTTTCTCACTCTTTCTTCATAATCCCTCATTTTTAGAGTTTCCGAGTTGAAAGGAAGAAGAATTGGGTGAATTGCTAGTGATTTGATATGGATTCGAGATTTTCAGATATGGGATACGTTTTTAAGATGTTTTCACACCTTAGGGTGAGTGGGAACTTCCTTTAAATAGTATATTGCACGAAAATCAGTTAAATCAACCATAATCTTTAATTGCTTAGTATGCGACTACAAACCCTGATTTGTCTATTTATTCTAAGTTGTTGCAAAATGATATGAAATGGATTCTTCCTTTGTTTGAATGAATTTCAGATGATAAAATCATATTAGAAATGTATACAATGCATTATAATGAGAATTCCCTAAGTATTCGCAGAGGTTATAAGAGTAAACTAAAATATAGGGAATTTGTCTATGACTGAAATTTGTGGTATAAGTAAATAGAGAAAGTTGCTTATCTAGATCCCCTTGGTTTTGAATGATTGTTTATATAAATTCATAGTACACATATGTCAGATACTATTTTGGATTTCATTTAAAGTGAGTAGTATTTGTTTGGTATCTCAGTGAAGAGGGTGAAACCCTAGATGCGAGGAAAGTTGGATATTTGCGAATAGATATCGTGAAATCCATTTGAAGGGATTTTCTTGACATGATAGACTTTATTTATTCAATGTTATTATTGATGCATGATATCCAAGTGAATGGCATGGAAACCCAATTTCAGCTCAGTTCTAAGGTTTCATACATATATTGATTTTATATTATTTGTTGATAGTAGTCTTTATTCAGTGAATGTTTATGTCGCATGAAATCTTTATGGGAGCCATGGGAATAAGTTGTTGCCTAGTGAGAGGTGACAATATGTGTGATGGCCTTGTGAGCCATGAGAATACTTGTACAACTAGTGAAATGAATACCTTAGTCTAAGGACCTAGAGGTAATGGTTACCTGTTACAGAGGTAACAATGTTATGTGATGATCTAAGGGTTTGAATACCCAGATCCAGTAATTATGATAATGATGTGAAGGGATGATAATTCCCAGTAATGTGACAAGGGATTGAGATCCCAGGTATCATGTATTGTAAAGATTTGAAAAGTATGTGATAGATGTATTACACCTTTCTTTGTGGTATTTGTTGTGATTAAATGAAACCCTAAGGGTAGGGTGTTCAATGAATCAAGTATTGTGATATCAATGTTCTCAGTTATTATTAATAATTCTTGTCATGATAAGTAATTAACTCTTAATTGAGTTATGAGATGCAAAACTCAAGATTTGGGTTGATATGAACGTTCTTTAAGAAATTACAGATAAGTTGAGGTGCTATTGACGATTACTCATATGTCAAGTAATTAACTCTTATCAGTGTAATAAGATGATAAATTGCACAATTCTAGTGTGTATGTACCAAGTGGACATGTAATATGTTTATTTAAGAATTTTAGTCTGCCTGCATGTATAGTATGTTGATTACACAGTATATTACAGTGTTTTGAATATACTGCTCTGCCAAGTTTAGAATGATATACATATTGTATTTTAACTTCAAATAAGTATACGCGACACTATAGAGATACCAGAGACAAGTATAAGTAAGAGAAGAGTACAATGTAGAAAAAAGCTTTCTAGGAATAATAAAATAATAGACTTAGGAGCCCTAACATCGTAGAACGCCTATGTGAGGTCTCCTCCTTAGGGGTGAAACGACCTAACCCTGGCATCGTCGAGTATACGGGGGTCGGAACGTGCTATCAGGTGGCACGGGGGATGAATCCTAGTGGAAGTCTCCTTAAATTATAGTTTGCAGTGTCCAACATCAACCAGAAGTCCTGGTGGCACTAGAGTATAGAAAAGCGTGTCCAACATCAACCAGAAGTCCTGGTGGTACTAGAGTATAGAAAAAGCCAAGAGGTGGCTTGACTCTCTGCATGTGTGCTTAGGTTAGAGGAGGAGTCCAGTTTAGGCCAGAGAGCCATTTCCCTGTTGCAGACCAGGAGAGTAGTCAGACTTAGCATTTCCCGGGTGTGTCTGCTAAGTCTTGTACGGTGTGATCGTAGTGCACTACGAGTCTTCATATGTAGAGTACACTTCATATGATCAAGACATAATAAAATGAATGAGAGGTCAAACAAGTGTGTACAGTTATTCAATTATTCTTTGTATGTTTCTGAATTATTAGTTCTCTTTATGATCAATCAAGCATTTCATATATTGATTCACTCTTATAGATATTTAGATTATCCTGCCATATTTATGATTGCCAATTATTAGACTCTTTAAAGCTTACTGCTGTTATAATTGATATCAATTGCTCAAAAGTATATATGTAGTTATATCAGTGCTTTAGACTATTTCTTTGAAGTACTCATTCACTGAGCGAGTAGGCTCATCTCTCTACTCACAATTTTTCGGGAAATCACATAGACTTGAAGAAGATATAATTACATCAGAGTAGATCTGCCACAAGAGTTAAGTCTGAGTATAGTTAAGTTCAGTCGGTCCTTGTCACTCTAGGTCCTTGTACAGAAATAATAGAGAGTTGTAAATGATGATGTATAACATTATTCCTCTTTTAGCAATATGTGTGAATCAACAAGTCTTATGTGCTTAAAAGTATGAGGAACATAATAAATGTTCATACATGCATTTTTACTATTGAAATCAGATGAGAGAAATCAATATTTAGATTCCCTTGTAAAGCTGGTTTATGTGGTTCAATGCGAGAAAACAAAGAGTTTTGAAAGAGAAGAAAAAGTTAAGGGTGATCTTTGTATTACGTTAAATCCTCAATTTATGCCCCAATCTCATGATTAGTGGAAATTGTGAGATCGGGGTGTAACATTATAGGTGGGGAAGTGAGATGCAAAGAATATGGAGGTAACTACAAAGCTCTATGTAGAATAATTGTGTTAGTAATGGCTCAAAAGATTGGTAATCAAAATTGCAACGTGTAGTCAAAGAAATCATGAAAAACAATCGAGATTTGAGAGAGTTATGGCCAATCAAAAAATCAATTGGTGCGGCCCTGTTGCCTTTGTGGGCGGGGGGTAGAAGACGACACACAACTGTCAGATCTTGATCTGATGTTTGGGAGGGCGCACACATCTAGGCATTTATTTTATTGCCAAAATCAATTCAGATTGTAGTTCTTTATTCAATTATTTAACCTTTTCTCTTTCCTTATTTGAGGGTGCAAATGAACTCCAAATTTAATGAAATTTGACACCTAAGATAGAATCCAAATATACAATTAGATTTGCCTTTTGAAGATTTTTGATTTATTAATTAAGGAAACCTTATTTTCTCTATCATCATGCATTGATTCTTTAAAATTAATGAGACTTAACCCATAAGTCATATTAAGTGTGTTAGATACGAATTTGTCATTATTTTCATTTGTTGAAGTTTTTTTATTATTTTAATTAGTGATTTGAAGGTTCTACACACTTTATCTCTCCTAAATTCACCTCTTCATCAAATATTTTCCAAATTGAGTGAAAATTGAACCAAAGGCCTATTTTAGCATGTAGAATACGAATTTGACATTATTTTATTTTTTTAAGACTTTTATTATTTTATTTAATACACTTAATATGAAATAGAGGCATCTAGAAACTTTCTAAAAATATGAAACTTGGCCTATAAGCAATACTAAATGTGAGGAACATAATTTTGATATTAATTAATTTTTCCAACATATTATTTAATATTTTTTGTCTTTAAATTATTTTCTCTCTCTTGGATAAATATAAAATATTTAAGATTGTCCAAATTAGTTGAAAATATTACACATAGACTCATTTTGACATGCAGATTACGAATTTGAAGTTTGTATCCACTTTACAAGTTGTTTAATAATTTATTTAATAATTTGGAGAAAAACTCATATTTTCCAATTCCAATAAATGCAAAGATAATTATTAATTTCTAAAATTGTGAAACTTTTCATTCAAGTAAACTTTAACTTAAGGAAAAAAAATTTGGGCTTAGAATTATCTTTTGAGTTTGACTTTTATGATTTTTAGGCAATTTACTTCATATTTCCACTAACTGTCCAATTAATTCATTTAATGTCACCTTTTCATATTCTTAGGACTTGCTTTTCTTTTTCTTATTCCAAAAGGCCATAGAAACTCCTAATTATTTACCATTATACCTCTTAAGTGGTTAAATTTCATTTTAGTCCCTCATTGAAACATCCACTAAGATATTTATGTGTATGACCTTACATTGGCATAATTAGTGTTCAGTTACATTCCAAACCATTAATGTTTCCACAAATTAAACATCAACGCCAAAAGGACTGATAGGATATGAAGAACCTAGATTAAGGGCTAAACTAGAAACTAACCCAAGTTTCGATATGTTATAGTCTTCGAGTTACAGAACACGAGATAGTAGTCGAGCGTTCACTCCATAGTGGATCGAATGACCATAGAAGATATGTGTGTGGAGGTGCTTCAGGTTGATCGGTTGATCATCATGCATGGGCAATCGAGTAGGGGGATTCCAATGACTTTTGACATTTACAGGCCTCATGACAGTCGCCCAATATAGTGCGGAGATCGCCTCATCTCGAGCCGACACAAAAATTCAAGGAGACGTCTATGAATCTGGTCAAGTTGTGATCAATTGATCCTCTATCTCAGTCGACCGGTCAGAGAGATTATCCTAGATCTAGGGACTTCTAGCATTTCTAGCTTTCACTTGATCGCCCGATTTGGTGACATGAATAGGTGATCATAAATGAGAGGCAAGTGCTTGATATAGGAAGATCGCCCAACCAGATGAGTCGGACGGCGATCGGCCAGCAATAGAGATGTTGGAAAAAATGGACCTTTGTGGTCAGTCGATTAGCTAATTTGATTGGTCAAACAAGAGATCAACATGGTTTTTGTGAATATGAAGAACTTGCAATCAAAATTTAAAACAAAATTAGAACAATGGAATGAAAAACTAAATTAAGAAAGGGACTAAGGCGTGATGGGAGTGAAAGCTAGACAACTTAGTGAATTTTTAAATTTTATCTAGATAATTGTCGGGTTGCCTCCTGACAAGTGCCTTAATTGACATTTTGGGTCGACGCCTGGATCCTAAAATCGTTGTTCGAGCAACAAAAAGAAGTGATGATGCTTCCTCAGTTGTGAGTTCTTCAACAATATTGTATCACTTCAATTGATGACCTTTCGTAAGAAATTCACCCTTTGTTTTGTCCCACAACATGAAAGAACCAAGTGGGTAGATCTTATTTAGAAAATATGAACCATGCCATTGGGATCTTAGCTTCTTTTGGAACAATCTAAAGCATGAATTGTAAAGAAGGACTTGGTCCCCCAATTAAATGTTCTTCTGCTTTATGTGTGTGTCGTGCCACACCTTCAACTACTCCTAGTAAATGTGCACATTTTCATACATGATCATGTGTAGTTCCTCAAACTCATGCACTTGAAGAAATGTCTCCTCCATATAGAGAGGGAAGTCAAAGTTGATAAATTAGATAGCCCATCCAGCCTTATGCTCCATCTCAACCAGAAGATGTCAGGACTTGTCATTGATCAATAGGAATGGTATAGTACCCAAGGGGGTATAGCTTTTATATGTTGATTATATACTTCTACTTGGACGGAAGTATAAGGGTGGTATGGTGTGGGCACCATGTGATGCACGCCATACTTATTAATCAGAAGCTCAAAGTTCTTCTCAAGGAGTTGTGATCCTTTATCATATATTAGTGTGCATGGCACCCCAAACCTAGGGAAATTAATATTTGTAAAGAGCTTCATAACATGTTTGGAGTTGTTTTGGTAGTGGGGGTTGTGATAACCCATTTAGAAACATAGTCCACTAGAACAAGCATATACTTATAACCGTAAGAGGGTGGAAATGGACCCATGTAGTCCACACGCAAACATCAAAAGTATCGACCTCTTGCCATGATGTCATAGGCATCTTCTCATCACACTTTGAAATGTTTCCTGACCTTTGGCATTGATTGCAAGCAAGAATATACATGTACACATCTTTGAGAATTGTGGGCCAGTAGAACCCACACTACATGACTTTCAAGTTGGTCTTCTCGACATCATGTGACCACCCATTGACCCTAAATGGCACTACTCAAGAATCGAGTGTCCTTCCTCTTGAGTCACACACTGGTGGTATAGGCCATAAACACAAAGGCAGAAAAGATATCGCTCATCCCAGTAGAACTTCTTCTTCGAGTGGTCAGTGTACTTCGAGTGAACGACTCTAGTGGAAAGGTAGTTGATGTAATTCATAGACCAAGGAGTGTAAGTGGAGACTTTCAAGAATGATCCTCAGGGAGAGAGTCATCAATGGGCGTGTTGCTGTTTTCAATATGATGGGTATGATTGAGGTGGTCAGTCACCATGTTTTCGCTTCCTTTCTTGTTCTAGATCTCAAGGTCAAATTCTTGGAGCAATAGAACCCAGTGGATCAATATTATATTGGCATCCTTCTCTGTTAGTTGTATGGTTGGTATAGATGATCATTTTGAAGTCGATGAGGTAGGATTTGAACTTGTCAAAGGCATAAATGACAGCCAACAATTCCTTCTCCGTTGTGGTATAGTTGCGTTGTGCCTCTTCAAGACTCCTATATGCATAGTAGATGATGTGGTGATTTTTGTCAATGCATTGGCCTAGGATAGCTCCCGCTGTGTAGTCACTAGCACTACACATGATCTCAAAATTTTGGGGCCAGTCTGACGCTCTAATGATGGGTGTCGTAGTGAAATAAGTCTTCAAGATTTTGAATTAATCCATATGCAAGCATCATTAGAGGAGAAAGTGACATCCTTCAATAAGATCTTAGTCATAGGTTTTACAATATTAGAGAAGTCCTTGATGAAGAGTCTCTAGAATCCAACATGTCCTAAAATGGTTCAAACTTCTTTAACATTCTAGAGAGGTGTAAGTTTTACAATAACTTCTATTTTTTCCTTATCAACTTTTATTCCTCTATTTCTTACTTTGAGGCCTAGAACAATGCCTTCCTTCACTGTGAAGTGAAATTCCTCTTAATTTGAGTAGGAGATGTGCTTCTTTGCATTTTTATAACACTAGGGATAAGTTATGTAAGTATGAATGAAAGGAATTATCATAGAAGGAAAAGTTGTCCATGAAAACTTCCATCGTTGTGGTGACGTTCATACAAGACTAGAAGGTAGTAGGATCATTGCAGATACTAAAAGGCATCCTCCTAAAGGCATAAGTGTCAAAGGGAAAAATGTGTATGGTCTTCTATTGATCATCAGAATGATTAGGGAATAATAGAATCCCAAATAACCGTCAAGGTAGCAAAAGTATTCTTGATGTGTGAGACGAGTGATCAAGGAAGGGGAGAGGGAAGTGGTCCTTCCTTGTGGCCTTTCTCATCTTCTTACAGTCGATGCACATTCTCCATCTGGTTATAGTGCGGGTGGGGATGAGATCATTCATGTCATTGTTCAATTTAGTGGTACCACCCTTTTTTCGAATAACCAATATGAGGTTGACCCAAGGAGAGTTTGAAATTGGGTAGATTACCCCCATCGTGAGCAATTTGATCACTTTGAGGTGGGCTACCTCCTTCATGTTTGGATTTAACTTACGTTGAGGGTCCCTAGATGGATTTTAATCTAACACATTGGGGTTAAACTTTGATAACCCATTAAATTAAATGAGATTATTCAAAACATAAAACACAATCAATCACTAATTAATCACATACCCAAAAATATGGGTAAAATAAAACCAATTTCAACGTCAGCACCCGCTCGAAAACATTTACATAAGAGACCAACATCTTTATTATATCCATACTATGCCAAGAATTTGATACAAATTGTTCTATCATCTTAGCCACCACATATACACACAGGAGAACAATATTCGTATATGCCACACAAACAAGCATAGCTTTTTAGTGCATGGATCATCATTTTCAAGCAAGAACATGATCTAGAAAGCTTATGGTAAGTAATAAACGTGGATCAAGCTATAAAAATTTCCTCTAATGAGAAGATGAAACCCCACACAAAAGAAATCTTGAGAATGTAGGGTAGAAAATCCAAGCATAAGCTATGAACTCGTCCATCTAGCACCTTTCTTCATCAAATGAGCAAACCCTAAGCATAAGGAGCAAGAAAGGTGGGGTTTTAGAGAAATTTCTACCATGGAACAACAAGGTTATGACCTAGAGGAAGGTATAAGGAAGGAGAAGACTAAGAGAAACGGAGAAGGAAGGAAGAAAATAACTTTCCTTGGTTGAAAATCCTAGAAGATGACCTTGGAAACCCTAGGTAGGGCTAAATGGAGCTCTAGGAGACCTTCTTCTACAAAAAGAGGTTGTCTTCTACCTTAGAGCACTTGGTTCTGCAGAAAAACAGAGTGGAGTCGTTACTCCAGGTTAGAGGAAAGAGAAAGCAAGCAAAGTTTCGTACTTGGGCAAGGAAGAGGTAAATATAGCCCATGGATAAGGATGGGAGCAAGCATGAGGTGTAAAAGTAGCTTCCCCATGTGTCTATGGCCTTAAACTATTAAGAATATATAAGGACGCACTCAAGTCGCTCCCCCACCATCCTTATATACCTACTTAGATTTCCTTTGTCAAATTTCCCAGCCAATCACATAATTCATTAGTTGATAGCTTCTAAAGGTAGCTCATATGTGAAGGGGTAAACCCTAAAATACCCTTAGAGAAAACACCTTCAAACCAAGGATTAAATAGGTGCCCATGGATCAAAAAGCTCAATAATGATGAGATAATATCCAAGGAACATAATACAAGTGTTAAATTGCAAATAAAACCTCTCAATTGGGTAAATTGTAGAAAAGTCCAAAATGTGCATAAAATTGCATAACTTGCTCAAACAGTGTCTAAATTGGACCAAATTTGAAACTTAATCTTGTATTATGATTTCAAAGCATATAACAAGGTTATATTAGGGTTATAAGAATTAAATTATGGTAATTAAGCTTATTCAAATCATTAAGCAAGTTTAGGGGCCTTACATAAATTGTCTCAACTTGTGATACTTCACCACTGGGAGCTTTTCTTGCATCAAAATTAGCAGCAGTGTCTTGCAATTTCTCTCTCTCAACTATCACAATATATTTATCATCAAATTTTATAGGCAAAGTGGCTAGTTTCACTAGAGGAGGAGGTGATTCATACACGTTCTGAGAATATGTAGAGATGACTTTCAGCTACTCAAGTTGTTTGTGATTGTTCTCAAGTTGTCCAATAAAAGAACATGTATGAGAGCAGAAGGCTGCTATGAGCAGGGCCAACTAATAATCAATTGACTTTTGATAAGGTTGTTGATTTGACAACATCATTTGTTGAGATAGAAGCCTCTGTTCAAGTGTAGAAATTTTGACTTTTTTGAAGGAGGAAGAGTGCATTGCTACTTTGTGGAACTTAATTTGGATTTTTGAGCTATTATCCTTGGTAGTTACTACAATTCTGGAAATTACCTTGATAGTTTCCTTGGTTCTTGAAGTTCTATTGGTTGTTAAATTGGAACCTTAGAGTGACACAACCTTTATTATTCACTTGAGAAGGTTGTTGTTGTGATGCATTCGTTGCACCACTTGGATTGTCATACTAAAAACTAGGATGGTTCCCTAATTGGTTTGGGTTGTAGTAGGCTTGACTGGGTATACTATGGATGGAGTTGAGATCATCCATATATTGTCCATCTTTGGCTTATGACAAGCCACTGTTCACCATAATATTGCAAAGAGTTGACATTATAGAGTAGAATAGTCACGACCTTGACATGCCTCAAAAAGAAATATGTAGATTCACTTGTTGTTGAAAAGGATGTAAATGTTGTGGTCTATCTTCTCCTTTCATATGTAATTAAGAAGGATTCAAGACTATATTACTTTAAGGCAAGCTTCTTGAGAGATTCAACAATGAATTTAAAATCTTGATTGTCTTCAACCTTGGATACCTTGAGGACTCCACCTTGTCCTTGTTTGGACCAGACTTGTGTTTCAAGACATCTTTCGATGACTCCCTAAGCATTGTCAAAATTCTAGAACATGAAGTTACCTCCATATGAGGTGTCAAGGAAGGTATTGGTGTTTTCATCAACATCCCTATAGAAAGTCTTGATCAACTTGACTTTAGGAATGTCATGATGTGGGCAACATCGGAGGAGCTTTTTAAATAGCTCCCAACATTTAGCCACAGATTCTCCTAGAATCATGGAGAACTGTGTGATATGTCCCCTGGTTTGATAGGTGAGAGACGAAGGGTAGTACTTTTCAAGAAACTTGGACTGGAGAGCTTCCCACATGGTGATGCAGTCTCCTTCCATGGCAATTGTACCATCTATTGGCTTGACCCATCAATGAATATTTGAATAGTCACAATTTTATGGCATCATCAGAAACACCTAGTATTTATATAGGGTATAGAGCTCGAAGAAGCGCTTGAGATGATCTTGTCGATTGTCACACTTACAACCATTGAGGGGATTGCTTTGGAGCATGGTGTTCAACTGTATGTAGATTTTGAAATGTGGGGCATTGATAGTAGGAGGCAGGACAACAGTGTCAGGGACAGAGAATTCCTTAAGTTGCTTTTCTTGCTCTTCTTCTTATGATGTGGCTTCTCGGGTTTATTTCTTAGCAGTCATGGCTTCTCTTATTTCCTTGACTAGGGCTTCCATTTGGGTGGCTAGGGCCTCATTTATCCATCATTTTATCTCTTCATCCTCCATTCCGTCCTAGTATGTCAGTTCAGATGGTGAAACGCTCTGTTCCTCTCTGGATCAAAGACAAACAATGTAGAATCAATAGTTTGTGAGCATCACATACACCTTTAATACCTAAAAAGAGAGAAGATATTGTTGAGAATCAAAGAAATAATGATTCAAGAAGATATAAATGATCATATATTAGAAAGGAAAAATCATAAATATTTTAGAAATGGGGTTGCAGAGCTCTTCCATTGTGCTCGACAATAATGTCAAAATTTTATGTGAGTCTATTGCACAAACGAATTTAGTATGGGAGAAGAACCCTAGAGTTTAATCCTTATCAAATAGCAATCAATTCGCCCTCAAGTTAACAAGTCAATCCTAGTGTAGATAAGGGTCAATCCAAAGAGACAACATGATTAAGAATCACTTCTAGACCAATCATTGAGAATAATATTTAAATCCAGTTATTAAGAGTGATTGTGAACTAAGGATGAAATTAAAGATTACAAGGCAATTGATAAAACTAAGGTCGAATTCAATTTATAAGAAGTATTGGAACAGTTTCACCATCACCGCCTACTAGCCTATACAATTCTTACAACTTAATTAAATTCTCATAGATTAAACTAGAACCAAGTGCATTCACCTGCTTACATATTGCCAACTCATAAGAAGCAAATTCTCCATGGGCTCGATGTATCATGACTTAGTCATCCTATAATATACCTTCCATGGTTGTATCAAGGATCTTACACATCCATTCGCTAATCTAACCCTAAGTTTTTTGGTCTCTACACTTAGGGTTATATCAGACAATGTTAACAGAATGACCAGTTTAGATAGCCAACAAAACTCAAATGGGAAGCAGACTAATCATATGAGAAACATCAAGTTTGATAACAATGAGATAGTGTATGGGTGATGGAGCTACTTCCCATATCCCAATGAGAATGTCTACTCACGCATGTATGGAGTAAGAATGTGGATATAAGGAGAACGAGAAGTATATTTGAATGGGGGAGAAGGCAACAACTAGTGGTCTCCAGCTAGTGTAGTTTTCCCTAGCTTTGATGGTCAAAAGAACTATGCTAGGATGATCTTCTTCATTGTCATATCCTCCAGTCTCCTTTGTTGGAACCTTCCCTCCTTTGAGTGAGATTAGAGTATATGATAGTAGGTTTGGCCTCCTCCTTTCATTATATATTTCTTTTGGACCAGCAATTGTGAAATTATTGTAAAGAGTGAGATCCTAGAGGGGATACACTCCCTACTAAAATAAAAAGGCAACATCCCAAACCAAACACCAGCATAATTTTTTTCTCAAAAGGGGTGATAACCAATTTATTCAACATGAATGTATCATAACACCAAAGTAGCAACGGAATATAACGATGTATCTAAGCATTACAAATCTTGTTATCATTACTAGACTTTCACCACACAGTGTGATATAAAGGAAAAACTAACTAAACATAGGACTAGCTAAGGATCACCTAACAACTTCAAGAAAGTCTCCCACAAGGTTTCAGTCAAACTTGTTGAGGTCCTGGTCCAACCTGGTTGTCTCCTCCTAAATCAAAATCTGGGGTTGGAAGCGTACCCCAGAAAAGGGGGAAAATAGATAACATTAGCAAAGGTTGGCATTTGCATACTAAAATAAAATTGAGCAATATATGGACTTAAGGGACTTGAAGTAAAGAATGCTTCCCATAGAAGAGAAAAGAACTACCCAAGTGGATATCAAAAGAAATTATTTGAAATAAAAGGGATACTTGCAATTAAAACAATAAAATTGTGCCATACTAGCACATAAAAAGTATTATGGCACAAACCCCATAATCATCAACCTACATGCATGTGAGATAAACATAGCCCTAGAACAATATAAAGACAAAGGCAGTCAAGTATCACAAACTTAAAACCTGGTAGAGAATGATATGTTGACAAACTCCCAATATATATAAAAGTGGGCCTAGCCTCACAAACTTGAAACCCGGGTATGGGGCACCACCACCTCCATCTCAAAGACAATAACATGGGCATACTACCCAAAAACCAATGCAATTACACTATTCTAGTGCTACTGAATCACATAACATGCTTAATGTAGAGGCAAGCATAAAGTATAGTCAAATTATACATAGTTGCCATCATACTAATGGACAACATAAACACCCACCATACAAGTGGGCAAAAGATATCACATATCATCAAACAATGTTCCAACATGAACAATAATAAGATAGAGTCCAAGAGAATATCAAATCAGGTAGCATGATCATAAGATTGGTAACAAATAAAGTAGCTCACATGAACTAGAATTTTCAAAAAACAAAAAGAGATAATGTGTAGGCTAGTGTCCAAAGGACCAAGAGAAAGATAAAAGAAAGGGTTATTGCTCAAAAGGAGTAATAGAAGATGCAAACATACCTTACTAAAGAATCTAAACAGTCCAAAGTCAGTCCTACCTATGATGCATATATGTAGAATTAGGATTAGGCTTACATTAATTATTCAATACCCTAAAAATTGCCTTTTTAGTATTAGTGAATTAGGTTATCAAAACCATGCCATATTTTTTATTATAATTTTTTAATTTCAAAACATATTTTACTTTATTTTCCAGACTTATAAATTATTAGTTATGAATTCTGCAAGTTATTACTTAGGAAAATCCATTAAAATCACCTTTTTAAAACATCATATTTAGGGGGGAAATTAACACCATTAGAAAGCTTATTTTTTTTTTTGAATTTATTGACTATTTATTTGTAATTTTTTTATCAGTGGATAATTTAGTATGAATTTTTTAAAATAGGTCAATCAGAGAAAACCATGTCAGCAATAATTGTTGAGAGAATAAAAGAGAGAGGGAGTGGGTCGCGCATATGATTCGGCCCAATAAGGGCTGACGAACTAAATCGACCACTCAAACATGTTAGGAAAACTTGGTGCAAAGGCACGAAAATAAAATTGTTGTGAAAGTATGAAAATGTCCCTCTACGAAAAATTAAAAATGAAAAACGAGGAAAATAGGAGGGTATCACAGACAAAACACAGATGAATCATGGCTTGAACCTGCTCTCACGTCATGGATGAGACATCAAGACCACAAATCACCCAGGAAACGTCTCCATCATCATCGTCAAAGTGTCACAAATCTATGAAGCCCAAGAACAGGCAACTCTCACTACCAGGGTCCGAAAACGGTCCTCCGCCATGTCTGGAACATATACCAAATTTGAACATCTCAAAACCTCAAATTCTCAGCAACTGAAAACCATAGGGATGATCGTTAAAGAAATGCAAAGACAAGCTCATGATTCTCAAGTTTGAGGGATACAAGATAGCCAAAATAAAACTATGTTTATGGAGCTTTGTCAATAGTTACCGGACACGATAATCAAAAGCAACCCGAGGTATAATGAGTGGAGGGAAACAACAACCGAGGTTTAGGGAAGCTCACCGAATTGTCAATTTGATCAGAGACGGCAGTGAAAGTTGGGACGAAGCCAAGTTCATCGGAGATCAAGAACGAATACGTCCCGGGGCTCGTAGGCAACAACGGTCTAAGTGAGGACAGAAGAGAGCTGCAAGGATGCTGGGGAAGGTTTCTGGGCATTTGCATGAAGACGAAATGTGGTGGACGAGCATCTGTGAAAAATGAGGGATAAGGTGGATTTGGGCGTTTCCTATATAAAGGGTGTTAGGGCTGAAGTTGAGGATCAAAATATGCACAATCTAAAAAGGAATGTGTAGGAGAAAAAATCTCGAGAAAAAGTTGTGTGTAGGTTGAGAAATCACGACTGGAAGATTGTGTGTGTACATGTCCTATTTCCCGATTCAACGAGAGGTAGAGGATGGACTCCATACCGTCTGATTGAAAAATCAACGGCTTATATCTACATGCGCATCAGCCAAAAAAGAAAATACCTGTGACAAATTAAATGTTTCCTAATTGAATTCGAATAAAGTGGGACATTAATAATTTCTCTTTTTCTCTCTCCTTATTTGAGGGTGCAAACAAACTACAAATTAGATGAAATTTGCCACCTAACCTAATATGAATTTGTAAAATCCAAATTTGCAATTAGATTTTTCTTTTAAATACTTTTGATTCATTAAATTGGCCAATCTCATTTTCTCTTTCTTCATGCATTAATGGATCTAGGATTCTCAAACTTCACCCACAAGTCACATTAGATATGTTGGATATCCATCATTGGCATCCCAAACCTAGGATTTTGGGGTGTCTCATAACCAAGTTGGTTGTCAATAGATGAGTTATCTCCTGACATGAGGGCTTTGCCTACTCAAGGCAAGGGTACTAGGTGTAAGCAACCTACGAAAAAGATAAACATCCTAAGGGAGAAAAGATTGAGATAGTGACATAACTGACAAGCATTGGCTCTGATACACTATTGTAAAGAGTTAGATCCCAAAGGGGATCCACTCCCTACTGAAATAAAAATGCAACATCCCAAACCAAATACCAACATAAAAAAAAAATTCTCTCAAAAATGGATGTTAACCAATTTATTCAACATGAATGTATCATAACACCAAAGTAGCAGCGGAATATAAAGATGTATCTAAGCATTACAAAGTGTGTTATCATTACTAGACTTTCACCGTGCAGGGTGATATAAAGGAAAAGCTAACTAAACATAGGACTAACTAAAAATCACCTAACAACTTCAAGAAAGTATCCCATAAGGTTTTAGTCAAACTTGTTGAGGTCTTGGTCCAACTTGATTGTTTCATCCTTCACCTAAATATGGGGTTGGAAGCATACCCCAGCAAAAGGAGAAAAATAGATAACATCAACAAAGTATGATATGTTCATACTAAAATAAAATTGAGCAATATATGTAGTTAAGGGACTTCAAGTAAAGAATGCTTCCCATAGAAGAGAAAAGAACTATCCAAGTGGGTAAATGATTTGCAATAAAAGGGATACTTGCCACTGAAACAATAAAATTATGCCATGTTAGCACATATAAAAAGTATTATGGCACACACTCCATAATCATCAACATGCATGCATGTGAGATAAACATAGCCCTAGAATAATATAAAGACAAAGGTGGTCAAGTCTCACAAACTTAAAACTTGGTAGAAAATGGCGTACTGCCAAACTCACAATATATATAAAAGTGGGTCGTGCCTCACAAACATGAAACACGGGTAAGGGGCACCACCACCTCCATCCCAAAGATAATAATAGGGGCATACTTCCCAAAAACCAATGCAATTACACTACTATAATGCTACTAAATTACATAACATAGAGTCAAGTAGAAAGTATAGTCAGATTATACAGAGTTGCCATCGTACTAATAGACAACATAAACATCCACCATACAAGAGGGCAAAAGATGTCACATACCATAAAATTGTGTTCCAAAATGAACCAAGCATAAGATAGAGTCCAAGAGAATATCAAATCAAATAGCATGATCATAAGATCAGTAACGAATAAAGTAGTTCACATGAACCATAGTTTTTTCAAAAGAAAAAGAGATAATGTGTAGGCTAGTGTCCAAAGGACCAAGAGAAAGATAAAAAATATGTTATTTCTCATAAGAAATAATAGGGGATGCAAGCATACCTTACTAAAGAATCTAAACAGTCCAAAGTCAATCCTAGATCCAAGCCTAGGTCTCCAAAGCACCTATGATGCATATATGTAGAATTAGGGTTAGGGCTATATTAATTACTAGACTTTCAATGACTTTTGACATTTTCAGGTTTCATGACAGTCGCCCAATATAGTGCGGAGATTGCCTGGTCTCGAGTTGACACAAAAATTCAAGGAGACGTTTTTGAATCTGGTCAAGTTGTGATCAATTGATCCTCTACCTCAGTCGACCGGTCAAAGAAATTATCCTAGATCTAGGGACTTCTAGAATTTCTAGCTTTAACTTGATCGCCCGATTTGGTGACATGAATAGGTGATCACAAATGAGAGGCAAGTGCTTGATATAGGAAGATCGCCCAACCAGATGAGTCGGACGGCGATCAGCCAACAATAGAGATGTTGGAAAAAATGGACCTTTGTGGTCAGTCGATTAGCTAATTCGATTGGTCAATCAAGATATCAACATGGTTTTTGTGAAGATGAAGAACTTGCAATCAAAATTTAAAACAAAATTAGAACAATGGAATGAAAAAGTAAATTAAGAAAGGGACTAAGATGTGATGGGAGTGAAATCTAGATAACTTAGTGAACTTTTAAAATTTATCTAGATAATTGTCGAGTTGCCTCCTGACAAGTGCCTTAATTGACATTTTGGGTCGACGCCTGGCTCCTAAAATAATTGTTCGAGCAGCAAAAAGAAGTGATGATGCTTCCTTAGTTGTGAGGTCTTCAATGGTATTGTATCACTTCAATTGATGACCTTCCATAAGAAATTCACCCTTTGTTTTGTCCCACAACATGAAAGAACCAAGTGGGTAGATCTTATTTAGAAAATATGAACCATGCCATTGGGATCTTAGCTTCTTTTGGAACAATCTCAAGCATGAATTGTAAAGAAGGACTTGGTCCCCCAATTAAATGTTCTTCTGCTTTATGTGTGTGTCGTGCCACACCTTCAACTACTCCTAGTAAATGTGCACATTTTCATACATGATCATGTGTAGTTCCTCAAACTCATGCACTTGAAGAAATGTCTCCTCCATATAGAGAGGGAAGTCAAAGTTGATAAATTGGATAGCCCATCCAGCCTTATGCTCCACCTCAACCAGAAGATGTCAAGACTTCTCATTGATCAATAGGAATGGTATAGTACCCAAGGGGGTATAGCTTTTATATGTTGATTATATACTTCTACTTGGACGGAAGTATACGGGTGGTATGGTGTGGGAACCATGTGATGCACGCCATACTTATTAATCAGAAGATCAAAGTTCTTCTCAAGGAGTTGTGATCCTTTATCAGATATTAGTGTGCATGGCACCCCAAACCTAGGGAAATTAATATTTGTAAAGAGCTTCATAACATGTTTGGAGTTGCTTTTGGTAGTGGGGGTTGTGATAACCCATTTAGAAACATAGTCAATTAGAACAAGCATATACTTATAAACGTAAGAGGGTGGAAATGGACCCATGTAGTCCACACGCAAACATCAAAAGTGTCGACCTCTTGCCAGGATGTCATAGGCATCTTCTCATCACACTTTGAAATGTTTCCTGACCTTTGGCATTGATTGTAAGCAAGAATATACATGTACACATCTTTGAGAAATGTGGGCCAGTAGAACCCACACTACATGACTTTCAAGTTGGTCTTCTCGACACTCATGTGACCACCCATTGACCCTAAATGGCACTACTCAATAATCGAGTGTCCTTCCTCTTGAGTCACACACTGGTGGTATAGGCCATAAACACCAAGGCAGAAAAGATATCGCTCATCCCAGTAGTAGTGTTTTATGTCATGGATGAACTTCTTCTTCGAGTGGCCAGTGTACTTCGAGTGAACGACTCTAGTGGAAAGGTAGTTCATGTAATTCACAGACCAAGGAGTGTAAGTGGAGACTTTCAAGAATGATCCTCAGGGAGAGAGTCATCAATGGGCGTGTTGCCGTTTTCAAGATGATGGGTATGATTGAGGTGGTCAGTCACCATGTTTTTGCTTCCTTTCTTGTTCTAGATCTCAAGGTCAAATTCTTGGAGAAATAGAACCCAGTGGATCAATCTCATATTGGCATCCTTCTCTGTTAGTTGTATGGTTGGTATAGATGATCATTTTGAAGCCGATGGGGTAGGATTTGAACTTGTCAAAGGCATAAATGACAGCCAACAATTCCTTCTCCGTTGTGGCATAATTGCGTTGTGCCTCTTCAAGACTCTTATATGCATAGTAGATGACGTGGTGATTTTTGTCAATGCATTGGCCTAGGACAACTCCCACTGTCTAGTCACTAGTACTACACATGATCTCAAAATTTTGGGGCCAGTCTGACGCTCTAATGATGGGTGTCATAGTGAAATAAGTCTTCAAGATTTTGAAGTAATCCATATGCAAGCATCATTAGAGGAGAAAGCGACATCTTTCAATAAGATGTTAGTCATAGGTTTTGTGATATTAGAGAATTCCTTGATGAAGAGTCTCTAGAATCCAACATGTCCTAAAATGGTTCAAACTTCTTTAACATTCTAGAGAGGTGTAAGTTTTACAATAACTTCTATTTTTGCCTTGTCAACTTCTATTCCTCTATTGCTTACTTTGTGGCCTAGAAAAATGCCTTCCTTCACTGTGAAGTGAAAGTCCTCTTAATTTGAGTACGAGATGTACTTCTTTGCATTTTTCTAGCACTAGGGATAAGTTATGTAAGTATGAATGAAAGGAATTATCGTAGAAGGAAAAGTTGTCCATGAAAACTTCCATTGTTGTGGTGACGTTCATACAACACTAGAAGGTAGTAGGATCATTGCGCATATCAAAAGGCATCCTCCTAAAGGCATAAGTGTCAAATGGACAAATGCATATGGTCTTCTCTTGATCATCAGAATGGATAGGGAATAATAGAATCCCAAATAATCATCAAGGTAGCAAAAGTATTCTTGATGTGTGAGATGAGTGATCAAGGAAGGCGAGAGGGAAGTGGTCCTTCCTTGTGGTCTTTTTCATCTTCTTACAGTCAATGCACATTGTCCATCTGGTTATAGTGTGGGTGGGGATGAGTTCATTCATGTCATTGTTCAATTTAGTGGTACCACCCTTTATTTGAATAACCAATACAAGGTTGACCCAAGGAGAGTTTGAAATTGGGTAGATAACCCCTATCATGAGCAATTTGATCACTTTGAGGTGGGCTACCTCCTTCATGTTTGGATTTAACTTACGTTGAGGGTCCCTAGATGGATTTTAATCTAGTACATTGGGGTTAAACTGTGATAACCCATTACACTAAATGAGATTAATCAAAACATAAAACACAATCAATCACTAATTAATCACATACCCAAAAATATGGGTAAAATAAAACCGATTTCAACATCAGCACCCGCTAAAAAACATTTACATAAGAGACCAACATATTTCTTATATACATACTATGCCAAGAATTTGATACAAATTGTTCTATCATCTTAGCCACCACATATATACACAGGATAACAATATTCGTATATGCCACACAAACAAGCATAGCCTTTTAGTGCATGGATCATCATTTTCAAGCAAGAACATGATCTAGAAAGCTTATGGTAAGCAATAAACGTGGACCAAGTTATAAAACTTTCCTATCATGAGAAGATGAAACCCCACACAAAAGAAATCTCGAGCATGTAGGGTAGAAAATCCAAGCATAATCTATGAACTCGTCCATCTAGCACCTTTCTTCATCAAATGAGCAAACCCTAAGCATAAAGAGCAAGAAAGGTGGGGTTTTAGAGCTTTAGAGCAATTTCTACCATGGAACAGCAAGATTATGACCTGGATGAAGGTATAAGGAAGGAGAAGATCAAGAAAACGGAGAAGGAAGGAAGAAAATAACTTTCCTTGGTTGAAAATCCTAGAAGATGACCTTGGAAACCCTAGGTAGGGCTAAATGGAGCTCTAGGAGACCTTCTTCTACAAAAAGAGGTTGTCTTCTACCTTAGAGCACTTGGTTACGCAGCAAAACAGAGTGGAGTCCTTTCTCCAGGTTAGAGGAAATAGAAAGCAAGCAAAGTTTCATAATTGGGCAAGGAAGAGGTAAATATAGCCCATGGATAAGGATGGGAGCAAGCATGAGGTGTAAAAGTAGCTTCCCCATGTGTCTATGGCCTTAAACTATTAAGAATATACAAGCACACACAAAAGTAGCTCCCCCACCGTCCTTATAGACCTGTTTAGATTTCCTTTGTCAAATTTCCCAGCCAATCACATAATTCATTAGTTGATAGCTTCTAAAGGTAGCCCATCTGTGAAGGGGTAAACCCTAAAATACCCTTAGAGAAAACACCTTCAAACCAAGGATTAAATAGGTTCCCCATGGATCAAAAAGCTCAAGAATGATGAGATAATATCCAAGGAACATAATACAAGTGTTAAATTGCAAATAAAACCTCTCAATTGGGTAAATTGTTGAAAAGTCCAAAATGTGCATAAAATTGCATAACTTGCTCAAACAGTGTCTAAATTGGGCCAAATTTGAAACTTAAGCTTGTATTATGATTTCAAAGCATATCAAAAGGTTATATTAGGGTTATAATAATTAAATTATGGTAATTAAGCTTATTCAAATCATTAAGCAAGTTCAGGGGCCTTACATATACTATCTCAACTTGCGATACTTCACCATTGGGAGCTTTTCTTGCATCAAAATTAGCAAAAGTGTCTTGCAGTTTCTCTCTCTCAACTATCACAATATATTTATCATCAAATTCTATAGGCAAAGTAGCTAGTTTCACTAGAGGAGGAGGTGATTCATACACGCTCTGAGAATGTGTAGAGATGACTTTCAGCTACTCGAGTTGCTTGTGATTGTTCTCAAGTTGTCCAACAAAAGAACATGTATGAGAGCAGAAGGTTGATATGAGTAGGGCCAACTAATAATCAATTGACTTTTGATAAGGTTTTTGATTTGACAACATCATTTGTTGAGATAGAAGCCTCTGTTCAAGTGTAGAAATTTTGACTTTTTTGAAGGAGGAAGAGTGCATTGCTGCTCTGTGGCACTTAATTTGGATTTTTGAGTTATTGTCCTTGATAGTCACTACAATTCTCGAAATTACCTTGATAGTTTCCTTGGTTCTTGAAGTTCTATTGGTTGTTATATTGGAAACTTAGAGTGACACGACCTTGATTGTTCACTTGAGAAGTTTGTTGTTGTGATGCATTCGTTGCACCACTTGGATTGTCGTACTAGAAACTAGGATGGTTCCCTATTTGGTTTGGGTTGTAGTAGGCTTGACCAGGTATACTATGGATGGAGTTGAGATCATCCATATATTGTCCATCTTTGGCTTATGCCAAGCCACTGTTCACCATAATATTTCAAAGAATTGACATTATAGAGTAGAATGGTCACGACCTTGACATGCCTCAAAAAGAAATATGTATATTCACTTGTTGTTGAAAAGGATGTAAATGTTGTAGTCTATCTTCTCCTTTCATATGTAATTAAGAAGGATTCAAGACTATCTTACTTTAAGGCAAGCTTCTTGAGAGATTCAACAATGAATTTAAAATCATGATTGTCTTCAACCTTGGCTACCTTGAGGACTCCACCTTGTCCTTGTTTGGACCAGGCTTGTGTTTCAAGACATCTTTCGATGACTTCCTAAGCATTGTCAAAATTCTAGAACATGAAGTTACCTCCATATGAGGTGTCAAGGAAGATATTGGTGTTTTCATCAACATCCCTATAGAAAGTCTTGATCAACTGGACTTTAGGAATGTCATGATGTGGGCAACATCGGAGGAGCTTTTTAAATAGCTCCCAACATTCAGCCAAGGATTCTCCTAGAACCATGGAGAGCTGTGTGATTTTTCCTCTAGTTTGATAGGTGAGAGACGAAGGGTAGTACTTTTCAAGAAACTTGGACTGGAGAGCTTCCCACATGGTGATGCAGTCTCCTTCCATGGCAATTGTACCAACTATTGGCTTGACCCATCAATGAATATTTGAATAGTCACAGTTTTATGGCATCATCAGAAACACCTAGTATTTATGTAGGGTATAGAGATCGGAGAAGCACTTGAGATGATCTTGTCGATTGTCACACTTACAACCATTGAGGGGATTGCTTTGGAGCATGGTGTTCAACTGTATGTAGATTTTGAAATGTGGGGCATTGATAGTAGGAGACAGGACAACAACGTCAGGGACAGAGAATTCCTTAAGTTGCTTTTGTTACTCTTCTTCTTGTGATGTGGCTTCTCGGGCTTATTTCTTAGCAGTCATGGCTTCTCTTATTTCCTTGACTAGGGCTTCCATTTGGGTGGCTAGGGCCTCGTTCAGCCATCATTTTATCTCTTCCTCCTCCATTCTGTCCCAGTATGTCAGTTCAGATGGTGAAACGTTCTGTTCCTCTCTGGATCAAAGACAAAAAATGTAGAATCAACTGTTTGTGAGCATCTGTAACATATCGAATCTTGGACCCTACCCTATAAGTTTAACCTTATGCTCTTAGCCAAACAAGGTTGAGGTTAGAGTGATCCTAATAATCAAATATATGAATAATGTATACATAATGAGGTTAATGGGCCTCTAATGAGCCAGATAAAAAAACCCATGTAATAAATTCTTAAAAGTGGAAATAAACTCCAAATTTGTAATCTATACATAAAAATAAGTTTACATGTCAATTTTCATTTAATTTTGACAACCTTGAAATAATATGGTAAGTTAAGAGAGAGAAATTGCCTAAAAGGTGTAATTAATAAATAAATATAATTCATGACTCCAAAAGAGGAAAATGATCTTATATTTGTGATCTACATAATAAATATAGCCTTTGGGTAAATTTTTATCCAATTTGGAGAAAGTTTGCTTAAAAGGTAAAATCAGGAGAGAGAAAGTGTGTAGAACCTTCAAAATATTAAATAAATATTCAAACAACTCTAATATGTAAAATTGATGGAAAATTCGTATCTAACACATTAAATATGACTTGTGAGTCAAGTTCCATAAAATTTGGATAATCCTAAAGCCATTAATGAAGGAGGAAAGAGAAAATATGATTTGATTTGTTTAACCCATTAAAAGTTTCCAAAAGGCAAAACTAAGTGAATAATCAGAATCTACCTGCCTTAATTGGCCTCTGTGCAAAATTCCACTTAATTTAGATAATGTTTGAACCCCCAAATCAAGAGAGAGACAAAAAGGAAATAATGCATTCACACTTTATTAATATCAAATTTGAAATTAGTATTTTTTCACGCTGTCACCCATGGTTTCCCGATTCATGGATTTTTGTACCCTTTGACTCTGACAGTTGGATTCTGATCCAAGGGTAGGGAGCTTGTCTCCTACCTTGGGTCAGACTGTTATTCCGCGGGCTATGGTAACCGCGATCTTTTCGCTGGATGATCTCCCTCTCCTCTCAATTTTTCTTCCCGTTTTCCTTTCCTGAGGTTTCCTCACCCGATTCTGTGCTGATTGAACCCTATTTATAGGGGGTTTCGTCGCCCCTACCTCTCGGTCAACAAGAGGGACTCTCCGCTCCCCTATTTCTCACCCTTTTCTATATTCTTAGCTTTGTTTGGCTTTCAGACCTCTTAGAAATCTTCCCTCGTAACCACCAGACTCCCTATTTTCATTTTGCATCTCTGGTTCGGCCTTAGATGATTTCGAGGCAGACTCCCCTACTCTGCCAGCTGTTGGTGGCCTCCGCGAGGTCGCCTTTGGACTCTGAGGCTGTGTGAGACCCTCTGAAGGTTCGAACCGATTCCTGGGAGTCTCGCAGGGTCCTCTACGTTCTCGTTCCAGTTGGATTCATGGTATTTCCCATTTCCCCCTTTTTACTTCTTCTCATCTCTTGAGCCACGGTTTGGCATACAATGTTTTACTGCTTCTTCGACTTGATCCTCTGGTTTCTCAGAGTCCTGCGAACTCGTTGGTCATATCGCCTATAAGATTTAGCACCTAGAGTCCTGATTTCAGTTTGATGCCATCGTGAGTAGATCGCTTTTGTCTATTCTCGCGGTTTTGTGAAATCAAAGAAGATGACCAATGGTGATTGGTCCGGTCTGCCTTCGTTTTTCTTTACCCTTTGTTTTACAACCAGGGGCATAACAATCTTTTGACCATGTTTTGTTTTGTTGTGGTATGATTCAACATGGTCGATGATGAGGCTTTGACCAGTGACTTGGCCGCCTTCTATTGGGCCAAGTCACAAGATGGCCCACTCTCACTCTCTCTCTGTTTTAAATGATTTTTGGATTTTTCCTATTGACCAATTTTCAAAAATTGATAACTAATTAGTTACTAATCAGAAAAATATAAATAAATAGTCGTTGGATTCAGAAAAATGAAAGCTTTCTAATGATTTTGGTTTTGTCACCTGAATCTGATGTTTTAAATGGATAATTTAATGGATCTAATTAAATAAGATAAAAAATTGTATAATTCATAACTAATAAATTATAAGTCAGAAAAATATAATAAAATATGTTTTGAACTCAGAAAAATATAACCTAAAATATGACATGGTTTTGATAACCTAATTCACTCATAATAAAAAGGTTGTTTTTAAGGTTTATGAAATCAATATAAATCTAACCCGAATTCCACATATATGCATAATAGGTTCTTTGGAAGCAACTCCCTGGTCGGTGCTCCTAGGGTTTCCCTCTGGGCGACGCACGCAGGGTCCTTCTCGCCACCGCTGCATTTTTTTCTTGCAAGTTGCAGGGCCTCTCCGCGCCATGGCGGATGACGATCTTGTGGAACGGTATGCTGCCCTCAGGGTGAGGGAGGAGGAGGAAACCGATATTCTTGATCTGGGAGGGACAGAGGATGGCAGGAGCAGGGAACACCTACACCTCGCTCTCGTTGGCAGATTGATGACGAACAAGCCATACAACTTCCCCGCACTGAAGCGTACGATGACGAGTGCATGGGCGCTTCGACGCGAGGTCGGATTCCGGCAGCTCTCAAGCAATCTGTTCGTAATCCAGTTCATGCACTGGAAGGATAAGGAAAAGATCGTCGAGGACAGACCTTGGAACTTCGATAACCACTTGCTGGTGGTCAGGGATATTCAGTCGGATGGTGTTCCAATGGCATTGACGTTGAACCTCAGTTACTTCTGGATCCGTCTATACAATCTTCCACTAGGGCTCAGGTCGGAGGGAGCAATCAAGGCGGTGGCGTCCAAGATCGGTAGGGTTATGGCGGTAGACCTGCGTGACCTAGGCTGGGGGGGCGTCGTGCCGAGCCAGGGTGGAGATTGATGTGTCGAAGCCTATACGACAGAAGTAGAAGATCAAGGATAGAGGTAGACGCATTGTCGACGTGGAGATTCGATACGAACGGATGCCTTCTTTCTGCTATTTATGCGGCTTGATCGGGCATCTAGAAAAAGATTGCACCGGAGAGGATGAAGAAGACGGGCCGCCGCCGAGGCTATGGGGGCCCTGGATCAAGGCGTCACCAACCAAGCGTTGGTTGACGTCGATGAAAGAGGAACTCCTAGGCAGATCGGAGAAGGAGCTGTGGTTCGTTTCGAAACCGAAAATGGGGAGCTGTGTGTCGGGCAACAGCGAGACCAATGGCTCGTACAATGTCATCAGGAATCGAGAGAAAGAGCTTATGAAGGAGGTGAGGGACATGGAGAGGTCAGTGTCTTTGGAGGATCTTGAGGTGGTCTTTACCAAGCGGGCGACAAATCTAGGCGGCAACGACGTCGGCAGGCAGGCTACCGACGATGGCCGACCTGGGCAGGAGAGGGCGGATAAGCAGCACGCGCAGGTCAGGGGAACCGTTGATGGCAGTAGCAGCGCTGCTGGGGGAAGCGGCAAGGAGGTTGTCTCCAATACCACAGCACCGTGCATGACAACGCAAGTTACAGTAAGGGATCCCAGGGAGACGCATGACACTGAGATCAGTGGGAGGACAAAGCGTGGTAATGATCGGGGGTGGATGTAGGAGTCGGGGGAGGTGCAGAATGGTGAGGATCCCATGTTCACTAATGCTGAGCCTGAGGTGCTCCATACATCCGTCTACCTGCCTGTAGCTGTCAGCTGCCATGGAGATGGTGTCGGGGGTGAGTTGGGGGGAAGGTAAACGGAGTTGGAGAGGAGAGGGGATGCTTTGCGCCTGGTATTACAGGAGTGGGAGGGAGGAGGTCAGATATCATAAGGGGGGTACATGGAGGAAGGAAGAAGATTGGGAGGGGGAGGGGGAGAAGCATGGGAAGATTCAATAGGGTAGGACAGACAGTGGGTGAAGGGAGGGAGATAGGGACAGGCGATGATACATACCAGACGGGGGGAAGGAATAGAAGGGATGTGGAAGGGGTCCTTGAGATGACAGAGGAGGCGGGGTTGCATGGGGAAAAAAGGAGGAAGCAAGAGGGTCTAGGGGTTTCTACCTCTCTTTCAGTAGCGGGTATTGGCAAGGTCCAGACCCATGAACATCCATGAAAATTCTATGTTGGAACGTCTAGGGCTTGGGCAGCCCTGGGATGGTAGACTCTCTGAGAAGGCGGTCTTGGAGAGTATTGCCCGATATAGTCTTCATCATGGAGACTATGTGTAGAGGAGGAGACCAGGAGGCGGTGAGAAGAAAGTGTGGTTTTGATGCAGGGTTTAGTATTGATAGCAGAGGCAGAGCGGGGGGTTTGGGTTTATGGTGGAGGGGAGATGACGTCAGGATAAAGTCTTTTTTAGATCACCATATTGCAGTGGAGGTGGGAGTGGAAGGCAATCCGGATTGCTTCCATTTTGTGGGGATGTACGGGTGGGCTGCTACACAGGAGAGGCGACGTACATGAGAGTTGATGGAAGAGGTTTGTGCTCAGGCTAGGTGTCCTATTTTACTTGGAGGAGATTTTAACGAAATATTATCTCGTGAAGAGAAGAAGGGAGGACAACTGAGGAATGAATGGCAGATGCGCAACTTCAGGGAGGCGATTGACAATTGCCTTCTAACGGACCTGGGATCTACGGGGTGCAAGTTTAGTTGGAAGCGTGGCTTACACGAGGAAAATCTCATTCTGGAAAGGCTTGATCATTTCTTGGCAGACAGGCAATGGTGTGATATCTTTAACGTCAGGCAGGTCAAGAATTACCCTATTCTCAACTTTGATCATGGACAGATTCTTTTGTGGGCGGAAAGAAGAGGTACGGGCAGCGGTCCTTATGAAAAAAAATTCAGATTTGAAACGTTCTGGTTATCTTCCCCGGAGTGTAAAGAAGTGGTGCAACAAGCATGGGACAGCAATGCGGACTTGGGTCTCAGTGGACAGACAGATAGCTGCGCAGAGAAGCTTTCCAATTGGGCAGAAGAAAAATTTGGAAACATCAAGAAGAGATTGGCAGAGACTGAAAAGAAACTTGTTAGTGCTCAAAATCGGCCACCTTAAAATGATATGTTGAAGGAATGTACATACATAGCAAACGAGTTGCAGGAACTACATCGCTTGGAGGAGAGCTATTGGTTAGCAAGGGCTAGAACTAATGAGATGAGAGACGGTGACAAGAATACTAAATACTTCCATCACAAAGCTAGTCCACGGAAGAGGCGCAATATGATCCATGGTCTCTTCAAGGAGGACAGTAGTTGGCATACGGAGCAGGAATCTATTGCTGAAATTATTTCTTCGTACTTCAATTCGCTTTTTGCCAGTTCGGTCCCAACCGGGATGGAGGAGTTCATTGCTGATATGTCGAGTGTTATTTCTGAGAATACCTTTCCTCGTCTAAACCAAGTCCCTACGGAGATAGAAGTCTGGCAGGTACTTAATCAAATGCATCCCAACAAGGCTCCAGGTCCGGATGGAATGAAAGCTCTTTTCTATCATAAATTTTGGGAGGTGATCAAATCCAGCTTGTTGTCTTTTGTTGATAGATGGTGGAAAGGTGAGGAAACTATGGATGATATAAATGACACTGATATTGTTCTGATTCCCAAAACGAGCAACCCGGTTCGGATTTCTGAGTTTCACCATATAAGCCTGTGTAATGTCTCGTACAAAATTATCACGAAGGTGTTGGCGAATAGAATCAAGCCTCTTTTGAATGAAATTATTTCGGAGAACCAAAGTGCCTTTTTTAGGGGGCAGATGATAACAGACAATGCTCTTATTGCCTATGAGTTGTTTAACACTATGAAGCACAAGAAGAAGGTAAGAGAAGGGTTGATGGCACTCAAGCTTGACATGAGCAAGGTGTATGACCCGGTGGAGTGGGCTTTTCTTGAGAAGGTTATGAGGAGAATGGGGTTCCTGGACGTTTGGAGGAATAAAGTGATGGAGTGTGTTTCTAGCGTATCCCACAAGATCATCGTCAATGGCAAAAGGAGAGGAGCTGCAACCCCAGCTAGAGGTCTTCGCCAAGGTGATCCCATCTCTCCCTATCTTTTTATTTTTTGCGCTGAAGCTCTCTCTTTCTCCCTTTCCAAAGCAACACAGGAGAATAAAATCCACGGCACGAGAATTTGCAGAAGGGCTCCGAGGGTCACTCACCTTTTCTTTGCAGACGACGGTATTATTTTCACAAGGGCAACCTCAGAAGAATGCTCTGCTTTAGCTGCTATTTTCAGCCAATACGAGAGGGCATCTGGACAGAAAATTAACTATGAGAAGACCGAGGTTTCCTTTAGTGCGAATGTTCCTACGGAGAGACGGGAGCTGGTTAAGAACCGACTGCAGGTTAGGGAGGTGGATAGACATGAGAAGTACCTTAGACTCCCTACAGTCATTGGGAGATCTAAGAAAGTTGTCTTTGCTATGATAAAGGATAGAGTGTGGAAGAAGGTTCAGGGGTGGAAAGAGAAGTTCCTTTCAAGGCCTGGGAAGGAGGTGCTGATTAAGGCGGTCATCCAAGCTATTCCCACATATGTTATGAGTATTTTTAAGATACCGGATGGACTGATTGATGAGATCCAGGCGATGATGGCTCGTTTTTGGTGGGGGTCGAAGGAAGGGGAGAGGAAGATACACTGGATGAGTTGGGAAAGTTTATGCAAGCCCAAGGAGAGTGGTGGGATGGGATTTAGAGATATGAAGGTGTTCAACCAAGCCTTGCTAGCCAAACAGGGATGGAGATTGGCGATTCATGGTGAGTCTTTGGCTGCCCAGATTTTGAAGGCTAAATACTATAGGTCATCGACTGTTTTGCATGCAAGGATGGGAGGTAGTCCCAGTTACACATGGAGGAGCATATGGGGGGAGCTGCAGTTGGTCAAGGAAGGTCTTAGATGGAGGGTGGGTGATGGGAAGGACATTCACATTTATAGGGATAGGTGGATCCCTCATCTGGGTGGCACAGTGCATAGATACTTGGTGAGTGGCCCGGAGGAGTATAACTGGGTGAGTGACCTGATTTGTCCTGTGATGAAACAATGGAGGAGGGAGGCGGTGGAGGAGTGCTTTCCCAGTCACCTTGCGAGGGCTGTCCTAAACATTCCACTTCCACGGTGGAGTGTGGAAGATAGTCTTTTCTGGGATAAGGAGAGCAATGGGATTTTCTCTGTCAAGAGTGCTTACCATCTTTTAAGGGCGGGGGAGGATTTGCGGGAAGGGGAGGAAGGGGAGACATGGAAAAGGCTGTGGAAAGAAAGGTGGCCACCGAAGTTGAAACACTTTATCTGGAGAGCACTGCGAAATATCCTTCCTGCCATGACAGAGCTGCAGAAAAAGCAGGTGACACCGGATGAGGGCTGCCATCATTGTGGACAACGTGAGGACTCGACGCATGTTTTACTCCAATGTGAGACAGCAAGGAAGATTTGGGCCATCGGCGAGTTTGATTGGCTGGGACAGATGGACCTCCACGACATAGGGAGTTTTATGGACAACCTTCTAGATGAGGAGAACAACAGACGTAAGGAGGAGGGTGTGGCGCTACTCTGGGTTACGTGGACATCAAGGAACAAATACATCTTTGACGAGCATCCCCCCTTCCTTCCGGGCCTAGCAGCGAGCTTCATCGACATCGTTAGGAGACATGCACACTACCATGCATCCGTGAGTAGAGCAGTGGACTCCTTCTCTTCGTAAAACAATGTATCTTGGTGCCGTCCTCCACCGTGCAGCGTTAAGATCAACACAGATGCCTCCATATCTTTGGCAGGGAATAGTGGATGTGGTGCAGCCATACGGGACGACCGCGGGCAGCTGTTGTGGACTTCCCAGTGCCGATTAGAACAGCAATACTCAGTGCTTAGTGCAGAGGGTGTGGCTGTTCTGAAAGGCATGCAGCTCGCGCTTGGGAAGGGTTTTTCGGACGTCATTGTGGAGACCGATTGTCTTCTTCTGGTCGAGGCTGTGAGGAAGGGATATGGTGGACGTGGTTATGAGCACTTTATCATCAGGGATATCACCGAGCTCTCTTCTCGCTTTTTGTCTTTCAATCTCTGTTTTGTTAGGAGGAAAGGCAATAGAGTAGCCCATGCCTTGGCCTCACCCGCTTGTCATTTTGTAAACCCCATCTCTCGTGGAGAGGGGTTCGAGGATCAGATCCTTGCACTTGTTGTAAATGATTTGATCACTTAATAAAATGGCAGGCGCCCTTTATCAAAAAAAGGTTCTTTGGAAGCCTAGGTCTGGATCTAGTTGGACCTTGGATCATTTGAATCTAATGTTGAGGTATGTTTGCATCTCCGATTATTCTTTTTGAGCAATAACCTATCATTATTATTCTCTTGGTCCTATGGACAATAGCCTATACTCATTGCTCTTATCTTTTAATATCATGGTTCTAGTGAACTATCTTGTTTGTGATCATCTTGGACATCCTTTTGACTCTTTTTCTTATGCCTTGGTGCAAGTTGGACTTTTGATGATATATACCCACTGTGATGTGGATTTTACTTGTTGATATATGCCCACTATGATGTGGATGTTTATATGTTTGTGTTGTCCATTGTGTGATGGAAACCTTGGTAATTTTGACTATACTTTCTACTTGCCTCTACATTAAACATGCTATGTGATTCAGTAGCACTAGAGTAGTGTAAATTGCATTGGTTTTGTTTATAGAATATGTGATATTTCCTGCTCTTTTTGGGACGACAAGGAACCTCGTACCCAGGGCAAGATGTGTGATTCTTGGCCCATGTTTTTATATATATTTAGGAGATTGGCAGTATTCCTTTCTCTATCCGGCTTCATCTTTATGGGGGTTGGCCGCCAATTGTGTTTATATTGTTCTAGGGCTATGTTTATCTCACATGCATGCAGGTTTGATGACGTTTGGGTGGTGTGTGCCCTACTACCTATCTACGGGCTTTTGTTTTACAAAATTTTATTGTTTGGTTTTATGGCAAGTATCTCTTTTGCTATGATCTTTTCTTTTATGCCTGATTGGGTAGTCCTTATCTCTTGTATGGGAAGCCTTTTATTTTGATGTTCCTTAATCTTTATAAATTGCTCAATTTGCTTTTTAGTATGCACATACCAGCCTTTGTTGATGTCTCCTATTGTTTCTCTTTTGCTGGGGTATGCTTCCAACCCTAGGTGGAGGACATGGATGGCATGGCATGTTGACCTGGACTTAGTTTTTGTGATGAAGCTTGGAGACAATCTTGAGGTGGTTTAGATTTCCTCTACATGGATCCTTATGATGTAAGTTGTAACCCCTTTGTTTTATAATTGAATACAGTCAAGTTTTTATTCCGCTTCTATACTTTGGTCTTTTGTTACCATTATATAAATATTTGAAATTTTTACACCCACTCCAACATACCTTCTGAGTGTGTTTGGACTGGACGTTTTATTGTTCAAATTTTTAGTAAGGAGGTGTTTTCACTTCTTTATAGCATGGTATCAGAGCCCATGGTAGTCGGAATCTGACTATTTCAATTTTGTCTCCCTATAGAACCCTTGACTTTTCTGGATAGCTCTAAGTGAGATGTTGACTATAGATTGGATCTATGATGATCATTTATGTAATAAGGTTTGGTTTGAGGACAAAATTAGGTTATGAGAAGACCCTAATATGGAAAAGTTGTGACTTGGTTTTCGCTTTGAATTTTGGCCAACTATTTGTTTTCACCTCGCAATGTTTCTTATCTCCAAAAATTATTACACTACTATATGTACAAAATTTTTCTAGATTTCATCGAATTTTTCTGAACTAAGTCACAATGATAGTGATATGAGAAGTTTTGGTAGTAAAACCCTAAACCTAGCTCTAAACCTAGTTTTGACTTTGGAAGTTGTGACTAGAAATGATATAAAGGTGTAGTTGACCTACCCTATGACTTTTTGGATGATCATGTAGGGTTGATAGGTTAGAGACACGAGGACCCAAAGCTCAGCCCTAGATGGTGACTTTAGTTGGATACATGAGAAATATTAATCTCTAAAAACTTTCATAACTAAGAGATGTGGGTAGCTCTAAAAAAGTTGTTTAGTTTGACTTGTTAGGTTGAACCCTTTAAGGGGTGGATAATAGTTAATAGTTGATGTTTGGATCAATAGATTTTGAGGATGAAATCCTTTTGAGGGGTGGAGTGTTGTAACATATCGAATCTTGGACCCTACCCTAGAAGTTTAACCTTATGCTCTTAGCCAAACAAGGATGAGGTCAGAGTGATCCTAATAATCAAATATATGAATAATGTATGCATAATGAGGTTAATGGGCCAGATAAAAAAACCTATGTAATAAATTCTTAAAAGTGGAAATAAACTCCAAATTCGTAATCTATACATAAAAATAAGTTTACATGTCAATTTTCATTTAATTTTGACTACCTTGAAATAATATGGTAAGTTAAGAGACAGAAATTGCCTAAAAGGTGTAATTAATAAATAAATATAATTCATGACTCCAAAAGAGGAAAATGATCTTATATTCATGATCTACATAATAAATATAGCCTTTGGGTAATTTTTTATCCAATTTGGAGAAAGTTTGCTTAAAAGGTAAAATCAGGAGAGAGAAAGTGTGTAGAACCTTCAAAATATTAAATAAATATTCAAACAACTCTAATATGTAAAATTGATGGAAAATTCGTATCTAGCACATTAAATATGACTTGTGGGTCAAGTTTCATAAAATTTGGATAATCCTAAAGCCATTAATGAAGGAGGAAAGAGAAATATGATTTGATTTGTTTAACCCATTAAAAGTTTCCAAAAGGCAAAACTAAGTGCATAATCGGAATCTACATGCCTTAATTGGCCTATGTGCAAAATTCCACTTAATTTAGATAATGTTTGAACCCCCAAATCAATAGAAAGAGAGAAAAAGGAAATAATGCATTCACACTTTATTAGTATCAGATTCGAAATTAGTATTTTGTCACACTGTCACCCATGGTTTCCCGATTCACAGATTTATGTACCCTTTGACTGTGACCATTGGATTTTGATCCAAGGGTAGGGAGCTTGTCTCCTACCTTGGGTCGGACTGTTATTCCACGGGCTATGGTAACCGTGATCTTTTCGCTGGATGATCTCCCTCTCCTCTCGATTTTTCTTCTCGTTTTCCTTTCCTAAGGTTTCCTCACCCGATTACATGCTGATCGAACCTTATTTATAGGGGGTTTCGTCACCCCTACCTCTCGATCGACAAGAGGGACTCTCCGCTCCCTTGTTTCTCACCCTTTGCTATCTTCTTAGCTTCATTTGGCTTTTAGACCTCTTAGAAATCTTCCCTCGTAACCACTAGACTCCCTATTTTCATTTTGCATCTCTGGTTCGGCCTCAGATGATTCTGAGGAAGACTCCCCTACTCCGCCAGTTGTTGTTGGCCTCCGCGAGGTCGCCTTTAGACTCCAAGGCTGTGTGAGACCCTCCGAAGGTTTATACCGATTCCTGGGAGTCTCGCAGGGTCCTCTACGTTCTCGTTCCGGTTGGATTCATGGTATTTCCCATTTCCCCCTTTTTACTTCTTCTCAGCTCTTGAGCCACAGTTTGGCAGACAATGTTTTACTGCTTCTTCGACTTGATCCTCTAGTTTCTCAGAGTCCTACGAACTCATTGGTCATATCGCCTATAAGATTTAGCACCTGGAGTCCTGATTTCAGTTTGATGCCATCGTGAGTTCATTGCTTTTGTCTCTTCTCGCGGTTTTGTGAAATCGAAGAAGATGACCAATGGTGATTGGTCTAGTCTGCATTCGTTTTTCTTTACCCTTTGTTTTGCAACCAGGGGCATAACGGTCTTTTAACCATGTTTTGTTTTGTTGTGGGATGAGTCAACATGGCCGCTGACAAGTCTTTGACCAGTGACTTGGCCACCTTCTATTGGGCCAAGTCACAGGACGGCCCACTCTCGCTCTCTCTCTCTATTTTAAATGATTTTTGGATTTTTCCTATTGGCCAATTTTTAAAATTTGATAACTAATTAGTTACTAATCAGAAAAATATAAATAAATAGTCGTTGGATTCAGAAAAATGCAAGATTCTAATGATTTTGGTTTTGTTGCCTGAATCTGATGTTTTAAAGGGGTGATTTAATGGATCTAATTAAATATGATAAAAATTGTATAATTCATAACTAATAAATTATAAGTCAGAAAAATATAATAAAATATGTCTTGAACTCAGGAAAATATAACCTAAAATATGGCATGGTTTTTATAACCTAATTCACTCATAATAAAAAGGTGGCTTTTAAGGTTTATGAAATCAATATAAATCTAACCCTAATTCCACATATATGCATAATAGGTTCTTTGGAAGCCTAGGCCTAGATCTAGTTGGACCTTGGATCGTTTGAATCTGATGTTGAGGTATGTTTGCATCCCCGATTATTCTTTTTGAGCAATAACCTATCTTTATTATTCTCTTGGTCCTATGGACAATAGCCTATACTCATTGCTCTTATCTTTTGATATCATGGTTCTAGTGAACTATCTTGTTTGTGATCATCTTGGACATCCTTTTGAATCTTTTTCTTATGCCTTAGTGCAAGTTGGACTTTTGATGATATATACCCACTGTGATGTGGTTTTTACTTGTTGATATATGCCCACTATGATGTGGATGTTTATATGTTTGTGTTGTCCATTGTGTGATGGCAACCTTGATAATTCTGACTATACTTTCTACTTGCCTCTACATTAAACATGCTATGTGATTCAGTAGCACTAGAGTAGTGTAAATTGCATTGGTTTTGTTTATAGCAGATGTGATATTTCTTGCTCTTTTTGGGACGGCAAAGAACCTCGTACCCAGGGCAAGATGTGTGATTCTTGGCCCATGTTTTTATATATATTTGGGAGATTGGCAGTATTCCTTTCTCTATCATGCTTCAGCTTTATGGGGGTTGACCACCAATTGTGTTTATATTGTTCTAGGGCTATGTTTATCTCACATGCATGCAGATTTGATGACGTTTGTGGGGTGTGTGCCCTACTACCTATCTACGTGCTTTTGTTGCACAAAATTTTATTGTTTGGTTTTAAGTCAAGTATCCCTTTTGTTATGATCTTTTCTTTTATGCCCGATTGGGTAGTCCTTATCTCTTGTATGGGAAGCCTTTTATTTTGATGTTCCTTAATCTTTATAAATTTCTCAATTTGCTTTTTAGTATGCACATACCAGCCTTTGCTGATGTCTCCTATTGTTTCTCTTTTGCTGGGGTATGCTTCCAACCCTAGGTGGAGGATATGGATGGCATGGCATGTTGACCTGGACTTAGTTTGTGTGATGAAGCTTGGAGACAATCTTGAGGTGGTTTAGATTTCCTCTACATGGATCCTTATGATGTAAGTTGTAACCCCTTTATTTTATAATTGAATATAGTCAAGTTTTTATTCCACTGCTATACTTTGGTCTTTTGTTACCATTATATAAAGATTTGAAAATTTTACACCTACTCCAACATACCTTCTGAGTGTGTTTGGACTGGATGTTTTATTGTTCAATTTTTTAGTAAGGAGGTGTTTTCACTTCTTTACAGCATCACATACACTTTTAATACCTAAAAAGAGAGAAGAGATTGTTGAAAATCAAAGAAATAGTGATTCAAGAAGATATGAATGATCATATATTAGAAAGAAAAAATCATAAATATTTTAAAAATGGGGTTGGAGAGCTTTTCCATTGTGCTCGACAATAATGTCAAAATTTTATGTGACTCTATTGCACAAACGAATTCAGTATGGGAGAAGAACCCTAGAGTTTAATCCTTATCAAATAACAATCAATTCGCCCTCAAGTTAACAAGTCAATCCTAGTGTAGATAAGGGTCAATCCAAAGAGACACCATGATTAAGAATCACTTCTAGACCAATCATTGAGAATAATATTTAAATCCAGTTATTAAGAGTGATTGTGTACTAAGGATGAAATTAAAGATTGCAAGGCAATTGATAAAACTAAGGTCTAATTTAATTTATAAGAAGTATTGGAATGGTTTCACTGTCACCACCTACTAGCCAATATAATTCTTACAACTTATTAAACTAGAACCAAGTACATTCACCTACTTACATATTGCCAACTCATAAGAAGCAAATTCTCCATGGGCTCGATGTATCATGACTTAGTCATCCTATAAGATACCTTCCATGGTTGTATCAAGGATCTTACACATCCATTCGGTAATCTAACCCTAAGTTTTTTGGTCTCTACACTTAGGGTTATATCAGACAATGCTAACAGAATGAGCAGTTTAGATAGCCAACAAAACTCAAATGGGAAGCAGACTAATCATATGAGAAACATCAAGTTTGAAAACAATGAGATAGTGTATGGGTGATGGAGCTACTTCCCATATCCCAACGAGAATGCCTACTCACTCATGTCTGGAGTAAGAATGTGGATACAAGGAGAACGAGAAGTATCTTTGAATGGGGGAGAAGGCAACAACTAGTGGTCTCTAGCTAGTGTAGTTTTCCCTGGCTTTGATGGTCAAAAGAACTTTGCTAGGATGATCTTCTTCATTGTCGTATCCTCCAGTCTCCTGTGTTGGAACCTTCCCTCCTTTGAGTGAGATTAGAATATATGATAGTAGGTTTGGCCTCCTCCTTTCATTATATATTTCTTTTGGACCGACAATTGTGATTTTACTGTAAAGAGTGAGATCCTAGAGGGGATACACTCCCTACTAAAATAAAAGGGCAACATCCCAAACCAAACACCAGCATAAATTTTCTCTCAAAAGGGGTGATAACCAATTTATTCAACATGAATGTATCATAACACCAAAGTAGCAGTGGAATATAAAGATGTATCAAACCATTACAAATCTTGTTATCATTACTAGACTTTCACCACACAGGGTGATATAAAGGAAAAATTAACTAAACATAGGACTAGCTAAGGATCACCTAACAACTTCAAGAAAGTCTCCCACAAGGTTTCAGTCAAACTTGTTGAGGTCCTGGTCCAACCTGGTTGTCTCCTCCTAAATCGAAATCTGGGGTTGCAAGTGTACCCCAGAAAAGGGGGAAAATAGATAACATTAGCAAAGGTTGGTATGTGCATACTAAAATAAAATTGAGAAATATATGGACTTAAGGGACTTCAAGTAAATAATGCTTCCCATAGAAGAGAAAAGAACTACCCAAGTGGATATCAAAAGAAATTATTTGAAATAAAAGGGATACTTGCAATTAAAACAATAAAATTGTGCCATACTAGCACATAAAAAGTATTATGGCACAAACCCCATAATCATCAACCTACATGCATGTGAGATAAACATAGCCCTAGAACAATATAAAGACAAAGGCAGCCAAGTATCACAAACTTAAAACCTGGTAGAGAATGATGTGTTGCCAAACTCCCAATATATATAAAAGTGGGCCTAGCCTCACAAACTTGAAACCCAGGTATGGGGCACCACCACCTCCATCTCAAAGACAATAACATGGGCATACTGCCCAAAAACCAACGCAATTACACTATTCTAGTGCTAATGAATCACATAACATGCTTAATGTAGAGGCAAGCATAAAGTATAGTCAAATTATACAGAGTTGCCATCATACTAATGGAAAACATAAACACCCACCATACAAGTGGGTAAAAGATATCACATATCATCAAACAATGTTCCAACATGAACAAGCATAAGATAGAGTCCAAGAGAATATCAAATCAGGTAGCATGATCATAAGATTGGTAACAAATAAAGTAGCTCACATGAACCATAATTTTCAAAAAACAAAAAGAGATAATGTGTACGCTAGTGTCCAAAGGATCAAGAGAAAGATAAAAGAATGGGTTATTGCTCAAAAGGAGTAATAGAAGATGCAAACATACCTTACTAAAGAATCTAAACAGTCCAAAGTCAGTCCTACCTATGATGCATATATGTAGAATTAGGATTAGGCTTACATTAATTATTCAAATTCCTAAAAATTGCCTTTTTAGTATTAGTGAATTCGGTTATCAAAACCATGCCATATTTTATATTATAATTTTTTAATTTCAAAACATATTTTACTTTATTTTCCTGACTTATAAATTATTAGTTATGAATTCTGCAAGTTATTACTTAGGAAAATTCATTAAAATCACCTTTTTAAAACATCAGATTTAGGGGGGGAAATTAACACCATTAGAAAGCTTATATATTTTTTTGAATTTATTGACTATTTATTTGTAATTTTTTTATTAGTAGATAATTTAGTATGAATTTTTTAAAATAGGTCAATTAGAGAAAACCATGTCAGCAATAAGTGTTGAGAGAAGAAAAGAGAGAGAGAGGGAGTGGGCCGCGCATCTGATTCGACCCAATAAGGCCTGGCCAACTCAATCGACCACTCAAACATGTTAGGAAAACTTGGTGTAAAGGCACGAAAATAAAATTGTTGTGAAAGTATGAAAATGTCCCTCTACGAAAAATGAAAAATGAGGAAAATAGGAGGGTATCACAGACAAAACACATAGATGAATCATGGCTTGAACCTGCTCTCACGTCATGGAAGAGACATCATGTAACATCCCTGACCTGGGTTATAAACTAACCCTAGATGTTTTGCCTAAATATGTAATTATATACTTGTGATTACTTCCTGGCATGTAATTAAGTTCCCCAGGAACATATACTTTCAATTTTTCCCTTTTAAAACAAAGTTGTAGTATTATTTTATAATGCAGGGACCTATGTGCAAATTACCCAGTTAAGGGGGTTTAACTTGCAATTTTCACAGGTTAAGATGTTCCTCTGATGATGAGACATCATGAGAGTGAAAATTATGAGGTATGATGGATTTCCCAAGCTTGGGCATCAAGATGCAGCTTGAGGAATAATCCTTGTGCTTAAAACCTTAATTTTGGAGTAAAGTGCAATTTACCCAAATTATGGGGTGAAAATTGTAAAATACACCATCTAGAACATCTTTTATGACTCTTGACATTAGTTAGAGTAAAAATGATGAAAGGGACACATGAATGAGTAATCAGATAAGGAAAATGGTCTTTGTGGTAAAAAATTCACCAAGTATGAGTGAGGAGACCTTTCATGTATGTACTCTAGTTGAAAGTTGGCTTCCTTTACCCTTAGATCTTGAGTTTTGATGAGCTTTGCTAAAATTTGGATGGATTGGACGTGCCATAGAAACAAAGAGGGACTTAGATGAGAATTCCATGTTTTAGAGGTCCTTATGATGGAAATAGCTTAAGGTATATAAGCCTTCACCCTTGTAAACTAAGTGAACATATCAATTGTCCTCTTCATTACTCATCTTCCTCAACCGACCAAGGAAAAGCTCTAGAGCTCAGGGAGACGACCAAGTAGTTCTAAGGTGAGAAGGAACCATCTTCTAGCTCGGATTCTTGGATGAATTCATCATATAAGGTTGGTTCTATGGTTAACTCACTTAGATTCTTTGTTCTAGCCGACCATCCCCATCTTTTCCTTGGAGAATCAACTCTGGATGACTTGTGGAGCTCAAGACTCCATTAGAGGCTTGAATCTTGGAATCTTGGAACTCTAGGAACAACGTTTGAGGCGGGTTTTATAACTCTAAACTCTTTGCTTTTTATGCATATCTTTGTTCTCGAAAAGTATACTTAGTTCTTCCTCTACCTCTCTTCTTCCTTGCACTTTTGCAAGCAAAACGGTGGAGTAACCAACCTGAACAGAGGTTGAATATGATGGGCGTGAATTCCTAGGTAGCTTTATCAACCGACCTTGGACCCTTTTGGTCCAAACGGTTGCAAACCGTTTAAGGTCAAACGGTCTCAAACCGTTTGATCTCAAACGATCTTGCAAGACCGTTTGGATCAAAACGGTCTCAAGACCATTTGATAGGGTTGACCAAGGGAAGACTATTTGAGGGTCTGTTGGTAACATATTCAATTTTATTCCTACAAAGAATCATAATCTAATTTCAAACCAATTAAGAGTTGAAGGCACTTTAACACCCTGAACCTAATCGGGCTGAAATTGCTGATTTCAAGTATAGATTTTGTTGAGTTTTGGGTTGAAGGACCCAAACGGTCTCAAGACCGTTTAGGGATTCATCAAAATGGTCTCAAGACCATTTGGTGACAACCCAAGACCGTTTTGAGGTCTAGGGTTGAGGTAATTGGATGGTTTGAGGGTCCAATTACAATAAGTTGAGGAATTGATAAAAATGCTGATTTAGACCTATTTAGGGTTCAACCCTTATCCAACCGACTTGGTTTTTGGTCAAACTTTGGGAAAACGGTCTCAAGACCATTTGGAGGTCATCCAAACGATCTCAAGACCGTTTGGGCCAAGTTTGGGCCCAATTGGAGGTCAATTGATAGGTTCAACCTTGATTTGATTCACATTGTTGAACATTGATGATTATTCGATTGAAACCCTAATTGAGATTGGATTTAACCTTAATTGGCTTTAAATTGAGGGTCAATTTGGTGTCCAATTGATTAAGGCTCATCCTAATTAACTCAATTTGTAAGTGGTTTACATGTATTTGGATAACTGAGGGCTTCAACATACATAACCATAATCGTTTGTAACTTTTGAACCATGTTTGAGGTCCAAACGGTCTCAAGACCATTTGGGGCCAAACGGTCTCAAGACCGTTTGGGCTCAAACGATCTCAAGGTCGTTTGGACCAATCGATCTCAAGTCATTTTGATCAAACGGTTTCAAACTGCATAAGCACCAAACGGTTTGGAAGTCAACCTTCCCAAACGGTCAACACACCCAAACGGTCTCAAGACCGTTTGAGTGCAAACGGTCTCAAGACCGTTTGGTGGTTGAAGGTTGAAACCGTTTGAAGGTTTTCAAGGTTGTTTGTACTTGATCAATTGAAGGTGAAATTGGTTCAATGGTGATATGATCTAAACCCTAATGGTAACCTAGGACATTAAGGGACTAAGTGACTAATGAATTGACCCATAATAATGATCAATGGGTAATTTACCAAAATGCCCTTGAGAGGTTCAATTGAGTAATACCTTGTTCTAATCAAACCCTAATCACTTGATAGTGGTGATTTGGCTTATGATAGTCAATGAGGACTTAACCCAACCTAATCTAAAGTGGTGTAATCACTATCTACTAGTAAGAGGAGAGAGAAAGTACCATTTATGGTGGAAAGTCAAGTAAAGTACCTTCAAAACATATGAATGTGCATGATTAGGGTATGATCCACCTATGTGAGATCATGGAAACCCTAATTATGATAATTGATGAATCTTAATATTATCTGAGGGATTTAATGATGATGTTTCTCATACATGATGATGTTATGAGTTCATTTCACCATGAGGTGAATAGTAAACCCTAATTCTAGGGTGATGACATGTAATGTGAATAGTAAACCCTAATTGATGAAAATGAGGGAACCTAACTCTTGTAAGAGTAGGAAGGTACAACTTATTTAAAATGAATTGTTTACTATTATCAGTTGAATTGACCATTCAAGTTCTTATGGGAAGATAATCATACCCATGTAAGGATGATGATACCATATTCATTGAAAGCATGTTATTAGCTTTATGAATAGTGAAATACCCTGTTGCCTAGTAAGTGGCATCTAATGAGATTGCTAGGCTGCGAGAGCCATGAGTATCATCAAAGTCATGCTTAACAGATGATTTGTGATGAGGTGATTGAGAAATGATAATTGATGTGAGTTAGACTTGTTACATTTAAGTATTCTACTTTCATAACTGCTATGCTAATTATTAATGTTTGAGAACATGTATGATGTTAAAAGAATACTGAAATGTACCTAAATAATCAAGTATAATCATACCATGCAAAGCCCTGATCATAGATCCATCATTGTCAGAAAGCAAAATGATGGTGAAATAGGTTTTTCTAAGGGAACTCCTGGATCACATACTTTTGAGTATGTGGGGAAATATGGATGTGTAAATCCTTACATCCTAGTGTAGGAATTGATGTAGATGTATCTTAATCCATCAACCCTTCGCTATATGTTTATGCTGCAACACAATTCTCTCAAGGAAATCCTTCTACCGCATCGATCAAAGATAAACAAGAAATCTCTCGATGACAAAGAGAGTACAGAATGCCATTATAACTCTAAAAATAGCGAAGTACCAGATTACCCTGGTGAGCTATATTAGCAGAGACACAAGATGTTCTGCAAGTTATCCTCACTCTGACTGAGGAAGATGAGGTCATAAGAATCCGGCTCTTTTGATGACCTAGGTATGATACCGATGCGACTTAACAAGTGATTGGTTGGAGTATGAGCGGTATACCTCATCTCCGTAGGGCATAATAATGTTTGTAAAACATAATCAACAAGCATAGTATATTTGTTAGGATTAACTATGAGATACTTGATTGATGTTACACTGTATAGTACATAGGTTCTTCATATTTCTTAAATGATGAACTTCTGCTCACTACCAAACTGTTGTTGAATACTTTGAGAGCTTTTATTGCTTATGGTATTCTTTGAATTGCTATATAAAGCTTCTAGTGGAGAGTTATATCTCCCGCTGGGACAATTATTTAAAATTGTCTCACCCCGTAGACTTCAAATTTTTAGGTGGTCGTCGAAGACGGAGAAATCAGCCTACAGGTGACCAAATCCAGCAGCAGCAGCACCAGGAGCAGCAGTGAATCTCAGGTGGAGATACTGACTGCTGAGTCATGTTGTTAGATAGTCCTATGCCGTCTCTGTACTCTCAGGTCCTAGGAGTTATTGGTCTGAGATTTTGGTTTGACTCTTGAGATTCTGTATCATGATGTGTATAATTACTCAAGAAGTAATTATCAGAGATGTAAACAGTTTATTCCCTTTTTATGGAAGAAGTTTTATGGTTTCAAGCTCTTATCTCAAAAAGTTTTTAATTTCCCGTGATTTTGTCTTCCGCTATTAATCAAATGCTTCCGTTGAGTTTAAATTGTGTTTATATCGTGGTTTGGAGATCGGAGCCCACAATTAAGTGGTATCAAAGCTCTAGGTTTGCTGAGTCTACAGAGACATAGGACTTAGGATGTCGAGTCTATCCTTAGTGTTTCTTCCTTATCTAATAGAATCTTCTGCTCCTCAGGAGAAGAAGATATATAAGGATGTCTGAGCCACATGAGGAGTACGTGGCAGAGAGTAGTGTTGTTGCACTTCGGGAAGGTGCAAGGGTCCCAGAAATAGAATAGCCTGTACCTGAGCTACCTAGGGAGCCACCACAGTTTGACCCAGCCGATATGGACAACCCAGCTGTTCAAACAATGTTCGGGCAGTTTATGACTGCCATGATACACATCACCGACAGGATGCCTATGTCTGCACCTAGGGCACCTGTCCATCCTGAATGACAAGGTATCGGTAAGACGTTCGAGCGGCTTCGTCGTGTCGGAGCTACCGAATACTTTGGGACAGCTGACCCCACAGATGTCGATCTGTGGTTAACCGAGTTGGAGAAAGCCTTCAGAATCTTGAACATCCCTGAAGTTGAGAAGGTCAGACACGCTGTCTATCTTCTCAAAGGAAGCGCTGGTCACTGGTGGACAATGGAAGAGCAGAAGAGACCTAGAATAGAGATCTCGTGGGAAGACTTTCGTCAGGAATTTGTCCACAGATATTTTCCAAAGACCTTCCTGGACGAAAAGATCTCTCAGTTTGAGAGACTGAGGCAGGGCATGATGAACATTAGCGAGTATGAAGCTAAGTTCATGGAGCTGTTGCGGTTCTGTCCGCACATGGCTGCCACAGAAGAAGAAAGGATCAGAAGGTTTGAGAAGGGTTTGAATGCCAACATGACTACTCTAGTGTCTGCTCTAGAAAAACGGGAGAGGTTCGCTACCTTCGTTGAGTCAGTCTGAAGGATAGAGAGATCTGTAGTCGAGAAAAGGCAAACCCAAAAGAGATATCTGCAATTCTAGGGTTCTTCATCTAGAGACTTTAAGAAGCCTAGATTCTCTGCACCTACACCTCCACCACCCAGATCTAGCTCTCAGACTCAGTGGTATCCAAGTAGAGGTAGAGGACGAGGACAACCACCTCAAGAGACTCAGAGTTCTGCATCAATGTCGGTTACTAGACCACCAAGACCACAACAACTGGAAAGAAGTTGCTACAACTGTGGAAAGGTGGGGCATTTGATGAAAGGACTGCCGATCTAAGCCTGTCAGTACGACACAGCCTCTAAGACAAGGTCAACAGGAATCACAGAGAAGGCAATCTCAAGGAGCAGCTCGAGGACGTGGACAAGCGTCCCAAGCTGGATCATCTGCACCAACTCAACCCCATGCGACAGCAAGGTTCTATGTTATGAACCCACCAGAAGTAGTGGTCAATCCACGGGTTGTGGCAGGTCAGATGGAACTTTTATATTCTGATATGTCTAAATCATGTGTTATATCTGTTGTGATTGACCCAGGTGCTACGCACTCTTTTATCACTCGAAGAGTGATTCATAACTGTAATATGACAGTCAGTCATAGGGCAGATAGTTTGTTTTGGGAGACTCCGTTGAGTGGGTCTACTGTTTTGCAGGAGGTATGCTCTCCCTGCATCCTCTTCTTTTCTGATCATCACATTCAAGTGGATCTTATGCCACTTGATATGCAAGGGTTTGATATAATCCTTAGGATGGATACCTTAGAAAAGTATCGAGTTGTCTGGGATTGTGAGTCCAAGTTGGTTGTATTTGCTGATGAAAGCAACACATGGATCTTTCAAGGAGAAAGAAAGATTCCGCCCACCTGTCTTGTGTCAGCTATGGTTGTTGATAAGCTGATAAGGCAAGGATGTTATGCATTCTTAGCCCATGTGGTAGATGTTACCAAGGAGAGCCCCAACCCTACTGAAGTTCCTATAGTCAGGGAATTTGAAGATGTGTTTCCTGAAGAACTTCCTGGTATACCACCGCCTCGGGAAATTGATTTTGAAATCAATTTGGTCCCAGATACGAAACCCATAGCCCAGACACCATATAGGATGGCACCTGCCGAAATGGCAGAACTCAAGAAACAGCTTCAAGAGTTACTTGAGAAAGGTTTCATCCGATCAAGTACTTCACCTTGGGGTGCTCTGGTTTTGTTTGTTAAAAAGAAAGACGAGTCAATGCGGTTGTGCATTGACTATAGACAACTCAATAAAGTAACAATAAAGAATAAGTACCCTCTGCTGAGGATTGATGATCTTTTTGACCAGTTGCGTGGTGCAACAGTCTTTTCAAAGATAGACTTAAGATCTAGATATCATCAACTCCGCATTAAGGACAGTGACATATCTAAGTCTGCCTTTAGGACAAGATATGGTCACTATGAGTTCACGGTTATGTCGTTTGGACTAACCAATGCACCAGCTGCATTCATGGAACTCATGAATAGAGTCTTTCGACCTTTCCTTGATCAGTGTGTTGTCATCTTCATAGATGACATTCTGATTTATAGTAAGGATGTTCAGCAGCATGAGCAGCATATTTGCCAAGCTTTGACCTTACTAAGAAAACATAAGCTATACGCTAAGTTTAGCAAGTGTGAGTTCTGGTTATCAGAAGTATCTTTTCTTGGTCATGTGGTTTCTGCCTCGGGTATTCGTGTTGACCCTAAAAAGGTAGAATTTGTTCTACAGTGGGAACAACCGAAGACACCGATGGAGATTTGAAGTTTCTTAGGGTTAGCTGGTTACTATCGAAGGTTTATTAAGAATTTCGGTTCTATAGCCTTACCCTTGACCAAGTTAACCGGAAAGATGTTCCTTTTTCCTGGAGTGATAAGTGTCAACAGTCTTTTCAGCTGTTGAAGGAGAGGTTGACAAGTGCACATGTGCTTGTGCTACCCGAGCAAGGAAAAGGATATATAGTATTCTGTGATGCCTCCAAGAATGGACTCGGATGTGTGTTGATGCAGGATAAACAAGTGATTTCTTTTGCTTCCCGACAGCTTAAGAAACACGAGGAGAATTATCCGACACACGATCTGGAGTTAGCGGTCGTGGTTCATGCCTTGAAGATCTGGAGACATTATCTCTACGGAGAAACCTTCCAGATTTTCACAGACCATAAGAATCTTAAGTATATCTTCTCTCAGCATGAGCTTAACATGAGGCAACGTCGCTGGATGGAGTTAATCAAGGACTGCGACTATACAATTGATTACCATCCAGGGAAGGCCAATGTGGTTGCAGATGCTTTGAGTAGGAAATCAGCAACATCAACCATGGATAGAGCACAACTAAGTTCCTTAGTATGCTCTAGAAGAGATATGCTTATCTCTTTAAGGCAAGACAATGTGCAGTTAAAGGTGTCATTGTTAGCCGGTTTGTTAGCTGAGATGCATATTAAACCTACCCTAAGAGAGTAGATAAAGGAGGCACAACAAGTTGATGATGCAGTTCCACAGATCAGATCTTAGTATGGTGATGAGAAGCGAGATGGTTTCCATGATTCAGATGATCAAGTGGCATGCTATCATGGGAGGATGATAGTACCATATGTGGATAACCTGAGGAAGTTAATCCTGGAAGAAGCTCATTCTTCGATGTACACTATGCATCCAGGGAGCACCAAGATGTATCGAAACTTGAAAGATATGTATTGGTGGCCTGGGATGAAGAAGGATGTAGCTGAGTTTGTTCTGAAGTGTCCTGTGTGTCAACAAGTTAAGGCTAAACACCAGAAGCCTACAGGAACAATGCAACCTTTACCCATACCACAGTGGAAGTGGGACCATGTAACCATGGACTTTGTTGTTGCCCTACCCAGGACAAGCAAAGGACATGATTCCATTTGGGTAGTTGTTGATAGGTTGACAAAGACAACGCATTTCTTACCTGTCAAAACAACCTACTCTGCTGAAAGGTTATCACAGTTGTATGTCCAAGAGATAGTGCGTTTGCACGGAGTTCCTGTCACTATAGTTTCTGACAGAGGTCCCCAGTTTACAAGTCATTTTTGGGAGAAGTTACACAGAGCTTTAGGTACCAAGTTAAGGTTTAGTATAGCCTTTCATCCACAGAGTGATGGACAGTCGGAAAGGACTATACAGACCTTGGAAGACCTGTTGAGAGCATGTGTTCTCCAGTTTACCGGAAGTTGGGATCTACACCTAAGCTTGATAGAGTTTGCCTATAACAATAGCTATCAACATAGTATTGATATGGCACCATATGAAGCTCTGTATGGTAGACGTTGTAGATCACCCTTATGTTGGTATGAGACTGGTGACCATCAGTTGTTGGGACTTGATCTTGTGCAGCAGACTACAGAGAAGATCAAAGTTATACAACAACAGCTTAAGGCTGCGCAGGATAGACAGAAGTCTTATGCCGACAAACGTCATAAACCCTTAGAGTTCCAGGTTGGAGACAAAGTGTATCTTAAGGTCTCACCTTGGAAAGGAGTCCTTCGTTTTGGAAGGAAGGGAAAGTTAGCTCCTAGATTTATGGGGCCTTATCCAATCATTGAACGAGTTGGAAAAGTAGCCTATATACTAAAGTTACCTCCAGAGTTGCAAAAGCTACACCCTGTGTTCCACATTTCTATGCTGAGGAAATGTCACCCTGACACCGAGTCAGTTCTACAACCTATGGAAGTAGAATTGAATGAAGATATAACTTATGAGTAAGGACATGTGTCAATCCTTGATAATAGAATTAAAAAGCTAAAGAAGAAAGATATAAACCTTGTGAAAGTCCTATGGAATCATCGTGGTGTCAAAGAAGCCACATGGGAACTAGAGGATGAGATGAGAAGGAAATACCCTGCTCTTTTCTCCTAATATGTTTTATCGATTTTGGGGACGAAATCCTTGTAAGGGGTGGATAATTTGTAACATCCCTGACCTGGGTTATAAACTAACCCTAGATGTTTTGCCTAAATATGTAATTATATACTTGTGATTACTTCCTGGCATGTAATTAAGTTCCCCAGGAACATATACTTTCAATTTTGCCCTTTTAAAACAAAGTTGTAGTATTATTTTATAATGCAGGGACCTATGTGCAAATTACCCATTTAAGGGGGTTTAACTTGCAATTTTCACATGTTAAGATGTTACTATGATGATGAGACATCATGAGAGTGAAAATGATGAGGTATGATGGAATTCCCAAGCTTGGGCATCAAGATGCAGCTTGAGGAATAATCCTTGTGCTTAAAACCTTAATTTTGGAGTAAAGTGCAATTTACCCAAATTATGGGGTGCAAATTGTAAAATACACCATCTAGAACATCTTTTATGACTCTTGACATTAGTTAGAGTAAAAATGATGAAAGGGACACATGAATGAGTAATCAGATAAGGAAAATGGTCTTTGTGGTAAAAAATTCACTAAGTATGAGTGAGGAGACCTTTCATGTATGGACTCTAGTTTGAAGTTGGCTTCCTTTACCCTTAGATCTTGAGTTTTGATGAGCTTTGCTAAAGTTTGGATGGCTTGGACGTGCCATAGAAACAGAGAGGGACTTAGATGAGAATTCCATGTTTAAGAGGTCCTTATGATGGAAATAGCTTAAGGTATATAAGCCTTCACCCTTGTAAACTAAGTGAACGTATCACTTGTCCTCTTCATTTCTCATCTTCCTCAACCGACCAAGGCAAAGCTCTAGAGCTCAGGGAGATGACCAAGTAGTTATAAGGTGAGAAGGAACCATCTTCTAGCTCAGATTCTTGGATGAATTCATCATATAAGGTTGGTTCTATGGTTAACTCACTTAGATTCTTTGTTCTAGCCGACCATCCCCATCTTTTCCTTAGAGAATCAACTCTGGCCGACTTGTGGAGCTCAAGACTCCATTAGAGGCTTGAATCTTGGAAGCTTGGAACTCTAGGAGGTGGGTTTTATAACTCTAAACTCTTTGCTTTTTATGCATATCTTTGTTCTCGCAAAGTATACTTAGTTCTTCTTCTACCTCTCTTCTTCCTTGCACTTTTGCAAGCAAAACGGTGGAGTAACCAACCTGAACAGAGGTTGAAGATGATGGGCATGAATTCCTAGGTAGCTTTATCAATCGACCTTGGACCCTTTTGGTCCAAACGGTTGCAAACCGTTTAAGGTCAAACGGTCTCAAACCATTTGATCTCAAACGATCTTGCAAGACCGTTTGGATCAAAACGGTCTCAAGACCATTTGATAGGGTTGACCAAGGGAAGAACATTTGAGGGTCTGTTGGTAACATATTGAATTTTATTCCTACAAAGAATCATAATCTAATTTCAAACCAATTAAGAGTTGAAGTCACTTCAACACCCTAAACCTAATCGGGCTGAAATTGCTGATTTCAAGTATAGATTTTGTTGAGTTTTGGGTTGAAGGACCCAAACGGTCTCAAGGCCATTTGGGGATTCATCCAAACGGTCTCAAGACCGTTTGGTGACAACCCAAGACCGTTTGGAGGTCTAGGGTTGAGGTAATTGGATGGTTTGAGGGTCCAATTACAATAAGTTGAGGAATTGATAAAAATGCTGATTTAGACCTATTTAGGGTTCAACCCTTAACCAACCGACTTGGTTTTTGGTCAAACTTTGGGAAAACGGTCTCAAGACCGTTTGGAGGTCATCCAAACGGTCTCAAGACCGTTTGGGCCAAGTTTGGGCCCAATTGGAGGTCAATTTATAGGTTCAACCTTGATTTGATTCACATTGTTGAACATTGATGATTATTCGATTGAAACCCTAATTGAGATTGGATTTAACCTTAATTGGCTTTCAATTGAGGGTCAATTTGGTGTCCAATTGATTAAGGTTCATCCTAATTAACTCAATTTGTAAGTGGTTTACATGGATTTGGATAACTGAGGGCTTCAACATACATAACCATAATCGTTTGTAACTTTTGAACCATGTTTGAGGTCCAAACGGTCTCAAGAACGTTTGAGGCCAAACGGTCTCAAGACCATTTGGGCTCAAACGATCTCAAGGTAGTTTGGACCAATCGATCTCAAGTCATTTTCATCAAACATTTTCAAACTGCATAAGCACCAAACGGTTTGGAAGTCAACCTTCCCAAACGGTCAACACACCCAAACGGTCTCAAGACCGTTTGGTGGTTGAAGGTTGAAACCGTTTGAAGGTTTTCAAGGTTGTTTGTACTTGATCAATTGAAGGTGAAATTGGTTCAATGGTGATATGATCTAAACCCTAATGGTAACCTAGGACATTAAGGGACTAAGTGACTAATGAATTGACCCATTATAATGATCAATGGGCAATTTACCAAAATGCCCTTGAGAGGTTCAATTGAGTAATACCTTGTTCTAATCAAACCCTAATCACTTGATAGTGGTGATTTGGCTTATGATAGTCAATGAGGACTTAACCCAACCTAATATAAAGTGGTGTAATCACTATCTACTAGTAAGAGGAGAGAGAAAGTACCATTTATGGTGGAAAGTCAAGTAAAGTACCTTCAAAACATATGAATGTGCATGATTAGGGTATGATCCACCTATGTGAGATCATGGAAACCCTAATTGTGATAATTGATGAATCTTAATATTATATGAGGGCTTTAATGATGATGTTTCTCATACATGATGATGATATGAGTTCATTTCACCATGAGGTGAATAGTAAACCCTAATTCTAGGGTGATGACATGTAATGTGAATAGTAAACCCCGAATTGATGAAAATCAGGGAACCTAACTCTTGTAAGAGTAGGAAGGTACAACTTCTTTAAAATGAATTGTTTACTGTTATCAGTTGAATTGACCATGCAGGTTCTTATGGGAAGATAATCATACACAGGTAAGGATGATGATACCATATTCATTGAAAGCATGTTATTAGCTTTATGAATAGTGAAATACCCTGTTTCCTAGTAAGTGGCATCTAATGAGATTGCTAGGCTGTGAGACCCATGAGTATCATCAAAGGCATGATTAACATATGATTTGTGATGAGATGATTGAGAAATGATAATTGATGTGAGTTAGACATGTTACATTTAAGTATTCTACTTTCATAACTGCTATGCTAATGATTAATGTTTGAGAACATGTATGATGTTAAAAGAATACTGAAATGTACCTAAATAATCAAGTATAATCATACCATGAAAAGCCCTGATCATAGATCCATCATTGTCAGAAAGCAAAATGATGGTGAAACAGGTTTTCTTAAGGGAACTCCTAGATCACATACTTTTGAGTATGTGGGGAAATATGGATGTGTAAATCCTTACATCCTAGTGTAGGAATTGATGTATATGTATCTTAATCCATCAACTCTTCGCTATATGTTTATGCTGCAACACAATTCTCTCAAGGAAATCCTTATACCGCATCGATCAGAGATAAACAAGAAATCTCTCGATGACGAAGAGAGTACAGAATGCCATTGTAACTCTAAAAATAGCGAAGTACCAGATTACCCTGGTGAGCTATATTAGCAGAGACACAAGATGTTCTGCAAGTTATCCTCACTCTGACTGAGGAAGATGAGGTCATAAGAATCCGGATCTTTTGATGACCTAGGTATGATACTGATGCGACTTAACAAGTGATCGGTTGGAGTATGAGCGGTATACCTCATCTCCGCAGGGCATAATAATGTTTGTAAAACATAATCAACAAGCATAGTATATCTATTAGGATTAACTACGAGATACTTGATTGATGTTACACTGTATAGTACATAGGTTCTTCATATTTCTTAAATGATGAACTTCTTCTCACTACCAAACTGTTGTTGAATACTTTGAGAGCTTTTATTGCTTATGATATTCTTTGAATTGATATATAAAGCTTCTAGTGGAGAGTTATATCTCCCGCTGGGACAATTATTTAAAATTGTCTCACCCCGTAGACTTCAACTTTTTAGGTGGTCGTCGAAGACGGAGAAACCAGCCTACAGGTGACCAAAGCCAGCAACAGCAACACCAGGAGCAGCAGTGAATCTCAGGTGGAGATACTGACTGCTGAGTCATGTTGTTAGATAGTCCTATGCCGTCTCTGTACTCTCAGGTCCTAGGAGTTATTGGTCTGAGATTTTGGTTTGACTCTTGAGATTTTGTATCATGATGTGTATAATTACTCAAGAAGTAATTATCAGAGATGTAAACAGTTTATTCCCTTTTTATGGAAGAAGTTTTATGGTTTCAAGCTCTTATCTCAAAAAGTTTTTAATTTCCCATGATTTTGTCTTCCCCTGTTAATCAAATGCTTCCGCTGAGTTTAAATTGTGTTTATATCGTGGTTTGGAGATCGGAGCCCACACATCAAGACCACAAATCACCTAGGAAACATCTCTATCATCATCGTCAAAGTGTCACGAATCTATGAAGCCCAAGAACAGGAAACTCTCACTACCAGGGTCTGAAAACACTCCTCCACCATGTCTGGAATAGATACCAAATTTGAACATCTCGAAACCTCAAATTCTCAGTAAATGAAGACCATAGGGACGATTGTTAAAGAAATTCAAAGACAAGCTCATGATTCTCAGGTTTGAGGGATACGAGATAGCCAAAACAAAACTATGTTTATGGAGCTTTGTCAATAGTTGCAGGACACGACGATCAAAAGCAACCCAAGGTATAACGAGTGGAGGGAGAAACAACAACCAAGGTTTAGGGAAGCTCACTGAATTTTCAATTTGATCAGAGACGACAGAGAAAGTTGGGACGAAGCCAAGGTCACTAGAGATCAAGAACGAATATGTCACGGGGCTCGTAGGCAACAACCGTCTAAGTGAGGACAGAAGAGAGTTGCAAGGATGTTGGGGAAGGTTTCTGGGCATTTGCATGAAGACGAAATGTGGTGGACGAGTGTCTGTGAAAAATGAGGGAGAAGGTGGATTTGGGCGTTCCTATATAAAGGGTGTTAGGGCTCAAGTTGAGGATCAAAAGATGCACAATCTAAAAAGGAATGTGTAGGAGTAAAAATCTCGATAAAAAGTTGTGTGTAGGTCAAGAAATCACGACTAGAAGATTGTGTGTGTACATGTCCTATTTCCCAATTCAAAGAGAGGTAGAGGATGGACTCCAGACCGTCTGATTGAAAAATCAACGACTCAGATCTACGTGCGCATCAGCCAAAAAAGAAAATACCTGTGACAAATTAAATGTTTCCTAATTGAATTCGAATAAAGTGGGACATTAATAATTTCTCTTTATCTATCTCCTTATTTGAGGGTGCAAACAAACTGCAAATTAGATGAAATTTGCCACCTAACCTAATATGAATATGTAAAATCCGAATTTGCAATTAGATTTTTCTTTTAAATACTTTTGATTCATTAAATTGGCCAATCTCATTTTCTCTTTCTTCATGCATTAATGGATCTAGGATTCTCAAACTTCACCCACAAGTCACATTAGATATGTTGGATATCCATCCTTGGCATCCCAAACCTAGGATTCTGGGGTGTCTCATAACCAAGCTGGTTGTCAATAGATGAGTTATCTCCTGACATGAGGGCTTTTCCTACTCAAGGCAAGGGTACTAGGTGTAAGCAACCTATGAAAAAGATAAACATCCTAAGGGAGATAGTGACATAACTGATAAGAGTTGGCTCTGATACACTATTGTAAAGAGTCAGATGTCAAAGGAGATCCACTCCCTACTGAAATAAAAATGCAACATCCCAAACCAAACACCAACATAATTTTTTTTCTATAAAAATGGATGATAATCAATTTATTCAACATGAATGTATCATAACACCAAAGTAGCAGTGGAATATAAAGATGTATCTAAGCATTACAAAGTGTGTTATCATTACTAGACTTTCACCATGCATGGTGATATAAAGGAAAATCTAACTAAACATAGGACTAACTAAAAATCACCTAACAACTTCAAGAAAGTATCCCACAAGGTTTCAGTCAAACTTGTTGAGGTCCTGGTCCAACCTGATTGTTTCATCCTTGACCTAAATATGGGGTTGGAAGCGTACCCCAACAAAAGGGGAAAAATAGATAACATCAACAAAGTATGATATGTTCATACTAAAATAAAATTGAGCAATATATATAGTTAAGGGACTTCAAGTAAAGAATGATTCCCATAGAAGAGAAAAGGGATACTTTACACTAAAACAATAAAATTATTTGCAATAAAAGGGATACTTGCCGCTGAAACAATAAAATTATGCCATGCTAGCACATATAAAAAGTATTATGGCACACACCCCATAATCATCAACATGCATGCATGTGAGATAAACATAGCCCTAGAATAATATAAAGACAAAGGTGGTCAAGTCTCACAAACTTAAAACTTGATAGAGAATGGCGTACTGCCAAACTCACAATATATATAAAAGTGGGCCGCGCCTCACAAACATGAAACACGGGTACGGGGCACCACCACCTCCATCCCAAAGATAATAATAGGGGCATACTGCCCAAAAACCAATGCAATTACACTACTATAATGCTACTAAATCACATAACATAGAGTCAAGTAGAAAGTATTGTCAGATTATACAGAGTTGCCATAATACTAATGGACAACATAAACATCCACCATACAAGAGGGCAAAAGATGTCACATACCATAAAATTGTGTTCCAAAATGAACCAAACATAAGATAAAGTCCAAGAGAATATCAAATCAAATAGCATGATAATAAGATCAGTAACGAATAAAGTAGTTCACATGAACCATACTTTTTTCAAAAGAAAAAGAGACAATGTGTAGGCTAGTGTCCAAAGGACCAAGAGAAAGATAAAAATATGTTATTTCTCATAAGAAATAATAGGGGATGCAAACATACCTTACTAAAGAATCTAAACAGTCCAAAGTCAGTCCTAGATCCAAGCCTAAGTCTCTAAAGCACCTATGATGCATATATGTAGAAATAGGGTTAGGTCTATATTAATTATTCAAAACTCTAAAAATTGCCATTTCAATATTAGTGAATTATCTTATTGAAGCAAAGCCATATTTTAGGTTATACTTTTCTTATTTCAAAACATATTTTACTTTATTTTTCTAACTTATAAATTATTAGTTATGAATTGTGCAAGTTATTACTTATTTAGGAAAATCCATTAAAATGACCTTTTTAAAACATCGGTTTTAGGCAACAAAATTAACACCATTAGAAAGCTTATATTTTTAGAATTTATGGCTATTTATTTGTAATTTCCTGATAAGTAGATAATTTATTGTGAATTATCAAAAATAGGCCAATCAGAGAAATCCATGTGAGCTATTGACGTGATATTTTGAACGCACTAACAAACTCACTCGGGGTTGAAATCCCCGAGCTTTTACCAAAACCAATGTGCAATAATACCACCCGCAAGCGAACGAGTCTTGTTGCAGTATAGTTAAGGATCGAACCCAAATGACAACATTTTAAAGAATTTTTGTCAGCCTAGTCTAGTTCGAGTTAAGGCTAATATTTAAAACGATTGGTTGATTTGAGGTTACTTAAACTAATTGCAAGAAAGAAAAAGATGAATTAAAGTTGGGTTTAGATCAATGATATGGAATCGCTGGGATGGTATCGAGTTTCACCACTACTACACACGCAAACACATTCAATCACAAAAAATCCAGGCAAGATATATCAATCCAAATAGAGTTGTTGCAGAACCCCCCATACGGGCATTAGGTTCGCGTAAGCATCACCTTAGGCATCAGATGTCTCATCACCAACTGGATCACTTACTTACGGCTCCGAAGATACAGAAATCCAACGAAGGTTGTGAGCCCCCTATACAGGCGTTAGGCACACAAAAGCGTCACCGAAGGCTAGATGGCTCGTCCCCTCGCGGATCATACACTTATGACTTCGAAGAAATCCCATTCTATTTCTAGTTTGGGAGTCAACCACATTAATCGATAAGCAAGCAGGTGATAGATTTACAAACTAACATCGACGATAAACAAAGACGATACAAAATCCAACTAAGGCTATGGTCCTCATGGAGGGATGTTTAGACCACAGAAGCATCACCGTAGGCTAGATATCTCGTCCCCTCACAGATCATACACTTACGACCTCAAGGAATCCTATTAGAAGCTCTCGTCAAGGAGTCGAACTTCGTAAACCGCCATTCTATCCCACATATAGAAGAGTTCGCAATATAGGAGAGATCAAGATGAAAGCAAGTAGATAATCAACTACGAACGTACCAATTAACAACGAAATATAAAGTTATTTACATTGCCATGGTGAGTTTAACAAAAGAACATGATTGCATGAGCAGTGGGGATAGTCCCCGCACCCCAACGAAAAGGTACTACTCACTCATGATGTGAGAAACAAGAAGAGTAAGAAAGAGAGAGAAATTTGCCATGAACTCAGTGCAGAAGGTAGTCGCAGCTCGGTGAAGAAGATACGGCCTTCTACGTCACGTCGGAGTAGATTTGGATGCGAACGGGAGTTGCCAAGACAGACCAGATAGTGTCCCTCGCTCTGTCTTCGTTCTCTCCTCAGCCTCCTTGGTTGCAACACGGGCAGTAGGTGGAATGAAACTAGCGCGGACAACACTGGATTTGGATCGGACCTGTGTACAGGCAGCCTGTCGGTGTCCCGAAACCGATCCTCAAGTGAGGACCCTTGGGGTCCTATTTATAGGCACAGATCTGTCCCTCATGCTATTGGTGTGAGTCTAAACGATTTACTAATGGTCCGGAGATATTTTTCCACCAAACGGTTTGTTGTATATAACCAAATAGTTTTGAATTTACATGCATGTATCCAAACGGTTTCATGCATATTCTCATTTGGTCTTCATGCATTTGCTTTATTAAACGATCTGCTAGCTCACTCAGTTTGCATGCAACCAACTCAAATGGTTTTGAATTATTTAAAGCAGCAAACGATCTTGAAGCTTTAACGGTCTTAAAATGCCGCTCATTCACTCTTCTGATTTCATGCAAACGGTCTCCATTGGATGAGGCCATTCGGTCTTCGTGTTACTTGATCAAATAGTTTACTGCTTGTTATTTTATTCACACCAAACAGTTTCATAACTTCATGCCCATTTGGTCTTCAAGCAGCAATTGGCCATGCGGTTTGCAGCTCATGCGATCTGCATGTTATTGTTGCCCACACGGTTTGGGCTCCTTGCTCATTCGGTTTGTCTAATCTGTTGTTCACCTCACGGTCTTCACGTGATTGTTGCTTTCGGTTTGCTACTTGCATGTGCATCCGATTTCATATTCCATATGGTTCTCACGTGAGCAGCTCAAACGGTCTTCATATTTATCCAATCAAATGGTCTTCATACTCCAGCAAATAATGATCTTCACGTGCGGGCATGCAGCAAACGATTTACGTTTTTCCATGCCATACAAACGGTCTGCGCAGCTTGCTCATTTGATCCTTCCATGCCATTCGGTCTTCATGTGGGATATTGCTCAAATGTTCTTGGATCCCAGCCATTATCAAACAGTTTTGTGTTGTTGTGGCCATATGGTCCGTAAACTGTTTGCTCATCAAACAATTTTGGTCGGCCTTTCATGCAAATGAGTAAATGGTCTCATCATTGCTGCCCATATGGTTTGGTAGATTTCTTCATTCGGTCTTCACATGCGGCATTTAAATGATCTCGCATGCGTGGTTGGTGAGGGCGGCGTGGCTGCTGGAGCAGTTTGCAGCACCGACGGAGGTGCTGGTTGCTGTTGCGATGGCGGAGACGGTGATGGGCACTGCAGTTTGTGGGTTGCTTACTCAAACGGTTTACATGCAACTACCCATACAGTTTTCACATGCAAATGGTCTTGGATCCCAGCCAATACTCCAAACGGTTTTGCTGCATACGTGACCATTCGGTCTACGCGGTTGATTGTCCAAACGGTCCTCGGCGCTGCTCGATCCCTCTCGGCCAAACAGTCTACGCGCATGTGGCCATTCGGTCTACGCATACGTTTTGCAATTCTGATGGACATACGGTCTTGTAGCAGGTGTCCATTTGGTCTTCCCGTATAGCTCAAATGGTCTTTGCGAGCATTCGGTCTTCGCATGCATTTGGTCTTCACGTGCATTCGGTCTTCGTGTGCATTCGGTCTTGAAATGGAACTGTCCATTTAGTCTTGAGACCGAATGGTTGAAACTAAATGGTGAGTTCATTTGGTCGAAACCCAGGGTGAATGAATGTGGGCCCCTAGCTAAATGCTCATCTTTATCAAGACCTGCATTAAATCAACATAAATTCAGTTAAATCCTTGATAATTGAATCAATTAAGTAATTATGTACATTATGATGCATTTTGATATTTAATGAGTGAAATTTGATATATTGAGTCCAAATGAGCCCAAGAAGGTAATTGAATTCCATGATGAATATACATTCATTAAAATACCTCGAACTTAAATGTTGCTCGTCCTCGAGTAACACAAAATCTGAAACAGTTGTCAAATGAATATTTTCAATTTGTGTGATTGCTTCATCTTCACATCATGAATATTTTCTTTCTTCTCAATATGACTCAGTATCTCATCCTCCTGAGACCACTAAACACATCTTACCATATCTTCGTTCCTGAGTTCGCTTTCCAATATCACTTCCTCCTCACTTTTTCCAACAACAAGCATGTCAAAGAGTTTTATAAGAATCCAGAGACTCCCGCAGAATAACAAGTATGCATTTGATCTGATGCTGGTGTTTTTTCATGATAGGGTAGGCATTCATTGTGCCATTAGGTCAAAGATGGAGTGAATGGTGGTATGGAGGGAAGAAATAAATCTCTCCTCTATTCGACTCGAGATTTTCTTTGTTTTGCAATTTCATTTATTGCATTTTTTTGTGCGAATCTCTCCTCTATTCGACCTGAGATTGCTTTTCTTTTTGTGTGCGCTTTGGCATCTTTTTATTTGCAAATCTCTCCTCTATTCGACTTGAGATTGCATTTTTGGTGGTACGCCCCTGTTTATTTGTTAGGGGTATGGAAGAAGCAGATATAGAGGGAAGTTGTGTGCCACCCCGAACTTAGGGTTTGGCACTATTTTGGATACTATTGTTTCTTTTTTATGGATGGAGGGGTACGAAGATGATAGAAGAAGTGTAGAAGAGAGTTCAGATCAGAATCCAACTTGATTTACAATTCAGTGCACCAGGTTGTTCTCTTTATCAAACTTTGCTCAAATAATGACTTGATGAGGATCCGGTGGGGATTCCATGCTATTGTTCCACAAATCAGTTAGGAAGCACGACGTGTTTGATCCCTATCAGTTTGGAAGACACTTATCATTTTTACAAAAGTATCATGATGTTAGGAATCATAAGCTTCACAGAATGATTTCAATCAAAAGGCTTATTTCAAAAAGTTGTCCTTTTGAGGATTTACTTCGAATAAGGAGGATATAATGATTCAAAATGCATAGCAGGTTAGTTAGTGACTTTTAATGAAACCAGGAAGCGTCAAAAATTCATCAAGTATTTGTTCCATTTCTTTGAAAAACATTAAAGAATTTTTGAAAATTTTGAATTTTTTTATCAAGAATGTGATAGTGAAAACTTAAGTATGAAAAGGATGGATGTAGGTGGAAAGTGAGGTACGTACCACCCACCCCCAACCTGAACTTAGAGATTTGTTCATCCTGAGCAAACCCTAAATCCAAGATGGAGGGGAAAATCATGCCAGAATGACCACCAGATGTCGTTGCGTTCCGATCAGCGTGCATCCTCTTATATGAAAATCTCAAAGGTAAAGAGCAATTAGATCTTAAAATAGCATCTTGCGATGCAAATTTTATTTAATGAAAAATTAACTATAAGGTAAAAACAAAATTGAAGAAATATTCTAATTTGAAAAGAAAAGTAAAACAAATTTATTGATCGGGTTGCCTCCCGACAAGCGCCTTTGTTTTACGTCGATGGCTCGACTGAATCCTTCAACTTCATGGTGGATCCTTTAGATTGGTGAGTTCCAGCATTGTTTCGGTGCCTATATCAATCGAGGTGAAATATCTCTTCAAGCGGTGACCATTTGCCATAAATTCGCCTGAATTTTCTCTCCATAAAGAGAAAGCACCATGTGGGGAGATGCTTTTGACAATGTAAGGTCCAGACCAGCGAGAACGGAGTTTTCCTAGGAATAACTTTAGTCTTAAGTTGAATAGAAGAACTTGGTCACCCACTTGTATGTCTTTTCTTTTTAAATGACCATCATGCCAAAGTTTGGTGTGTTCTTTGTAGATTCACGCATTCTCGTAAGCTGTCATCCTGAGTTCATCCAGGTCTTGAAGTTGCAGAATCCTGGCTTGGCCTGCTTTCTTCATGTCAAAATTCAATTGTTTAATTGCCCACCATGCCTTGTGTTCCAATTCGAATGGCAGGTGGCAAGCCTTTCCATATATTAGTCGGAAGGGTGTAGTCCCGAGGAGAGTTTTATAAACGGTTCGATAGGCCCATAATGCGTCGTTGATTTTTACTGACCAATCCTTTCGATTGCGGCCTACAATTTTTTTCCAAAATGGCCTTTAGTTGACGGTTAAAAACCTCTACCTGTCCACTCATTTGTGGATGGTAAGGCGAGACTACTTTATGTGTTACACCATATTTTCTCAGCAAAGCTTCAAAGCTTCTTTCAAGGAAGTGAGACCCTCTGTCAGATATCACGGTTCGTGGCACTCCAAAATGGGGGAAAATAATATCTTTGAATAATTTGATGACGGGTTTGGAATCACTAGTGACGGTTGGTATAGCTTCAACCCATTTTGAGACATAATCAACCGCTACTATGATGTAAGAAAATCCATAAGAAGATGGGAATGGCCCCATGTAGTCCACACCCCAAACATCAAATATTTCAATTTCTTGCCGCAACTTAAGTGACATCTCATCTCTCTTCGTAATGTTACTTGTTCTTTGACATTTTTCACATGATAGAACAAAGTTTTAGGAATCCTTGGATATGGTTGGCCAAAAGAATCCACATTGCAAAACCTTTATCGCAGTCTTCTTAGAACTCGTGTGGCCTCCAACTGGGCCAGAGTAGCAGTGCTCTAGAATGAGTTTGGTTTCTTACTTAGTGATACATCGTCTGTAAAGACCATCAGCACATAGTTTAAAGAGATATGGCTCATCCCAGTGATATTGCTTCACATCATGCATGAACTTCTTCAGTGCATTCCCGGTGCATTGAGGATGGATAACCCCAGCAGTAAGGTAGTTCACAAAATCCGAATACCATGGTATAGCTTCTGAGGCCTTCATTAGTTGATCATCCGGTAGGGAATCATTGATCAGAATCTTCTCAGTATCCAGAGTGTGGATGTGACTGAGGTGGTCTGCTATAGCAACCTTTTTTTCTCTTATCTCTAAATCAAATTCTTGTAATAGGAGGATCCATCTAATCAACATGGGTTTTGCATCTTTATTTGCCAGAAGGTAACGAATGGCAGCATGGTCTGTGTAGACAATGACCTTCGAACCAATTAGGTAGGATTTGAACTTTTCAAAGGCATACACGACTACTAGAAGTTCTTTCTCGGTAGTTGCATAATTCCTCTGGGCTTCATTGAGAGTTTTCGATGCATAATAGATCACGTAGTGTTTCTTCTCTATATATTGCCCTAAAACAGCGCCCACAACATAGTCATTGGCGTCGCACATAATTTCAAAAGGATGGTCCCAGTCGGGAGCTCTAATGATGGGGGTGGTTGTAAGAGCCTGCTTCAGTGTGTTGAAGCTTTTGACACATTCTTCGTTGAAATTGAAATCAGTATCCTTTAGTAATAGATTCGTCATTGGCTTCGTTATCTTGGAAAAGTCTTTTATGAATCTTCCGTAAAATCTTGCATGAAATAAGAAAGCACAAACTTATTTTACATTTGTTGGGATAGCCAGTTTAGTAATCACTTCAATCTTGGCTTTATCTACTTCAATTCCTCTATTGCTGACCCTATGGCCGAGGACAATGCCTTCCTTTACCATAAAGTGGCACTTTTCCCAATTCAGCACAAGATGTGCTTCTTCACAACGTTTGAGGACTAGGGAGAGGTGCTTTAGACATGAATCGAATGAATCTCCGTATACAGAAAAATCATCCATGAAAACCTCCATAATTGTTTCAGTAAGACCAACGAATATGGCAGCCATGCAACGTTGGAAAGTTGCGGGTGCATTACAGAGACCAAATGACATTCTTTTAAATGTGTATGTTCTGAATGGGTAGGTAAAAGTTGTTTTCTCTTGGTCATCTGGATGTATGGGTATTTGATAGAATCCAGATTAACCGTCAAGATAACAAAAATATTCTTGGTGAGCCAACCTTTCTAGGACTTGATCAAGGAAAGGCATTGGAAAATGATCTTTTCAAGTTGCCTTGTTTAATTTTCTATAATCAATGCACATCCTCCACCCTGTGACTGTTCGAGTGGGGATGAGTTCATTATTCTCATTCCGTATAACAGTTGTTCCACCTTTCTTTGGGACTACATGCACTGGGCTCACCCATGGTGAATCTGATATCGAATAGATTATTCCAGCTGTGAGTAGTTTAATGACATCGCGACAGACCACTTCCTTCATATTTGGATTCAATTTTCGTTGATGCTCAATAGTAGGCTTGTGATCTTCCATCATAGGGATCTTATGCATACACAATGCTTGACTAACCCCAGTCAGGTCACTCATTTTATAGCCAATGGCTTTCTTTATTTCCTTTAATTCCTTCAGGAGTTTATTTTCTTGTTCAGCTGTTAGATCGGAATTTATAATGACTCGGCAAACTTTGAGGTCGTCTAAAAACACGTACTTCAGTCCCTCGGGTAGGGGCTTCATTTCGGGAGCCTCTGGGTTTTCGCATGTTTCTTCTGTAGTTTCCATAGCTTTGAGTTCTTCACTAGTGGCTGCAACATCTTCTTTAGCAGAGTTGAGGGATTTGATGCAATCCTTTATTTGTTCGTCAATTAGTTCATCAACTGATGGGTTTGATAGAGCAAATTCTAAAGGATTGTCTGATTCATGATGCTCTTGAGTCAGAAGTGACATTTGCTCAATGCAGTCAATCAGATAGACTTCTTCTTGCATACTTGGTCTTCTCATACTTTTGAAAACTTTAAATTCTAGAGTTTCTTTGCCTAATCTGAGTAGTAAGGTACCAGCTTCAACATCGATCAGGGCTCTTGCAGTGGCGAGGAACGAACGACCAAATATAAGAGGATATCTGGCGTCTTCTTTGATGTCCATAATGACAAAGTCGCATGGAACATATGTGTCCTTGCCTACCTTGACCGGAACATCTTCGAGGATTCCTAACGGACGTTTTATCGAATTGTCTGCAAGTTTTATAGTCATGCCAGTAGGAAGCAATTCTACAAACCCTAGTCTTTTACATAGGCTAAGTGGCATAATGGAGATGCTTGCACTGAGATCTGCCAATCCTTTCTTGCATGATGAGTCGCCAATGTGACATGAAATTCCAAAGGATCCCGGGTCTTTTTGTTTCTTGGGCATCTTGCTCAATATGATATCAGATGTAGTTGTAGCCAGTTTTACTGTCTCATACTCTTCAGTTATATACTTCCTGGTGAGGAGTGACTTTAAGTACTTTGTCCATGCCGATATCTCGGCAAGCGCATCTAAAAAGGGTATATCAATATGAAGTTTCTTCATAGATTCTTTAAACTTATTGAACCGAGTATCCAGCTTTGTTTGCCTTAGTCGAGCTGGAAAAGGTATACGAGGTTTGTACACAGGGATATCAGGTTCTGGAGTCTCAGTTTCTTTGTATTCTTAAGAAGGCTTCTCAAAGTTTCCTTTTTCTGACTTATCATCAATTACTGGTTCCTTTTGTTGTGATTCAGGAGTTGTTGAATCTTGTATAATCACGGGTTCGTCCTCATTTGTAACAATCATCGGTGGCTTGACAGGAGGATCAAAATAGTATTTTCCTGACCTAGTGGTGACCGCCTTTAGTTGTTCTGGATGCTTAGGATTATTCTCAGGCTGGCCAGCAAAAACCCCAGCTGGTGGCTTAATGCTAGCTCCAAGTTGAGCTAGTTGAGATTCAATATCCTTTTACTGAGCTTGTTGGTTAGCTATCATAGTTTGTTGAGTTTGCAACATCTTTTCAATGGCTGATAGCTTGTCATCAGGAGAAGCTAGACCTGCTTGTTGTCCTTGTTGTTGATAAGGAACTTGGTTGAGACTCTGATACTGGGAGTTGTTTGGATAATTATTGAAGTTCCTATTCTAAAATTTTCCCTTGAAATTTCCTTGATTTCTAAAATTCTGTTGTTGATTGTACTAGAATCCTGGTGGGCTTCTTGGTTGATTGTTCGAACCATATTGATGTGAGTTTACTGCTCCAGAGGGGTTTCCATATTGAAAACCTGGATGGTTCCTATTCTGATTCGGATTGTAGTAACTTTGACCAGGGATGGTATTAACAACATTAAGATTTTCCATCTAACCATTATCTCCTTGGCCACATACATTGCTCAGAACAACATCATAGAGAACATTGCATGATAAAGCAGAATGATCGGTGCTTTTACATGCTTCACAGAATAGGGAAACGGACTTGACCAGTTTTGGTTGTCGAGTGGATGAACGTCCTCTTCCAATAGCAGTAAGAGATGATTCTATATGGTCTTGCTTGGCAACTAAGAGTTTCAAGGTTTCAGCGGTAGACTTGTACTCAGGAGTAGCTTCATCCATAGCTACTTTTAAAACTCCTTTACCTACAGATCTACCCCAATTGGCTTGATTTTCTGCTCCCAGGGTGACGACTCTCCATGTGTTGTCATAACTTTGACGCATGAAGTTTCCTCCAGACGAGGAATCTCTTAATATCATCATCCACACCCCTATAGAAAATCGCAATGAGTTGGTTCTTGGGAATTTCGTGGTGTGGACACTTGTGTAGAAGCTCTTTGTATCTATCCCAAGCTTCATGAAGGGTTTCTCCAAGAACTTGAGTGAAATTTGTTATTCGCCCTCTGATTTCATATGTGAGAGATGGGGGATAGAACTTCTCTAGAAACACATTTTGGAGTTGTTCCCAGGTGGTGATGGGCATTTCACTTTGCAACAAATTGTACCAACTTATATCTCTATCAACAAGGGAATACTTGAAGAGACGGAGTCGGATGGCATCATTGGTGACTCCATTTTGTTTTGTCATGGCACATAGTGTAACATCCCTGGCCTGGGTTATGCTTTAACCCTAGGTGTTTTGATTAAGAAAGATGATTATATGTTTAATCTCATCTTGTGAAAAGTAATTAGGGCTCATGAGGAACTTATGTTTCAATTTTGGTCCTATTTGAACAATGTTGAAGCAATGATTTCTTATTTTGGACTAAAGTGCAAATTACCCAAGTTGAGGGGTTAACTTGCAAATTGCACATGATAAGATGTTCCTCTGATGTTGAGACATCATAAGGATGAATATGATGTAGTAGTATGGTTTATACAAGCCTGGACACCAAGATAGAGCTTGTTGGACAATGTTGTGCATTAAAACATAGTTTTGGAGTAAAGTGCAATTTACCCAAAATATAGGGTTCAATATGCAAATTACCACTTCAATAAGGTCCTTAATGTTTCTTGGCATAATGTATAGCAAAGAAAATGAGAGGGACTCCTCATTTGAACTAAGTTGGAGGAGAGAGAATCTTGACATTAAAATAATCAAGAATAATGCCTAATTGAAACCCTAATTCGATCTAGGGCAAAAATGAATAAAAATAATTGAAGGGCTTTCAACCAAAATGTTTTGGGTTGATTTTGAATAAGGATGGACGTTCCTTTGCTAAGATAAGGAACGAAAATATCTTAAGTAGGTGAAATTCCACTCACCTTATTATAAAGAAAAGTAATTTCCACTCACATATGGGATATTAATATAATAAGCATTAAGGTGCTTAATTTGCTTTTCTTTAAATTGAGGATAATGAAGGGGAATAAAAGGAAAAGTAAGGTGCCTCGTGTCCATGGAATTGAGGGGGAAGAGGCGGCCATAATTTTTGGATTAATTAGATTTTTATAAGGCATTTTCTCTCTCATCAATTTCCTTATAAAAGTGCCATTTCTAAGCCCAAACCAAGGCCTTTTTCAGATTTTCTTCTTCCCCTTGCTTGCAAAACCGACCAAGGAGCTAGGGAGGAGCATGAAGCACGTCCCCAACCTGTGGGTAAGCCCTTTACCTTCGTTCTCCATGATTTCATGGTGGAAATCGAAAATAAATTATGGATTCCTTCTTATTTCGATCTCCTCTTCAACCCTAGCCAACTTTCACAATCAAAAGCTTGAGGACAAGCCTAGGGGGAGTTGCAAGAGCTTCATCCACCATTAATGGTGTGAGCTTGGAGCTTTGGAGCTCAATTGGAGGCGGGTTTTATAACTCAAACCCTTAATCATTGCTATTGCATCAATCAGCTATGCTTTGTTGATTATTTTCTTCAATTTGTTACAAACTTGATTATTTGCTGCAATTTCCATCAAGAACGGTTGCTGTTCTTGGGTGCACGAAGGAATATTATGATGACATCATCATAAGCAATCACCTCACCAAATATCTTGGGAGCAAACGATCTCAAAGGTTGGGACCAAACGGGTTTACCAAAACTGTTTGGTGACCAAACGGGTTGCAAACCGTTTGTTGGAAAACGGGTTCAAACCCGTTTTAAGGAGTTGACCAAGCATTGATCGTTTGGGAATCTCGTTCCTAATTATGTAGGCTAATGACCCTCCAAATTTTAGGGTTTAAATCCAAAGGAATCATAGGTTGAAGGCCAATCAATTAGACAAATCGAATTGAATTAAGTGCTGATTTTCAACCTGAATAACTTGACCTGTTTGGGAAAACGGGTTCAAGACCGTTTGATATGGTTGACCAAGCGTTGACCGTTTGGGATTCCTGTTCATAATTATGTTGGTTAATGACCCTCAAAATTTGAGGGGTTAACTCTAAATGAATCGTGAGTTGAAGCCTAATCAATTAGGAAAACCTAATTGGATTATGTGCTGATTTTTCAATCTGATTAATTGAACGTTTTGGGCAAACGGGTTCAAGACCGTTTGAGTGGGTTGACCAAGCGTTGACCGTTTGGGATTACTGATCCCTATTATGTTGGCTAATGACCCTACCAATTTGATGGGTTAACTCCCAAGGAATCGTGAATTGAAGGCTGATCAATTAGGCAAACCCTAATTGAAAACAGTGCTGGAATTCCAATGAGTTAAGTTGAGATTTTGGGTTGATTAGCCCAAACACTACTACAGAAATGGCTTATAAAGTCGGTTTTCAAGGTGTCGGTTGTATACAAAAACCGACACATAAATGCTACTGTGTCGGTTTTTAACAGAAACCGACATCCAACCCATGAAGATCGACCAGACACGGGTACCGCTTTTATTAAGTGTCGGTTAATTAATAAACAACCGACACCTAAACTCAACCGCCAAACCCAAAATTCCAGCGAAAAAATTGGCTCCAATATTTTACATATTGTGTCGGTTCGTAACTAAATAACCGACGACTAAATGGTATTCGTGAGATAGGAATAGTTGTCGGTTGTCTTTTAATCAAAAACCGACGACTATAATATAGTATAGGTGTCGGCTGTTGCAAACGAACTGACACTGTTGGTTTAGTTGTCGATTTTTTAAATAACCGACACGTATTTTCAACTTAATAGCTCACCCTGCCCGAACGATTCTTCCCATTTCCCTATTTCGTTCCCGATTTCCCTAGCTCCGGCGATTTCTTGCTCCCTGCCGCCGCCGCCGCTCTCTGTCGTTCGTGCTCCGCCGTCGTGCTCCGTCGCCGCCGCTCCTTCCTCCGTGCTCGCCGCTCGTTGTCATCGAGCGAGAAGCAGTTGGTTCCCGCCTGCCCGCCGGCCTCCCTCTCCGCCCTCCGGCCTCCCTCTCCGCCGTCGCCGATATCATCTAGGTCTCCTAGCCTCGCCGCCCTCTCCGCCGCTCCTCTCTTCGCCGCCGGAAGCTGCTAGGACTTGCTCCGGCTGCTGCTCCTCTTCCCTCAAGGTGACTGCCCTGCCTTCTTCTTCTTCCTCTGCTCGTCTTCCCTCAAGGTGCCGCCCTGCTGCTGGGCATTTTTTTTTAAATTTATTTACTTCCTATGAGAATCAGTTTTAATTAGGGCTCATACACATATTGATGTCTAACACCTAAATGAATATCTAGTTAGTGTATTTTCCTAGTATCGTGAAAGATTCTCAATCGTGTGTATCAAATGGGATTCTTATATATATTCAGATCTTAATGTTACAAATGGAAGACTCGAATGTTATAAAATCCCATCAAAGTAGGTAGAAACAACTTATATATATTCAGAATAATAATTCCATGAAGTGCACATTATCTTACTCATGAAAAGTATGTGTATAATGTAGGATTAGTTCCATATAATGGTTCTATTTTAGTAAGCACCTAGAAACCCGTCCAAGATTTACTCATTAGGAGCATTTCCTCGTTTTTTCTCTAAGTACATTTGTAGACTTCTTTTCAAGCTATCATGTCTACCACAATAAAGTTGGTTATGACAAGCAATAAAAGGTTAACTGATGTTATACAACTTTTTCTAAAAATATATAACATTGTTATATGTACTTACACTTTGTTAATACTAATATTGTGCAGTCTCTGTCCACCCATAACAGTCACTATGAACTGGGCCTCTATGTCAATGTTAACGTTCCCTATTGAAGAACAATTGGACATCATCCTAGATGATCGTTCCTTAAACCAATTGGTCATACCCAAACATTGGCGTTTTCTAAAAGGAAGACACTACATGCCTGGTAAAGTGACCATAACTTTGGGCAATTATTCACATGTTATCGAGGTTGAGTATGATTTGGCGGGAAATCTTGTATCAAAATCCGGTTGGCGTGATTGGATTGGAGAGATGCATGTGGTTCGTTGCAACAGGCTTTTTCTCCGTCCCGTTGGCCATAATTCCATCAAAGTTTGGATAACCAACAACAACTGCAAGACCCCCGATCATCTACTGCGGTATGAGCGCACGACGTCAGATATCATCTATGAGGAATCTGAATCTGAGGCCCCTGTCAGTTCATATTTGTCTAAATACAGTGAGGAGCTTCGTGACACAACTTCATCATCAAAAAGAAGTTATTGATGCGGGACCATGTTGGTGTAGTATTTAGTTGTCTATCTATCTTGACTTGTCTGTATTAATAGTTTTTTTAATTATGCGCATGTTTAGGGGTACACCAACCCCTTTGTTTAGTTATTGTTTAGGGGTACACCCCTGTGTGTGGATGTAAAAAGAGATTAATGAATGGAACTGAAAGTTTCTACATGAATGCTTATAATTGAAGTGTGTGTTCCCATGAATGTTCCCATTTGCATGATTACACTACTATTTTCTCATATTGTTCAGTCTATTTTAATATGACATACTTGCTTATATCTTGCTTAATGATGAACTGTAATGCACACATGTGACATGCTTAGAATGTAAATGATGAACTTTTCCCTAAATTGCCAATCATGCTTTTAAAGACATCAATAATCACCCTAACTTGAAGAACTAGGATTTTAGGTATAAGAATGACAATACATTATTTGTTGGCCTAGAAACCCATCCAAGATTTACTCATTAGGAGTAAATCTTGGATAGTCCCCGGTTTGGGACTGTTTTTGAACACCTAATCTCGCTTAGGATGTAAGTGTATAATGTGTATTGGGTTTTCAAGAAAATTTTGGCAGCATTTCCCCGTTTGTTCTCTAAGTACATATGTACTTGGAGAACAGTGGGGAAATGCTGCCGAAATTTTCTTGAAAACCCAATACACATTATACACTTACTAGTGAGATTAGGTGCTCAAGAATGGATAGGTGGTACACATTTATTATATATAATAATGACATCACATGTATTTGTTAACCCTAGACCCTAATCTTGTCCTAATATATACTTGTTTTCTCTTTGATCATAGAATGGATAGATCATGGATGTCCATTCGCAATCGCTGCACCCCAGAGTTTATTTCTGGTCTTCACCAGTTCATTAAATTTGTCGAGGAACATAGGAAACAACCTGGAGATAGGTTCTACTGTCCATGTAGACATTGCGGTAACAACTTGAAAGTCAACACTGGTGACGAAATCAAAACTCATGTCATGTGCAACGGGATTATACAAGGCTATACAGAATGGCACTGGCATGGAGAGATTTCAAACCCGAAACCAGTGGATGTCGATAGCAGTGCTTGTGTGGAAGAAGAAATTGCCTACGATGACGTAGATGTGAATGAACCAGTTCCAGTAGACATCGTTGATGCGATGTTGGATAGTTGTGGGGTAGAGCACACCGATCCACCTCCCATTTTTAGAAACATTGTGCATGATGCTGAGATGCCGTTATACACAGGTTGTACTAAGTTTACGAAGCTTAACGCTGTGTTGAGATTGTATAAGTTGAAAGCTAACAATAGATGGAGCGACAAAAGCTTCACGTCATTGCTGTCTTTGTTGAAAGAAATGCTTCCTGAAGGAAACGAGCTGCCAATCTCAACATACCAGGTAAAGAAATTGTTGTGCCCAATGGGAATGGATGCCAAGAAGATACATGCATGCCCTAATGATTGTGTATTATTTCAAAAGGACTATGTAGATTTGAAAGATTGTCTAAAATGTGGTGCGTCATGGTATAAATTGACGACTTCGGGGGAGTCCAAAAATGGTTCTCCTGCCAAGGTGATATGGTATCTACCTATAATATCACAGTTTCAACGCTTGTTTGCCAATCCGATAGATGCGAAGAATTTGAGGTGGCATGCAGATGTTAAGAAAAATAATGATGGGATCCTACGACATGTGTCTGATTCCCCACAGTGGAAGAAGATTGATGTATTGTACCCTGAATTTGGTGAAGAAGTCAGGAATCTAAGACTTGGGCTTTGTACATACGGGATGAATCCGTACGGGACATTGAGTAGCCAACATAGCACTTGGCCAGTCACGCTTGTTATATACAATCTTCCTCCCTGGCCGTGTATGAAAAATAAGTACGTAATGCTGTCGTTGCTGATATCGGGCCCTAAACAACCTAGAAATGACATCAATGTTTATCTTAAACCTCTGATTGATGACTTAAAGAAACTCTGGGGTGAAGGTGTGATGACCTATGATGCTTCACGAAGAGAGACATTTCGTTTGCATGCTATGTTGTTTTGCACTATTAATGACTTTCCAGCATATGGGAATTTGTCTGAATATAGTGTCAAAGGAGATAAAGCGTGTCCTATATGTGAAGAGAACACTGATTCAACAAGACTAAAACATGGCGGTAAGAATGTATATCTCGGTCATCGAGGGTTTCTTCCAAAATTCCATCCGTATCGTAGGAAGCGCAAAGCATTCAATGGATTGAATGAGGAACGCAGTGCACCTAAACCTATACAAGGGGAGGTTGTTTATGAAAGAATAAAAGACTTTGTCAATGAATTTGGTAAGAGATCACAATGTACTACACGGAGTGACAATTCTTCATTTAAGAAGAAGTCAATATTTTGGGATCTTCCTTATTGGAGTTCTTTGACAGTTAGACATTGTATCGATGTAATGCACGTTGAGAAAAATGTCTGTGATAGCATCATTGGTACTCTGTTAAATATACCAGGTAAGACTAAAGATGGGATAAAATCCAGACTGGACCTACGTGAAATGGGAATAAGGTCAGAATTAACATAAATACCTGAAATGGGTAGTAAAAGAACATACTTACCTCCCGCATGTTACACGTTGTCTAGAAAAGAGAAGAAAGCTTTTTGTGAATGCTTGATAAATGTTAAGGTGCCATATGGTTACTCATCCAACATCTGTAGATTGGTATCAATGAAAGATCTAAAGTTGATAGGACTTAAATCTCATGATTGTCACACTCTAATGCAACAAATATTGCCCGTGGCAATTCGATCTATATTGCTGAAGCATGTAAGGTTTGCAATCACCAGACTTTGTTTCTTATTCAACAGTCTCTGCAGCAAAGTTATTGACCCTGAGACTCTCGATAATTTGCAAAGAGAAGTGGTTGTTACCCTATGTCAGCTTGAGATGTATTTCCCTCCTTCGTTCTTTGATATCATGGTACATCTTGTTGTCCACTTGACTAGGGAAGTGAAAATCTTGGGCCCGATTTTCTTGCATTGGATGTATCCCTTTGAACGATACATGAGCGTTTTTAAAGGTGATGTTCGTAACCGTTATCAGCCTGAAGGGAGTATTATTGAAGGTTATGTGGCGAGAGAGGTTATGGATTTCTGCAATGACTTTCTCAGTGGTAATGACACTCCTGATAATGACAAGAATATTGATGAGCTATTTGGCAAAGGAATTTTGGGATCACGTGTGAAAGTAATCAGCCGTGAGCAGTTGGAACAAGGTCATTTGTATATTTTACACAACATGGACGAAGTGAACGTTTATATCGAGGAACATACCAATTTCATCAAAAGACAATATCCTCGAGCCAATACAATGTGGCTTGCTAGAGAGCATAACAAGGATTTTATTAAGTGGTTTGAAGATAAAGTCTTACATCAACTATCTCAAACACCAGATGATATTACTGAAACTATCAAATGCCTCGCCTTTAAACCAAAGTTGACTGTTATGTCTTATGAAGGGTATGACATTAATGGATTCACATATTACACAAAGCGCCAAGATGATAAGAGTGTCGTCCAAAATAGTGGGGTCACCCTTCAAGCATCGACTATGTTTTTTGCAAGTGCAAAGGATAAGAGTCCACGTGAAGCTAAAATGCCATATTACGGTGTCATTGAAGAGATGTGGGAATTTGACTACATAGATTTCAGAATTCCGCTCTTCAAATGTAATTGGGTTGATAACACCAAAGGAGTTATAGTGGATGAATTGGGTTTCACTTTAGTGAACTTTGAAAAGATTGGCGAGAAGGCTGAACCATTCATATTGGCATCACAGGCAAAACAAGTATTTTATATCGATGAACCTGCAAATGATAAATGGTCGGTTGTTCTTCATGGTAAAAGACAGTTCATTGAAGATCCTATAGATGAAGAAGAGTGCTATGATAAATATGATGACTCCAGTCCATTCTCAGTTGGGTTGCCAACTCCAGAAAATATTGAAGCTAATAATGACTTATATGTGCGCGGAGATCACAATGAAGGATTGTTAATTGATAAAAGATCACAATTTTAGAGGCATGCATGTTTATATTTTTTTATTGAAGCTAAATGTTTACTTTTTTAATATCAATATCATTTTCTGATTTGATGTTTCATTATCTTCTAGTTAATACAAATGCTAAACATTGTGGGAGGGCGCTAAAGAACTATAGGACCAATCTCACCCGAGATTACATACGCGATGCTGAGAGTAGGTTCTTGATCTATTCCAATTCTAGACATTGATCAGTATTTCACTAACTCTACACTAATAATTTTTGTTTGTATTCTCTTTGAAAAATAAATATAGGAAGAAGGCTATGCAGGACGGACATGACATAGCTATGCAGGATATGCAGGAAGAAGCCCCAATGAAGAGAAGCAGGATACAGATACAATACATAAAGTGCAGCACACACAAGTCGTTCAGATTCATATAACAACATGACAGACTAACACATATATAGTGCATAACAACAGCAGCGCCGAATTTACATACAACACTAACTTAGTACATATATAGTGGGACTAAGGTGACGATACCACCTGCTAAAACAGGTTACCGACTACATGTTATGACTGGGAGGTCGTGATTCAGCAACGTATGCATTAGCAGGAGGACAAACAGATCACCATATGAGGACAAACATATGGTGATCTGTTTGTCCTCCTGCTAATGCATACTGTTGCTGAATCACGACCTCCCAGTCGTAACATGTAGTTGTCGGTAACCTGTTTTACCAGGTGGGATCGTCACCTTATAAGTCCCACTATATATGTACTAAGCTAGTGTTGTATGTAAATTCGACGTTGTTGTTGTTATGTACTATATATGTGTTAGTCTGTCATGTTGTATGGACATCGATTGTATTGCTCAGGTATTATATAGTCTCATTAGATAATATGAAATATATCAATCTTATTTATAGCTCATTAATTATATATATACATCATTCTCTTTACAGGTGTTTAAAGCTGACCCCACTACAGGAACGGACTTACCAGATGTACATGCTCCCTATACGATGGGAGAATTAAATGAAGTAAGAGAAGAATGGGCAACAACCATACAAATAGTGGGGATTTTGTAAATGAATTTCTGAATTATAATATGTGTGAATGTTTCTACATGTCTAGATGTTTCTACATGTGTCTGAGTGAAAATGAATGAAAGTGTTGGTTACTATATGAATGTTTCTACATGTGTGAATGTGAATGAATGGAACTATAGATTGCTAGCTACATGAATGTTTCTAAATGTGTGAAAATAAAATGGAACTGCAGGTTGTATTGCTAAATGCATGTGTGAATATTTTTGTTGTTAAATTTGCAGGTTTGTGGCATGTTGTTGGCTGATATCAATGGATGTCGTAAAACCTGCAGTTCAGTTAACTGAACTGCAGGTTTCTCATCCTGCGACCAGCCACAGCAGGTCTGCAGACTGACAAAAAAAAACAATAGGCGTCGGTTATTTGTAAAAAACCAACACACAATGATATAATGTCGGTTTTTTAGATATAACCGGCGCCTATTTCCTGTGGCGCGAACATATATGGTGTCAGTTTCTTACTAAAAACCGACACTGATAGTGCCCAAGCTGGCGCCAATAACAGGCGTCGGTAATTGTAAACAACCGACACATAACGTTACAGTTTCGGTTATTTAAATGTAACCGACACATATTCTTTTGGCGCGAAGACATATTTCGTCGGTTTTTGGCTTATAACCGACACTGATAGCGCCCAAGATGGCGCCCTTTCTGTGGCGCGAAGGGTTTGGGCGTCAGTTTCTTATCTAATAACCGACGCCTATAGTCCCCTGATGGCGTGTTTTCGGTCGCGCGCGAAGAGTTTGGGTTTCGGTTCTAGAACCGACGCGTAATGGGTGACCTTTTAGTATTGCCCACATAGGCGTCGCTCAGAAACCGACACTAAAGGCCTTAAATAACCGACACTAAAGGTAGGTTCTGTAGTAGTGAAATGGGTTCAAACTCGTTTGGGGATCACCCAAACGGTTTCAAACCCATTTGGGGATCACCCCAAGACCATTTGGAGGTCTGGGGTCAAGTATAGTTGACCAATTGAAGGTCCAAAGGTACTAATCATATTGCAATGTAGTGATGATTTGTTGATCAACTCGATAGACCAATCCATGATGATTTTTCACTAGAATCCAAAGGTTAGATGGGCCAAACGGTCTCAAGACCGTTTGGAGCTCATCCAAACGGTCTCAAGACCGTTTGGTGGTCACCCAAGACCGTTTGGAGGTCTAGGGTTGAGTATGGTTAGGTGTTTGATGGTCTAAAGGTACCAAGCTATTAAACAATGTAATGATGATTTGGTGATCAATCCAATGAACCAAACCCTAATTGGATTGCTTAGATTTGAGTGATATGATGGGAAAACAGTCTCAAGACCGTTTGGAGGTCATCCAAACGACCTCAAGACCGTTTGGGGACAGGTCATACCCAATTTGGATGATGGTTCAATGGTTTCAAAGCAACTAGTCTTACATTGATTAGTGTTGTTGAATCATCGATTCCAAACCCTAATTCAATTGAATCAAACCCTAATTGATGATCAATTGAGGGTCAATTGAGAGTCAAATCAGTTGAAGGTTGACCTATTAAACTCAATTGAAGTATGAGGGTAGGTCCAATTGATGACTGGTTCCATGAATTCAATGATTGAAGGAATCAACATTGAAAACCCTAATTCAATTGGATACCCTATGTAATGGAGGTCCAATGTGATTGAATCTCTTGAGAATCAAGATGATGAATGATCCATTGATCCAATGTTGATTAGTAATGATAATCAAAGAAGGTACAAAGGTTGAAACCTGAATAGTACCTAAGGGATTAGTGCCAATTAAGGGATGAATTCCTAATTGCTTATAGGGTCAATGACTTGATACACTATGTTAATCATAGTTGTATGTACTCAACTAAAGGGTGATATGACATATTCAAGTTGAGAAGTTGATAGCATGAATTCATACATGAATATGATTCATGCGGTGGTTAAGAGTTATGATCCTTAAGTAAAGAGATCATGAAACCCTAAACATGAACATAAACCCTAATTGACAGGGTTATTGAACTCAAACCCTAGTTGAGGGTGTATCCTTATGAAACCCTAGTTGAGGGTGTATCCTTATAAAACCCTAGTTGAGGGTGTATCCATGTGAAACCCTAATTGAGGGTGATTTCATGAGAAACCCTAATTGGGAATGATTAGCAAACCTTGAATATGGGAAACGTGATATGAAACCCTAATGAAGGGTGATGCTATATGTAATCCCTATTCTAAAGAAGGGAGATGGTATGTGAAACGCTAATCCCTAATGAAAGAATAGAATTCATACTTGAATATGATCCATGAGGGGAACTTATGTAGCATGACCGTGGTAGCTTCACTTTGCACGACCGTGCAAGGTAGCACGGCCGTGGTGGCTTCCCTTTGCACGGCCGTTCTTGGTTGCACGACCATGGTGCTCTATGCTTGATTTAGATGTGATTTGAAAGTGACCTCATATGATCATATACCTTGATATGATTATAAGTCCAATATAATTGGATGAAGGATACATAAGATATGTGATGAGAAACCCTAGTTGAGGGTGTATCATTGTGATTGTTTATAAGCAACTTTATAATAAAGTCATGCCTTAAACTAAGATAAGTCCATATCATTGTGAGATAGTTATACAATTCTAATGTGTGGCCTTTGCATTATATGCTAAAGGTAAGAGATTAGTGATGGAATGTATTAAGAGGGAAATACCTTAATACAAGATAAGATGGATAACTCAACATAGTTTGAAATGATGAGAAAGTGATACATCAAGATATGATAGTTATCACATTCAGCATTTCAGGGTTTATATGCTTGATGTACTTCAAATCCAATATAATTGGGTAAGAAACATATGAAGTGTGTTATGCAACTATTACAATGAAATGTAATGAGTTGTTACACCTTGATGAGTGTTAATTAATGTACCTTGAGAATGGGGTTAAGCCCAAATGATGTGTATGATATAATCATACCATGATAAGGATGAGAAATGAACTCATACCTTGAATTGATGATCATTAATGCTATATGATGAAAGTAGTGTTCTAGAATAATCAAATATGATATCCTTGAATGCCCCAGAGGTATGGAATAATGTATTAAGGGTTGGACAGATAATGAGATCATGAACTCTTTATTAATGAGAAATGGGGAACCCTAACCCTAATTTGGGTAAAGGGAATGAAAAGCCCTATTTGATAGTAAACCCTAATTCCTGGTAGAGGAATAATGGTGTTACTATCACATCACATGATGTGATGAATATCTTGTATGACTGTTATCATGCCTAATAACCATACAAATATTATGAGATGATGTATATAACTAGTGTGAGCTGTGACATTTATATTATAAATGTTGATTGGCATTATGTGCCTTAATGTTGTTGTTTCTTAGTAAAAGAAGCAATATGCATGGACTTTTATGAGCCACATGAGTAAGTTGTTACCTAGTGAGAGGTGATAAGATATTCCATGGCCTCGTGAGCCAGATGTGATGCTTGTGTAACAAGTATCATGAATGCCTTGGTCAGATGACCTGAAGGTGGTAGTTACCTGGAAAAGGTATAATAATGCTCAATGATGAGTTAAGGGTTTGAATACCCAAAACCATATGATTATGGTGATGAGAAAGTGAAGGGATGCTAATTCCCAGTATTGAAATGAGGGACTGAGTTCCCAAGGTCTTTGAAAGACTGATAAATATCTGATAAAAGTAGTACATGTCTCTTTATAGCATTGTTGTAATAAGTTATGTTTGAGAACTTGGCTGATGCTAAAAGAATATGAGAATGTACTTAATAAATCAAGTGAAATATATTCATGTAGTGCTCTGACCATAGATCCATCATCGTCAGGAATAGGTGATGGTGAAACGGGTGCCCGCGGCAAAATCCGGAGCACATATTTTGAATATGTGGGGGTAAATGGGCGAAAATATCCTTACGTCCTCTTGAAGAGATTGTTGGAAGGTAAACAAGAAACCTCTCAATCCTTCATGAATATGTTGGGATGGATGTATCATGAATCTCCCAATGATACTTAATGTCGGATCGAGGAGATAAACAAGAAATCTCTCGATTGGCGATGAGAGTGCAGTTGACGCTGTAACTCTGTAGTGAAGGTGCCAGAATACCCTGGCTAGCTAGTTGGCAGAGACACGAGATGTCCTGCATGTGGTCTCGTACTGACCGAGACAGATGAGGTCATAAGAATCCGGCTCTTTTGATGACCTATGTATGGTACCGAGGCGATTTCGTAATGGTCGGTTGGAGTATGAGCGGTATATCTCATCTCCTTAGAGCATAAGTGTGATTGTAAAATGTAATCAGCCGTATAGCATGTTTGCTTAAGGATTGAATACGGAGATTCATTGGCTGATGTTGCATTTCTTTGTGCATTCCTTAGTAGATAAATGTTAATTATGTTTCTTTATATTCTCTGCAAAGTAGACAGATGAATTACTTATCTACCATGGGTAGATGCAATGACCTCCTTGAGAATGGAGATTATCTTATTCTGTTCTATGATGAATAATTCTGCCTGATAATGTAAAATTAACCCCTACTCAGTTTTAATTTGATAAACTGCAATAACAATGTTTTTGGCGGAGAGTTATATATCTCGCTGGGGCAATTTTCAATTGTCTCACCCCCGTGGGAAACATTTTTAGGTATGCATGGAAGGCAGAGCAGAAACCCTAGAACAGGGAAAGAGCAGCAGCAACAGCAGGGACAGCAATAAGATCTCAGGTGGAAATATTGTCTGTCTAGTCATATAGATAGTAGTCTTATGTGTCGTCTCTGTACTCTCAGGTCCTCGGAGTTTTAAATGATTCAATCGGAGTTTTGGCATAGTGCCTCAAAGTTTTTATACCGCCTGTGTATATTTGTAACAGGGCAGTCAATGTTGTAATCCTTAAAAAGGAATTGTACATGTTGTGTACTTGTGAACCAGGATGAAATTGAAACACTTTGGTTCTTGGTTAAAGAGTTTTCCTGTGAATGGATCTCTTTGAAAAAGTTTTAAATTTTTAGTGATTTTCAGTAATTCCGCTGCAAATGATTTGCTTCCGCATGTTTTATTATTGTTAATGGCACTTGTTATCTTAACGATGGCGAGTGTCGTTACACATAGATCAATAAATCTCAGAAGATGTTCTTGGCTATCTTCTCCTTGCTTGCCATAGAAAGGGTTATTCTGAAGCAGGGTGATCCAATGCGCTCTTATCTCGAAATTAGGAGCATTGATGGGAGGGGGTTGCACTGGGTGATGAACGTTCATAGCTTTTGGGATTGAGAACTCTCTAAGGTCCTTTTGTAGTTCAGCTACTTGTGTTGCTGCTTACGCTGCTAGGATTTCCTGTTGAACTGCAGTCCTTGCTTCTTGCATGAGCCTCTCTCTCTCTGTGCATTGATGGCTTGAGCCACCCTTCGGGCTACCTCTTCTTCTTGAGCCATCCTTGCTTGATTTTCCCTGATCTGACGATGATAGGTTCTGTCTATCTCAGGATCAAAGCTCGTTGCTAGTCTGGGGCTATCCGAACGGTGCATGCACTATGCCTTGGATTGTGCCTGAGATAGAAATATTTTGAAAGTGAGAACCACAAAGTAGAGTCAAATTTCAAGAAGATGATCAATTGTGTCAAAAGAAAAAGCAAAAATCCTAAATTAGTCTTAAAAGAACTAGATTTGACTAACTGATTCCGTTGTCCCCGACAACAGTGCCAGAATTTAACGTGGTATTTTGAACGCACTAACAAACTCACTCGGGGTTGAAATCTCCAAGCTTTTACCAAAACCAATGTGCAATAATACCACCCGCAAGCAGACGAGTCTTATTGCAGTATAGTTAAGGATCGAACCCAAAGGACAACATTTTAAGAATCTTTGTCAGTCTAGTCTAGTTCGAGTTAAGGCTAATATTTAAAACGATTGGTTGATTTGAGGTTACTTAAAATAATTGAAAGGAAGCAAAAGATGAATTAAAGTTGGGTTTAGATCAATGATATGGAATCGCTGGGATGGTATCGAGTTTCACCACTGCTACACATGCAAACACATTCAATCGCAAACAATCCAGGCAAGATATATCAATCCAAATAGAGCTACTGCAGAACCCCCCATACGAGCATTAGGTTCGCGTAAGCATCACCTTAGGCATCAGATGTCTCGTCACCAACCGGATCACTTACTTACGGCTCCGAAGATACAGAAATCCAACGAAGGTTGTGAGCCCCTATACAGGCGTTAGGCACATAGAAGCATCACTGAAGGCTAGATGGCTTGTCCCCTCGCGAATCATACACTTACGACCTCGAAGAAATCCCATTCTATTTCTAGTTTGGGAGTCAACCGCATTAATCGATAAGCAAGCAGGTGATAGATCTACAAACTAACATCGACGATAAACAAAGACGATGCAAAATCCAACTAAGGTTGTGGTCCTCCCAGGGGGATGTTTAGACCACATAAGCGTCACCGTTGGCTAGATATCTCGTCCCCTCACGGATCATACACTTACAACCTCAAGGAATCCTATCAGAAGTTCTCATCAAGGAGTCAAACTTCGTAAACCGCCATTCTATCCCACATATAGAAGAGTTCGCAATATAGGAGAGAACAAGATGAAAGCAAGTAGATAATCAACTACAACGTACCAATTAACAACAAAATGGAAAGTTATTTACATTTCCATGGAGAGTTTAACAAAAGAACATGATTGCATGGGCAGCGGGGCTAGTCCCCGCACCCCAGCGAAAAGGTGTTACTCGCTCATGATGCGAGAAACAAGAAGAGTAAGAAAGAGAGAGAAATCCTCCATGAACTCAATGCAGAAGGTAGTCGCAGCTTAGTGAAGAAGATACGGCCTTCTACGTCACATCAGAGCAGATCTGGATGTGAATGGGAGTTGCCAAGATAGACTAGACAATCTCCCTCGCTTTGTCTTCCTTCTCTCCTCAGCCTCCTTGGTTGCAACACGGACAGTAGGTGGAATGAAACTGACGCGGACAACATTGGATTTGGATCGGACCTGTGTACTGGAAGCCTGTCGGTGTCTTAGAATCGATCCTCAAATGAGGACCCTTGGGGTCCTATTTATAGGCATAGATCTGTCCCTCATGCTATTGGTGTGAGTCTAAACAGTTTACTAATGGTACAAAGATATTTTCCACCAAACGGTTTGTTGTATATAACCAAACAATTTTGACTTTACATGCATGTATCCAAACGGTTTCATGCATATTCTCATTTGGTTTTCATGCATTTGCTTTATTAAACGATCTGCTAGCTCACGCAGTTTGCATGCAACCAACTCAAACGGTTTTGAATTGTTTAAAGCAGCAAATGATCTTGAAGATTTAACGGTCTTCAAATGTAGCTCATTCGGTCTTATGATTTCATGCAAACGGTCTCCATTGGATGAGGCCATTCGTTCTTCGTGTTACTTGATTAAAGAGTTTACTGCTTGTTATTTTATTCACACCAAACGGTTTCATAACTTCATGCACATTCGGTCTTCAAGTAGCAATTGGCCATGCAGTTTGTAGCTCATGCGGTCTGCATGTTATTGCTACCCACACGGTTTTGGCTCCTTGCTCATTCGGTTTGTATAATATGTTGTCCACCTCACGGTCTTCACGTGATTGTTGCTTTCGGTTTGCTACTTGCATGTGCATCCGATTTCATATTCCATATGGTTCTCACGTGAGTAGCTCAAACGGTCTTCATATTTATCCAATCAAACAATCTTCATACTCCAGCAAATAATGAGCTTCACGTGCGGACATGCAGCAAACGGTTTACGTTTTTCCATGCCATACAAACAGTCTGCGCAACTTGCTCATTTGATCCTTCCGTGCCATTCGGTCTTCATGTGGGATATTGCTCAAATGTTCTTGGATCCCAGCCATTATCAAACGGTTTTGTGTTGTTGTGGCCATACGGTATGTAAACCGTTTGCTCATCAAATGGTTTTGGTCGGCTTTTCATGCAAATGAGCAAATGGTCTCATCATTGTTTCCCATATGGTTTGGCAGATTTCTTCATTCAGTCTTCACATGCGGCATGTAAACGATCTCACATGCGTGGTTGGCGAGGGCAGCGTGGCTACTGGAGTAGGTCACAGCACCGACAGAGTTGCTGGTTGCTGCTGTGATGGCGGAGACGGTGATGGGCGCTGCAGTTTGTGGGTTGCTTACTCAAACGGTTTGCATGCAACTACCCATACGGTTTTCACATGCAAACGGTCTTGGATCCCAGCCAATACTCCAAACGGTTTTGCTGCATACGCGACCATTCGATCTACATGGTTGATTATCCAAATGGTCCTCGGCGCCACTCGATCCCTCTCGGCCAAACGGTCTATGTGTGTGTGACCATTCGGTCTACGCATACGTTCTGCAGTTCCGATGGGCATACGGTCTTGTAGCAGGTGTCCATTCGGTCTTCCCGTATAGCTCAAACGATCTTTGTGAGCATTTTGTCTTCGCATGCATTCGGTCTTCGCGTGCATTCGATCTTCGTGTGCATTCGGTCTTGAAATGGAACTGTACATTCAATCTTGAGACCGAATGGTTGAAACCGAATGGTGAGATCGTTTGATCGAAACCCAGGGTGAATGAAGGTGGGCCCCCAGCTAAATGTTCAGCTTTATCAAGACCTGCATTAAATCAACATAAATTTGGTTAAATCCTTGATAATCAGATCAATTAAGTAATTTTGTACATTATGATGCATTTTGATATTTAATGAGTGAAATTTGATATATTGAGTCCAAATGAGCCCAAGAAGGTAATTGAATTCCATGATGAATATAAATTCATCAGCTATAATCGTTGAGAGAGGAAAAGAGAGAGAGGGAGTAGGTCGCACATCAGAGTTGGCCAAATCCAGGCTAGTCAACTCAAGCGGCCACTAAAATACGTTAACAAAACTCGACGCAAAGGCAAGGAAATAAAACCGTTGTGGAAGTACAAAATTCCCCTCTGTTAAAAATGAAAAACAAGAGGGAAACACGAGGGTATCACAAACAAAACACATAGGTGAATCATGGCTTGAACCTACTCTCATGCCATGGATGCAGAGCAACATTGGGTGAGGAAGTATCGAGACATAAAGACCGCAAATCACCCAGGAAACGTCTCCATCATCATCGTCAAAGCGTCACAAATTTATAAAGCCCAAGAACAGCTAACTCTCACTACCAGGGTCCCAAAACGGTCCTCCTCCATGCCTGGAACAGAGACCAAACTTGAATAGCTCAAAACCTCAAATTCTCAACAAACAAAGACCATAGAGACAATCGTCAAAGCAATGTGAAGACAAGCTCAAGATTCTCAGGATCGATGGCTATTGGATAGCCAAAATGAAACTGCGGTTATGGAGCTTTTATCATAGTTACATGACACGATGATCAAAAGAAACCCGAGGCAGAACGAGTGAAGGGAAAAAACAACAAAGGTTTAGGGAAGCTCATTGAATTGTCAATTTGACCGCATACAATAGAGAAAGCTGGTGTTGGCAAGGTATGACCATAGAGCCAAATCATATGATGATTGACATGGCATAATTACCTAAAAGGACTTGATTAATAATAACATAAAGGCAAGCTTCCAATTCATATGTTTCACTCAGTTATGAGATAATGAGGATACATAGTGTATGTCTAGAGAATTATATTACTCAATGACATATGTTGTCAAGTTACTATCCTTGTGGATGAGATCATACGAATGTTAAAAGTACATATAAATATTCTCATTATGTCCCTGATCGGTTGTTATTGTGGAAGGTTGATAGACAACAACAACATGTAAGATCAGAGTGTGAGTTGGTTGATGACTAAATCTCATTAGTCATGATATGTCAATAACAAACCAAGCACAAATATACATGTTACAGAACAGTGTATCAAGCATACCCACTTTGAGAGTGACACATGGTTTTGTGGTCACACGTGTTTCAAGAAATATGGATTTAACATTGAGAGAGTGACCAACCATGCCTCAAGTTCATCCTAGATATCAGAGGCAAAGGAATTATACAATCATTGTAACACGTTACACAAATTGTAGGTTGAAGTTGTTCTCCAACTTTCCATTCACTTGGGTAGCACTGATGTGCAACTAAGCACCACTCCCTGCTTGTGATGTCATAAGCTAGTTATGGACATTCAATGCCAATATGATATGGGACCTATAGGGTCACACACATAGGAACTCATCTAGAAGAGGAGTTTTGATCTTGAACAACAATTGGATTGATTACGAAAGTATTTAGATATTCAATTCATGCAACTGATTGCTTGATTGGTTGACCAGGTATGCCAAACGACCATCTCACTAACGAGTGTCTTAATTGTTGAGACGACCATTTGGGGGTCAGGTGGATCGAAGATCGATTTAACTAAGTTATGCCCTTAAATTGATCAGTACAATATGATTGAACTGATCACCTCATCTCAACTCACTAGAAGATCATCTGGGTGAGTGAGATGGGCATCTCGCTTGAGTGAGATGGCCCAGTTGGGGTCGAACGAAGGTCTGGGATGTTTCTCAAATAGTTTCGATTTCATACGCTTGGAGAGCAAGTAAAATTTATATGTATATTAATTGGAATAAAAATTTCCAAATTCGTATGCAATTAAGAAACAACCAAAATGTTGTTTGGCAATGCGAAACAGCCATCTCGCACACCAGACAACCATTTGGGTGTGTGAAACAGCCATTTTGGTTGTTGCAAGTTGTGAAAGTTCAAGTTCTTCTAGTCCTTTCCACTCTCGCACAATCTCATACAGATTGGGAACCCTGACCCAAACCCCACCTATAAAAGGAGGGGTATTGAGGCTTCCTAAGACACAACACATACAACTGAGAATCAGTTCCTCTGACAATTGTTGTCCTCTCTGGTTGTGGTAATTAAGAGAGCCTAGGCAAGTCCTACCCGACAAGGAGGGATAGCCAAAGCGAGAGAACAATTGATAGTTGTCATTGTGGGAGAGAAGGTTGGTGACTAGTACACAAATAGGAGGGACAACTCATTCCTGTTTGTTCTTGATGAATGACAGGAGTTCTAGTTGGTCCGCGTGGATTACTCTAGAGACAAGAGTCTTTTGGCTGCTACTCAGAGAGCAAAGTCAACTTGCAGTCCGTGGCCAGACCACTGGAGTCAATGTAGAGGTTGTGTAGACGTTGATCGTGGTGAAGACCAGGAGCTGCACAACCATCATCCAAGAGCAACTACTCAACAGTTGCAAAGAAGTGAGTTTTGTTGCTAGACTTGCTCTAGGACTAGGTATAACTCGCTAAAACCATCCTTCCTATTTCATAGTAGTTGACCCTGTGACCATATGTCCCAACAGCTGAGACGAAGCCAATGTCATCGAAGATCAAGAACAAATACGTCCCAGGGATTGGAGGCAAAAATGGTCTAATTGAAGGCAAAGGAGAGTCACAAAGAGGCTGGGGAAGGTTTCAGGGCACTTGCACAAAGACGAGATGCGGTGGATGAGCGTCTGTGAAAAATGAGGGAGAAGGTGGATTTGGGCATTTCCTATATATAGGGTGTTAGGGCTTGAGTTGAGGATAAAAAAATAGGGTGTTATGACTCGAGCTGAGGATCAAAAGATGTGCAATATAAAAAGGAATGTGTAGGAGCAAAAATCTCGAGATGAGGTTGTGTGTAGGTCAATAAATCTTGATTGGAAGACTGTGTGTGTACATGTCATGTTTCTCGATTCAGCGAGAGGTAGAGGACATACTCCAGACCATCCGATAACAAAATGAACGACTCATATCTACGTGTGCATTGGCCAAAAAATAAAATACCCATGTGACAACTTAAATGTTTCCTAATTGAATTCAAATAAAGTAGGACATTAATAATTTCTCTTTTTCTCTTTCCTTATTTGAGGGTGCAAGTAAACTCAAAATTAGATGAAATTTGCCACCTAGCCTGATATGAATATGTAGAACCTAAATTTGCAATTAGATTTCACTTTTAAATACTTTTGATTCATTAAATTGGCCAATCTCATTTTCTCTTTCTTCATGCATTAATGCCTTTAGGATTCTCCAAATTTTATGAAACTTCACCGACAAGTCACACACTAGTACATAACCGACCTTTAGTGTCGGTTATTTAAGGCCTTTAGTGTCGGTTTCTAAGTGACACCTATGTGGGCGACGCTAAAAGTGCAGCCGTTACGCGTCGGTTAAAAAATCGACGCCAAAACCCTTCACGTGCCAACGAAAACGCGCCAGCAGGGCACTATAGGCGTCGGTTATTCCCTAAGAAACCGACACCATATACCTTCGCGCCATAGAAGGGCGCCAACTTGGGCACTATAGGCGTCGATTATTAGCTAATAATCGATGCCATATAAGTCCCAACACGACCGTGCTAGACAACACGGCCGTGGTGTCTGGTCCGCTGCCACGGCCGTGCTGGCCAGCACGGCCGTGGTGTCTGGTCCGCTGCCACGGCCGTGCTGTCCAGCACGACCGTGGTGTCTGGTCCGCTGCCACGGCCGTGCTGGCCAACACGACCATGGTGTTAAGGAAATAGACGTCGGTTTCTATTACAAACCGACACTGTAACTATTTGGCGTCGGTTTTATACAAATAACCGACGCCTTTTTTTCTGTCAGTTTGCAGACCTACTGTATGGCTGGTCGCAGGATGAGAAACCTGCAGTTCAGTTATGAACTGCAGGTTTTACGACATCCATTGATATCAGCCAACAACAGGCCACAAACCTGCAAAATTAACAACAAAAATATTCACACATTTAGCAATGCAACCTGCAGTTCCATTTGATTTTCACATTTAGAATCATTCATGTAGATAGCAATATGTAGTTCCATTCATTTTCACATTCACACATATAGAAACATTCATATAGCAACCAACAGTTTCATTCATTTTCACTCAGACACATGTAGAAACATCCAGACATGTAGAAACATTCACACATATATTATAATTCAGAAATTCATTTACAAAATATCATTATTTAGTCATTATTCGCTATCAACATCCCAATTATATCTTAAATCCCCCACTACTTGTATGGTTGTTGCCCATTCTTCTCTTACTTCATTTAATTCTCCCTTCGTATAGGGAGCATGTACATCTGGTAAGGCCGTTCCTATCGTGTGTTCAGTTTTACACTTGTAAAGAGAATGATGTATATATATAATTAATGAGCTATAAATAAGATTGATATATTTCATATTATCTAATGAGACTATATAATACCTCAGCAATACAATCGATGTCCAGTGCGGCATATTTGATAATCATGTGCATAAATCGCATCACATAGTATCCACATGCCCATCCGTTGTCTTGTGTAGGACACTATAAATTCAAACATACAAAATATTAAAAAATACAACTAATTAAGCACTGTTCACATAAATAATATATACATATATTGCAGTCGGGAACTTACTTTCACGTTCTTCCAAATAATTGGTTGGTTCTTTTTCATGGGGACCTTTCCTCCAGCCTTTTTGAACTCATCAAAACCCCTACATGTTAATGTAACACAGTACATTGCATAATTAAATAGTAATGTAATAACATATGTTAACGGATATGAAAATGAAATATTTCTCACCGAAATAATGCCATTTTCATTATGTGTCCATATTTTGTATTCAATATACTCCCCTTAGGATCTAGATAATAGACAGTGAACGTCTCGGGGACAATAAACAGTAACTCCCAATGCATACCACTAGAGGTAAAAAAGTTAAAAATTAAAAACTCAAAATCCACAATAAAAATGTAATTTTCTTAAGTCCAAATTATAATAAGCAAAGTAAACTTACTCTACATTGAATGGAGCCATTATCATCGTCTTCTTTTTTTGAGAAAATTTGAAAAAGCCTCACAGCAGTATTGTTGAACTGACGGAGGGTCTTTAGCTACTAGACTAATCAAAGATGGAATCAAAAATCCTACATGTTCGAATGCAAAATCTGCACATATCTTGTCTAAGTAGTTGCAAAATATGTATTAATTACACATGCATTAATAAATAAGAAACCAGATCACCAGAATAAGCAAAGGTATATGGATGTATAAAGAAGATCTCACCTTATCCATAGCTCTATCACAGATGTATTTAGCCAATCATATCGAAACAACTCCAAAATATCTTGTATAAATAGTTTGCTTTCGCATGATTGACCTGCAACATCTGAATCTATAGAAACAGTTATAGGGCAATTTATATCATGTTCGCCTAACCATATTGCCATACCCCTACAGTTAGGACCTAACGGGACAGTTAGGACCTAGCAGGACAGTTAGGTCATGTGGAACCCAACTGGGTAATGTAGGAGGTGGAAGTGGAGGCCTAGATGTTGTGGGTGTCTTCTTTTTAACCTGTATATATATATAATAATTTCAGATCAACTGACATCATATACACACACTAACAATTTAACGTAATGTAAATTTACCATACAATTTCAGTAAAGATGACATCCTCTTTTAGCCACAATATCACTCCGTCTAGTGCCTCACCAAGTGTTTCACAATCTGGGTGGGCATATGGCAATGGAAGATCCATCCACTTGGGGAATATATGTACCGGGCTCACACGAATCCAACCAGCTGGTAATGGAGACCCATGAAACAGTTCCCCTGGTAGGGATGGGTAAGCCGACGCCTCTGCAATGACATATTCATTAACTTTTAGACGGCATGGCTTCAACCCCTATAAATTTTTGTGTAAATAATGTTATATATACATATATACATATCATCTTGAAAACATATCATCTTGAAGTAAAAAACTAGTTACTATGTCATAAAAATACTTACAGTAGATGTGCTAGGTGGTGGGTCTATAGGATTACTCCCAACCTCTGCAGTAGGAGTAGAGTGGGATGCTATGATAGGTACTGTCTGCTGAGTGGCAGTCTGAGATGCCTGCCACTTTTTCAGTGCTTCTTCCAGTTTCCTATCAACTAGCTTATCTACCTATACATGGATAAAAGAAACGTTAGCTTCTAATTATTGAATTCTCTTTTTACAGTAATATTATAAAGAAAGAATATGTTACCTCTTCTTGTGAAAGTCCTACTTTTGGGACATGTTTGCGCTGGGATGGCCCAAAAAACGATTTGATGCCCACACCAGTGCCTGCAGCCCTAACACGTCCAGGATGCTCTGGGTTGCCCAGAGCAACTGTCAATTCATCCCTTGTGCCCTCAGGGATGAACTTGCCTTGTTTCCTCAGCTCGTGCAGCTCCCGCTAATCGCCCAAAAAAAATTTGTAATTAAGTAAACACCACAAATAATCAATATTTGAACGATTGCTATAAGAGTTGTATTTTACCATTTTTGCAGTCGCCTCAGCAGTTGCGGGCTTCCTTATTTCTCCCTTCTTAGTTTGCCTCCCAGCTATCCAGATATCATGGCGAGGCAGAGGTGTGCTACCTACAGTGGAGGACTCCTGAGTAGCAGCAGACTGAGCAGTAGCCTCAGACTGTAGTCTTTGGCGAATGCCTGCATACCCCTTTGGACCCATTGTGTGGTCATGCACATTCAGTGCACGCCTTGATCTTTGTGCCTCACTGAGGGCCTAGTTAGTATGCACATTAATGATTTGGTTAGTAACAGTAAATGTTAATCTTGAATAGGTGAATACAACATATATTAATGAGATTGGGACCGACGCCTAATACCTTGAATTCATCCGTTTGTCTTAAAGCAACAAACGCGTCCCATTCTTCTTTGTCCAGGAAGTTCCACTGTTCAGTGGTTGTCTTCTTCCTCTTGTCAGCTTCTTTTATGTATTCTCGGGTGAGATTTGTCCTATAGTTCCTTAGGACTCTCCCACAACGTTGCATCACGTATTTACGATGCAGCTTTTCATCCAATTCAAATATACTCTGCAAATTAGAATTGCTATTAACTAGTATCCAAAAAAATAGTAATCTACAAAATATAATTGCAAATTAATAATAACTCACGCATAAATCCCTCCATATTACGTCTTTCTTCTCCTTAGAAACTTTATGCCAAGAATCTATTATACAACCGCAATGGCTGCGAGTAACATACCCAAGATATGAAACAAATGAATTGCGATTCATACCAGATGCATTTCCTGCATTATCAAAATCCACAACAAGTTTGGGTCCATTGCCCTTTTGCACTATTAACTTCTTCATCATAGTGATGCACCTTCTCCTGTCAACTTTTTGGTGTTGTTGATCAAGTGCCTCAAGTGCTTCAGATGGTACATGTGCATCATCAACCTAAAATTTGACAAAATAAACACATTTACAAGATATAACTATAAATGGACATATAGATATAAATATATGATATATTTTTAAAAACTTACATTGTGAGGCGGCGCATTGATGTCGTCACCCTCACGATAATCATCAGCACGGTCATCAGGAGAATGCTCAACCATCTGAAAATTCACATTCACATTGTAAAGTTTACATTGTAAAGTAATTCAAATTGTAAAGCTCACATTGTAAAGTTCACATTCACATTGTAAAGTAATTCACATTGTAAAGTTCACATTATAAAGTAATTCACATTGTAAAGTTCACATTCACATTGTAAAGTACACATTATAAAGTAATTCACATTGTAAAATTCACATTGTAAAGTTCACATTCACATTGTAAAGTTCACATTCAGAAAAATAAAACATATAAAAAAACATTGTATAAACATGCCTCTAATATTGCGATTTTTTATCAATTAACAATCCTTCATTGTGATCTCTGCGCACATACAAGTCATCATTAGCTTCAATATTTGCTGGTGTTGGCAACCCAACTGAGAATGGACTGGAGTCATCATACTTATCATAGTATTGTTCTTCATCTATAGGATCTTCAATGAACTGTCTTTTACCATGAAGAACAACCGACCATTTATCATTTGCAGGATCATCGATATAAAATACTGATAACACCCATTTTTGTGATGTTTTTGGCCTTTATTCTGTTATCAAAACTGCCCTTTTCTGCTGTTTTCCTCACTTTTATATGCATTTTCACAATAATTGGCCAAGCAATGCTCTCAATCCAATACTTCCACCTTTTGCAGAGTTTCCTCCCTCTTTGGCCCAATTAGTACCAATAAGGCCGTTCCGGCCCGCAAATAAGTCCAAGACTGTCTCGGCCCCCTGACGCCCGATACACACGCTAACCGGACGACGCGCGACACAAGCATGTCGCGCGAGAAGGTACTGATGGACGACACGCCTCTTTACCCGACAGGGAGCCAAGCGCGCCGCAATTACTCCGGTTTCCGTGCGATATCGACCACCCACCGGCAGGCGCCTCTCGCCACGACGCCCGACAACCGACCTCCTTGTGTCGGGCGATACCCGTGTCAGCCGACCATCGACTGAACGGCGGAAAGGAGGACATGTGGCGCTTCGAGCACCATATCTTCCCCCGACCAGCTGCCTATAAATAGCAGCTACATGGAGCCGAAAAGACAGCTTAGACAATTCGGACAAGCTTGGTCACTTCAGGTTTCGGATAGTCGAGTGATCTTCGGAGGAGGCTGCGAGAGCAGGCGTATCGTGCTCCAGTGTTCGTACCGGGCGACACTAGGTGAGCTCTTCCTCATCCCGAGAGGGAGGGGATTTGTTCACCTAGGACTGTACCGGGCGACACTGGGAGCCGATATCGGTCGATGTAGATACGCGACACGAGTGCCCGACACCAGTGCCCGGCAGTAGGATACGCAGCTCCATGCCCGACACGATAGCGAACCCGATACACTCCGCCCGTCAGGCGTGTCGCCCGAGAGAGTGTGCCGCCCGACTTGAGCGTATCGGCCAGGCCCTTGAGCGATGCATTCGCCTGTCGCGGTGTGCCGCTTGAGAGAGCGTGCCGCCCGACACGGCTGTATTGGGCTAGGCCCCTGTCTGATATCGGGCAGGATGGTTACTGTAGCTTGTCGTCCTTCTACATTAAGAAGGCGACACATATCTTTAATTCTGTTATTTAATTCTTTACTCATGCATTGTAATTAAGACCTTTAATGCTTATAGAAATAGAAATGCTTACTTACTTGCTGCTCTATGCTTGGTGTAATATGTTGGATGACTGCTATGTTTGGTATCTGAACTCTAGCTTGCATGTTTTGGATCGCATTTCGCTTAGCTATCGAATCGTGTTTTCCCGTCGCAACAACTTCGAGAGTTGTGTTGTGGCTCTAGTGTTTGGTCCGAGTCTGGAGTACAAGAGTGCCCGAAACGGAGTTGCTTTAGTAACCTTTCCAATCTAATTTGAGTTTGGTGACCCCTAGAGTGGAATCGATGCCTTGTTAGAGGTACCCGCTTCGAGAGGAGGGGTACAGGATTGGTCCTACCGCCGCTTGCTTTGCCGCAGTTTTATCCTTCATACCTCGCCTTAGCTCTGAGTGTATCCTTCTGTTTCTGTTGCATGAAAACCCCTAAAAACTGTTAAATGCTTAAAACCTTAAATCTTTCTAGTAGCTCCACTTGGAGATAGTTTTCTTGTTTTGATTCGTGACATCTTTATGCTTCCCTCCTGGAGAATTTATCATCTCTTTATACCCGCCGGAGTGTAGCGTGTCGATTCTGGGTTCTCAACACTACCCCCCTTGTCCATGTGTTCGACCCCGTATATCTACTTCGACCCCGTAAACAAAGTTGTGGGGGCCTAGAAGGATTCGGGTTTATAAATGTAAAAGCTCGACTACCTCTAATCCGCCTCCGATTTTAGGATGCGCGATTTAGACCGGTCAACTTTTTGGCGCCGTTGTCGGGGACAAGGCAAAGACGGTACTATTGACGAATCTGAATCCACTAACTATACCCATGTGCCTCAAGATTAGAAATAAGTTTGACAGCACACTTTTTCTTTTATCATTTCCTTTTTCATTACTATTATTCTTAGCCTAAGCTAAATAATTCAATTTTCTGACTTGATTTTTTGTGCCATTCTTTTAGGAACCCTGAAGAACAGATCATTGTTTCACTGAGCTCTGACACCATTCAACCAATCAACAGAGCACAATCATCGACATTATGCCTCCCCGCGTCAACCTGCAACACGTTGAAGGGGAACAACAGGGAAGGCCTAGGGATGAATCACCTCCGCCAAGCGAAAATGATCGCTATGACGGAAATGATCAGCAGGAAGATCAGGAATCGGAGCACTCCGAGGAAGGCCACCCCCATGTCAGGCGTCGTCACCGTCATCGACACAGGCGACACCAGCGCCAAGAACAACAAGGAGGCAGCAATAGCGACGACTCAAACGAAGAAGAGAAGACTCTGAGGGAGCTAGCCTCCACTAAGGCCAATAATTCCAGATGCCCTGTCATCGTTCCGCGATTCAATTCCGCAAACTTCGAACTCAATTCGTCTGTCATCTCCATGATTCATAACAAAAGCTTCAGAGGGAGTTCCAAGAATGACAACCCCTATCACCATTTGGATGCTTTTAAGAACATCTGTGATACTATCAAGATGAGGGGAGTTCCCCAGGAGGTAATCTATTGCAAGGGCTTCATCTTTTCTCTAGAAGATAAAGCTCTATCATTGTTATGACCCACATTTTGTTTTACCAGTAAGTACCTTGGTTAGTGCATAATTGAACTAGTTATGTTGAGATGAGTACTTGATTTTTTTAATAGTGTTTTGATCTTTGAGCTAGTTTTAATGTATCATTAGCTTGTTCTCTTGTCTTTAGGTTGAGGACAAGTTTGTGCTTGATCCGCTTCCAGAGAAATCACGCGAAACCGACCTAAGAGTAAAAAGATATGAGCTTTTTAGCGAGCAGGGACCTATATGTAATTTCTGAAAGTTCTTGGGTAATTTTCATCCGGCCCCCTGGGCGCCCTTCCTTATCCCTTCTTTAGTTTTTCCTTTATTAGCTTTGTTAGCCGACCTTGAATGAACGATACGTTCATTCCTTCAGTTGCTACTTGAGAAAAACAGAAAAAGGGAGAGGGAGAGAGCGAGCTAGAGGAGAAAGATGGGCAATCAAGCCCCTCCTTCTCCGTTCTTCTTCGATTCTTCATCTTCTCCAGCCGAATCAGCCAGCCACTTCACCTTCTTCCCCTTCCCCTTCTTCTTCCCCGTTCCTGCTGCCCGGCCAAGATAGGAGCTGGCCAAGGAGGTGCTAGGAGCGGCCAAAGGCGTGAAAAGCAACGTCTACGGGTTGCTGCTAGGTCGTCTTGAAGTTCCCAAGGTATTTCGTGCGGAGATTTCCCGCGAATCGACCCTGAATCCACCTTCTTCCTCGGGGATTTCCATTTCTGCGCAGGTTGCACGGAGTGCAAATCAGTTTGCACGGCGTGCAAAGTTACAGAAAGCTGATGTCGGGGATTTCTGTTTCTGCACAGGTTTGCACGGCGTGCAGATCAGTTGCACGGGGTGCAAAGTTGCAGAAAAACAGAACAGAAGTGTTTCTGCCCAGATTGCACGGGGTGCAAAGTTGCAGAAAAGCAGAATTAGGCGTGTTTGTGGACGTTTTCGGTGTATACGAACACACCGAATTGGGTGAGTATTATCTCACTTAATTGTCAAGGTTTAACTCGTTTAATTGTAGATATTGCATATATGAAAATGATGTTTATATGTATATGTGGGTAATAGAGATTACTCGGATTTCGAGCATAGTTATCATCCCTAGACTTTTAATTTGCATAGTTCAAATGAAATGGAATGATTAGTAAAATAAATGTGTATGCTTTACGAGTAATTTCAGTAAGATGCGAATAAATGTGATAAAGTATTTCAGATTGAGTATTCCTTTCAATAGAGTATATTTGAATGTTCAGTAATATGAAATCAGTATAGAGACGTGGAATAGATATGAAATCTATTTACAGTGAACGAATCTGTTTGCATGAAAGTATAGTTGAGTTTTGAGTTATTGCGATATAAGTGAATAACTGTTGCACTATATATAGAAATGTTATGAAAGTTGAATTTCTAGTTTCAGCTAGTGAATTGCAGAATTACAGTATATTCCAGTAGTCGAATATGTGAGAGAGAGACACAATGTTATAAGAGTTTTCTTGTTATAATAAAATGTGTTAGACTTAGATGCCCTGACACCGTAGAACCCCTTTGAGAGGTCTGTGCCTTAGGGGTGAAACGACCTACCTAGCGTGTGTCTAGATGGTCGGTGGCTCGTGTTCAACAATAATTTGTGCGTGTGTCACGGTGGCACAAGGACAGAGAGGCAGTGTTCAACAATAATCCGTGTGTGTGTCACGGTGGCACTGGAAGTAAATAGGGGTTATTCAACAATAATCTGTGCGTGTGTCACAGTGGTAACCCAGACTCTCCGCCTGTGTGCTCAGGTTAGAGGAGGATGTTGACTCAAGGTCAATTAGGTCAATGTTGACTCACGTCTAAATTGACTAAACCCTTGTTTTGATGATGACTAACCATTCCACATATTGGTGTCTAATGCTTCTACATTGAGTGATTTCAGATTAGGTTTAGACACACTCCAAATGCCCTAACTTGCGCATATCAAATTGGAGAAAAGACAAGTCAAAATAGCTACAAGTGTGCTATTTGGGATCTCTATGTAAATGACCTTAGAATTGCTTTGTAAACACTTGTAATGATTGTATGACTTGTAATTAAGCTTAGAAAAATTATTGGGACACAAAAATCCATCATTTGTATAGTCAAACGAAAATTCCAAAATACCCATAACAGGGATTTTGTCGGCCGAATTCCAAACTCGGCCGATCCATATATTCTGGAATTTTTGTTGCAATCGGCCGAGTTACAAACTCAGCCGATTCCCGTTCGGTCAAGTTTCTAGCTAGGAAACTCGGCCGATCCACTGATCGGTCCAAGATGAAAGTCGACCGATCGGCCGAGTTTCTCCAAGGGAACTCGGCCGACAGTCTAGCTTTCAGCCTTGTCTTTTAGTGGTTCGGCCGAGTTGCCTTTATTGAAACTCGGCCGATCAAACTGTACTGGAATGCAGAAAAGTGCTACTAGCCGTTGTGGAGTTGCAACAAGTGAAAATAGATCCGTTGCAAGCCATAAAACGGCTAGTTTTCGTTCACAAATGTTCCCAAAGGCTAAGAGGCATCCCCAGCTATAAATAGGACCCCTTGGGCTTCATTCCAAGGTTGAGCATTCACTATGAAGGTTCCTATTCTATAGTTGAGTGATCCTACAGCCTCCTCTCTCTCTCTAAGCTTAATCACTTGCTACATCCGTTAGAGTGAGTAGGAAATCTGTAAGAGAGCTAGTCATATATGTATATCTTGTGAGGCTCTCACTTCCACCACCTCCCTTCTATCATTCCTATCTTGAAGATGAAGGTTCTCTCTCTTGTCCAAGAGAGGTGAAGAAGAACAAGGGAAGGAGTCCCTTGGTGAAGATCAAGGCAGAAGACTTGGAGCTAGAGTGGGTAAGTCCTTGGAGAAGGCAGAAGACTCAATCTCAAGTGGGTAAGACCTTGGTGGAAAGCTTCACCGAGTGAAGGTGAAGTCAAAGGCGGAAGATCCAAGAAGAGTGGGTAATTTCTGCAAGGCCGAAGACTTGTGCAAGAGTGGGTAAGTCCTTGGAGAAGGCCGAAGACTCTTGCAAAGTGGGTAAGTCCTTGGTAAGGTTGAAGACTCTTTGTATTGGATAGGTAAGTCCTTTGTTGGTCATGTATTGTAAGTCTTATTAATGAATATAAGAGTGCAATTGTTTGAAGTCCTAGAGGTTGACCTCTCTAGGCAAGTGGACTGACACACTTCTAGTTTGAAGTGTGGAACCACTCTAAATAGCTTGTCTAATTGATGCATGTTCAATCTCTCCCTCCCTTGCTATGCATGATTTAGTTGCACTCAAATTACCTATTTAGCAACCTTATCTTGTCATATATTTTGAAGGTTTGATGAATTTTGTTTAAGTGCTTTCAGCTCTATTCACCCCCCTCTAGAGCATCTAAATCACCCATCTAGGATCCAACAAGTGGTATCAGAGCGGGTCTTCTCCAAGCATACTTCCACAAGTAGGAGAATATGGGTGATTATGAAGATGGGCAACCTTCAAAGAGAGCAATAGAAGGAAACAAGAGTGAAAAAGGGATCACAAAGGCTCCATCAACATATGAAAGCACTAGTGGAAGATCTAGTGAATGTGAAGATGGAAGATGCCATTGCGCCCTCATGACAAGCTCAACTAAAGATTTAAATGAGGTAAATTCAAGTGTTGAGATTCAAACAAATGCTTATCTTAGTCAATTAAATGCTCTTAAATTTGTGAATTCTAGCTTGCTTGATAAGATTAAGTTTTTAGAATCTCAACCTTCTATAACTACTTCATTTATAGAGCTTGCTACTACTATTGTTTCTCTCTCTATTGTTTCTTATGCTCTTAAATGTGCTTATGAGAGTCAAGAACTTACTTTGCAAGGAATAGAATGTGTAGATAAAGTTTATCCTTCAAAGATAACTTGTCTTGTATATGAACTTGCTTCCTTGCATAGTAATGTAATTACTCTTGACCCTCATACTATCTTTTCTTATAGAGAGAAAGCTTTTGATGCTCTATCTTGTGATAAAGATTCTTATATGACTAAAGATGTTTGCTTAGAAATCTATCTTGTGCATGCTAGAGATGAGATGAATCTATTTTGTTTTACCTTTACTTCTCTTATGCATGACAATCATAGTTTGAGATCTTCTTTGCAAAGATTCTTTGGTGATAAAAAGAATCTTGATCAAATCCTAGACCATACTACCAAACAAATGGGTAGAGATGGCATTGGACTTGAATGTAGTCAAGGAAACAACATAGATAAAGGACCTCCAATATTCCATGGAGAATCCTCTAGTTCCAAGGCTACAGGCACTTGCAACTATTGCAATGTTTTTGGTCATTATTCTACTTGTTGTCCTTTTAGGAAAGCACCCAAGAGAAATAGGATTTGGGTTGCTAAGCTAACTCCTCCGGACCCAAAAACATGATTGGGGACCATTTCACTTTTCTTCTTGTAGGTACTTGCAAATGGATTGACTTGAGCTATTGAATTGCAAATTGACTTCTCAATCCACATGAAAGAAGAAAGGTGAGATGTACAGAGGGTGACAACAAGTGGAAAAGCAATGGTAAGTACAAAGGTAATGGTTTTATTGCTTATAACCATTTCTAACTTGTTTTGTCAAGTTAGTGTGCACTATACATATGGTTTTTGAGTCAAAAGTGGCATTTTGTGTTTCTTTTCACACTCTTGCTCAAAAACTGTTTCTAATGCTTCTATAGTGCATTACTAACTTGCTTAGACATGTTTGGATATGGTTTGTATATTTTAGCATGCCTTTAAATATGTTTTTATGAAATATATGTGCTTTTTGACAGCTGCTCTGTCGGTCGAGTTTGCCCTAGTGAAAATCGACCGATAGGCACCAATGGGTGTTGCCAGCAGTTGTCATCGGTCGAGTTGCCAATGCACGGAACTCGACCGATTACATTGTGCACAAAATATAAATTTGGCTTATTGAGTGAGAATTTCCCTCTCAACTAAATCTTCTCAACCAATAGCCTTATTTTTTGGCACTCTCATTTGGTACCTTTATATATGCATATTGCCTTGTTCTACATTGTCTATCTTGCTTACAACTCTATCTATCTAATTGCTCTAAATTGGTAAATCTATATGTTGCAATTACTTGCTTTGAGTTGTTTTGCAGGTTTTGATGATGGTCGCTTTGGATCTCTTGGTTGTGTCTAAAAATTACTTCCATTGTACTCTAACTTGCTACATCTATCTCAGTGTATATCTTGTTTTGATACAACCTTGAGGTTCTTAGGGGTAATCATCTTATGGTAAGGATGCATATATAGTGAGTTATATCCTCTCATGCTTCTAAAATTGCATATCTCTTGGTTTGGATATATCTCTATATCTACTCATAGCTTGCTTTATCTTGTGTATCTCTTGCTATGATCTAGATCCTACTAGTAGTCCTAACTTGTGATATCATCTACTAGTAGTTCATATACATGTAGTTCTAGCCTTGTTTAAAATTTCCATCTTTGATCATCTATATGTTATGCTTGTATCTTATCTCATACATACTCAAGATTGTTCCTTGAATTGCATATCTACTATCTTGAGTTGCTTGCATAACATTGTGATGCAGGGTACATAGATCTACATGATATGTAGAAATTGGAGTATTTTTTGGTTTTTATGCAGCTTTTGCTCCAGTTTCAGTTTTTGGTGCAAGTATAGTGCTTTTCATGCAAAAACGACCTTCTGAGCAAGACTCATCGCTTTGCCATGAGCTCCGATGGTTTTTGGTCAAATTCCATCATCTTGAGGGTCAAAATTGTGATTTATTATTTTTTTGCAGCACTTCATCTTGCATTTTGGGTTGTTTAAGTATATGCTTTAACTTGCTTTTCTTTCTATGCTTGGACAAGCCCCTATCTGTGCTCTTCTACTCTCCTTATATAACTTTTGTTATCTTCTTTCTCTTAACAAGTGGTGTTTCTTAGTTTCTTCACACCCCCACCTCTTTGAAATGACAAAGGGGGAGAAAGATATGTCTTCTTTTGACAACAGGGAGAAGGCATGTCTTACATGAAGCAAAGAAGCGTGTCCATGTAAAGGGGAGAAGGTAAATGGGAGAAGACATATATGTGTAGAACATATATGAGTAGAAGACATAGTTTCTATAAATGTTATGAAAGCTAACCATGCAGGAGAAATAGCATCAATTGAGGGGGAGTATGAGAACTCCATGCGCATCAATTGAGGGGGAGCATATGAGCTCAATCCTATTGAAACCCCTAGGTTTCTCCGAAGGTATGATTTTATGTACAAGCTTTCAATACATTAATGGAATGGTTTGTCATCTTCAAAAAGGGGGAGAATGTTGACTCAAGGTCAATTAGGTCAATGTTGACTCACGTCTAAATTGACTAAACCCTTGTTTTGATGATGACTAACCATTCCACATATTGGTGTATAATGCTTCTACATTGAGTGATTTCAGATTAGGTTTAGACACACTCCAAATGCCCTAACTTGCGCATATCAAGTTGGAGAAAAGACAAGTCAAAATAGCTACAAGTGTGCTATTTGGGATCTCTATGTAAATGACCTTAGAATTGCTTTGTAAACACTTGTAATGATTGTATGACTTGTAATTAAGCTTAGAAAAATTATTGGGACACAAAAATCCATCATTTGTATAGTCAAACGAAAATTCCAAAATACCCATAACAGGGATTTTGTCGGCCGAATTCCAAACTCGGCCGATCCATATATTCTGGAATTTTTGTTGCAATCGGCCGAGTTACAAACTCAGTCGATTCCCGTTTGGTCGAGTTTCTAGCTAGGAAACTCGGCCGATCCACTGATTGGTCCAAGATGAAATTCGACCGATCGGCCGAGTTTCTCCAAGGGAACTCAGCCGACAGTCTAGCTTTCAGCCTTGTCTTTTAGTGGTTCGGCCGAGTTGCCTTTATTGAAAATCGGCCGATCAGACTGTACTGGAATGCAGAAAAGTGCTACTAGCCGTTGTGGAGTTGCAACAAGTGAAAATAGATCTGTTGCAAGCCACAAAATGGCTAGTTTTCATTCACAAGTGTTCCCAAAGGCTAAGAGGCATCCCCAGCTATAAATAGGACCCCTTGGGCTTCATTCCAAGGTTGAGCATTCACTATGAAGGTTCCTATTCTATAGTTGAGTGATCCTACAGCCTCCTCTCTCTCTCTAAGCTTAATCACTTGCTACATCCGTTAGAGTGAGTAGGAAATATGTAAGAGAGCTAGTCATATATGTATATCTTGTGAGGCTCTCACTTCCACCACCTCCCTTCTATCATTCCTATCTTGAAGATGAAGGTTCTCTCTCTTGTCCAAGAGAGGTGAAGAAGAACAAGGGAAGGAGTCCCTTGGTGAAGATCAAGGCAGAAGACTTGGAGCTAGAGTGGGTAAGTCCTTGGAGAAGGCAGAAGACTCAAGCTCAAGTGGTAAGACCTTGGTGGAAAGCTTCTCCGAGTGAAGGTGAAGTCAAAGGCGGAAGATCCAAGAAGAGTGGGTAATTCCTGCAAGGCCGAAGACTTGTGCAAGAGTGGGTAAGTCCTTGGAGAAGGCCGAAGACTCTTGCAAAGTGGGTAAGTCCTTGGTAAGGTTGAAGACTCTTTGTATTGGATAGGTAAGTCCTTTGTTGGTCATGTATTGTAAGTCTTATTAATGAATATAAGAGTGCAATTGTTTGAAGTCCTAGAGGTTGACCTCTCTAGGCAAGTGGACTGACACACTTCTAGTTTGAAGTGTGGAACCACTCTAAATAGCTTGTCTAATTGGTGCATGTTCAATCTCTCCCTCCCTTGCTATGCATGATTTAGTTGCACTCAAATTACCTATTTAGCAACCTTATCTTGTCATATATTTTGAAGGTTTGATGAATTTTGTTTAAGTGCTTTCAGCTCTATTCACCCCCCCTCTAGAGCATCTAAATCACCCATCTAGGATCCAACAAAGGAGTCTAGAGTACACTCTTTGAGAGTGCAGTGAGGCCGTGTGAGCCTGAGAGTCCTGACGCAGACCAGGACGACATTCAGACTTAGCATTTCCCGGGTGTGTCACTAAGTCTTGTACGGTGGGTTCGTAGTTCGCTACGAGACTTTATATGTAGAGTACACTGCATATGATCAGGGCATAAGTTAAAAGATGATCACTTAGAATTAAGATATATTAATATGAAACTTGTGTATGTTCAGATTTAGAATTTATAATACTTGTTCTTTAAATGTTCAGTATACTTTTCTGCGATAATTGCACTGTTTAATTAGAACTGCTCAGTTTGTTAATTTATTCACATATTCCTGTTAAATGTAAAATATGGAGTTATCCGATGATGGCTAAGTGAAATATTATTCACTGAGCGAGTAGGCTCATTCCTCTACTCAAACATTTTCAGGTCAGTGACAGTTCCAGGAATCGGAAGGATCTTTTCATCCTAACGCTTAATCTGTAGAAGGTATATGTAGTTAGTTTAGTTAGATAGTGGTCTCTTAGTCCTTTCCCCTCGGTCCTTGGGACATGGTGTGGGTGAGAGAGAGTGTGTATGTGAAATGTGTATAAAGATGTAAATTAACTGTTATGTTTACTTTCTGTTAAACAATGTTACATGTTGTAAACTCTGTTTATGTTCTCTAGCCAGTTTAATTGAAATGCTTCCGCAATAGTTTATTATGTTTTAGTTTACAGCAATAATCCGGATATCATTACGAGGTTTTAAAAAGAAAAAAAAAGTTCTCAGTGATTTGTTTATGTGATAATTCCTCTGTCGCGCCCTAATCTCGTGATTAGTGGTTAGTGTGAGATCGGGGTGTGACATCTTTGGTATCAGAGCATAGGTTGAGTATATGAATACTCTAAGTCAAGGTCAGGGGAAGATAAGAGACCAATAGGATTAGGACTTAAGTGTCTTCCTTCTAACTGCAATTTTCTAACAGGAAGTGTTCTGTTATACTATTGCAGATGGCAGGAAGAGGATGTGGTCACGAGAATCAAGTTGAGAATTGAAGCTGAGTTATCAGGGATCATTAGGATCAAAAGATAGTATTATAATTAATATGGATAAGAAATGATGTGTCTTTAGCTCTGGGAGGTCTGAGTGTTTAGATACCCTGGCCAGGTGTCTGAATACTTGGATTGACCAGTATCGAGCTACTCTGTCTATTCTTCTCTGGATGCCCTGGCCAGGTATGCAGAGGAAGGATAGGCTAGAGAGAAACCCTGGAAATCTTAGGGTTAAGGAAACCGGAAATTAATGTAGGAGTAAGAGATTAAAAATAGGATGTGATACAACTCTTTATTTGATTGAAAATTCACTAGACATGCTCTTATATGCATGAATTTAGATTTTCAGTTTGTAAAGTAAATGTGATTCTTTTATATTGTTGTGCGTCATAAATCGGTTTATTTATTGTTTATATTCCTGGTATTAAGTAGACCAGAAGTTATGTTTAAATGAGTTTGCCCTAAGTGGATATTCTTTCCACATGTTTGAGATTAATAGGAGTTGGTTAATCCTGAGTAACTCTTGGCTTCAGGACTACAGGTTCGGCCTGGTCCGGCTGGCAGGATGCGTTACTGGGATCTAATGACTCCTATTAAAAGTATAATAAGAATAGACTCTGGATAATTTAGATTCGCATCATAGTAAGAATGTATATACACTAAGAGGTTGAGGTATAAGGGAAATATTAAAACAAATAAGAAGTAGCTGGAAATGATATCAGAGGCCCAATGTTGGAGTCTCATATGAGCAATCCTTAATTGGAAAAAAAAAGTTAAGTATACAATAAGTACATAGAAATAAAGAGCCTTTGGAAGAGCAACATGATATACATGAAGAAACGTGTAAATTAGAAAATGAAACATATATGGTGCATAACTACCATGGTAGAGACGTTTAAGTAAGTAAAATGATGACACACAATATGATGATGAAAACCCTAGCAGGGTAAATTGAGAATGTAACTTTTTTGGATGTTCAAGTAAGAGGAAGGAAATTCCAGTGATAAGATAAGGAAGACTTGAGTAAACTTATGAGATCTAAACAGTGAGGGTGTCGGTCGAGTTATGTGTAGGACAAAATCGACCGAATCTCCTGCAGACTGCAATATAGCAGTGCACTGTTTGATTTTTTTTAATTTGGTAACTAGAAATGATCTCAAATTTTTACTGGAGGTCTGAAACATCATTAGGTATAACATATAAAATTCCAGAATTTTTGGAGCTTCTGTTAGCTATTTAGTAGGCGAATTACAGAAACTATTGTGAAAACTGAATATTCAGCCAATATAATTAAAGTTGAGTGTTGGGTTAATATGCAATTGACCCAAGCAGCTCAAATTGACCTATATGATCGACCACACACACACAATAATGCTATGTTACTGATAAGGACCGAACCCTAGAATGATTAGAGATGAAGTAGTTCAAGGGATGTCGCTAGTGATTTGGCCTTGAATACTAGCATCTTTATAAAACAAAATCATGAGATTTGCACTATGAAAAGTAAACTAGTATTGATAGTAATCTAGGGTTTAAAGGTAGTTAATCTGAAAGGTAGATAAACAATATGAAAATGATTCAGAGAAAGGAGTAAGATACAAATTTGAAAAGTAACAAATGTGTTTGAAACAAAAGGAGAAATATAAAATAAGTGAAGTGCAATGTAAAATGAATTCTTGTAGTTATAGCAAGAAGTAAGTAGCATAGAATGAGGAGTATTATCTGACACATGATTTGGAGTTAGCTGATGTAGTTCATGCTCTTAAGACATGACATCACTATCTTTATGGTGAGGCGTGCCAAGTGTTTACAGATCATGAGAGCTTGAAATATATCTCCACCCAGAAGGATCTGAATCTTAGACAGCAAAGATGGTTAAAATTGATCAAAGATTATGAAGTGACAATAGATTATCATCCTGGTAAGTTGAATGCGGTAGCAGTTGCTCTGAGCAGGATGTCAAGTTCAGCAGCGGATGTATTCTCTATGACATGTTTCAAGAGAGGCTTGCTAGTAGAGATGCGGAAGTTGAACTTAGACTTAGGGGTGACTGAACATAGTGGTTGATTTGCACAGATGCAAGTTAAGCCTATCTTTTATGATCAGATTAAGGAACTTCAGTAGAGTGATAGTGAGTTACAATAGATCATGCATGACATGACAGGGGGAAAAGACCAGAGTTTATGTTTTGAATGATGGTGTGTTGTATTAGCGTGACAGGTTGCGTATATCTCGAGATAATGACTTGAGAGAATAGATTCTTGAGGAAGTGCATGCATCGATGTATGCCATGCATCTAGGTAACACTAAGGTGTACGTGAATCTCAATGAGTTGTATTGGTGGCCTGGTATGGAAAGAATGTAGCTGAGTATGTGACTAGGTGCAGTGTGTGTCAGCAAGTTAAGGCTGAGCACCAGAAACCTGTAGATACATTGTAATCTCTTCATATACCAGAATGGAAATGGGAACATATCACAATGGATTTTGTGATAGGGTCACCCAGGAAACCTAGAGGTTGTGACTCAATATGGTGATTTTGGATAGACTGACTAAGTCTGCTCACTTTCTTCATATCAAGTCAACCTCTAATGTTCCGAAGTTGGCTAAGATATTCATGGATGAGATAGTCAGGTTGTATGGTATCCTAGTTTCAATTATATCAGATAGAGATCCTAAGTTTACATCCAGGCTTTTGGAATTAGTTGCATCGTGCTTTGAGCACAAAGCTGAGGTTTAGTACAACTTCTTACCCACAAACAGATAGTCAGTCTGAGAGAACCATTCAGACTCTTGAGGACATGCTGAGAGCATGTGTTTTGCATTTCAGTGGAAGTTGGGAAGAACATTTAAGCCTTATAAAGTTTGCATACAACAATAGTCACCATTCCAGTCTTGGTTTGACCCCGTATGAAGCTCTGTATAATAGAAAGTGTAGAATGGACCAGTGAATTTACATAGTTCATCGAAACCCAAATTGCTTAGTGTAAATGTTGAGTTTAGAAATACACAACTGATAATGGTACGGTTTGAGTCTAAACCCAGACAATACAGATTTGGTAAATCATCAGGTGCATGATTTCAAGAAAGTACGATAGTATTAAAATATGAAAATAAACCTAGTTGCATGCTTCCTGTTATGTTAATGTGTGTGACTTAACATTTACATGAATTGGCACATTTCTCTGAGATATTACTAGAAATTCTCAAGTATTATTAATTATTTGTGTTATGATACGTAAGCAACTCTTAATTGAGTTATGTGATGCACAAACCCAGATTTGGGTTAATGTGCACGTTCTTCAAGAAATTTCAGATAATTGATAAATATTACAGATGATTTCTTATATGTGAAGTAAATTACTCTTATTGGTGTAATAGGATGTTCAATTGCATGAATTCAGTATGTATGTGCCAAAATTGATATGAGTTTGGGATATTTATGAATTTTAAATCTGCCTGCATGCATGATATAAGAATTACTCGGTAATTACTATGATTTTGAATATACTGCTCTGCCAGTTCTAGAATGATACCGTATTGTGATTTGAACTGCAATCAAATAGATGAGATAACTGAAACCCTAAGGATAGGGTGTACAATGAATCAAGTATTTTGATATCAAAATTCTCAGTATGAGATGTGGTGATGTTTAACAGTTCAATTGCATGATTTTTAGTATAAACTGCCAAATTGACATGCATTCTGTTTATTTAAGAATTTTATTTTGTCTACATGTATAGTATGATAATTTCTCAGTAATTACCATAATTTGAGTTACTGTTATAACAGTTCTAGAAAGACAATGTATTGTGGTTTGATCTGGAATCAGATCAGATGTGTCCTATGTTGAGGGACCAATACAGATAGTTGATCAGAGGATCAAGAAGCTTAAGAATCGCGAGTTATCTTTAGTGAAAGTTTTGTGGAGGAATCACAATATAGAGGAAGCTACATGGGAGCTTGAATCAGAGATGCGTAACAAGTTTCCTTTTCTCTTAGGAATTTCGGGACGAAATTCTTATAAGGGAGGGAGATTGTTATGACCCACATTTCGTTTTACCAGTAAGTACCTTGGTTAGTGCATAATTGAACTAGTTATGTTGAGATGAGTACTTGCTTTTGTTAATAGTGTTTTGAGCTTTGAGCTAGTGTTAAGGTATCATTAGCTTGTTCTCTTGTCCTGAGGTTGAGGACAAGTTTGTGCTTGATCCGTTGCCAGAGAAATCACGCGAAACCGACCTAAGAGTAAAAAGATATGAGCTTTTTAGCGAGCAGGAACCTATATGTAATTTCTGAAAGTTCTTGGGTAATTTGCATCCGCCCCCCTGGGGGCCCTTCCTTATCCCTTGAATGAACGATATGTTCATTCCTTCAGTTGCTGCTTGAGAAAAACAGAAAAAGGGAGAGGGAGAGAGCGAGCTAGAGGAGAAAGCTGGGAAATCAAGCCCCTCCTTCTCCGTTCTTCTTCAATTCCTCATCTTCTCCAGCCGAATCAGCCAGCCACTTCACCTTCTTCCCCTTCCCCTTCTTCTTCCCCATTCCTGCTGCCCGGCCAAGATAGGAGCCGGCCAAGGAGGTGCTAGGAGCGGCCAAAGGTGTGAAAAGCAACGTCTACGGGTTGCTGCTAGGTCGTCTTGAAGTTCCCAAGGTATTTCGTGCGGAGATTTCCCGCGAATCGACCCCGAATCCACCTTCTTCCTCGGGGATTTCCGTTTCTGCGCAGGTTGCACGGCATGCAAAGTTACAGAAAGCTGATGTCGGGGATTTCTGTTTCTGCACAGGTTTGCACGGCGTGCAGATCAGTTGCACGGGGTGCAAAGTTGCAGAAAAACAGAACAGAAGTGTTTCTGCCCAGATTGCACGGGGTGCAAAGTTGCAGAAAAGCAGAATTAGGCGTGTTTGTGGACGTTTTTGGTGTATACGAACACACCGAATTGGGTGAGTATTATCTCACTTAATTATCAAGGTTTAACTCGTTTAATTGTAGATATTTCATATATGAAAATGATGTTTATATGTATATGTGGGTAATAGAGATTACTCGGATGTCGAGCATAGTTATCATCCCTAGACTTTTAATTTGCATAGTTCAAATGAAATGGAATGATTAGTAAAATAAATGTGTATGCTTTACGAGTAATTTCAGTAAGATGCGAATAAATGTGATAAAGTATTTCAGATTGAGTATTCCTTTCAATATAGTATATTTGAATGTTCAGTAATATGAAATCAGTATAGAGGCGTGGAATAGATATGAAATCTATTTACAGTGAACGAATCTGTTTGCATGAAAGCAAAGCTGAGTTATGAGTTATTGTGATATAAGTGAATAGCTGTTGCACTATATATAGAAATGTTATGAAAGTTGAATTTCTAGTTTCAGCTAGTGAATTGCAGAATTACAGTATATTCCAGTAGTCGAATATGTGAGAGAGAGACACAATGTTATAAGAGTTTTCTTGTTATAATAAAATGTGTTAGACTTAGATGCCCTGACACCGTAGAACCCCTTTGAGAGGTCTGTGCCTTAGGGGTGAAACGACCTACCTAGCGTGTGTCTAGATGGTCGGTGGCTCGTGTTCAACAATAATCCGTGCGTGTGTTGTGGTGGCACGAGGACAGAGAGGCAGTGTTCAACAATAATCTGTGTGTGTGTCACGGTGGCACTGGAAGTAAATAGGGGTTATTCAAAAATAATCTGTGCGTGTGTCACAGTGGTAACCCAGACTCTCCGCCTGTGTGCTCAGGTTAGAGGAGGAGTCTAGAGTACACTCTTTGAGAGTGCAGTGAGGCCGTGTGAGCCTGAGAGTCCTGACGCAGACCAGGACGACAGTCAGACTTAGCATTTCCCGGGTGTGTCGCTAAGTCTTGTACGGTGGGTTCGTAGTTCGCTACGAGACTTTATATGCAGAGTACACTGCATATGATCAGGGCATAAGTTAAAAGATGATCACTTAGAATTAAGATAGATTAATATGAAACTTATGTATGTTCAGATTTAGAATTTATAATACTTGTTCTTTAAATGTTCAGTATACTTTTTTGCGATAATTGCACTGTTTAATTAGAACTGCTCAGTTTGTTAATTTATTCACATATTCCTGTTAAATGTAAAATATGGAGTTATCCGATGATGGCTAAGTGAAATATTATTCACTGAGCGAGTAGGCTCATTCCTCTACTCAAACATTTTCAGGTCAGCAACAGTTCCAGGAATCGGAAGGATCTTTTCATCCTAACGCTTAATCTGTAGAAGGTATATGTAGTTAGTTTAGTTAGATAGTGGTCTCTTAGTCCTTTCCCCTCGGTCCTTGGGACATGGTGTGGGTGAGAGAGAGTGTGTATGTGAAATGTGTATAAAGATGTAAATTAACTGTTATGTTTACTTTCTGTTAAACAATGTTACATGTTGTAAACTCTATTTATGTTCTCTAGCCAGTTTAATTGAAATGCTTCCGCAATAGTTTATTATGTTTTAGTTTACAGCAATAATCCGGATATCATTATGAGGTTTTAAAAAGAAAAAAAAAAGTTCTCAGTGATTTGTTTATGTGATAATTCCTCCGTCGCGCCCTAATCTCGTGATTAGTGGTTAGTGTGAGATCGGGGTGTGACAATCATGGTACCTAGGGTTGCCCCACCAGGCTCTGAACGGATGGGGAGCATTGGCGGATGCATTCGTAAATAAGTTCTACCCAATTGAGAAGACAGTGAGAAACAGACAAAGGATAACGTCGTTCATGCAAAAGCCTAATGAGAATCTCCATGACGCTTGGGAGAGATACCAAGAATATCAGAGGGACTGCCCTCACCACAACTACAAGAAAGGGTTCTTGATCACTACCTTCTATAACGGCCTGACTCCAGAGGAAAGGGTTTCGTTGAACGCAGCAGCAGGGAGCGACTTCCTAGGGAAAAAGCCGAGCAGGTCTGAAAAGATCATTAAGAACATGGCCGAGCTGCAAGCCGGCACTGACTATGACAGATCTGACCGGGGCCAAGCTAAGAAGGGTAGTGAAGGATCTTCTTTTGAATCCAAGGCGCTGGAGACAATCACTTCTCAGATCCAGAGGATAGCTACGGATGTAAAGCAGCTAAAAGAATCTGGCGGAAAGGGTAAGAAGCAAGTTGAAAAGGTAATGAAATGTGTAACGTGTGGAGAAGGTGGACGCGGGGTAGACAATTGCATCTACACCCAACCAGACGCATCAAGCGATTCCGAATCTGAGGATGAGGAAACTGAGAAGGTGGCCTTTGTGAATTTCAAAAGGCCGGAACACCCTGGTTTCAGCTATGGCAACAAGGATGCAGCTGAAAATGCGCATCAGTTGCAAGGCGCCTCCAAGCAACCTCAAGCTTTTGAACAAAGGGGAGGACCAAGCCAATACCCCAAAAACACTCATTTCCCATCGAACAAAGGGAACTTCTAAGCACAGGGGAAGTATCAAGGGCCTAACCGAGAACAAAGCAAGGGCACGGGCCAGGCAGACGTGGTTGGCCAGTTATTTGATTTTGTCAAGAAGCAAGATACTATCATCAATCAACTGGCACAGAGTGCGTTATCAAATTCCGGTGTCTTGAACTCGTTACAGGTACAACTGGCGGACATGCAGACGCACCAACGCCAGATCGACCAGCAGCTAGCTCAATTGGCTGAAATTGTGAAGAACCCATCAGGAAGGATTCCGTCCAATACCGAACCGGCGAAAAGAACGGGACAATGACCGCAGGAGCACGGATGAGATGCAGGATGAAAGAGCTTTGAGCGTCCAACTGAAGACGAGAAATGCAGCGCTTCTCGGGAGGCAACCCGGGTTGTCTTTTTAATTCCTAGAATAGGACGTTTTACTTTCCTGCAAGAAAAACATTACAAACATTTTGGGATGTAATAAGGCCCGAGTCAGTGCATGCGCCAAATGCGCTGACTCCGTTTTATGGGTCACCGAAGTACTCTTTAGGACGGGATGGGTAATGCTAGCTGAGGCCGGGACCTTAGTTTCGGGCCAGTGATGTTTTACTCCTCAACCGCTTTTGTTACCCCTTTTCGTTTTCAAGTTTCCTTTTCTTTCTTCTAGCTTTTGCTCTGAAGGTCGTAGCGGAAAGCAACCCCACCGGCAGGATATGCACATCATCGTGCAAAAAGTGTTTTGGGCATCGCTAAAGCCATGACAAAAGACGCTCCTGGACGACATGAGCCTGTGACGATCGTGCCAAAGGACTAATCACCCTTCGGCCGACGGATGGACTGCCCGTCTCGGGAAGGAAATGCCCTATCGGCCGATGCATGCCCATGACTGCTTGCCGTGTTTTCACCGTTGAATTTGAGTTTGCTATATATATGAGAACAAGTTTTACCGTGTCGGGCTACCTGAATTACTGTGTTCGTACTCCCATATCGTGCAAAGGACTTTGTGCTTTTTGCTCCCGTGTCGCGCGACACCCCCCCCCTTTGCCTTCGTAATGAGCGGAAGTCCCGAGCTATGTAAGGTACAGCCCGACAGACCTATCGCCTGGTAGATATCGCCCGGTAGACCTATCACGCGGTAGTCTATGCTGACCGACACGTTCTCTGTTAACATGTATAGATTATCGACCTTGTTAACTGAACGGTTTCGTATCGCCCGACACGCATATCGCGCAACGTATCTTTTAGTATCTATTGCCCGATATGCCATGTCAGGCGATAGTCGTGTCGTCCCAAAGGTTTTGTGCCGGGCGACACACTATTTTTTTTACGAGTCGTATCGGGCACCTTTTATCGCCCAACATGGCCGAGCGTTTGTCACCCTATCGCCTTATGCGTATCGAGTGATACTCGTCACTAGTATCGGCCACATGACTTCACCTCAGAATCTTGTGTGTCGCCCGATACTGGGAGGGGGAGGCCAGGAAATCTTTGTACAGAAAAACACCAGGCCACACATTTATTCTTTATTATATACTTCTTTCAAAAATCAACATATTTGATCAAAGTATTTCTTTTGTTGTCCTATATAGATGGCCCGCACCAAGATGACTGCTGTCCCCGTTGACTCCCAGGGTAGGAGGATCTACCCCGAGACTGCGGCTGAACCCTCCAACGTCGGGCGGAAGCGCCCGAATCCAAGACCCGTTGAGGCCTCCACAACAGAAAAGAGGGCCAGGGTTGGAGAAGCGGCAACTCCAACTCCCCCAACAGCAGCAGCAATCCCGGAAGCCTTGGTAGAGAGTTTCGAGCCAAGAAACGACGAGCATGCTCGCCGGTATGCTGAGCTGGTGCCCAAAATCTACCGCCCCAGCAGGTTCTGCCACGAAGCCTCATTCGCTGATCTGGGAATCAAGAGGAGGCTGAAGGCCGTCCTCGCCGTGGCAGGATCAAAGAAAATCTGCTTCAACAGGTCTTCCTCATACACTAGGCTGATAATGGAGTTCATGTCTTCCCTCAACCAGGTGAGAAACTCACCGGTGGAGAGAAAAGAATTCGGAGGGCCAGACAGACTCCAAGGCTGACTCTACAACTCGGAGTACACAATCTCCGAGAAGTTTCTGAACCAGATCTTCTCTTCAAGCGAGGAGGAGAGGAATCTGATGGACATCGGTGAGAGAATCACTGAGGGAGACGGGTTCGACCCCGTGAAGCTCTGGAACAAGTTAACCGGCAAATCTTCGTTCAAGCCGGGAAAGAAGGTGGCTGCTATGCACTCATGCTTCTGGAGGATAGTGCACAAACTGGTGGCATGCCTCCTGTTCAGCAAGTACAAATCCAGCAACATATACACGGGGGAGCTCTATGTCATGTGGCACATAATGGAGGGCCTAGTGATCAACCTCGGACGATTTTTGATGAACAGACTACATCCGATGAAGGAAGCTACAAAGGACTACTGCATGGGCGGAATAGTCAACCTTATTACAGAAGGACTCGGATACCCGAAGGAGCCACGCAGCCCTTCGAGGACGCAGGGCGATGAGGTAATCGACACCAAGTACCTGATTAGGGCCAGTATTATCAGAAAGGAGAGGAGAGACTTTTCTATAAGTTCGCAAGGACGAATATACTCCTCCCACACCCTCGCTGCACTGACTACGACGCAGACAAACTAGTCTTCACCGTCGCACAAATTGAAGCCGTGGCGGCGAACACAGCCCAAGCCGCCACCATAAGAGTCCAAGAGAGGACAACTTCAGAGCTACCGACAACCGCTGCTGATAGAATTGTCATCACTCCATCCACATCAACTACCGCCCCTACGAGGACGGTGGCAGCTGAGAAAGAGCCGGTGATTGTAGAGGTCACCGAGACATCAACTTTGGGAGCTGCCACGGGAGAGGCAACCGCAGCCCCCGACATCCCTAAAGGGCTTGTAGAGGCAGAAGAAGCACATGAGCCGGACACCAGTAATGAGGTGTTCGCCGAGATCCTGGGAAGGGAGCTCGAAGGTGCGCGGCTGACACCGACACTGACACCGGTGTCCCCTATCAAAGCTACTGGAAGGATCGCCGAGGACGTAGAGGTGGAGCAGCATCCACCCACACCACTGCCATCTTCACTGAGATATGGAGGCGAGGCAGAGGTGGCCGCAAGGGGGCCAACACCTCGCCCAGCAACATCTGCCACGCGAACAATCGAGATACGCTCTACCTCGTCCAGTGGGCCATCACGCGGGCAGGATGTCGCGAGGACGGGAGGGAGGCACGCAGGAACCCCTCTGTCACTCGGGAAGATGATAGGTCATGAGCTCGACCACTAACGGGAGGTAACAGACAACAGCTCCGCTACCTATTTTTCCCTAACTCGCAAGCTTGCATCTTTCCAAGACAGGCTGAATAGCCAAGAGCGAGAGCTGCTGACTCTAGCCGGTCTTCCCGGTGGGCTAGATACTCTGAATGCTACACTTCAGCAAGTTCTCCAATGCCTCGACAAGATCGAGGAGAGGCTGGATAGAGGGGACGACCATCCACGTCGAATACAGTCGAGAAGGTCGCCGTCGCCCCCTAGCCGTGGCTCTCCATCATCTTCTTCGACGTCCGCTTCGACCTTGGCGTCACCCTCCGCCTCCAGCGGGCGATCCTCAATGCCCGAGGAGGGGACGCAGCGAAAGTCGACCAACAAAGCTCCAGCAGGACAGACGAGCTCCGTAGGTCTCGAGGAAGAACATCCCTCGATTCCCCTAGATGATATTGAAGCTGATAACAGAGATGTCAACATCGGGACCGACACTTCTGACGAGTCGGAGGAAGAAAGGGGGGACGTGTACGCAGCCAATGAAAGACACTTTCCCCGAGGTAGACGCTCAATGGCAGACAGGTTCTGTGAGCCATCAGAGATACCCTCTTTCGAGATGGCCGACTTCGACAGAAGGGCCATCGGCTACCTGTCGATCAGAGACCAGAAACTACTAGACAGGGTGCTAAGATCGCAGGCAAATGAAGAAGACGTCGTCTGGAGCGACGGCTACTTCTCTGTACGACGGGGAACTCTCCGCAACATGTTCCGCTCGCCGGCCGTCGTCGGAAAAAGGCTATTAAGGGTCCTCGAGAATGCTATAATAGAAAATATCGATAGTAGGACGGGTCGGAAGAAAATATACTGCGCCACCCCGACCTTGGCGAAAAGGTTGATGTGCAGAGAACTAGACTCCCCTGTGGTGTCCAACATGCTGCAGCACATTGACGAGCATAACCCTAACCTCGTGTTGGCGCCGTACAAGCACCGCAACATATGGTTCCTCTGCATAGCATACCTAAGGAACCACGAAGTCCCGCTCTTGAACTACAGCCGCAACGAGGTGCCGCACTCCGGAATCGCCTTCAGCCGCCCGGAAGACAAAAACCTGAGGCTTCTACCGGTGCGTCTTCAAAGAGTTATCGAGCAAGGAGCCAAACGCCACGGCAGTGTTTGGCACTTCTTTTCTATTCGTGACTTCCCCGTCCAGGCTGAAGAGGGAAGCGGAAACAGTGCCTTAGTCGTCTTAAGCGCCATTGAGGTGCTCTGTACATTTGGCAACTTGAGGGCCCTTATGGGCCATTGTTTCTATCAACGCAATGGCACCTACGCCATGTTACTGATCAAGGAAAAGCGCCATTTCCGGGATGCAGGGGTACCGGAGCAGCTGCTGGACAGTGACCTAGATTAAGACTCTTCTCAGTCCAGCAGCCCCTCAGAAAAAGAAGAAGAAGTGGCAACCTTCAAACATGGGGCAGGCAAGGAACTTATGGTCCTTAAGAAAGTGCACGGGATGGAAGAAACTGCTTCTCCTAAAGCCACAGAAGGAACGATCAAAAACTTCGACCGTTTCTCGTGCGCTACACTCACGCAGGAGCAGGTAGATGTAATCCTTCTGAAGTTAGCAGATGCTACCCCGAAGAATGTCATTTACAAGGTGGGCAATGCCGTAGTCCCTATTGATGAACTAAGGGACGTGGTTAAGGAAGGAGGATGTTTGGCGATATCTGTATTAACCGCTTGCATCCAATTATTACAACCAAAGTTCGACCACACATATATAGTACATCCTATGTTGTTTAACGATGTTTGCCTAGCCGACGAAACAGGAGCACAGAAGCTTTTTCTGGAAGAGTTGGAAAGCAGAGTCCCTAGCCAAATCTTTCTGCCAATTCTTCATTATAACCATTGGACGCTCCTGATGGTGTACACCCGACAACGAGCAGGAATCTTTTACAACAGCTCGGACGGCAACAAGAAACATCCAGTGCCGTGTACATCAGAACCGTTGTCATCCGTCGAACGCTTAACTCGGAAATACTACGACGGGGTGACAAAGATGATACAACCATTCCTGGACACACAAGAAAACAGATGGCACGAGCTTCAGTTCTACCACCGCAGCCCACATCAGATCCCATTATCCAACGACTGTGGCATCCACGTCCTGGAGTGGATAGCGAATAAAGAGACGCCTGACCAGCTCCATCACATCGATTACCACAGCAAAAGAGGAGAATATGTGTGGGAGCTTCTATCTGACGAAGGCGCGCTCGTCGGCTAACCCTCACTGGATTAGCATTACCTTGCCTAATCTACTTCACAACTCTGGGACAGAGTGTGGAGTAAGTTTGGGGGGGTACCATGGTACCAGTGAGGGAGGTACAAAATTTCTAACTTAATCCTTTGATTCTTTTGTTTATCATGTATACATATACTTGTTCATATAAAACTCTTGGATACATATACATGTTCATATAAAATTTTAAATTTTTTGTCCCTATGTATATGTACAAAGTTTTTGTAATATTAGTAAAAACCCTGATGCAACTACTTGCCAAGTTTATTTTCTTTGTGCTAAATGTTACGCAAGTCATGTTATATCTTTTTGATAATGCTGCTTCAAATGAACAAAAGAATATGTTTTGCTATGTCAAAAATTTTCAAAAATATAATAATCTCGCAGACAGCTAAGAGACGAGTATGGAGAAGGAAAAAGCTACCCAAACAGCAAGAATCTCTTTGTTCCCTCACCCAAAAAAAATCCCCAAAAGAGAGAGAAGCCTTATGAGCGTGAATAAAAGCATGAGAGTTGTGCCCAATAAAAGAAAAAGAAAAGAAATATATATATACACCACTTGTTTTTCCAAAAGTACCCATCTTTAGGCATGGAAGATCTGGGGCAGTGGTACGTAGGATGTGAAATCACTGCTCTAAAGCCAACTGGCTTGGACTGCAGGGACCACTTGCCCGTTAACGGACCCTTACCTGGATGGACCGATGGGAAATAAGAAGAAAACCCAAAAAGACTTAGCCTACCCTTTACACAACTTTCTGCCCCGAAAATAAAGTTGTTTGGTGTGGAAGCTAACTTCGGAATCATACAACAACGTCTCACCGAAGCTGTAGAGAATAATCTTACTTAAACAATAAGGCAAGAAAGACGAAGTCTTTTGTTCGTAATGACGCAACATTATCTCTAAAGGCATTACAATACTTGTTTTACATCTTGGCCTGAGAAGCATACTACGTAAGAAGAAGCATCACAAAATAAAGTTTAAATATTGATTGAGGACAATCAAAATGCTAAGTTTGGGGGAGTTGATAACACCCATTTTTGTGATGTTTTTGGCCTTTATTCTGTTATCAAAACTGCCCTTCTCTGCTGTTTTCCTCACTTTTATATGCATTTTCGCAATAATTGGCCAAGCAATGCTCTCAATCCAATACTTCCACCTTTTGCAGAGTTTCCTCCCTCTTTGGCCCAATTAGTACCAATAAGGCCATTCCGGCCCGCAAATAAGTCCAAGACTGTCTCGTCCCCCTGACGCCCAATACACACGCTAACCGTATGACGCGCGATGCAAGGATGCCACGCGAGAAGGTACTGATGGACGACACGCCTCTTTACCCGACAGGGAGCTAAGCGCGCCGCAATTACTCCAGTTGCCACGTGATATCGACCACCCACCAGCAGGTGCCTCTCGCCACGACGCCCGACAACCGACCTCCTTGTGCCGGGCGATATCGGGCGATACCCGCGTCAGCCGACCACCGACTAAACGGCGGAAAGGAGGACATGTGGCGCTTCGAGCACCATATCTTCCCCCGACCAGCTACCTATAAATAGCAGCTACAGGGAGCTGAAAAGACAGCTTAGACAATTCAGACAAGCTTGGTCACTTCAGGTTTCGGATAGTCGAGTGATCTTCAGAGGAGGCTGTGAGAGCAGGCGTATCATGCTCCAGTGTTCGTACCGGGCGACACTAGGTGAGCTCTTCCTCATCCCGAGAGGGAGGGGATTTGTTCACCTAGGATTGTACCGGGCGACACTGGGAGCCGATATTGACCGATGTAGATATGCGACACAAGTGCCCGACACCAGTGCCCGACAGTAGGATACGCAGCTCCATGCCCGACATGATAGCGAACCCGATACGCTCCGCCCGTCAGGCGTGTCGCCCGAGAGGGTGTGCCGCCCGACTTGAGCGTATCGGCCAGGCCCTTGAGCGATGCAGTCGCCTGTCGCGGTGTGCCGCTTGAGAGAGCGTGCCGCCCGACACGGCTGTATCGGGCGGGATGGTTACTGTAGCTTGTCGTCCTTCTACATCAAGAAGGCGGCACATATCTTTAATTCTGTTATTTAATTCTTTACTCATGCATTGTAATTAAGACCTTTAATGCTTATAGAAATATAAATGCTTACTTACTTGCTGCTCTATGCTTGGTGTAATATGTTGGATGACTGCTATGTTTGGTATCTGAACTCTAGCTTGCATGTTTTGGGTCGCGTTTCGCTTAGCTATCGAATCATGTTTTCCCGTCGCAACAACTTCGAGAGTTGTGTTGTGGCTCTAGTGTTTGGTCCGAGTCTGGAGTACGAGAGTGCCCGGAACGGAGTTGCTTTAGTAACCTTTCCACTCTAATTTGAGTTCGGTGACCCCTAGAGTGGAACCGATGCCTTGTTAGAGGTGCCCGCTTCGAGAGGAGGGGTATAGGATTGGTCCTACCGCCGCTTGCTTTACTGCAGTTTTATCCTTCGTACCTCGCCTTAGCTCCGAGTGTATCCTTCTGTTTCTGTTGCATGAAAACCCCTAAAAACTGCTAAATGCTTAAAACCTTAAATCTTTCTAGTAGCTCCACTTGGAGATAGTTTTCTTGTTTTGATTTGTGACATCTTTATGCTTCCCTCCTGGGGAATTTATCATCTCTTTATAGCCGCCGGAGTGTAGCGTGTCGATTCTGGGTTCTCAACACTACCCCTCTTGTCCCTGTGTTCGACCCCGTATATCTACTTTGACCCCGTAAACAAAGTTGTGGGGGGCTAGAAGGATTCGGGTTTATAAATGTAAAAGCTCGACTACCTCTAATCTGCCTCCGATTTTAGGACGCGCGATTTAGGCCGGTCAAATACTTGTTTCGCATGTGATGCCAAAATGAATGGTTCATCCTTCTCGCCAATCTTTTCAAAGTTCACTAAAGTGAAACCCAATTCATCCACTATAACTCCTTTGGTGTTATCAACCCAATTACATTTGAAGAGCGGAATTCTGAAATCTATGTAGTCAAACTCCCATATGTCTTCAATGACACTGTAATATGACATTTTAGCTTCACGTGGACTCTTATCCTTTGCACTTGCAAAAAACATAGTCGATGCTTGAAGGGTGACCCCACTGTTTTGGACAACACTCTTATCATCTTGGCGCTTAGTGTAATATGTGAATCCATTAATGTCATACCCTTCATAAGACATAACAGTCAATTTTGGTTTAAAGGTGAGGCATTTGATAATTTCAGTAATATCATCTGGTGTTTGAGATAGTTGATGTAAGACTTTATTTTCAAACCACTTAATAAATGTCTTATTATGCTCTCTAGCAAGCCACATTGTATTGGCTCGAGGATATTGTCTCTTGATGAAATTGGTATGTTCCTCGATATAAACGTTCACTTCGTCCATGTTGTGTAAAATATACAAGTGACCTTGTTCCAACTGCTCACGGCTGATTACTTTCACACGTGATCCCAAAATTCCTTTGCCAAATTGCTCGTCAATATTCTTGTCATTATCAGGAGTGTCATTACCACTGAGAAAGTCATTGCAAAAATCCATAACCTCTCTCGCCACATAACCCTCGATAATACTCCCTTCAGGCCGATAACGGTTTCGAACATCACTTTTAAAAATGCTCATGTATCGTTCAAAGGGATACATCCAATGCAAGAAAATTGGTCCCAACATTTTCACTTCCCTAGTCAAGTGGACAACAAGATGTACCATGATATCAAAGAACGACGGAGGAAAATACATCTCAAGCTGACATAGGGTAACAACCACTTCTCTTTGAATTTATCGAGAGTATCAGGGTCAATAACTTTGCTGCACAGACTGTTGAAAAAGAAACAAAGTCTGGTGATTGCAAACCTTACATGCTTCGGCAATATAGATCTAATTGCCACATGCAATATTTGTTGCATTAGAGTGTGACAATCATGATATTTAAGACCTATCAACTTCAGATCTTTCATTGATACCAATCTACGGATGTTGGATGAGTAACCCTGTGGCACCTTAACATTTACCAAACATTCACAAAAAGCTTTTTTCTCCTTTCTAGACAATGTGTAACAAGCGGGAGGTAAGTATGTTCTTAGATTTCTCATTTCACGAAATTCTGTTAATTCTGACCTTATTCCCATTTCACGTAGGTCCAGTCTGGATTTTATCCCATCTTTAGTCTTACCTGGTATATTCAACAAATTACCGATGACACTATCACATACATTTTTTTCAACGTGCATGACATCGATACAATGCCTGACTGTCAAAGAACTCCAATAAGGAAGATCCCAAAATATTGACTTCTTCTTGAATAAAGATGTGTCACTCCGTGTGGCCATAGTACATTGTGATCTCTTACCAAATTCATTGACAAAGTCTTTTACTCTTTCATAAACAACCTCCCCTGGTATAGGTTTAGGTGCACTCCGTTCCTCATTCAATCCATTGAATGCTTTGCGCTTCCTACGATACGGATGGAATTTTGGAAGAAACCTTCGATGACCGAGATATACATTCTTACCGCCATGTTTTAGTCTTGTTGAATCAGTGTTCTCTTCACATATAGGACACACTTTAGCTCCTTTGACACTATATCCAGACAAATTCACATATGCTGGAAAGTCATTAATAGTGCAAAACAACATAGCATGCAAACGAAATGTCTCTCTTCGTGAAGCATCATAGGTCATCACACCTTCACCCCAAAGTTTCTTTAAGTCATCAATCAGAGGTTCAAGATAAACATCGATGTCATTTCCAGGTTGTTTAGGGCCCGATATCAACAACGACAGCATTACGTACTTATTTTTCATACACAGTCAGGGAGGAAGATTGTATATAACAAGCATGATTGGCCAAGTGCTATGTTGGCTGCTCAATGTCTCGTACGGATTCATCTCGTCTGTACAAAGCCCAAGTCTTAGATTCCTGACTTCTTCACCAAATTTAGGGTATAATAGATCAATCTTCTTCCACTGTGGGGAATCAGATGCATGTCGTAGGATCCCATCATTATTTTTCTTAACATCTGCATGCCACCTCAAATTCTTTGCATCTATCGGATTGGCAAACAAGCGTTGAAACCGTGATATTATAGGTAGATACCACATCACCTTGGCAAGAGAACCAGTTTTGGACTCCCCCAAAGTCGTCAATTTATACCGTGACGCACCACATTTTGGACAATCTTTCAAATCCGCATAGTCCTTTTGAAATAATACACAATCATTCGGGCATGCATGTATCTTCTTGGCATCCATTCCCATTGGGCACAACAATTTCTTTACCTGGTATGTTGAGATTGGCAGCTCGTTTCCTTCAGGAAGCATTTCTTTCAACAAAGACAACAATGACGTGAAGCTTTTGTCACTCCATCTATTGTTAGCTTTCAGCTTATACAATCTCAACACATCGCTAAGCTTCATAAACTTAGTACAACATGTGTATAACGACATCTCAGCATCATGCACAATGTTCCTAAAAATGGGAGGTGGATCAGTGTGCTCTACCCCACAACTATTCAGCATCGCATCAACGATGTCTACTGGAACTGGTTCATTCACATCTACGTCATCGTAGGCAATTTCTTCTTCCACACAAGCACTGTTATCGACATCCACTGGTTTCAGGATTAAAATCTCTCCATGCCAGTGCCATTCTGTATAACCTTGTATAATCCCGTTGCACATGACATGACTTTTGATTTCGTCACCAGTGTTGACTTTCAAGTTGTTACTGCAATGCCTACATGGACAGTAGAACCTATCTCCAGGTTGTTTCCTATGTTCCTCGGCAAATCTAATAAACTGGTCAAGACCAGAAATAAACTCTGGGGTGCAGCGATTGTGAATGGACATCCATGATCTATCCATTCTATGATCAAAGAGAAAACAAGTATATATTACAACAAGATTAGGGTCTATGGTTAACAAATACATGTGATGTCATTATTATATATAATAAATGTGTACCACCTATCCCATTCTTGAACACCTAATCTCACTAGTAAGTGTATAATGTGTATTGGGTTTTCAAGAAAATTTCGGCAGCATTTCCCCGCTGTTCTCCAAGTACATATGTACTTAGAGAACAAACGGGGAAATGCTGCCGAAATTTTCTTGAAAACCCAATACACATTATACACTTATATCTTAAGCGAGATTAGGTGTTCAAGAACAGTCCCAAACTGGGGACTATCCAAGATTTACTCCTAATGAGTAAATCTTGGACGGGTTTCTAGGCCAACAAATAATGTCTTGTCATTCTTATACCTAAAATCCTAGTTGTCATTCAAAGCATGTCACATGTGTGCATTACAATTCATCATTAAGCAATAAGGGTGATTAGGATTCTCACCAAGAACAGGTTTTGATTTTCTATACAATTTTATAAAAAATGCACATGTATGCATATATATACTATACTTTTTGGAACCTTTATACATATCTGAACACCCTAAATAACCATACTAAACACCCAAATACTTTATAACACAACTATAAAACAATGATTATAGCTAAACTATTAAACAATAGACTTGTCACACATAAAACACCCTATACAACTATAAACCAAAAAAGTATTAAGATATGCATGATACAATAACTATTTTGCATCACATTACAGCAAACTTATCATTGATACCTTACTAACTTATTGCTACATTTACATATCATCATTTGATCAAAAATTACAGCAGTACATTTAACCAAAGTATGCATTCTAAAATCTATGTCATGATTAGTTACATGTAATTTACTTGGATATACAGCAGTACCAGATTACTATGTCTTACATACAAAGTATGCATATTAAATTAACTAAGGCTTATCATAGAACATGTATTGTATATAAGTTCAATATATTACAGTCAATAATTATTTTACTTTCAAAAATTACTTAATGTTATAGGTTTGCAGCTCTAATATAAAGAGTGATCAACTAAGGCATTGCCATAGATCAGTGTATATGAGTTATTTATCAAGTTACCAATAAGTAAATAACTTTAAAAAAATGCCCAACAGCAACCTGGGTAGCACGGCCGTGTGGTCGGCCAACACAGCCACGGCCGTGCCAGCCCACACGGTCGTGGTTGCTGTTGGTAATGAGAGGGAGAAGAAAGAAGAAGAGAAGGGCAGAGCAGAGGAAGAAGGAAGAAGGTCGTGGTTGCCTTGGCACCGCCCAAGCAGCTGCCGGAGCAGAGGAAGAAGGAACAAGGCAGGGCGGGCATACCTTGAGGGCAGAGGAGAGCAGCGGCCGGAGCAAGGCGAGGAGCGGCGGCGGAAGGGAGAGCAGCAGGAGCGGCGGCGAGGGCACAGAGTAGGAGCACGGCCGCCGGTGAGCACAGAGGGCAGGAGCAGGAGCACGGCCGCCGGTGAGCACGGAGCAGCGGCGAGGGCAGGAGTAGGAGCACGGTGGGCACGAGCACGGAGCAACGACCAGCGGGGGCGAGTAAGAAAATCGCCGGACCTAACTGAAATCGGGAATGAAATAGGGAAAGGGGAAGAGTCGCTCGCGCTGGTGAGCTATTAAGTTGATAATAAGCGTCGGTTATTCAAAATAACCGACAACTAAACCAACAGTGTCGGTTCTTTTCCAACAACCGACACCTATACTAGATTATAGTCGTCGGTTTTTAACTAAAAGACAACCGACAACTATTCCTGTCCCGCGAATAACCTTTAGTCGTCGGTTATTCATTTATGAACCGACGCCATATGTCAAATTTTGGTGGTAATTTTTTCGCTGGAATTTTGGTTTTGGCGGTTGATTTTAGGTGTCGGTTTTTTATTAATTAACCGACACTTAATAAAAGCGGTACCCGTGTCTGGTCAACCTTCACAGATTGGATGTCGGTTTATGTTATCAACCGACACTGTAGAGTTTAGGTGTCGGTTTATGTATACAACTGACACCTTGAAAAGTGACTTTATAAGCCATTTCTGTAGTAGTGACATTAGATATGTTGGATACAAATTTGCCTTTAATTTCACATGTTGAAGTTGTTTCTACATTTATTTAATATTTTGCAAGTTTACACACTTTCTCTCTCCCATCTTCACCTTTTCATAAAAAATTCCAAATTGGATGAAAATTCACCCAAAGGGTATTTTTAGTGTTTCTATTATGAATCTAAGATTATTTTATGCTTTTGGAGTAATTAAATATTTTATTTCATATTTTGAAGGAAAACCACATTTTCTTTTCTAAATAAAATAGATGTGGTTATTATTATCCTAAATTTTATGAAACTTGACCTCCAAGCCAAAACATATCTAAAGGAAACAAATATGAATTTTTTTTAACCAATTAGTTCTCCTTTTATGAATTTTAACCCTTTATTCATTATTACCACTATTTCTCATTTTAAATAATTCATTATCACATTATCTTGCATAAAGAGTTGTTATTTATCTTTTTATCTCTTCTTTGTTCTAAAGGGTTATAGAAAATTCTAGAATGAATTTATCTTATCATTTTCTCATTAAATCTATTAATTCTATATTTATTTGGATAATGTAACATTTTCTCTCAATTATGAACACATAATCTTCCTATGCATATTAAATCGCTTATCATCGTACCTTAATCATCATTACCTCATGTGTCATATTCTATGTATCCTTTATTGGTCTAAAGATTAATTATGAAAGCATTAAGCCATATTTGTTTATATGTCCACATGTTAGGGTGATTTATCTATGAACTGACATGTTAGGTTTTCAATTAGCTACTAATGTGTTTATCTTTATCCTTGTTTGGCTAGTCTCTACCTCTTAACCTTGGAATAGGATTATGTCCTAGATTTTAGTATGTTACAATTATCCTATGTCTCTCACGATGATCAGGCGACCAGGTAGTCTGATTGGATGATCGCTTGCATGGCAACACAATTGTTAGCCTTTTGGTCAAGAAATCTTAGGAAGGGGTCGGTGGATCTTCTTCCTGATGAGGTTTTTGGAGAATCTTGTGATCGTACGATCCCAAGAGGGGTCTCCTGGTCTGTTCAATGGAAAAATTGTTGTATGTCTCTAGATTGGAAATTACCTCAGAATAGTCAACCAACCAACAAGCTTGGTTGAGCAATCTCATGGTCTGCAAAAGATGTTGAAGTTACTATATCGGTGTGAGCAATTAGGAATTAATTCTGGTCGACCGGTCTTGTAAGGAAATCTCCTAATCAGTGTCATCTTTGTGGACTTCTACTATAGGTGTATCAGTCAATCTCATACGGGGATCAATCAATCTCTTGATGATGGAAATCATCAGGGGCTCCAGATCTTTTAGCAGCCTTTTGATGTGATTGAGGGGATCAGTCGATTTGGGGAGTAAATTGGGAAGAATTTAAAATGGGCGGGTAGGTCAGGTGGTCTAATTGATTAATTTGCCTGCCAGAATGTGTTGAACAACCTAAATCGTGATGTGAACTTCCTCCAATCTTAGATATGATCTTGGTGAAGAATCCATTGAGTCCTCTAAAGTTGATGTGTGCTTAAATCTACAAAAAGAGCAAGGAAAATGATCAAAATCCTAGTTCATTGAGACAAGAGAAATAATAACAAAAATAAGCAAAACATGATGCAAATGACGACTGAAATGAGTAAAATTAAACTAAAATGATAGCAAAAAGGTGATGAATACACATTCACCAATCATCTCACTGACATCTTCCAATGGTGCAACCCAAAAATTTAATGAGTCCACAAATACTAATTTGACGATGAAATGCTCCCATCATGTATCCATTCCAACAATGTCATACTGGAGATTTGTCTTTAGACTACGTATGAAAGACGAATTTGATGCATATTGGATATTGGTTTCATGTCTTTAGACGACTTGTGGAAGATAAATTTGATGCATACTGGATATTTGTTGCATGAATGATAAAATCTATGTGTTATTTTCTTATTTACATCTCCAATTTTTAGTTATCAACTCAATGAGAAAACAAGGATTTGTTGAATTCTACATGCATCTAGAAAAGAAATCAGTTTGTTTATCTATAAAGTGTTGTGTATCATTGATTGAAGACAACTATTTATTTACAAATGTTATTTCATCCTTTAATTGCTCTACATATGTCTTGGACTTCAATAACTTACATCTTTGTCATCTGATGCACACTCTTTGGGGGTATTAGCATGTCGTTGGGGCCCTACCCAATGTAGCTCAGGTCGATGAAATTGTCAACCGACGAGAGTAGTTTGTGGTGGGGGTCCTGAGCCCATGAAGCCCAGGTCGATGAAATTTCTAACTGACGAAGAGAGGGATTGATGAAAATCTTGCTCAATTATCAAAATTTCCTTATTTCCCCGAGTCAGTTAGGGGGACCACAGTCCCCTACGCTGGTGTGTATTGAATGAAGCTCACAACTCACTATGAAAATCAAGAGATTGGATTCAATTCCTACAAATTAATACAAAAATAAGAAGACTTAAATGGAAGATAAATATAAAGTAAATGAGGCATGTAAATGCAACTAAAACTATTGTGAATATGTGTTCATCATCAACCACTTCACTTCAGGGTTGTGTGATAAGATCTAGCTTACAATTTCTACTTACAAGACCTTCTTCACAACCTCCCTTGTATTTATATTGTCTTACTGACATCTTCCAAGGATGTTGTGCAGAAGTTTACTGAGTCCATAAATCCTAAATGATGAGGAGACACTCCCATCAAATATATGTCCCAACAATGTCATCCTCGAGATTTATCTCTAGACTACGTATGAAAGACATATTTGAAGCATATTTAATATTGATTTCATGTCTTCAGACGACTTATGGAAGACAAATTTGATGCATATTGAATATTTTTTCATGAATGATAAAATCTATGTATTATTATCTTATTTTTAATTATCAACTAAAAAATTAGGTTTTGTTGAATTCTATAGACATCTAGGAAAGAAATCAATTTGTTTGTCTATCAAGTGTTGTTGCATCATTGATTGATGATGGTTACTTATTTACAAATGTTAAATCTTCCTTTGTTGTTATACATCATAATATTTGTAAAGTAGTCTTGGATTCATTAAAAAAATCTCTATGAAATTATCTGAAGTTTAGATAAGGCGGGTTTTAACTACTTTTGTCATTGTGAAGTGAGTTCAAATTAGAGAGGGACTAAACTTGGTTGATTTGCATATGTGTGATAGATTTTGTTATTTTTTGGTTGTGATGTTTTGTTGCATTGCATATTCTCATTAGCATCATGTGTAAATGAGCCTTCAAATAAAATAATAAATGGTAGTGTCTACTTTTCATGTTTGAAAAGAATATAAATATATATATATGATTGTGATGAAGTGCAAAGATTTGAAATGTCTTTTACAAGTACTACATATTTATGGGTTTTGTTGCTAATTTTGTTGAAATAGATAAAGTTGGACGTGTTTTTTGTAATTTTATAAGTAAAAACATATTGAGAAGTATTTTCAAAATGAGGAATCTTCTAGAAGTGCACAGGTCGAGTCTTCCTCTACCAGGGCTGACATTCCACCACTTCCCTCCACGGGTACACAAACATATTTCACTTGGAGGTATCCAGATATAATGCATCTATATGGATATGTGCAACACAAATTTGACGATCAGGATGCCCACATCTCTCAGCTCTCTCAGCAATACACTAGTATATCCTAGAATGTTGTAGACATCTAGACCATGGTGACTGGGATGTATTCCTATAACATCTCTTAGGGTAATTATGGCTATCTTCCGTTTCCATCTCTGCCTACAGGACCCTCCTTCATGGATATCATCGACCCCAACTTATTCCTAGAAAACCTCCATCCTTCCCAAGAGGGTTTTGACCCCTCCTTCTGATACAAGTGAGGTATTTGATTTGTACAACTCTTGAGTTTGTTATGGGCAGTGAGGACACTGCAAATTTCAAGCTTAGGGGGACACTACGCATTAGGAGGAGTCTCCTAAAAGTTAGTTCAATGTTCTCTTCTAATGGGTCAATTAAGCAACTTGCTTAAGAAGCGGATCACATGTAATTTTAAATGGCACACTATGCATTAGAAGGATTCTATATAAATTTAGTTCAACACTCTCTTTTAATGGGTCAATTTAAGCAACTTGCTATTCCAACTACTACACCGGCTTTTCAAATTTTTAGTCTTCAATTTCAATTGCTACTGTAGACTTATAAGAAAATATGCAACAAATTATATATTTTTCCCAGTGACAGTTGTTTGTCAAATAGCCGTTTGACATCTAAAGGAATTTTAGTATTTCTTCTTATTAGGCATATATTCGACATATATATCCTTTAGATGAGTTTTGTAAGAATAACATTCAAATTTTATATATTTTAAATGATATAAATTTTATCACACTGTACACTATTTTCTGAGTTTGGGTAGTCGTTAATCTAGTATGTTCGTGTGTTTTAGTAACTTGGATAACGTCAACTTGGTATTTAATCAAATTGTTATCTCTCAATATGTTGTATTAAATTATCAAGAGTAATTAATATATATATATATATGCATATATATATATATCTTTTTGGATCATATTTTTTTAGAAATCATATGCTCAAAATTGAAAGGAATCACTTGAAAGTTAATCATCAACCAATACAAGTTCAGGAAGGGAAGCACACATGACACACAGACATATTAAAAACCCATATTCACTTTTAATATGTTGATTCAATCATTTAATTTGTGCTTAATACGTGTTTTCTACTAGTAAATGGATACCACGGGGTGATACATGGAGTTCTCCTTCCCATATTTTATTTAGTTTGTAATAGGAGCTACCCCAATTTTTTTACTTCAAGGGACTTCCAAGGTACAAAAAATCAACCATCTTTTCAACCAGATTCTCACTATTCCATGTGGATCTAGCTTCATTCAAGCCAGATTGTCAAAATGGACGAGTGATCTTGGAGTTTTCCCAACTCCTGTCGGTGGCTCTGATTGGGTAGCCATATCCAACCTCCCACCACACCTCTGGGAAGCTGAGATATTCAGAGGTATATCCCACTCCATCGGGGCTACTCTTCAATACATCAGCCCCGAAACCCTTCATCCTACCCAATACATAAAAGCCTTTTGCCTATTCGCAGTCAAAGCTGCTATATCCCTACCCCCTTCCATCAATATCAGGATTGGAGAATCTATGTACAACATCAAACTATCATCCGAACATCCTTATGAAAATAAAACAACCTTCTCAGATCTATCAAACCATCCACCATCATGGCTCTGTCCAAATAAAGATAGAAAGGCTCCAAATCCTACCCGCAAAATAGGTGACATGCACCTAGTTTGGAAAAGAAAAAGCTCAAACACCACCTCCTCTGACAACACAAACATTCTTTCAAATCGAAAAAGAACCAGAACCCCCACTCCCTCCATACATGGAAATGCCTCTCCACCCTCTGGCACAATCTTTCCTTCCCCACCTTCTACCAAGGAGAGTAGTCGAGATCAAAACTCAAGTAAAAACACCATGAAAAAACACAAATCTGCCATGCTAAAGGAAGTCAGATCTTCGCAGAGTCCTCAGTAGAAGAGCCTAGGGCAAAGACAAGGAGGCAACAAACTCCTGAAGATTATGATGCTTGGCCCTGAAGAGGCAAACAAGAAACACATCGTCAACATACTGGAACCAGGTACATCCACAAGCACTTCATCTAGTACATCTTGCACAAAATCTTGTATTCTATATGCCTCTTCCCCTCCTTTTACAAAGTCTATAAATTGTGATATAGATAACATAGAAGAACTTGCATCTTGGTCAAACATCACTAGCTTCACAAAATTTGCTAGAAACATATGCATACACCTTGAAGATGAGGAGAAGGCACATAAGGCTTTAGATGACATAGAACTCTTTATGGGTTGGACCAACAGAAGAGATTTGGAAACTACCAAAGAAACTTTTGACCTTCTTACTATGGAATAGTCTGCATCAAACCTTCCAATTCTCTGTAAAACAAAACCACCAAATATGAGATTTTCTTCCTGGAACATCTGTGGAGCTGCTAACCTCAATAGACATAAGGAAATCTACTCACACATCTACAAAAATAAAATAGACCTGATCACAATACATGAGACAAAAACTAGTCTCTCCCCATTTGCCCTCAAAACCATTGGTGGTAATAGAATTATAGACTGGGTCCAAATCTTCCCCACTAGTTTCAAAGGAGGTCTCGTAGTGGGATACAACAATCTTACCTTCTCCTCCACAAACTCCTCCACACTAGACTACTCCATAACCATCACTTTTAAATATACATATCATGGTTTTTGTTGGAATTTCACAGGGGTTTATGGAGAACCTGGACAAAATAAAACAACTTTCTTATCTGAACTTGAATCACTTATGATTTCCTTCTACAAGACACCCTGGATTATTAGTGGGGACTTCAACTTGATAACCCAAAACTCTAATCGATTCAACCCCACAAATTCATCACAACCCATGACAGCCGCAGACAAACTCTTTAGCCAACTCCTCACAAAACATGCATTAATTGAACTAAAGCCATCAAATGCTTCCTTTACATGGTCAAGAAATCAATCTTTCGCCAGGCTTGACCATTTCATCTGCTCCACCTCATAGGAGGACAAACACCCACTCTCCACAGTTCACATATCTCACATAGCCATCTTTTATCATTTTCCTCTTATTCTCGATACCACTACTGAATCATGGGTTATACGACCATTTCGATTTGACAATTATTGGCTCTCCATAAATAACTTTACTCACAGCTGTGTAGAGAATTAGAAATTGGCCGACTCTCAGACCATAAACCTTAGTCTCCACATTCTCCAAAACAAAAAAAAAATCAAAGTACACATCAAAAACTGGAAACTCACCAACCCAAACAAGCTATTAGAAACCCTAAAAGACCTTGAAGAACAATTCCTCTTTGTGGACAAGGACCCTACAGCTGACCCAACTCTTATTCTTTCAATTAAAGCCGACCTTGACTTCACAAAAGATTGTATTGACACTAGATGGAGACAACAATCACATGGGCAAATGAAGGGGACAAAAACACAAAGTTCTTTCACAAAATCTGTAATAAAATTTACCAAAAAAACTCCATCTCATACCTTCAGATAAATAATAAGACCACAACCCACAAATCAACTATCACAAACTACATTACAGACCACTTCAAAAACATCTTCAACAACAACCACAACCCCTCCTGCCTAAATGACTTGGCTTGGTCAATGATTTGCCCTACAAATCTTGAAAATCCTCTTGACCTTATAAAGCCTTTCTCCCCAGAGGAATTGGACACAACCATAAAAACTCTAGGATTAAAAAATCACATGGACCTGATGGACTAAATGTGGAATTCTACCTTGGAAATTGGAACCACTACAAAGTAGACTTCCTGGCTTTACTTAAGGCTTTCTACGAAAGTGAAAATCCCCACAACATCATCAAACACCTAAATCAAACATTCATCACTCTGATAAAAAAAACCAATCCACCCGACCTTATCTCCTAGTACAGACCCATCAGCCTAATCAACACATCATACAAAATCTTAGCCAAAACATTAGCAAATAGAATAAAACCTCACGTGAACAAAATCATTCCTCTTAATCAAAACGCCTTTCTCAAAGGTAGAAGCATTCAAGATGCTTACCTGATGGTAAATGAAACAATACATCTCTGTCACAAAAATAGAACACCTCTGCTAGCCATCAAATTAGATTTTGAAAAAGCTTTTGACTTTGTAAACTGGAACTGTTTAACCAAAACTCTCACAGCCTTTAGTTTTCCTTACAAATGGGTCAGCTGAATCCATGCTTGCATCTCTACGAAACACTTCTCAAAAATCATAAATGGGGTACCTTTTGGTTATTTCCATAATACAAATGGCCTCAGACAAGGAGACCCCCTCTCCCTTACCTATTCATCATAATCACAACCATTCTCTCCCGCATGATACAACTAGGAAAAATTAGCGAACTTATTATATCACCAGAGGAATGCAAAGAGAACATTATATAATTTGTTGATGATATCATTATCCTCTCCTCCCCAGAGGATGCCTCTATACTCAACACCTTCAGAATAATAGGCATATTCTCCTACATTTCGGGACTTAAAATAAACCTCCAAAACTCGTCCATTTTTGGGGTCCACATCGATCACTCAATTTTGAAAAGGTTCAGGGATCTTCTTAGATGCAAGATTGATGACTTCCCCATTCAATACCTATGACTCCCCATTACCCCCCACAACATCACAAATGCAACCTGGACTCCCATCCTTGACAAAATAAATAAAAAAACTCTCAACTTGGACAAATAAATTTCTAAATCTCTCAGGAAGGCTTACTCTTCTAAACAATGTCATCACTCCAATTACCACTCACTACCTTAGTTGTATCTCCTTTCCAACCAAAATAAGAAAACTCCTTGATAAATCTCGTAGAAAATTCCTCTCGAACAACTACCATCCCTCCACAAAATCTGAAAATCACTACCATCTTGTAAATTGGGACACTATTGCTGCCCCTATAGACCAAGGTGGTTGGGGTATACTAAACATTGAAACCCATGCTTTTTGTCTTATAACCAAAATTATCAACAGTCTGGTTAAAAATAAGACAAAAATTTGGACGAGTCTCATCAACTGCAAATACTATAAAAAATCCCCTCCCTGGCACAAAATGCCAAATAAATCTACCTCACCCCTATAGAAATACATAAATAAGAACATCCAAAAAATAACCCAACTCATCAACACTCCACCACACTCTCATCTAAAATTATCCTTCTGGAACGACCCATGGCACGAAAATAACTCTGTTCTAAACCTGCACACAAATTGGGCCATTCCAAACAACCTCCTCAAGATCAACATTGTCAAGGCTCTTAGCCTCTTAACTAGCAACAGATCAAACGCTCTCAAACGATGTATTTTCATGCATCTCAAACCAGATGACCTCTCTACTATGAAGCAGATTCTTAAAAATAATTCCTCAAACAATATCACATGAAGACGGGGAAACACACATACACTTACCTATCCTACAAATGTCTCTCCCCCCTACTACAAAAATATAGAAACAAAAATGGCAACAAAAACATAAAACTTTTCTTTGGCTGCTCCTTCACAACAAGCTGCTTACTGAACAAAACCTCTCCAAGAGAGGTTTTATTGGCCCATCTAGATGCTCTCTCTGCCAAAATGACATAGAATCGGTGGAACACATTTTCTTTAAGTGTAAATTTTCACTAAGCATCTTCTCACACTTCACACGACATTACCAGCTCGATCTCTCATCAACAACCTTTCCTTTAAAGATTGCACCAAACAAACACTACAACTCCTTCACATGAAACAATATCTTCATCATCATTAGCTGGAATCTCTGGCTTGAGAGAAGCAACATATTCTTCAACAACACTCCGAAACTAAGGCATATTATTATCTCACAAATCGGCGCAAACCTTCATATGTTCACCATGTGCAGGTAAACATGAACTGGATGGGAAGGAGGACTCCGAAGAAGGTGAATTTGAAGCCTGCTTTCTTTGTGACCTTAAGGCAATGATGGACAATGAAACATGTGTTAGTTTGCTACTGCAACACCAACACCAGTGACTTTGTTTTGAGTCCGTAGCTACCACATATTCCATATTTTCTGACTTAGTGTTAAAAGAGACTTGTTAATGGGTGCCTCTCCCTTGAACATTTAACATCTCTTTCCTTTTCCAACAGTAATTTCTTATGCTTTTTGCAATTAATATATACTATGACCTTTATCTCGAAAAAAAAAGGGGCTTCCAAGGTTCCTCGCGCTTTCACGACTTACCTTTGCCTATGATACAACGTTTTTCATCATTAAAAAAAATGGTAGGCTTGAGTTAAAACCAGATCTTCGTTTCAGGGGCCCGTTAATCGCATCCTACCTCTCGGAGTCGCGGCTGACTAGTCTCTCTTTTCTGGCTAATATATATACATGACAATGCGGGTGACGCTAGGGTTTCTCCCAAACCGACCTTGTTGGCCGTTAGGGTTTTTCTTCTCCCCCAATTCGGATCTGTCTTGACCAGAGCGAGTTATCAGGTAACCTATCCCGGGAGTTCTTCTTCACCAAATCCCACCAGTGCCCAATTATTCGTTCATCGCTTCCAACCTCACAATTTTGCCGTCTTCAGGTCGCGAACCCTTCCTCCCCCAAAGATGCCTCCCCGATCTGCGAAGAAAGCTTCGGGCGGATCTGCTGGTGCCAAGAAGCCGGTGGCCCGTGTAACCAAGGCGGGACAGAAGACCGCTACCGAGGGTGCAAAGGCGGAGGAACCGGTGGCTGTGGCGACGGAGCCTCAGGCCGCCAAGGTTGAGGACAAACCGGCCGCGCCTGCTTCAGAACCGGATACCCAGGTCAACGGATCTGCTGCGCCTGCTGATGCGAACGGTGAGCTTCTATCTCAAGTCTCATCTGAAATCACCCTCCTCCCCCTGTCGGTTCCCGTTTGTGTCGTTCCTTTAGGTTCTCCTATTCCGGAGATTAAGTAGAAGTCACGTTTCCGGAAATCACCCTTAAATTATTCTGATTTGATGCTCTATCTGGTAAACTTTTAGAAATGGATTTCGCTGGTAGCCTGATTGTGCTTAAGAAAAGCAATTGGGCATCTTTTACCTTTCGAAGACGATAACGCGATTGATATTTTTTTTGGATTCTTGTGCGAGTTCTTTCATTCAAAGATTGAGTCGGATCACATGTTCAAATTGGTTTCAGAGTACGCTCTAAAAATTGAAACTTGGACCACCAATAATTCTTTTTGATATAATTTGATCAGATCTTAAATTTAGTTCTTATTGCCGTACTGGTACTCGTTGCAATTCAAAGCAGCGGCTCGCTCATCTAAATTTGATTTTAGGCTCGTAAACCACACAAAAAAGACAGACAGAAGCTCAGATAGTCAGATTCCATAATAATTTGTGGTCATATCTGTACTTTTTAATGGCACAGAAAGGTGTGATTTTTATTGATAAGTTTCACAGAAACGTCGGATGACGTATTTATCGGCCCTGCCTAGTACGCTGAGATGTATATTCTATGTATTACCACGCAACATTACGAAATCTGGTAGGATTTTGTGTTAATCTCGTATTGCACCTGCACTGCTTATATTTAAGCAAATGGAAGAACAAATCTAGGTGTGTGCCTGAGTAATAGCTTTTCGTGGCATTCTTCAGTAATGGTAAACAATGACAGTTTTGTCACTGTACAGAGGGAAACTAGGCCATCTTCAGGGGAATACCTATTTGTTGTATTCATTGTTGGCAACTAGGCCACCCGCATCAGCTGTCCCTCGCTGTTGCATAGCGTGGTAAATGGTCCTGGTGGTGTCTGCAGAATAAGTAACCTAGTGGATAAGCTTATGTTGTCAGCTCAATTGCTGCTCTATTTGACTTCTCTTGGACATCTTATGCTATACTGACCAAGGAAATTGAATCTTTACACAGCGATTGCTGTTGTTTATAACGCTGCCGGTATGTTAAGCTTATGCTATATAATCAGGCACCACATATACTCAATGCTTCAATGTCGTCAAATAGATTAAATGATTAGTAGTGACCATTACTCGTTTTTGAAACTTCCATTTCTTCCTTTTTCATAGACCAATGATGGATGATTGAAATTAATTGTAATCCAGTCAAGAATATCACCATTTTCCATTCATAGTAAACCCTCTCCCACCATACTTTATAGCCTGATTGCCACCTCATTTTACTCTCGTGCAGAGGAAGTAGATGACAAGGATGCATATGACGAGGAAGATAAAGGTGAAAGGTTGGAGTTGGATGACAATGATGCAGAATATGAAGGTGAGGAATACCCATCGGCAGATGCTGACAATGATGGTCTGCCTGATGAGGAAGTTGAATATGAGGAAATCGAGGAAAGGGATGTAGGCGATGAGGAAGAGATAGAAGAAATGGAGGAAGACGAAGAGGACGCTGAAGGTGAGGAGGAAGAAAATCCCGAGGATCATGAACCTGATGCGGAAGAGGAAGAGCATCATGATGTGGTTCAGGAGAGGCGCAAAAGAAAAGAATTTGAAATCTTTGTTGGAGGCCTGGACAAGGATGCAACTGAAGATGATCTGAAAAAGGTTTTTAGTGTAGTGGGTGAAATAAAAGAAGTCCGATTGATGATGAACCCACAAACAAAGAAAAATAAGGGTTTTGCTTTCTTGCGTTTTGCTACTGTTGAAGAGGCAAAGCGAGCTGTTGTGGAGCTGAAAAACCCAGTGGTAATTTATGTTTCTTCGTTTATAATCTTTTCCAGGACAAGCAGCAACTGAAGTTTTCCATTTCAGGTTAACGGGAAACAATGTGGTGTTTCCCCAAGTCAGGACAATGATACTCTTTTCCTTGGCAACATTAATAAGGCCTGGACCAAGGATGAAGTGAGTGAAATGTGCACATAGACCTAAAATAGTTTGTGCTTTCTGGGGTGTTCACTTATCAAGTTCTATTTCTATTGGCAGCTTAAGGAGAGGTTGAAACATTATGCAATTGATAATGTTGATGACATGACTTTGGTTGAAGACACAAACAACAAGGGAATGAACCGTGGCTTTGCTTTCCTCGAGTTTTCTTCCAGAACTGAGGCAATGGAGGCCTTTAGGGTTTTGCATAGGCGAGGAGTTACTTTCGGTGTAGATAGAACTGCAAAAGTGGCTTTCGCTGACACTTTTGTTGAACCTGATGACGAAATCATGGCACAGGTACTATGGTCAATAGATTCTGAGTATTTTGTTTCTCTTGGGGATGATGGTGTGATGAATTTTCGCTGACACTCTTACTATGCTTTATATGTTGTTTCTTCTTACTATGATGATTTGGCATGTCTCCCTTGCATCTTTAACGTTTAATCTGTTTGCAGGTTAAAACTGTATTTGTAGATGGTTTGCCTTCTTCATGGGATGAGGATCGTGTGAAAGATTATCTTAAGAAGTTTGGCGAGATTGAGAAAATTGAACTTGCTCGCAACATGCCATCAGCCAAAAGGAAGGATTTTGGTTTCGTCACTTTTGACACTCATGATTCTGCTATGGCTTGTGCTGAGGGAATCAATAATGCAGAGTTGGGAGAAAGCGACAACAAGGTTTGTTTTCTCGCCCTACTCTGTTTGTCCTGAAAATCTTTTGCATTGCTTAGTACTTAGTAGTATTTTTTCAAAAATTCAGGTCAAGGTCAGAGCAAGGTTATCGCGACCTCATCAAAAAGGCAGAGGTAGACGTGGTCCACGAGGAGATTTTAGATTTAGTCGAGGAGGGTCAAGAGGTGGCCGCACATCTTGGTCTAGCCGCCCTTTGCCTCGAAGGATCCCTTTACATCCATCTAGATCACTTGGTATTCGTGGTTCTGTTGGTGGACGAATTGTCAAACGTCCTGTAAGCTTGAGAGATAGGCGTGCAGCCTTGGCTGCCTCAGAGAGAGTGCGGCGTCCACCTCCTGCCAGAGCATATGAGAGGAGGCCACCTGGTACTACAGTGCTGCTTCTTTTTTTGTCCATTTCATTCTGTATGAGTTTTGGATAACTTAATGCCCACTGTTACTTGTTGGACAGCTGCTTCATACCCCAAAAGCAGTTCAAAGCTAGATTATGCCAGACGCGCTTTGCCACCTAGGAGCAGGGCCCCTGCAGAATATCCATCCAGGGTTCATGTGGAGCGAAGAACTTCCTACCGGGATGAATATCCTTCTAGAGGAGCTGCTTACAGTGACATTCCCCGTTCCTCTGCTCGAACTGCCCCACGTAGGGCCTATGCTGATGAAGACTATGGTCGCAGAGTTGAAAGGCATTCACCACCACCTACATACAGGGAAAGCCGCATGCGAGATTATGATCCAGTACCTGGGGCAAAGCGCCCATACTCTGCTCTTGTCAGTTTTAGTATCTTATTTGACTTTATAAAAGGGCCTATTACTCTATCCTCAAAATTATAGCTTATTTCGTACCACATGCAGGAGGACGCTCCTCCGCGGTATGGTGATGTAAGTGTGCGCCAATCAAGGGCGGCACGCATGGAATATGGGCTTGGAAGCAGTGCTCAGTATGCTGACACTTACAGTGAAAGGTTTGCACTGATACAAATCTGTGTGTTTTTGTGCTGTTTCCCCTCTTTGATCTTAACTATTTGTTATGGTCTTGTTAGGCCTGGACGTTCACATTTGGGATATGGAAGCAGCAGGGGCACTCTCTCTGGACAAGAATCACATGATTATTATGGCAGTAGTCGTCAGGGGATGGATTACGGTGTGTCTTGGTTTGGCTGTTCGTCTTTGGGATACTTGGCAAGTTGAAATAAAATATATCCTTGTACTTATCACAATTTTATTTCCAGGTCCTACTAGGAGCAGCGATGTTGGAGGGGTTTATTCTTCAAGCTATGGAAGCAGCTACCTTTCCCGCAGATCAGATGTATGTTTCTTTAATGTTTTATTGTTCTGGCCTAAGTGCTAAAATATTGTATGCTAGCTAAGTTGTTTACTATAATGGCAGGTTGGTGGCAGTTCCTATTCATCTATGTATCCTGATCGCAGTTTGGGTGGTAGTGGATATATGGGAGGTAGCGGTACTGGTTCATATTACTAGGTATGCTGTGTTTATTTTCTTATCCAGGTTATATATGAATGTTTATTTGTGTATTATCTTTGTATTTGAAATAGTTTTAAGGATTTCGAGTTTATGATAATAATATGGTTTATTAAGGACTTTGCAAGTAGAGTTGCTGCACCCTGTGTGAAGGGCATTTGACATTATCATCACATACGAGTTTATCTTCATGGAACAGATGGGTTATTTGTCCTCAAGAAATGCTGGTGTAGACTTTCAGTGTTGAAGCCTCAAAGTTGATGCCATTGGTACTTGGATAGGGATTCCATGCTTGACATGCATTGCCATCTGTGAGGTTGTTGGAGCTTATTTGATGCTGTCTAATAGTATGAAGCTATCAGCATTTAGTTTTGGCTCATGGAAATTTCAGCTTACATGGTTATGAGTAATGAACTCTGAAGAGTACTCTGAAATGGTGTAAGATTTTTTTAATTTATGTTAAGAATAACTTTGGAAAGTGGACAACTGGGTTTGTTTCACTAATCAGCCACTTTGACTTGAGAATGAGAATCTTTACTGTATGTTGGTTTTTGTTTTGCCATGTTTCTTGGTTAAGAATATCAAGTGGCGATTGTGGTTGGCATGGAATTTTGCTTAAACTTGATTTGAATGCAACCATCCTCAAAACTCCTTTTCGGAAGATTTCTGAAGATGGTGCTACAGCAGGTTGTTAATAGACTTGGCATTGAGTAGGAGGACAGTTGCTCTTAATTTTGTCTCCAACATCTCTACCAGTGTTGTCCCAAGCGACACTGCAATCACATATAATATTTGGTTCTGAAGGACTTGGTTTGGAGTTTGTTGTCTACTGTTGAGTGGATTCTTAACGTGGAGGTTCGAGTCTAGATGCTTTCAATTGTTAAAATTTTGGTTGATAATGGTGCCAGATGAGCTTCATATCTAGGTAAAACCTTTCTACCTTTCATAGTCAGGAGAAGGGGTTCTTTGCAGAGTTGTGGTTTGATTGAGGTATTGCATAATCTAAAGGATATAGTTGGATCTAACAAAGAATTGATCTTTACAACGAATCATATGCTAAAGTCGAGTACAAGATGAGCAAAACTATTTATTTCAACTATGCCTCTACAGGCCACGTTTTGAAAGTTGGATTATTTATGTGATAGTGCTTTCCCTCTGGTTTGATTCTGCTCATTTTGGTAGCAAGATATCTTCCTCGGATTTAGTTATGCTTATTATAGATGGTACTCCTGCATTCACCAGTTAAGCCTCAAAACGTGTGTAACATATTAGGTTTGCAATCACCTTCACCCTGACAGAGCTTTTCTGGCTTTTACATTATCATGATGACATTTTAGATGAAATAAACCAAATAATGGATGGTTTGATGTTGGATCCTACCCTATTTCTACACAGTTTCAGTATTGGTGGGCGATTCTAGGGGCTACTTATCATGTTCCTGTAAGTTGTTTGAAAAGGATCTAGAAAGCTGGATATGGATATTCACATTTAGGTGTATTAGTATCAAAAAGACTTACTATTGCATTATGGACTTCGGACGGGACTTTGGATAAAAATAGGTAATAATGAATTATATGCAGGATGTCAATTAAGGTACTTAGTGGACCACTGAAAGCACTCTTTGTTTAGGATCTCTATTGGAAAGTGTTATCCTTAGTTTAGACATGGAAAAGGCTTTAGATGAACCGTCAGATACAAGATTAGCTTGCGTACAACACGTGGGGTTTTGACATGTCGGCTGTATTAGGTGTATTGTCCTGTTTTATTATTTCTGTGCAGTTGTCTTTGATTTTGTTAATTCCTATTGCTCATGCATAGATTGAATCAGTATCAGTAGCTGGCTTTCACTGTTTGATTTTATTGTTTTTCAGCATGTTATTTTTCCAAATTTCTGTTTCCCTTGGCCTCGGGTGCTAGTAATATGTTTCTTAATGCTCGTCTACTTTCCAGATCCTGGTCTATATTTCAATTTAACTTTTGTTTTGCATTTTAATTCATTTAAAATATGTTTGAATCAATTGGAACTGTATGAAATCTAAATTATCAAATTTCAATAGACAATTTCATCTGTTATGCAGCTTGCATTCACTAGTCAACTCCAACTAGTGGTCACCTAGTGGCATTATGGCATTAGAATAGTTGTATTCACCTCAGCGCTGAACTTCCTAGACTCATTTCTTGCTCCTTAATGTGCATTTGCAGTTTTAACCATGATTGCTGGTACCTTTGTTTTGTCAACTTTTGTCTAAAGTATCCCTTTCTCCTGTGGTTCGACTTGTAGGTGCACTTTTTTGATAGCCCATGAATGCTGCTATAATATCAATTGTTTTTGCTGCTTTGCTCTGAGTTACTAGTCAAGCGGAGTTTTGGTTGTGAAGAAATGATGTAATTATAGGATACAATACTCTATAGCCACTATTATTGTTTTGGGTGTGATTAATAGGATACACGACTCTATAACCACTAACTCTATAACCACTATTACTGTTTTGGGTATGAGTATTAGGATACACAACTCTATGGCCGCTATATTATACTAATTGTTATTTGGTCAACTACATTATTGGGTTATATGTAATATTTCTCTAGGAACTTGGATTATTGTCTTATAATGCTAAGTGAAAACTTTAAATTAATTTAAGGAATACGAATGCTGATTTATCACTACTTTCTAAATCGATATTGTAGTTTCTGTACCAGGCGTATGAAGAATTTGATATCACCACTTTTATAGGGGCCAAATTTATGTAGATATAGGTATCTTGAACATGATTACAGATATGTTTTATAGGCTGTCAGGGATTGGATGAATGGGCTCTTGCCTTGAAGTTATCATCTTTTTCACTGATGCTTATATCTGATGCTAACGATTTATCTTTTGTTTCTTCTGTTTCTCATTTTTTAACAAATCATTAATGATGCTGTTTGAAGGAATTGCTAGACAATTAGAGAAACTATTGTAATTAGACTGTAACAATATATTTATGTAGATTATCATGTTTGTGATTTATAAAGCAATGTCCCTTGTCTTGTTGAAGAGTGAATGGCATTGTTTGGATTGGAATGTTTTGTTGATTATAGAAGCTTTGTTGATTAGCACGTTTCATAATAAATGTCTGGAGTGCGTTGAAACATAAAAAAATGATTATCTGGATTGGCAAAACAATGCTGCTTATATTTAATCATTACTTGAATTTTTGTTTTACCCTGCTTTCACGGTTTCATAATGGAGCTTATATTTAATCATTACTTGAATTTTTTGTTTACCCTGCTTTCACGGTATCATAATGGAGGTGCCGAGAATGCTATTTTCGTGTTTTGGTTTTGTTCTTATGTGAACTCTTACGTTGAGCCCCAATTTCGATTTTCTGTATTTATGTTTACACTTATTATATTTATATATTTATACCTGCTCGCACGGTAATGCAGAGAGGGTGTCGAGTGTCTGTGAAACAGTGTTTTCAAGTGGTCGATATTTAGATAAATCGTGATTGTTGACCGGACTGAGTTTTGATGTTGGTAGTAGTTGTGGGATTTCCTACTCCAGGCCTTATACAACTTGTTTGCTTTGTTTACTGTTGTGTCAAGATATTTGTTCAATTTTCCTCTTTTGCTGTTGTGATTTTCTGTATGAATGTAAATTTATTTGTGTGCACATATTTTTGTTTTGAGATTGTTTATGGGTGTCTGTGAAAGAGTGGTTTCAAGTGGTTGGTATTAATCTAAATCGTAACTGTTGACCGGGTTGCGTTTTAATGCCTTAAATAATCGAGGGGGTTCCCTGCTCCAGGCCGTACGCACGCAACATTTTTTTCATTGTTTACTGTTCTCATGATATTTCTTCAATCTCTCTCGTTTGCTGTTGTGATTTTCTGTTTGGATGCGTCATTTTGTGTGAACATAGTTTCCTTTGCGATTGTTGATGCTAGGCGATGTACTCGTAGCTGGTTTCCATGCAACACGCAGAACGTTTGTAGTGCCTGCAATCCATGTAATTTATGTTGAGATGACGATGGTGCAATGTGTTATAGTATTTGTTATTGTTACTGTTATCAGATCTATCTTTAAAGGAAAGATCGAATACGCTACCAACTGGGGATAGAATTTCTTAATGCTGACAAATGAAATAGACAAAAATGTACTAATTACATACTAGTTGAAAATTGACCTTTTAGTTTAGGGCAGGCTACGTTGGCTTGAAATTGGAAACAATTCTGTTTCTTTCTTCAAATGGTTTGGTAATGTTTCCAATGTGTTTGTTAAAGACCATTTTATAGGCATTGTAAAATCTCACCCGTAATGGATCTTCACATCACTTTTTCTAGGCATTAAAGGTTTTTGTTTGTTGTTGTTAATGATGTCTGATCTTGTATTTATTAGATGATTGAATCAGGACTTCAAGCATGGTTAAAATTTCTCACTTTTTTCAAATGACAAAAAGAATGAATGTAGTAGTCACTTTCATGCTGACACTTACATTTGAGAGTATGGTAGCCAAAGATAATTCGTTTGAGCTGTCTTGGTCAAAAGTGTCCACTCCATGTCTGTCCATGTGTCCAACAAAACTCATTCGTTATGCATATTGCACGTCTGTGGACTTGACATATGCCATTGGTCAACTGACCAAATATCTTGGTTTACACCATCGCATTCCTCTCGGTTGGTCTGTCTGTTGGTGTACTTTTCTCTGGGCTGTCGGTTTTCATAGCTGCTTCTTTGGTTGGCAGCAGCTACCATCTTGTAGATACACTAGCTTATAGTTCTCGCTGATTCCAAGGGGATTATACATCAGCTTGCATGCATTAGGCTTAAGGCTGAAAAAGCAAGGTTTAGTACCTGACCAAGTGTTGTTTGAAATCATCTATGCAAAAATGAAATGTGCAAGGAACATGTCAAAGTAAATTTCAAAGATAGAATGAATGGGGTGCAAACAAGCTGAGATACATGTACACATTAAATTGTGAAGATAGAGTAAGAGGGGTGCAAATGGTTTGAATTCAAAAAGTAGCTTTATTAGTTGATTTGAACATAATGTAACTAAGGAAATTAAGCAGGCAATTGAGGTACACATGTATATTAAGAGAATAAACCAGGTCGAGGGCTCTATGAAAGTAGTAGTTGAAATAATTTGAATCCAACAAACTTGGGAGGGAGGAAAACTATGTCTCTATGTCTTGGATATGCAAGTCCATTTCACTTGGTCAATGCATAAACAAGGATCGTGTCGATGCGCATTCAAGAGCTGCGAGCTGCGTTAAGTTTTTTATGAGTTCATTATAGAACCTTTTTTTGAGTGAAAACCAACAATGATTTTTTTGGCCTTTGACAAAAGTTGCTTGACTTGAGCTAATTGGTAGAAGGTGATCAAATTGTTGCTTGTTAGGAGTTGTTGAAATAATTTTATATAGGAAGTTACACATTGCTACATCTCAAGACTTTAGGAATGAGGGTGGTGTAAGTTTTATTGATTTCTTTACTCATGATTTTTGAATTGTAGCTATGCCATTCATAATGGTTTTCCAAGTAATTTTGAATAAGTGGCCATTGAAAGTCATTTGGGCCTAGTGGCCTTTGACATTTGCTTCATCTACAAATATGTCTTTTTGTTGCAAGGTAGCAGTAGCACTGAGTTCATTTTTTTGTTCATTAGTAAGGGTATGCACAAATTAAGCTCCATCCCAATCACCTTCAGCTGAGGAAGAGTTATCATACTTGTTGAATAACTTATTACAAAAAGATAATGCATGATTCAATATAACATTTTATCATAGCACATAACATTGCTCTTGGCATCTTATATTCTTTTTCACTACTAAATGTTAATTGAATAGTAAAAAGAACATCGATACCATTGTTTCCAATATTTAAGTATTGAACCTTGTAAAGTTTTATTTCTTGAGTTTCAACAACATCAATAACAACATTCCTCTTAACTAACAACTTTAGTGGAGAAAACCAAAATTGTCAGGATTCAATTTGAGCTCAAGAGCTTCAATCACTTTTACTTGCATGAATGATGTTGTGATGCGATGCTGATTCCATTAAAGGATGTCTATTTGTAGACTTCAATTTTAGGGAAATCCTTTACACGAACACTTCCAATTAGCTTTAGGACCTTAGGCTTTTTATGCATTAGCGGGGATCTCTTGTTGTGAAGTTTGAGTATACTAATTTTAGAATAATTTTGTATGATATTGATTCTTCTACTATTATGACACGATTTGGAGGGGAATCACCTGTATTTATTGAAATTCTCATGAAATGAGTGGAGTGGTGTAATGATGCATGAAATGATTTTCATCCCGTGTTTGGTATAGTATTTAACATTATTATAAATGCTTGATGCAATTGTAAAATGAATTTAATAATGTAAGTTATGAATGTGATTATTGTGATAATCGTAGAGCTAATAGTATGTCTATCCATTAACGAAGATGCTTGAGATGAATGAGTTGTCTATCCATTAACGAAGATGCTTGAGATGAATGGGATTATGTGTATCCAAAGAGTCTGATCAGGTGGGAAGTTAAGAAAAAGAAATGATTTCATTATTTGTTAGTAACTATGATAATGTTTACTTGGACAACCACTTATGTAGACTTATTTATGTAATAAATCACAAGATCATGAAATGGAGGGATTCCCTTGTAGCTGCTAACCGCCCCGACCATTTCATTCTAAAAAATAGATGAAATGGAGTAAGGGGCTATTCCTTTCCGACTGCTAATTGCCTCGCTATTTCATGAATATGAAATGGAGTAAGGGACGACCTATCTATTAGGCGCTGGTGCCCTAAAAAATTTTAGACGTCATTGAAGAGTTAATATGGACACCTGTTGGCATGTAATGTGACAAGACTATGTAATATTGACTAGCATTCAGTGGGACACTAATTCATGATACTTTACAATGTCCTATTTGCGAAATAAATTCCCATTTGTCTGGATTACATGGAAGAAGAATAAGCTTTGTTCCAGCAGTCAGGAGAGGGTCATGAGATGATTCTTTCAATTACAAAGTAAAGGTTCAATGTGGTATGATGTGCGGGATTGGGTGATGTGTGAGATCTATATCCAACTCATCAAATAATAAAAGAAAACATAATGAAGTGAGACGACCATACTAAAATTTTCCACATGGATGAAATGCAATGCTCAAGTATGATACTTATGGGATACCATAGCATTAAAGTGGAGGAAAATCATATGCATTGTAAATGTGGAAACCCAAAATAGTCATCACCCAATATGGTGGCATACATGAAAAAAAATCTAAACCAAACAAAACGTGCAAACCGTGTATGCAATCTTGGCTATCCCAAAGATACCTTCAAAATTACTGGTTTTGAGTTTCCCCATACATGGTTCACTTTGGCAGAGTTTCATAACATGGGTATGCAGTTAGTAACCGAAAGAAAAAAAGCAACAAAGAGGAAAAATAGTAAAGATGTTATATGTATCTTTGAACAAATTTGCTGAGTGGCAAGGAAACGAGAACCATAAGAAGGCAAAAGGGTTACTACAAAAGCGAGGTCTAAAAGAAGTAATGATGCTAAGATACAATATTGCGAAAGAAATGTGCGACATAAGAAATTAGGCATCATAGTTGAAAGAATTAATCAAAACTTGCCACAATCAATTTGCCATGAAACTTAAGTAATTGGGCTACATAACCCTCAAATTAGTTTGTAAGATCATACCATACAATCGAGCACAGTATCAAATATAGTAACAACATGGCAATTAAACCAATTTGCTTGATATAATAAGCCACATGACAAAAATCCACACAAAGGCACATAACATTCCTTTAATTTTGAAGTGTGAGCACTGAACCCATGGTATTGGACACATGAACTCAAGTCCCAAAAATATATACCAAACACAATAATTAAGTTACACTAGTTTCCACTATTCATAGTAAATACAACACAAAGATAGATCAAGCTTGTTTTCATAATTAAACGGATCAATGTTTAAAGTATTGTTGCATGCAAATAGTAGAGCAAGGCAGTACAGTCGATAAGTCTAACTTAATATGGAAGTATAACAGAAGATATGTGCCATTTGGGCTTCTAAAACAAAAAAAATGATCTTCCAACATTATTGGCACAAAGAAGCTGCTTGAAGACACAAACTATACCAAGCACGGGTAGCAAGGTGCCATGTGTTTCTAAAACTAAGACGAAGCCAATACAACATTAGGGTAATGACAACCAAAAATGCGATATCAACAAAACAATCTGGTGGAAGAATAAACATATACAAAAAGTAGGAACATAATATGCACATGTATTTAAGGAGCAATGGTGCAATTAAATTTGAAAGACCTTTTGAAGCAATTCCAAATTGATAACATGATTTGTGAAATCTCAAATGTGTCATCGATTCTATAGTACTAGAAGTAGTTAAAAGGGATTTAGCATGTTAGGTCTAGAGAATATGGGATCCAATGTGATGTTCAGATTGATTGTATATGTATAGAGAGGTCATGGAAGCTTGTTTTATAGAGGTGGGGGTTCATAAGATTAGGAGTAAAAGTAGAAAAGGAAATCGAGGAAGAGAAAATGAACAATGATCATGAGTTTTAAAAGAAAGGGATTCGTGTGTAAACCACAAAGGGGGTGGCACACGCATACATAGTTTGAAGGGGGTGACACAAGTATACATAGTTTGACCTGACTTAGAGAATATGGGATCAAATGAGATGTTTAGATTGATTGTGTATGTTTAGAGAGGTCATAGAAGCTTGTTTTATAGAGGTGGGGTTCATAAATATTAGGAGCAAAAGTAGAAAAGGAAATTCAGGAGAGAAAATGAACAACGGTCTTGAGTTTTTAAAAGAAAGGGATATAATCATTTTACGATTGGCTATCTTGGGCGGTGATTCTCGGTGGTCGTTGGGTCTTCAACAATCGTTTGGTCGATGGGCCTCGACAGTCACTGAGAAAACCCATTCTCGGCAGTCGCTGAGAAGCTGTACATGTTACTATAAACACATAGCTTACTCAATTTAATTTTGATTTGGTTTATTCTTTTGCATTGCATTTGTAATTGAATTCTCTTCAATCTTAAAAGTATTAGTTTGATAATATTATCAAATACAAATTTACTTATTAACTATTCTCTCAAGTTTCATTAATTCTCCTCTTACATACATGTATGGGCTAATTCTATATCAACTCTAACTCGGATCTTTGAGGTATGCTTAATCTGGATTATGAGTTATCCAAACAAGTATTTGAGATTGCCAAAGTTAAAATAAAGCACTAGGCAATATATTACTAATAAAGTATAACAAATATTAAATTTATCTTAAATCTTTAGGATTACCAACAAATCTAGAAGAGGGTTGTAACACAGTTTGAAGGGGGTGACACAAGCATAAAGAGAAAATCCCAAAATTCAAATATCAAAAAGACTGTGCTTACTAGCTGATAACACCAAGTAGAATCATAGGTTCCATTATGGTGCCACGTGGAGAAATTCTATGTTCTACAAGTGGAAAGCCCTGTAGAATGAATCATTTCGCTAGGGTTTTCCTCAGGGTATGAAACCCCTATCTCTATGTTTTCCTTTTATCTGATATTTTGGTGATTTGTTCATGAAACATCTTTTTAAGTTGGGAAACCCTCAACCATAAACCACAACTATAACTAAACCCTCACCATATCCACCATCTGAAAGTCCCCCTTTTGGCTCTCTTGATGCTAAAGAGAGACTATATCCCCTTGTGCATGTCTCTTTTGCTCAATTCCATGAATACCCATCTTGTAGCACACTTAATCCATTACACCAAATGGTTGTGGAGATGGTAAGAAGGCAACATGTCCATTGGGTTTGATAGTTAGTTGTCTATTGATGTCAACTTATCACAGCTATTTGGTTGATTGTACTTGGTTAATCATATACTTGCTCAATTACTGTGATTGTAACGAAAATTGCCATGATTGATTGAAGTAAAGATTGCCTTGCCAATCTAGTTAAATCTCAACCACATATTGAATAATTAGCTCTTTATCATGCAAGTCTACCTCATCTTTTGTATTCTTTTTCCTGATCACATACACAATAATTGATTGCATCTTGAATCCCTCTCTAATTGCCCTCTTTTATCCACCCACATATCATCCTAATTACTTGGGATGGACTTCCGCCACATGAGATCATGAGACAAATGGGATCCCCAAAAAACTAGAGTCTTCACGTATGAATACAAGAGTCACTATCATTGTGAGCCCCCAAAGGCTCACACACCTCGCTAAATTCTCTCTCTATTTTTCTTAAACAAACCCCAAATCAAGTGATTTTCATGAACTCAAGATTTCAAAGTGCACTACAAATTTTGAGGTGATGCGGGAGTGCCTAGTACCTTCCTCGGTTATGATGGGATTGGCGATGCTGGTCTTTTGGCCATGCTTTAAGCGTTATACGCTCTTGGGTAGTCAGTTTTTGCCCTTTATATATATATATATATATATATTAATCTAAACACCTATCTATTGTTCTCCTTATTTTTATCTTATGATAATATGGCAACTCTAATACTCTATATCTTTTTACAAGTAACCTATGAAATGAGCTATTTTGTTGATTTTTTCTCGCGGGTAAAATAATCTAGTGACTCCGTTAGGGTTATTAGATAATATGAGTTGCTTCTTTTGATATCTCGAGTTTCCTTTTCTGGTTTGGATTTATGTTTTGGTTTCCTGTACATTTTCTTGTTTGTTTCTTCTATTTTAAGGAATACCTTTATGCTTTCATATACAATTTTCTTTACGTGCCCTTTCAGAGTTTCCTTTTGTTTCCATTTTGTTTCCTGATTTGTTCTCCAAAATCAAATACAAATCACAATAAAAAGATAAAAATGAAGTAGAGAGAAATGAAAACAAAAGTCATCCTTCATGAGCAAGATTCTTTTTTCTACAGATTCATGTTTTTTCTGCTTACAAATATGATTGGTTTGGAGGGGAAGCGAGCATATACTTTCATGTCTTCTTGGAACTTTTGTTTTGTTCTTTTCTTGCTCTATTTTTCTATTATGGAAATGCTTTGAAATTTCTAATATTTTGCACACTTGCACTTTCTGTAAGGAGTAGAACCCGAGATAAGATCCACTCCTTACTCAATTTAAGGAATAAATCTATCTAATCCAACCATACTACAATACACTGAATAGGTGTATTCTTTTCCTTCTCTACTAAATGGTTAACATGACCAAAGTGAGACAGTGGAAATAGAAGTAATGACCATATTCAATTTTATAAGGTTACATAAAAATCTCCCATATGGGGGCTTTCATAAAAGTAACAACTTTGATAGTTCGGTAGACGGAAGTCCAAACTATCTCAAGTCTATCTCCCAAGAATCAACTTTACTAATCTAAGTCCAAGTCATGTCTGGTCCACCATGTCCTTCACCTAAGGGGTTGGAAGCATACCCTACAAGAGAAGACAAAATGAAAGTTGTTAGCGCAAAAATAACAGCATGAGCATATTAATAGGGCTTGAGCAACATTATGGAAAAAGGACAACAATAGTAATTAACAAGGCTTCCATCAATGACATAATACAAACATCCAAGTGGATATCAAAAGGAAACAATAATAGGTAAATGATGCACTTGCCATATATCACAATAGCATGTTGTGCCACATAAGCACAATAAAATATATCAGGGTATATAACCCATCATCAATAGTAATTAACCTACATGCAATTGAGATAAACATAACACTATTGAAATATAAATAAAAAGTGGAGGCTAGGGCACATAACCCTAAACGTGATAGAGTATGACACATAACCAAACTCCTCAATATATAAAGCAAGCACAAAACCTAGGCATGGGACATATCACCTCCATTCCTAAACATAAAAGGCACATAATCCCTTAAAACCAAATCACTTATACAACTCTAGGACTACTGAATCACAAACATGCATAAACGTAGAGGCAAGTGAAACTTTAGTCGCAAAAATAGAATTAATGTGATTTCCATTACATAAATGAACAACATGAAAATATCCACCGCACAGGTGGGAAAAATTAGGGTTCATCTCACAATAAGGAACTACTTAGCTCAAATCTATAATTAGGGTTTCATCACAAAGAAAAGTATAATTTTAGAGTCCATCATGAATTATAGATAGTTTAGGAATATTCAAAACTCAAATTCATTAATATTAGAACCAAATAGGCCATCTAGTCATGAAAGAGAAAATTCACTAACATGCTACCTCAAAGAGGCTCATGAGAGAGTAAAGAAAGTAATTGCTCAAAATATGACTCATAGAGGAGTGCAACATACCACACAGAGTCTAGACATATTCAAGGTCAGTTCTAGTTTCACATTCGAGTCACAAGCACCTATTACATGGATATATGAAATTACGGTTAAGTTCATGTTAATTACATGGACCCTAAAAACCATTATTATTATTAATGAATTCATTTATGAAAACATACCGTCTTGTAGATTATATTTTACAAAATCCATATCATATCATATTTTATTTTTCTAATACTTGGTTTATTAGATATAAAATATATAGTCTCTAGCCGATCAGAAATCACATACTTAGTATATCGAAAATGACTCATAAAACTTATACCAACTCATAGAAAAAGCTCTCAAGATTGCACAACATTTTTTCTTTTATTTTTCAAAGCAATAAATAACTTACTACACATTTTAGAAATACTGGCCTATCCTAAAAATCCACATATTTGACTTATCCCCTTTAAAAGCATAAGTGATATGCCCAATCAGGCGTGGCCACTTGGACATGTCATACCAAAGAAATCTTACATTCCCATCTCTCAAAGCATGTACAAAGTCGAGAGTGACCCTAGAGTGTGATGCATGAATCAATACACCATGGGCAATATAGAGAAATCAACACTTGTGATCATCTTCCAACTTTCCCCCGCCCGAGACAGATTAATAACAATCGAGCAACTATACTTGTTGACTCGCTCCTTTAAGATGGGAGGTAGTAGAACCAATTGCTAAATGTGCGGAAATAATTTTAGTAAGATCGATGTATACTCGCACAACCGAAGAAACAAAGAGGAAATAAATTCGTGGAGAAACAGTCCATCACAAAGCACGAATTCGTAGCAGGAGAAAATTAACGAGAAGCAAAGATATACCTGAAACTAAGGAGTAAAAGAAGAGGTGAGAGCTTGAGAACTACCTTCTGAGCCCATTGGCGCCTTTTCTTGCAAGCCTGCACTATCCGTAACATAATGTCAAGGCAAAGCCCAACCTATACGTAAAATGAAAGAAGATGGAGTGTATGGTGATGGAAGGGAATGGTATACAAGAGATTGATGTTTAGGGTTCTGGGATGCTCGAGAAGTGTTTATATATATAATTACATTCTGCAGAACTACCTTCTGAGTCCATTGGCCACGGAGATTGGAAACCTGATGCACTCACAGGCTATTGATTATTGATTTTCGTGCACTTTTTATTCATTTTCATATTAATTTGTGCATATTATATTTTCACTACCCTATGATACTTATTTGCGTCAAATAAATGTAATTTAATATTTCCGGATGATTTATTGTATTTCAAGAGCTTATGCTCGGATTTTATGGATTTCAGGAAGTTTTACAAGAATGTACACAACTTGGTACTATCGAATTAGGAGTCGAGAATTACCAATAGTACCGACCACAAGAGTCGATACTAATGACAACATCACAATGTTGGATTCAAGATTAATCTAAGAAACTCTCAACTATCGACTTCAAGCTCGGTAGTACTGACAACTTGCCTGGTGGCTGCAACTATCGAAGGAGTTGATAGTGCCGACACCATGTCGGGATCAGACAAATATGAATAATAACGTCTAATGTGACAATTGAGGATTTATTTCACCCTAAGTCACTTCTATGACTTAGGGAGAATTCGACCAGTCCTAATATCACGTTCTAATTCTGTAGACGGAAGTCGAGAGCAAGGAGAAGAAAAACCAGAGTATAAGACCACGTTGTGGACGATCTGGGCACTTCCAGTGGACGGATTTGCAGCCGGAAGGTAGCAAATCAATACGTATGCAAGAGGGGATCTTTAAACCGTCTTCTTCAAGGGTTCTTTAGTTTTTCTAAATGTCCTCCACGTTTTTCTTTTCATCTCCTATGTTTTGACCATAAAAACATGCATGACTAAATCCCTAATTCCTTAGGCCCCAGGAGTAGCCCGATTATGCATTATAATTGACTTTCATGCATTAATATATCAATTTCTTTTAATTTTTGAACTTAATTCTATGAGATTGTCATGAACTATCCATGCTTGATCAACATAGATAGTTAGACCTTTAATTGCTTTGAAAGAGGAAATTAATGGTTGAAAATGCATATAAATACATGTTTTATATCACTATTTGAGAAAGGTGGCTTACGAATATGAGGAGATTACTGAGAGTTTTTGATAAATCACCTAACTAATAACACAATCGATACAAGAGTGAGATCAATATTAGATTAGATAGTGAATTACGTCGTGAGAGCAGACAATTCTTGCTACATGATCTTAGTCCAGAGTTAGGAGAGATCTCTATTAATGTTATATTGTTAATTGCAATGTTAACCATGGTGAAACCGTAACCTTAAAGAATTCTGTCCAATTGCGATCAATCACTAGTAATTTTAGATTCACTTTTTACATTCTTAGTTAATTAAACTCCAGTCAAAGTTTTATTCGGTCTAGCTGATTGTATTGTAGTTAGTAGTAGTTTTTGAATTTACATTTTCCAGTGTTCGATTTTCGGGCCTCATTGACCTATATTACTCTGATAGCGTACACTTACATTTTAGGGCACATAGAAAATACCTATCATGTTTTTGGCATCGTTTTTGGAGAAACAGAAAATCCAACACTACAAGTGCTATAATCTGTCACTCTATGCCACACCTTTTGATTTTTATTTTCCTTTTACTCTTTTTAAGTTGATTTGTAAATATCATTTAGTCAATCATTAATACCCATTCTCATATTATGTTCAACAATTTCAGGTACTAGTGCATGATGCACACTAGAGCTCATGACTACAGGGAGTAATCTCCACATGGATTTAGTCAGGCATAGCTCTTATGCCAAGGAAGGGAGTTAAGTAACTTAGGGGGAAGGTTTATTCCAACTCCATCGCTGACTACTCAAATACATACTCCAGAGGAACCAGAAGAACCAACTGAGATGGGTGGAGTACAAGAAGAGGAAACAATTTGGGAGAAGATCAAGGCATCTTCCTCAACAACCCAACTAGGACCCATAAATAGACAAGCAATAAATGTGGGCAGCTACAAGATTGATCCAAGGCTGGTGGTATTGGTCAAGTTACAAGCTTTCTATGGTCATAGTACTGAAGATCCAATGACGCACATAAGCAATTTCGTAGAGAGTTGCGATATGGTCAAGATAAATAGGGTACCGACTACTGTGATCTACCTGAAGTTGTTTTCGTCGTCATTGGCGGATAATGCCAAATCTTGGTTCTAAAATCTCCCGCCTGAGTCGATTGAAACATGGGAGGGGATGATAGACGTTTTCTTTGTATGTTACTTTCCGCCTGAGATGACAAACAAACTTGTGAGAGAAATATATAACTTCAAGCAGAAGGCAGAAGAATCCTACGCTGAAGCATGGGAGAGGTATCAAAATATGCTGAGAAAGGTCCCGCATCATGAGATCGATTTGTATGGCCAGACAAAGACTTTTTAGTATGAACTACACAAGGTAGAAAGAACTACACTTGATAGTGCCGGCTCAAGACTTTTTCTAAACAATAACCCATCTAAATGGCATGAGTTTCTGAAGAACATGGCCAAGAACTAGTCTCAGGGAGAAGAAAGAAAGCATTCAACAACCCTGAAAGTGTTGGAGAATCAAAGGTCATCAGTGTACAGAATGAGAAACTTGACCTCATCACTAGGAAGCTATGTCAAAAGGATGGAAACTCTTCTAAAGGACAACAAGAGGAGTGTAAGTTTGCATGACAACAAAACTACATGACCAATGAATAAACCGCAATTTCTCTGGGAGGAATCCCAATAATTTCCAACAGGAGCCTTTTAAAGCTCAGCAAGGCAAGCCACAACAGGTTGTTCTACAACAACAGTACCAGAAGGACAGGGGCCCTAGCAAGATAGACCGCATAGAGGACATGCTTTGTAAGCTGATTAGCCAGAATGAAGTGCTCATTGGTCAGACTCAAAGGGAACTACATAATCAAGGAGCACAAATTTGCAATATAGAAACTCACATTTCTCAGATTGCGGTAGATGTTGCGTCCTTGAAGAAACCTGCACAACATGGGTTCCTAGGAAACATCAACATACCTATTGACAATCAACATGTAAAGACAGTGCTGTTATGTAGTGGGAAGAAGTTGTTGAATGAGCATAAAACAATTCCAGAGTCGAAGGACGAAGAGGATGATAAAGGCTCACCGATGATTGCTGTTGTAGTTAATTCAGTTAAGCCAGACACTGTAGTAGAGGACAAGTCAGTTGATGCTGAAACTCATGAGCCTGAGGAGCCAAGGAAGGAGGCCTATGTCCCACCTCACCAGAGGAAGGTGGTGAAGCCAATGCCATTCCCGAACAGATTGAAAGCTCAGAAGGTTGACAAGCAATTTCAAAAGTTCTTAGACAACTTTAGGAAGCTTCATGTAAACATTTCACTCATTGATGCAATTGAGAAAATTCCTTCCTACGAAAAATTTCTGAAGGACTTGATCAACAACAAGAGGAGGATAGATAATTGTGAGGTGGTAGTTCTGAAGGAGCAAGTTAGTACTTTTATTCTGGGAACATTGCCACCACAAAGGCAAGATCTGGGCTGTTTTAACATAACATGCTATATCGGGAGGACAAGATTTGGAGAAGCTTTATGTGACTCAGGGGCAAGAATCAATCTCATGCTCTTGACCACTTTCAAGAAGCTAGGTCTTAAGGAGTCCAAGTAGAGCTATATGACCATACAACTGACAAACAACTCAGTGTTGAGGCCTTATGGTATTTGTGAGGATGTTCTTGTCAAGGTGGGTAGGTTTGTATTTCTAGCAGACTTTGTAGTCCTGGAGATGCAAGATGATCAAGGCAACAAATTATTACTCGGGAGAAGCCACACATGATACGAATTTGGAGATGGGCAGAGGAAGACTAACATTGGGCAACAGAGAAGAGCGCTTTAAAATCTTGATGCCGAAGCCTACATAGAATGCAAACGGCATGACACAATGTTACATGCTGCATCAGGTCCAAGAAAAAGTGTCATTAATTCTGGGGAAGACATTTCTTAATATGGCTCTAGTGATGACAAAGGTCCACATAGGCACACTGGTGGTAGACATCTTAGAAAACACAAAAGAATTTTCTTTGACAAAGGCAGTTCAATATCATGATGATGAAGAGGAGGAACATTGCCCAACAACAGTTGAAAAGACAACTTCTTCCACTCTAATGCAAGCATATCCACAACTGACGTTAGAAGCAGGTCTTATGAATATGATGGATGATTGTATTTGATCCTGTTCATTGGAGGAGTGTGTCTTATTTCTCAAGACACTACCATGTGATTACACCAGACACTTTGAGGATATATGACCACCTCCTTTACCATTGATCCCATCTTTGCTGAGTCCCTCGTATCTAGAGCTAAAACCATTGCCACCATACTTGAAGTACACTTTCTTGGTAGCAGAGGAGAAGCTTCTGGTTGTCATCTTGGCTTCACTAAGCATCCAAGAAGTGGAGCAGTGATTCAACCCTATTTTAGGGCTTCATCTTGTGTCATATTGCATTTCAATCACATATATACTTGCTAGGTTACATGTTATTTCCCCCAATATGTTTATCTATATCAAATGCACTTATGGAGGCTTTTTGCATATTTTATATGTACTTTGTGTACTACTTGATGGCATGGAAAGAGGATGGTCAAATATAGGGTTTCCTTAGGCTTGGAGGAGCCCAAAATGAGGCCAAAACCACTCCCAACCTACCCCAAGTGGTAAAAGAATGTTTTGAAGCAATACCTTCCATGGATGATCAAGTTCAAAGCTCAAATGCATGGGAGAGACACCAAAACGACCGTAGTATCCCACCACGGTCGTGGTGGACATGCCCCAAGCAAAAAAAAACACTAAAACTCCCAGAAATTGATGAAAATGGCCAAAACGACCGTGGTGATCAACATGCCCGTGGCCATAGGTTCCCACCACAACCGTGGTGACCCCCACGACCGTGACCATCCATGTACATATCCCTGTGATCTCCACATTTTAATTCCCACGACCGTGCCCATCCACCACAGCCGTGGCCTACCCTACCCACCAAGGCCGTTGTGACCCACCACGACCGTGCTACTCACAAAATCCACCCACTTTCCACTACTTTCCCCATTTTACCCCTAACTTAACCCTAGACCCCCTAGACACCTATATATACCTAGGTGGCGGCTGGGGTGCAAGGCCAACTACCTTCGACCACATCCTAGCTCCCCAAATCGCCATCCACTACATTCCACTCCATATCCACCTCAAATCCACTCCATTTCACCATTTCCACCACCAAATCACTAGTTTAGACTAGTTCCTACCCAAAACCCCCTTCATTCTTCACCCTTGCACCCTGGAGGAGGAAGGAGGACGACCTGCAACTGCTGGAGAGGGGGATTTCAGCCACTACTTCGAGCTCCATGGCCACCTATATCTCTTTCTTCTCTCTTTTTGTATTTTCCATTTCTATGAGTAGCTAGGCCCCTGTGGGTGGGATGTTTGGGGGAAATTATGTTACTTTGATACCATGTTGGGGAAAATGACATGTAAACATTTTAATTCCATTTGTTAATGATTATATTCTATTCGCATCTCACTCTCCTTGGATTGCTTGTTGGTTTGTGTGTGAAATCACCTAGGAATTTAGGCAATATGTGTGAATTTTGGGATTTACCCCTAGGTCCAATTCTTGGATCCTTAGGTTGCCTCCCATCTTCCTACATCGTAATCAATCTCCCTAAACCTAAGTGAGAGATCTAAGTAGCTAGATTAGATAATTCTAGTGCAATTAGCATGGAGCCTTCTCAAGGTTCGAATGTGGGGGAATTGGGGCCCAAAACCCTAATTTCGCCTCTCCATTACTACCCTCGACCCCTAATTGCCCTAGGAATGCCTAATCTAAAAACCTAGACTGTATTAGACTCTAATTGAATTATACCTAATCCCTAACCCAATTGAGCCTCGTAAGGGTAGTAGGGGGTGTTAGGGACTAGTTTCCCTATGCACAACCTAGCATATCCATGGCCAGTTAGTAGCTTAAGTTAATTCATCAGACTCTAACTTGTTGTTTGGTTTGGATAATCTAAATGGAATCATAATGCTCATATGTCACCCCCAACTTAAGTGATAAGTTCATACCCCTAAACAACCCACACATCACTTTACTGCTAAAAACCCTAGTTTTGTGCTTGCTTAGCTTAATTAGTTCTTTTCTTACTTAGTTAGCTTCTTTCCTTGCTCTTGCCTTGTTCATGCTAGCTTAGCTCTTTAATTGCTCTTTTGCTTCTCTCTTGCTTGTCCTAGTGTAACTTGTCTTTTCATACCTAGCTTAGTCTTAATCTAACCTAGGGTTAACATAGATTTCATTCTTGCCTTTGATTGCTTGCTTGTTCATAATAGTTTAACAATCAAAATCACTTTAAACCCTTAACCCTAGTCTCTGCAGTAGGAACCTAGCCAAACTAACCTAGCTCTAGTGCCCCCTCTTTTCCCTGTGGATCGACCCTGTACTTGCCACCTTCCTATACTACGACATGACCCCGTGCGCTTGCAGGTGTAGTGTTTTAGTGTGAGTAGGTGTTAAGTTAGGTTTATAAATTTTGAAAGCGAATCCCATCATGTGTGTTCCGACCTCGTGGGGCACATCTAGTCGGGTCAAATCAGCTAGTGTATTGCACCTCTAGCGGAATCACACCAAGCTTTCTGGCGCCGTTGCCGGGGATTAGAGGCGTTCGGTCTATCTAGTTAGTTTTGCTTTGACTTTTCCTACTGCCCTCATCATTGCTATTCTTTATTCATTTTACTTTGCATTTCTTGTGTACATTGGTTTACTAACTTGCTTTCTTTTGTTTGATTGTGCTTTGTGCATGTGACAAGCCATTCGGGAGGAAACAAGATGGAAGACCAAAATGCACCTCACAAGCCGCTTCAAGACTACTTCATGCCTAGCAACTACAAATCACCAATTGCTAGCAGGGTTGATCAAATGCCAGGGGAGCAATTCTCTATTCCTCTAGGTCTTCTTGGGCTCCTGGCCATTTTCTACGGCTCAGAGAGTGAGAACCCTACAAGCACTTGGACTCCTTTCTTAAAGTATGCTCCACCTTCAGGACATCGACGACTAGTGATGATACAATTCGGTTGACCTTATTCTCTTTCCCCCTCAAAGATAGTGCTAAAGACTGGTATGACTCAAGAAAGGACATCATGAGTTGGGAAACAATGAAGAATGCTTTCTTGAGACAATTCTACTCTATAGAAAGGTTGACACAAATGCAGCGTTCCGTGACAAGTTTTAGCCAAATGGGCAATGGGCAGTTTCATAATGCATGTGAGAGATTTAAGAAGCTTTTGAGAGAGTGCCCACACCATGAGATCCCTTTGTGGCAACTAGTTCAATCATTCTACTCTAGTTTGTCTCTAAAGGACCAAGACACAGTTGACTCTTCTTGTGGAGGAGTTTTCATGGCTAGGCCACCTGAGGAGATATGACCTTTGTTTGAGCAGTTGGCTGAAGGATCAAGAATTCGAGCTTCTAGCATGATGAATGAAAGAGGGTTTGCTTTTGGTGTGACGCCCCCTACTCATGATGACTCAAGCCCGCAAGTGATGAAGATTTTTGGTGAGATGGTGAGCTTCATGAAGAACTAGGTGACAAATGCTCCTTGTCACCTGGTCAATTGTATTGAGTTCTATGGGGAAGAAAAGAAGACACCTCACTCCTATAGCTACCAGGAACCACAAAGTCCCACATACAGCTCAAGGTTTGAGTAAGAGGTTCTTTCTAGATTGAAAGTGTTTGACGATGTTCAAAGAGATGTTGCAAGGTTAGAAGAGAGAATAGAGCAGACATCTTCCATAATTGCTCTCCAAGAACAAAAATTGTCTTCAAGACCCATCATGAGCCACCATGAAGCAAGTAGACCCATGCCCTCTTCACAAGTTTTCTACAGTCCATCCCCCATGCAAGTGCATCCCATTCACTCCTTCCAAGGCTATCCCCAGCCTTACACTCCTCCACCACCTTCACCACCTCAATTTTTCCAAAACTTCACTTTCCAACCCCAATTCTCTCCTCCCCCTCAATTCTCTTCTCCACCTCAATTTCAACCCCAAGTGTCACCCCCACCTCATCCACAGCCACAACATGCTCCCTCTCCCCATCATGAGAAAGGTAGTGCTGTGACAGTTCTAAGGAGTGGGAAAATCCTTGAGCAGCCTGCAAGTCAAAGAAAGAGTGACAAAGCAAAGCAGAAGCAGTCAAGTGGTGATGTTGTGATTGAGATTGGCGAAGATGATCATTTGCCACCCCATGTTGATATTGGGAGTCCTATTGCTCCACCTCATGCTACACCACAGGAAGATCGTGCTGAGTCAAGTAGGCCAATAGCTAGTGAGCCACCATTTCCCGAAGCACTTGATGAGCCCCTGGCTGTGAAAAGAAGACAAAAGCACAATATGGACATTCTTGAGGTCTTCTGACAGGTGAAGGTCAACATTCCTCTCTTGGATGCAATCAAACAAATTTCATCATATGCCAAGTGTCTCAAAGACCTATGCACTGTGAAAAGAAGGTCAACGGGGAGGATTCCAAAGAAGGTGATATTCACTGAACAAGTGAGGTCCATCATACAACACTCACTTCCCGTGAAGAGAAAAGACCCAAGAGCCCCACTCATACCTAGTTACATAGGGGGACATCGCATAGACACGTCCTTAATTGATTTGGGATCTAGTGTGAATTTGATGCCATATTATGTCTATGTTGAGCTGGGCTTAGGCAAGTTGAAGCTGGCACATTGCACTCTCCAGTTGGCGGATAGATCCATAAAAGTGTCTAGAGGTAGAGTGGATGATGTCTTGGTGATGATAGACAAAGAAAAAAAGACAGTTTTCGGCGGATTTCATTATACTGGATATTCCCATCATCTTGGGTGGACTGTTCTTATCTACAGCTATTGCCGACATTCATGTACACAGTGGCACTATGACAATCTCATTTATGGACATGAAGATCAACATCAATATGCATAAGACCCCAACCCGGCGACTCTGAGATAAGGATATTGGACTTGATCGCTTCACAAGTCCAAATGGGCATCTGAGAGAAGGACACCAAGGTGAAGAAATTGGTGATGATTGTTTTGATGAAAGAGATGAGGAACCAAGGTTGAGTGTAAATGAAGGATGCATGTTTTGCAAGAATGGGCACATGAGAATCCCAAATGGGTGAATTTTAAAGAATCTTCAAGAAGCCTAGTTGAAGGCAAGAAACTCAGTGCTTGTGGGAGGCAACCCACCTAGGTTTGGGAATTTTTGACCCAACCTCACATTTTTGATACTTTTGCTTTATTTTACACAAACACACACACACACACACTTGTTCTTGATAGTTTTCTTTTGAGTTTGATGATGATGCAGGTGCTAGACACTAGAGAGAGAGGGTATAGAGGTGAATCATGGTCTTTAAATCAAAATTGTGGCCGAATAACAAATAAGAATGACGTTCAAATTTTTGAAGTAAGAAAACTGAAGGAGCACCCTCACCACGGCCGTGGAGTTCGACCACGATCGTGGCACTTGTGGCCAAGCACGACCGTGGCACCCAGCCACGACCGTGGGAATTATTGCATCAAGTTGGCTGAAGTTATAGTGTTTTTAGAAGATTGGCCACGACCATGGCCACTCACCACGACCGTGTTGAAGAGAAGTGGCCACGACTGTGGCGAGGGTCGACCACCAGCCACAACAGGGTGACCTACATTGTGACACTCCACACCAGCCATGATCTTCACCCTACTATCCCTAAGCTCTAGTTTCATGCTGAGGATAACATGATTCAAAAGTTTGGGGTGGTAGGGCGGTATGCACCACCTATATCATTCTCTCATTTTGATTTCTTATCTACATGATCTCAGTTTGCTTTTGATCTATCTAGTGTTGATTTTCTTTACTTCTTTGCATCCTTGCATGCCATGCAGTTAAAATTCCTGCCATTTTTGTGTAATTTTTCAAAATTTTTGCTCTTTTTGCCATGCATTGTATATCATGTAAATTTTTGGTAATTCTTGCATGTTATAGCTAGTATTTACTTGTTTACTGCTTTAAGTTCAATAATATAGGCTTAGATGTTATTGGAGGCAACTTGGCACCATTTTGGCCAATTATGCCCAAATTTGAGATTTCTTGTCTAAAAGTGTGTTTTGACCTAATCTCTACTATTTTGAGTAAAAATGATGACCTTTGACAAATGCAAGTGAATTATCATTGTTTGTTGCTAAGTGGTATCAATGTTTGACTTTTTACATGTGCATCATCTCTCTTATGATTGTGATTGAATTGGTTGAATTGTGAAATTGAGCAAGCTTTGAACGCTTAGTGTTTGTGGAATCACTTGTTTGATATATCAATTTCATCTTGTTCATTCATGTGGTGTGATATCTTGGATGAAGTGTTGGATTAAATTTCATGTAGGATTTCTTATGTGGAAAATCATACCAATGACCCCTCTTTGACCCGACTATTCTTCCACCATCTTCACACCCCTCCGCCTCATAAAAAGATGCCCTAGTGCACATAATCATCCTTGGCCACCTCCAAAAGTTTGGGGTGGCCATATCTTTATCTCCTCGCTTCACTCTATCCACCATATGCCATATCTACACCAAGGGTAAGAAAAAAAGAAAAAAAGAAAAAAAAAGAAAAAGAAAAAGAAAAGCAAAAACAAAATAAAAGGATGCTCCTGTTTAAGAGCATTTAAATAAAGAAAAGATGAGTGTGTAAAAACACTTCAAAAATCTTACCACAACCCTTTGTTCCACTTTCATACCTATTGAGCCAGGAAACATCAAACCTAGATCATTTTGCCTTTTTTCGTAGCCACGTGAGTCTTTTGGTGTGATTTGAAACATAATATTGAATGTATAAATGTGAAACAATACTTCTAGTCATCCTTGATTAACACCATCATGAAACAGTTTACCCATAACTTTATGAAAGAAATATGGATAACTTGTGTATTCTATGCGCTATATTTGAAGTTCATATGCTTTGTGCTCTTTTCATGATTGGATTGTGAAAGCATGAGAGGAGAGAGGTGGAATGCATGTATTTAGTCATCTTTGATACCATTCAACAATAATCACCTTTTACATTGCATTTTCATGTCTTGAATGTGAAAAGTTTGTAGAGATATTGAGTTGGAGCATACTTGAGGACAAGTATGTTTCAAATTTGGGGTGGTGATTTGGCCCTATTTTAGGGCTTCATCTTGTGTCAAATTACATTTCAATCACATCTATACTTGCTAGATTACATGTTATTTCCCCCAATATGTTTATCTCTATCAAATACACTTATGGAGGCTTTTTGCATGTTTTATAGGTACTTTGTGCACTACTTGATGGCATGGAAAGAGGATGGTCCAATCTAGGGTTTCCTCAGGCTTGGAGGAGCCCAAAATGAGGGCAAAACCACTCCCAACCTACCCCAAGTGGTCAAAGAATGTTTTGAAGAAATACCTTCCATGGATGATCAAGTTCAAATCTCAAATGCATGGGAGAGACACCAAAATGACCGTGGTATCCCACCACGGTCACGGTGGACATGCCCCAAGCACAAAAAATCACTAAAACTCCCAGAAATTGATGAAAATGGCCAAAACGACCGTGGTGATCAACATGCCCATGGCCATAGGTTCCCACCATGATCGTGGTGACCCCCCACGGCCGTGGCCATCCATGTACATATCCCTGTGATATCCACATTTTAGTTGCCACGACCGTGCCCATCCACCACGACCGAGGCCTACCCTACCCACCACGGCCGTGGTGACCCACCACGACCGTGCTACTCACAAAATCCACTCACTTTTCCACTGCTTTCCCCATTTTACTCCTAACTTAACCCTAGACCCCCTAGACACATATATATACCTAGGTGGCGGCTGGGGCACGAGGCCATCTACCTTCCACCACCTCCTAGCTCCCCAAATCACCATCCACTACATTCCACTCCATATCCACCTCAAATCCACTCCATTTCACCATTTCCCCCACCAAATCACTAGTTTAGACTAGTTCCTACCCATAATCCCCTTCATTCTTCACCCTTGCACCCTAGAGGAGGAAGGAGGACGACCTGCAACTGATGGAGAGGGAGATTTCAGCCACTACTTTGAGCTCCATGGCCACCTCTATCACTTTCTTCTCTCTTTTTGTATTTTCCATTTCTATGAGTAGCTAGGCCCCTGTGGGTGGGTTATTTGGGGGAAATTATGTTACTTTGATACCATGTTGGGGGAAAATGACATGTAAACATTGTAATTCCATTTGTTAATGATTATATTCTATTCACATCTCACTCTCCATGGATTGGTTGTTGGTTTGTGTGTGAAATCACCTAGGAATTTAGGCAAATTGCTTATATGTGTGAATTTTGGGATTTGCCCCTAGGTCCAATTCTTAGATCCCTAGGTTGTCTCCCATCTTCCTACATCCTAATCAATCTCCTTAAACCTAAATGAGAGATCTAAGTAGCTAGATTAGATAATTCTAGTGCAATTAGCATGGAGCCTTCTCAAGGCTAGAATGTGGGGGAATTGGGGCCCAAAACCCTAATTTTGCCTCCCCATTACTACCCTCGACCCCGTAATTGTCCTTGGAATGCCTAATCTAGAAACCTAGACTTTATTAGACTCTAATTGAATTGTACCTAATCCCTAACCCAATTGAGCCTCATAAGGGTAGTAGGGGGTGTTAGGGACTAGTTCCCATATGCACAACCTAGCATATCCATGGCTAGCTAGTAGCTTAGGTTAATTCATTAGACTCTAACTTATTATTTGGTTTGGATAATCTAAATGGAATCATAATGCTCATATGTCACCCCCAACTTAATTGATAAGTTCATACCCCTAAACAGCCAACACATCTCTTTACTGCTTAAAACCCTAGTTTTGTGCTTGCTTAGCTTAATTAGTTCTTTTCTTGCTTAGTTAGCTTCTTTCCTTACTCTTGCCTTGTTCATGCTAGCTTAGCTCTTTAATTGCTCTTTTGCTTCTCTCTTGCTTGCCCTAGTGTAACTTGCCTTTTCATACCTAGCTTAGTCTTTCCTTGCTTGCTTAGTCTCAATCTAACCTAGGGTTAACATAGATTTCATTCTCGCCTTTGATTGCTTGCTTGTTCATAATAGTTTAACAATCAAAATCACTTTAAACTCTTAACCCCAGTCTTCACAGTAGGAACCTAGCCAAACTAACCTAGCTCTAGTGCCTCCTCTTTTCCCTGTGGATTGACCCTGTACTTGTCACCTTCCTATACTACGACACGACCCCGTGCGCTTGCGGGTGTAGTATTTTAGTGTGAGTAGGTGTTAAGTTAGGTTTATAAAGTTTGAAAGCGAATCCCATCACGTGTGTTTCGACCTCGTGGGGCGCATCTAGTCGGGTCAAATAAGCTAGTGTGTTGCACCTCTAGAGGAATCACACCAAGTAGCTACTTGTGGTTATGGAAAACTACCAGGCAACATTTGGATGGTCCATAGAAGACATAAAGGGGATCTCCCCTAGTTTTTGTCAGCAAAGATCAGACTAGAAGAAGGAGCCAAGCCGATTGTGCAACCTTAGTGGTGACTCAACCCCTTCATGACTGAGGTAGTAAAGAAGGAGGTAGTAAAACTTTTATCTGCATGTACGATATATGTTATTAGTGACTCTAATATGGTTAGTCCAACCCATATGGTTCCTAAGAAAGGGAGAATAATAGTCACAACTAATTCAAATGACAAATTGATTTCTACTAGATTGGTGACTGGGTGGCGAGTCTGTATAGATTGCAGACATTTGAACACTGCTACTTTGAAAGACCATTTCCCGCTCCCTTTTATTGATCAAATCCTTGAGCAGTTAGTCGACCACTCTCACTTTTATTTTCTCGACAGTTATTCCAAATACAACTAGATTTCTATCGAGCTACATGATTAGGAGAAGTCTACCTTTATTTGTCCTTATGGGACTTTTTCGTATCGTAGGATACCGTTCAGTCTTTGCAACACACCGACTACCTTTCTGTGATGCATTCTTCCATCTTTTTCGATATGGTAGAGCAATGTCTGGAGGTATTCATGGATAACGTTTCGGTGTATGGTGAATCCTTCAAAGATTGCTTTGACAATCTTTATAAGGCTTTGCAAAGACGCGAGGACACTCACCAAGTTTTGAACTGGGAAAAATGTCACATGATGGTGAGTGAGGGGATTGTTTTGGGACACAAGGTGTCTAATAAGGGAATGGAGGTTGATCCAGTAAAAATAGAAGTCATCTCCAAGCTACCTCCACCTTCATCAATGAAAGGGAGTGAGGATCTTTCAAGGACATGCCAAATTTTACCGATGATTTATCAAAGATATTTAAAAAATTGCCAAACCGCTCTCTGAGTTATTGGAAAAGGACGTTGATTTTAATTTTGACGATCGATGTTTGAAGGTGTTGAAGGAGAAGTTAGTCTCCACACTAATTGTCCAGGATTCATATTGGAGCCAACTTTTTGAATTGATGTATGATACATCAGATTACGAAGTGGGGGCTGTTCTAGGACAACACCGAGATAAGGTTCCCACAGTCATCTGTTATGTGTCTAAAACTTTAAATGATGCCCAGTTGAATTACACAACAACAAAAAAAGAATTATTTGCGGTTGTTTTTGCTTTCAAGAAGTTCTGCCAATATTTGATTAGGACTAAGGTAATTGTTTGGACCGATCATGCGGCCATCAAATTTTTGTTACAAAATAACGATGCAAAGCCTAGGTTGATTAAATGGATATTGCTATGGCAGGAATTTGATATTAAAATCAAAGACAACACATACACTGAGAATGTAGTGGCTGATCTCATGTCTAGGCTTGAAAGGGTGGATGAAAAGGACATAGACATACCCATAGTGGAAGAATTCCCAGATGAGCATCTCTTTGATACGAAAAGTAAAGATCTGTGGTTTGTAAATATTATAAACTACTTGGCGTGTGGAGAGATGCGAGATGATTGGGGTAATAAGCAGAAGAAGAAATTCTTCCACTCTTTGAGGTATTACATTTGGGATGATCCCATTTTGCTCAAGCAATGTAGGGATGACATTATGAGGAAATGTGTGCCAGATTGTGAGTTTGAGAGCATATTGGCATATTGTCATTCATTACCAACTGGGGGTCATCATGATAGAGTTCTAGGACTGTGACCAAGGTTTTCGAATGTGGTTTCTATTGGCCTATGCTTTTTAAGGACGCATATAAATTTTTTCTTCATTGTGATGCGTGCCAACATGCATGTAATATTTCAAAAAGACATGAGATGCCTTTGAATATTTTTTAGGAAACTGAGGTGTTTGATTTATAGGGCATTGATTTCATGGGCCCATTTGTGTCTTCTAATTCTAATTTATACATATCACTTGCTGCTGACTATGTGTCTAAGTGGTTGGAAGCAATTCCAACCCGCACCAATGATGCTCAAGTTGTATGCAAGTTTGTGAAGGATCACATTTTCTATAGTTTTTGGATTCCCAGATTGATCATTAGTGATGGTGGATATCATTTCACCAATAAGAAATTTGGGGCACTTTTGAGTAAGTATGGAGTGAAACACAAGGTAGGTACACCATACCACCCCCACACCCAAGGGCAAATTGAGGTCTCTAATAGAGAGATTAAGAAAATCTTAGAAAAGACCATCTCAACAAATAGGACTAATTGGAGCATGTTGCTTAATGATACACTATGGGAATATAGGAAATCCTATAAGACACCTAGAGAGAATCACTCCTTTTAGGTTGGTCTATGGGTGAGATTTTCACTTATCTGTAGATTTAGAGCACAAAGCAAGATGGGCATTGCAAAAATTGAACTACAATTTGGATGGAGCAGGAAGAAAGAGGATGTTGGAATTAGATGAACTAGATGAGCTTAGTTTGATGCTTATGAAAGCTTAAGAATTTACAAAGTAAGAACCAAAAAGATCTATGATCACCACATCCTACATAGAGTTTTCACTCTAGGACAGAAGGTTCTTCTGTTCAATTCTAGATTGAAATTACATCCTGGTAAGTTGAGGTCTGGATGGAGTGGACCTTTTGATGTATTTAAGGTTTTTACCCAAGGGGTGGTAGAAAGAAGAAATGGAGCTGAACCATTCCTTATTAATGGCCAACAGATTAAACACTACTTTGGGGGAGATGTGGTGAAGAAAGAGGAGGAGTTCAAGCTCATTGAGCTTCACTAATGGTTTAATGGGGATCATCGAGTCTATGATGTAAAACAAGGACACTTGTTGGGAGGAAAACCAACCATCATTTTTTGTTCTGTACATTCAGTTTTGTAGTTTCGTAGGATCAATTTTCATTTTATGAATTTTTATGTATAAAAGATACCTTGATCAATTTTGTGCAGTTGTTGGCTGAGTATCAGTCGACACTACCGACCATAAAGTCGCTACTACCAATAGAGTCACAAGAAAAGGATCAAATTTGACTGTAGGACTCGGTACTACCAAAAACCAAGTTAGTAGTACCAATGACATCACAGAGAGGCCACATAGAAATTCAAGGAACAATCAATACTATCAACCCAGAAGTCAGTAGCACCGACATTTTGTAGAAAAGGAGCCAAGTAAACTGATAAGGACTCATTGGGTCGGTAGTACCGAAAAAAATGCACGCTCTAGTTTTGAAACATCGAGTTCCCGCTCAGAAGCATCAAAAAATTTGAATGAGTTGGTACTACCGACCCAAAACTAGGTACTATCGACATCTAAAAATAGAATCTACCGGGCGCCATCGATGATCAATAATTTTCACATACGACGGTTGGTGTTACTCCCTGATCTCACAATTACCATTAATCATGAGATTACGACATAAATTGAGGATTTATCGTAATACAAAGATCACCCTTAATTTTTTTTCTTTTTCAAACTCTTTATTTTCTCACATAGAATCACATAAACAAACTTTACAAGAGAATTAAACCTTGATTAATCTAATATGATCTCAAAATTAATGATACACATCCATACTTTCATTCTGTTTCTCACACTACCATGTACATACGACATGATAATCAAATGCATTCTCTCTTATTAAGGAAATGAAGATACAAACATCATTTACAACTCTCTCACATCTATACAAGGACCTAGAGTGACAGATACCGACTAAACTTAATTATATTTAACTATACTCAGACTTGAACTCTTGTGGTAGATCTACTCTGATGCTTTGACCTTCTTCAAGTCCATGTGATTTCCCTAAAAAAATATGAGTAGAGGGGTGAGCCTACTCACTCAGTGAATGAGTACTTCAAAGAAACAGTCTAAAGTACTAATATAATTACAGATATACTTTTGAGCAACTGATATCAATTATAACAACAATAAGCTTTAAAGAGATTGATCATTGACAATCATAAATATGGCAGGATACTCTAGATATCAACAAGAGCAAATCAATATATGAGCATGCTTGATAAATTTCAAAGAGAACTAATAATTCAGAAACATACAAAGAATAATTGCTTGAAAACTGTACTCGAACCTTTCTTAGCCTTTCTTACTTATAAGAAACTATTTAAACCTGTATGAACATATTTTAGCTTATGCCCTGATCATATGCAGTGTACTGTATATATTAATACTCATAGCGAACTACGATCTCACCGTACAAGACTTAGCGGACACACCCGTGAATGCTAAGCCTGACTACGTCGCTGGTCTGCAATAAGAAAATGGCTCTCTGGCCTCGACACACCTATTATGACGTAAAAATTGGACTCCTCCTCTAACCTGAGCACACAAGCAGAGAGTCAATCCACATGTTGGCTTTTCTGTACTCTAGTGCCACCAGGACCTCTGGTTGATGTTGGACACTACATGCTGTATATTAAGGAGACTTCCACTAGGGCTTCATCCCCTGTACCACATGCTAGTACGTTCTGACCTCCGTATACTGGACACTGCCAGGGTTAGGTTGTTTCATACCTATGGGGTAGACCTCTCATAGGGAAAATCTACGGTGTTCAGGGCTCTTAAGTTTATTATTTTATTATTCTTAGAAAGCTCTTACTATATTGTATCTTTTCCCTTACTGATACTTGACTCTGGTATCTCTATGGTACCGTGTCTATTTATTTGAAGTTTACAACATGTATATCATTCTAAAATTGGTAGAGCAATATACTCAAAACACTGAGAAATCAACATTTTATACCTACATGCAAACTAAAATTCTTAAATAATAGAATACATGTCCACTTGATACTTTATATACTAGAATCATACAATTGAACTTCTTAATACACTGATAAGAGTTAATTACTTGACATACGAGATGTCATGTGCACCTATAAATTATTTGTACTTTCTTGGAAAATGTGCACCTCAACTCAAATCTTGAGTTGTGCATCACATTACATATCTTAGTTTAGCTCTGTAAACCATTCGTTTCATAGACCATCTGATAACATTTACCACAACTGAACTGTTAAACATCACCACATCTGATACTGAGAATATTGATATCAAAATACTTCATTCATTGAACACCCTATCCTTAGGGTTTCATTTACCTCATTCACTTATCACATGGTTCTCATAAGGATTTCATGCGACATAAACATTCACTAAATAAAGATTACTGTCAACAAATCATATAAAATCAATATATGTATGAAACCTTTGAACTGAGCTGAATTTGGGTTTCCATTCCATTCACTGAGATAACATGCATCAATAATAAAATTGAATAAATAAAGTCTATCATGTCAAGAAAATCCGTTCATATGGATTTCACGATATCTATTCACAAATATCCAACTTTCCTCGCATCTAGGGTTTCACCCTCTTTACTGAGATATCAAACAAACACTATTCACCTTAAATAAAATTCATGATAGTATCTGACATATATGTACTATGAATTCAGATAAACAATCATTCATAACCAAGGGAATCTAGATAAACACATTTCTCTATTTAATTATACAACAAATTTCAGTCATAGACAAATTCCCTACATTTCAGTTTACTCTTATAACCTCTGCGAATACGTAGGGAATTCTCATTAGGATGTATTGTATACATATCTAATATGATTTTATAATATGAAATTCATCCAAACAGAGGAAGAATCCGTTTCATATAATTTTGCAACAACTTAGATCAAACACTCAATTTAGGGTTTGTAGTCGCATACTAAGCAATTAATGATTATGGATGATTTAACCAAATTTTGTACAATATACTGTTTTAAAAAAGTTCCCACTCACCCTAAGGTGTGAAAACACCTTAAAAACGCAGCTCATCTATGAAAATCTCAATCTCATATCAAATCCCTAGCAATTCACCCGATTCTTCTTCCTTTCAACTCGGAAACTCTAAAAATGAGGGATTATGAAGAAAGAGTGAGAAAATGGAAAGTTTTGACACCATTTTAGATCAAATCATAGGAGGAATAGAATCATGACATGTGAGAGAAGATTCACCATTACAGTCTATGTAAAGAAGCTAAACTTACATGATTTCATCATTCCTCAGACTACAAAATCCTAGGTCAGCATCTCCATCACTTTCTTCTCTCAAACCCTAACTTTCCCTCTCTCTCTAGGATTTCATTTCTCTGGATTGAATCACGAATTATGAGAGATCCTTGTGTGTTAGGTTGACCATATAGAGCAATTGAGCTGCTTGGGTCAATTGCACATTGACCCCTCACTATACTTTCTCTTATTTCAGCTGAATTTTCTATCATAAAAATATTACTGTAATTCATCTACTGATAAGGTCTAAACGCATCCAAAAATTATGAAAATTTTACATGTTGTTTATGATTGAGTTTTAGATCTCTAGTTAAAATTTTATATCATTTGGAGTTACCAATAAATAATTAAAAATAAAACACTACACTACTGAAAAGCACTCTGTTAGCATTTTGGTCGAAGTATAGTTCGACCGAGAACCACATTCAAAGAACATTCAAATATTTTGAAATTTTTCTCCAATATGCATGATTGAGTTATCCATATAATATCCAAAATCAATTAAATACAAAATTTGTAGAAAATATGAAAAATTATTTACCACACTGCTATCCTGATCAAATTCCATATTTATATACTATCAAAACCCTAATTTTTGTCGATTAGGGTTTACATTTCTCAAACCCTAATTTTTCAAACTAAAATCATAGTTAGAATTTCTTCTTAGGGTTGAAACATCACAATTGATCTACTATCATTAATCAAGTCTAAACGATGTTCAATCGAATCAAGCATGTAATCATTCAGTTAAACTCTAGTTTACCAATTAAGCACAAATGTGGTCATTACAATTCTCACCCCCTTAAAAAGTTTCATCCCTGAAACATAAATACGCAAACAAAGTATATTCAAAGTTAATTTTAAGCTTCTAAAATCTTACATGTCATTACATTCGTGTATTTCATACTTGAATGCATTTTTCAACATGAAGTCCTTTATTTCTTTTATAATGACAACATGTCTGAAACAGTTGCCAATGATAACTAATAAATTCTCTATGCCACAATCAATCATAGCTGAGAGAGACAGAGAAACGACCATTTCAATATTTTTTTATACTCTTGAGTTGTTACCTCAACATTGATAATATGATCTAACTATCTCAATTCATACAACTCAATATGTACTATTGTTATGTATTAACTCTAAGTCACAAGAGAGAGTTCACCATGTTCTTTTGAATTTTACTATTGTGCTACTCAAATAGCAAAATAATGTTGAGTTGGAAGACTAGATTCAACAACAATTGTACAATACTACTCACAACATCCCCATTGCATCATGGATGCATAAGGTGAAACATTACCATCACATTCCATATTGTTCTCAAGTATGAACCCACACATAATTCAAGGTGTAACCATCAGTTTATAGCATATTAGGGTTTCAACCACGGTAACAAAGTACTCAATGATTGTATTAGTCATTCAAGGACTATTCATACCCAATTACCATCACTTAGTTATATTAAAGCTAGGTATAATAAGCTATACCTCATTAGGGTTACATATCAATACGATATGGTTATCATCCCTTCTATTCATATGAGTGAATAGGTAAGACTACCTTATTCAGGGTAACCCTTCATTTGTTCAATCATTATTCAACCCATATCACCATACCACAATTGTACAATACTAAGATGGATTACTGGTATGAATGACTACAACTACCAGACGCCTTTAATTAACATATTTCTTGCACATGTACACTAAAATCATATGTAGAACCAATTTACATCCCTTAATATACCTTCAAAAAATTATATTTCTAAAAACAAATTCACATATTACTAAAAGCCGTTGTTTTCTCTTATCTCTCTCCTCATTCACTACTACTTACATTTTTCTACTTATCCTTCTCATTTTAATCATGTAGATTAAACATTCCTAAAATTAAAACATACAAGGTACAAATAGATTATTCATCATTCTTTCTATCATAGCAAGAATTTATCTCATATCACACTTCACTCATATTGTATTTCTCCTTTTGTTCAAAAGATACTTGTTACATTTCAAATTTATATCTTACTCTTTACTCTGAATCATTTCCATATTGTTTATCTACCTTTCAGATCTCAGGATTAACCAACTCCTATTATTCTCAAACATGTGGAAAGAATATCCACTTAGGGAAAATTCATTTAAACAATCTTCTAGTCTACTTAATACCAAGAATATAAACAATAAATAAATCACTTCATGACACACAACAATAATAAAAGAATCATATTTATTCTACAAATTGAAAATCTAAATTCATACATATAAGAGCATTTCTAGTGATTTCCAATCAAATAAGCAATATAAAGCAAGAGTTGTATCACATCCTATGTTTAATCTCTTACTCCTACATAAATTTCCAGTTTCTTAACACTATGATTTCTAGGGTTTCTCTCTAGCCCCTCCTTCCTCTGCATACCTGGCCAGGGCATCCAAAGAAGTATGGACAGAGTTGCTTGATACTGGTCAATCTAAGTACTCAGACACCTAGCCAGGGTATCTAAATACTCAGACCTCCCAGAGCTAAAGACATATCACTTCCTGTTTTCCTCACTTATAACTTTATCTTTCGATCTTAATGGTCCCTAACGACTCAGCCTAAGCTCTCAACTTGGTCCTCATGACCACGTCCACTTCCTACCATCTGCAATAGTATAACAGAACACTTTCTGTTAGAAAATTATAGTTAGAAGGAAGACACTTAAATCCTAATCCTATTGGTCTCTTATCGTCCCCTGACCTTGACTTAGAATAACCATGTACTCAACCTATGCTCTGATACCAAAACTGTTACACCCCGATCTCACATTACCCACTAATCATGAGATTAGGGCGTAAGAAGGATTAACACGTTTCACAAAAACCTCACTTAACATTTTCTTTTCTTAGTCTCATTAAACATACCAACAGGAAAATCTTACAAATTACTTAAATACTGAAACTTACACAACTTGCGGAGGCATTTCAAATTTTACTTGCTAGAAACATAAATAGAGTAATTGTCATATTACATTTACATGCGGAATATAAAGTTGACAGTTAATTACAAAACTGATTTACATATTAATTAAACACACTCTCTCTCCACACCATGTCCCAAGGACCGAGGGGAAAGGACTAAGAGACCACTATCTAACTAACTACATATACCTTCTACTGACTAGGGTGGTAAGATCCTTCAGATTCCTGGAACTTTCACTGACCTGAAAATGTTTGAGTAGAGTGAGCCTACTCGCTCAGTGAATAGTTTTTCATTTAACTATCACTAAACAACTCATCAAGTTTGTTAAATTGAAATAAAGCATAAGAACAATACTATACAGAGCAGTCCTAGTGACATAGTGAAACTAGCAGATAGTACATAACTATGAAGCATTTAATATCAGGATTTGCATATCTTAAACATAAAAATAACTATCGAGATTTTTGCACAGTGATTCTAGACTCTTAACATTTTAAATTTCTGTGGTCCTACATGATTATATATTTTATTATGCCCCAATCATATGCAGTGCGCTCTGCATATAAAGATTTGTAGCGAACTACGATCCCACCATACAAGACTTAGCGACACACCCGGGAAATGCTAAGTCCGACTGCTCTCGTCCTAGTCTGCTACAGGACCACAGGCTCTCAGGCCTCACTGCACTCTCGAAGAGTGTAAACTGGACTCCTCCTACCTGAGCACACAGGCGGAGTGTCGAGCCGTCCCCATCTGGACTGTCCTCCAGTAGGTAACACGACTACTCGGCCATATGGACTGTCCTCCAGTAGGCCTCACAAAACTACTAGACCATCTGGACTGTCCTCCAGTAGGTCTCTCTCTCCAACCATCTGGACTGTCCTCCGGTAGGTTGCCGACCGTCTGGACTGTCCTCCAGTTAGGTCGTTTCATCCCCTTAAGATCGCAGACCGCACAAAGGGGATTCTACGGTGTTAGGGCACCTAAATCTAACATTTTTATTATACTCTTGAATATAAATTGTACAACATTCAACAAACTACTCAACAGGTACAAAAGCATTCTCAGAGCTAGTCAAATATCTAAATTATCCAAAACATACACAGCAGTATTTCTATTCCAGTAATTGTATTAAGCACTTTTGGTTTCCATTGCACCAAATAAAATCATTGAACTGTTCTACACTGATCAGAAGCTGTTCTAGATCATGTATAATCATACAGAAGCAATTTATAAAATAAAATTCAAGTTTCATCAAATACTGATAAAACGCCTGATAACCACTGATATCACTGCAAAAATGCACAGTTTACCGAAAAATTCCAACGAAGGAGTTAAATGATGATAACTAAATGAACTCCTACTCACATCGATTTGGACTTTCCGGATTCTTCCGGAGATGTGCCCAGGGCCTGTTCCGGGTGAACATTGGTTGTCTTCAACCTTGAATTTGCCGAAATTAAACATGCCCCTCACAGCAGCTCAACGCAAGAACGATCATCCTGGAGAAGAGCTCGGCTAGGAGCTGCTCGAGGCTTGGGAGGCTGCAGATTAGTTGCTTGATATCGTGCAGTCAGCAGGAATTGTGCAAAGAACTTATAATCAAATCTTACTTATCAGTGGAAATTATAAATGAAAGTGTGCAACCAGCAAAAACGTGCAGCAGATTAATTCAGAGCTAATCGATGCAAGGGGGAGGTGAATTTCTACTCACCGAGAAATAAGATGACCAAAACCAACAGAAAATGACCAAAACCCGCTTCCAGGCGTTGCTGGGTTGTCTTCTTCAACATTGGGTCAATCTTGGAACAAGCCTGCTTCACATGCAGGTTGGAGAAGTAGCTGGTTGGGTCACTGTTCGAAGCTAGGGTTGCGGGTCTGGATCCCAGTCTCAAAGTTGAGCTCAAGGCACCATCTTCGTGGTGCTGGTTGTGCTCCCTCACCCTCTACCCGGCGCTACAGATATGGCTTGGGCGGCCCCTGCTGGGCGATGCCCTAGCAGCTCGGCTGCTTGGTAGGGCCGCGGCTAGAGCAAAGGAAAAAGAGGGGAAGAGGAAGAGAGTAGGAAAAGGAGGTAGGGGCGCCGCTAATTCGAGGCTAAGGGCCAAGAATCGCCCGCCCTAGCTCACGCTGCTCCAGGGTCCTATTGAGCGCCGCTTTGCGGCTGCTCTGTTCTATCGGGAAAAATAAGGGAGAAGAGGGGGTAGCCGACCCTCTTAAAAAATCAATTACTGGGAAAATTGCAGCCAGGTCCAAAAACCTTGAAATCGTCATAACGTTTGCCTCGAAGGTCTAATTCAAGTAATTTCTCTTGCAAACTTTCAAGCACAAGATTCTCTACAACCTCGAAGCAAGAAAACATGCTAATCAACTAGTAACACTTGATCAAAGCACTAATCGCATCTTTGATCACTTAACTTAACTTAATCATCTTAATTATGCACTAATTATATCTTATATATTTAATTCAACTTAATCAACTTGATGCTGCACTAACCACCACATGAGCACCTAACTTATCTCAATTACTTAATTATGAACTAATCATTGTACTTACTAGTTGATCACGGAGTGGGTCATAATATCTATATTGGTATGTCTTGGGATGAGCAGAATGCTCATTGGCACGGTCGTCGCTTCGGTCCCTCTATTGATGAAGAGATCCAGCCTGGTCCGGCTGGCAGGATGTGTTACTGGGATCTAGTGACTCATTTTAAAAATATAATAAAAATAGACTCTGGATAATTTAAACCCGCAACATAGTGAGAATGTACATACACTAAGATGTTGAGATATAAGGGAAAGATTAGAACAGCTAAGAATCAGTTGGAACTGATATCGGAAACCTAACGTTGGAACCTCATATGAGCAATCCTTAATTGGAAATAAAGGAACATGACGTAAGGTTCATATTAAGTTTAATGATTAGTATTATATGATTTCTAAATATGAGAATATGGAAAAGATATGAGAATAGTCTATAAGGGCTAAGATAGTAAGAATCAACCATGGAATGGATCATGTAATAAAGTAAAATACTTTTATGTACTTCAAAGCAAAGGGAAAATAGAAGAAAAGAGTTAAGTATACAATAAGTACATAGAAATAAAGAGCCTTATGTAAATCATAAGACCGGGATAAGAAATTTAGTTGAATAAAGAGAAATGATAGAAATGATGAAACCTTAGCAAAGTAAATTGAGAATGTAATTAATCTGAATGTTCAAGTAAGAGAAATGAAATTTCAGTGATAAGATAAGGAAGCTTTAGTAAAACTTATGATATCCAAAGTTTGAATTTCAAACTAAGGAAGAAACTTCACAAAACAATAACGTTATGTTATTGATGAGGACCAAACCCTAGAATGTTTAGGGTTGTAGTAGTTCAAGGGATGTCGCCAGTGATTTGACCTTGAATACTAGCATCTCTATAAAACAAAATCATGAGATTTGCACTATGATTGGTAAGCTAGCACTAATGAAATCCAGGGTTTAAAGGTAGCTAATCGGAAAGGTAGATAAACAATATGAAAATGACTTGGAGAAAAGAGTGAGATATAAATATGAAATGTAATAAGTGTGTTTTGAACAAAAGGAGAAATATAATATAAGTGAAGTGTGTTATGAAATAAATTCTTACAAGTAATAACAGGAAGTAAGTTGCAAAGAATGATGAGTATTACTCGATACATGATTTGGAGTTAGCTGTTGTAGTTCATGCTCTTAAGTCATGGCGTCACTATCTTTATGATGTGACGATAGATTATCATCTTGGAAAGGCGAATGTAGTAGCTGATGCCCTCAGCAGGAAGTTAAGTTCAACAGCTGATGCATTCTCTATGGCATGTTTCGAGAGAGACATGCTAGTAGAAATGTGAAAGTTGAACTTAGACTTAGGGGTAACAGAACAGAGTGGTTTGATTGCACAGATGTAAGTCAAGCCTACTTTTTACGATCAAATCAAGGAACTTCAACAGAATGACAGTGAGTTACGGCAGATCATGCATGACATGACAGGAAAAAAAAAGACCAGAGTTTAGGTTTTCAGATGATGGTGTGTTATATCAACATGATAGGTTGTGTGTACCTCGAGACAGTGATTTGAAAGAAAAGATTCTTGTGGAAGCGCATGCATCGATGTATGCTATGCATCCATGCAACACTAAGATGTGCATGAATCTTAAGGAGTTGGACTGGTAGTCTGGTATGACAAAGAATGTAACTAAGTACGTGACAACATGTTTTGTGTGCTAGCGTGTTAACGCTGAGCATCAGGAACCATAGGTACTTTGCAATCTCTTCCTATACTATAATGGAAATGGGAACATATCACAATGGATTTTGTGGTAGGGTTACCCAGGACACCTAGAGGTTGTGACTCGATATGGTGATTGTGGATAGATTGACGAAGTCTGCTCACTTTCTTCATACCAAGTCAACCTCTGATGTTCCGAAGTGGGATAAGATATACGTGGATGAGATAGTCAGGTTGCATGGTATTCTAGTTTCAATTATATCAGGTAGGGATCCTAAGTTCACATCTAGGTTTTTGAAATCAGTGGACAAAAGTTGAGATTCTGTACAACTTTCCACGCACAGACGGATGGTCAGTCAGAGAGGACCATTCAAATTCTTAAGGACATGCTGAGAGCATGCGTCTTGCATTTCAATGGAAGTTGGGAAGAACACTTGAGCCTTATAGAGTTTACATACAATAATAATCACCATTGTAGTCTTAGTATGGCTCAGTATAAAGCTCTATATGGTAGAAAGTGTAGATCATCCATATATTGAGATGAGGTACGTGAAAAGTAGATTTTTGGACCAGAGATAGTGGATTTGACTACGGAAAGATTGCAGTGATTAGAGAACAATTGAAAGCTACACAAGATAGACAAAAGAATTATGTTGAGAAGAGATGTAGACGTCTTGAGTTTGAAGTTGGTAATGAAGTGTATCTGAGGGTTTCACCGTGGAAAGGAGTGTTGAGTTTTGGTATGAGAGGCAAACTGACTCCTACGTTTATGGGCTCATATCCTATCATTGAGAGGATTGGACCTGTAGCTTATAGGTTGGATTTGCCATCCGAGTTGGCTAATTTACATGATGTGTTTCATGTATCGATGCTGAAGAAGTGTTACCCTGGTACAGAGAAGATAGTGGACCTAGAACCTGCACAGCTCATATCAGAGGTGTCCTATGTTGGAGGGACCAATACAGATAGTTGATCAGAGGATCAAGAAACTCAAGAATCGCGAGATACCGTTAGTGAAGGTTTTGTGGAAGAAACCATAACCTAGAGAAAGCCACGTGGGAGATTGAGTCTGAGATGCGTAACAAGTTTCCTTTTCTCTTTTAGGAATTTCGGGACGAAATTCTTATAAGGGAGGGAGATTGTTATGACCCAGTCCGTGATCAACTAGTAAGTACAATGATTAGTTCATAATTAAGTAATTGAGATAAGTTAGGTGCTCATGTGGTGGTTAGTGCAACATCAAGTTGATTAAGTTGAATTAAATATATAAGATACAATTAGTGCATAATTAAGATGATTAAGTTAAGTTAAGTGATCAAAGATGCGATTAGTGCTTTGATCAAGTGTTACTAGTTGATTAGCATGTTTTCTCGCTTCGAGGTTGTAGAGAATCCCGTGCTTGAAAGTTTGCAAGAGAAATTACTTGAATTAGACCTTCGAGGCAAACGTTATGACGATTTCAAGGTTTTTGGACCTGGCTGCAATTTTCCCAGTAATTGATTTTTTAAGAGGGTCGGCTACCCCCTCTTCTCCATTATCTTTCCCGGTAGAACAGAGCAGCCGCAAAGCGACGCTCAGTAGGATCCCGGAGCAGCGTGAGCTAGGGCGGGCGATTCTTGGCCCTTAGCCTCGAATCAGCGGCGCCCCTACCTCCTTTTCCTACTCTCTTCCTCTTCCCCTCTTTTTCCTTTGCTCTAGCAGCGACCCTACCAAGCAGCCGAGCTGCTAGGGCGTCGCCCAGCAGGGGCCGCCCAAGCCATAGCTGCGGCGCCGGGTAGAGGGTGAGGGAGCACAACCAGCACAATGAAGATGGTGCCTTGAGCTCAACTTTGAGACTGGGATCCAGACCCGCAACCCTAGCTTCGAATAGTGACCCAGCCAGCTACTTCTCCAACCTGCATGTGAAGCAGGCTTGTTCCAAGACTGACCCAAGGTTGAAGAAGACAACCCAGCAGCGCCTGGAAGCGGGTTTTGGGCGTTTTCTGTTGGTTTTGGTCATCTTATTTCTCAGTGAGTAGAAATTCACCTCCCCCTTGCATCGATTAGTTCTGAATTAATCTGCTGCACGTTTTTGCTAGTTGCGCACTTTCATTTATAATTGCCACTGATAAGTAAGATCTGATTATAAGTTCTTTGCACGATTCCTGCTGACTGCACGATATCAAGCAACTAATCCGCAGCCTCCCAAGCCTCGAGCAGCTCCTAGCCGAGCTCTTCTCCAGGATGATCGTTCTTGCGTTGAGCTGCTGTGAGTGGCATGTTTAATTTGGGCAAATTCAAGGTTGAAGACAACCAATTTTCACCCGGAACAGGCCCTGGGCACATCTCCGGACGAATCCGGACAGTCCAAATCGCTGTGAGTAGGAGTTCATTTAGTTATCATCATTTAACTCCTTCGTTGGAATTTTTCGGTAAACTGTGCATTTTTGCAGTGATATCAGTGGTTATCAGGCGTTTTATCAGTATTTGATGAAACTTGAATTTTATTTTATAAATTGCTTCTGTATTATTATACATGATCTAGAACAGCTTCTGATCAGTGTAGAACAGTTCAATGATTTTATTTGGTGCAATGGAAACCAAAAGTGCTTAATACAATTATTGGAATAGAAATACTGCTGTGTATGTTTTGGATAATTTAGATATTTGACTAGCTCTGAGAATGCTTTTGTACCTGTTGAGTAGTTTGTTGAATGTTGTACAGTTTATATTCAAGAGTATAATAAAAATGTTAGATTTTGGTGCCCTAACACCGTAGAATCCCCTTTGTGCGGTCTGCGATCTTAAAGGGATGAAATGACCTAACTGGAGGACAGTCCAGACAGTCGGCAACCTACTGGAGGACAGTCCAGATGGTTGGAGAGAGAGACCTACTGGAGGACAGTCCAGATGGTCTAGTAGTTTTGTGAGGCCTACTGGAGGACTGTCTAGATGGCTGAGTAGTCGTGTTACCTACTGGAGGACAGTCCAGATGGGCACGGCTCGACACTCCGCCTGTGTGCTCAGGTAGGAGGAGTCCAGTTTACACTCTTAGAGAGTGCAGTGAGGCCTGAGATCCTGTGGTCCTGTAGCAGACCAGGACGAGAGCAGTCAGACTTAGCATTTCCCGGGTGTGTCGCTAAGTCTTGTACGGTGGGATCGTAGTTCGCTACAGATCTTTATATGCAGAGAGCACTACATATGATTGGGGCATAATAAAATATATAATCATGTAGGACCATAGAAATTTAAAATGTTAAGAGTCTAGAATCACTGTGCAAAAATCTCGATAGTTGTTTTTATGTTTAAGATATTCAAATCCTGATATTAAATGCTTCATAGTTATGTACTATCTGCTAGTTTCACTATGTCACTAGGACTGCTCTGTATAGTATTGTTCTTATGCTTTATTTCAATTTAATAAACTTGACGAGTTGTTTAGTGATAGTTAAATGAAAAACTATTCACTGAGCGAGTAGGCTCACTCCTCTACTCAAACATTTTCAGGTCAGCGACAGTTCTAGGAATCTGAAGGATCTTACCACCCTAGTCAGTAGAAGGTATATGTAGTTAGTTAGATAGTGGTCTCTTAGTCCTTTCCCCTCGGTCCTTGGGACATGGTGTGGAGAGAGAGTGTGTTTAATATGTAAATCAGTTTTGTAATTAACTGTCAACTTTCTATTCCGCATGTAAATGTAATATGACAATTACTCTGTTTATGTTTCTAGCAAGTAAAATTTGAAATGCCTCCGCAAGTTGTGTAAGTTTCAGTATTTAAGTAATTTGTAAGATTTTCCTGTTGGTATGTTTAATGTGACTAAGAAAAGAAAATGTTAAGTGAGGTTTTTGTGAAATGTGTTAATCCTTCTTACGCCCTAATCTCATGATTAGTGGGTAATGTGAGATCGGGGTGTAACAATAGAGCTCATTGGCTTGTGGGAAGGAAGGAGCAGAATTGTCAAGCCTGGCAAGCAGGGTGGCCAAGGGGCCAGGAGGAAGAGGCAGGATAATAGGATCAAGTCCACCAGTAGTAGAGGGAGTAGCAGCAACAGAAGGTGCAGGTGGAGGGGCAGGGTAAAATGATTGTATGCATAGGATGCATAATCACTTCCGGGGTAGGGCAGGTAGGTTGGGTAGGGGTTTTGACACATGAAATGAGGCACAAATAGGTCGAGTAGGCTGAAGAGGTGGAGGTGCTTGGGTAGAGGTAGGGGCAGGGGCACAAGCAGAAGCAAAAGTAGAAGCACCAGGTGTGGTGGAGGAAAGGATAGACACATACTTTTGTATAGTAGTCTCACTTATACAAACTCCTTTCCGGGTAGGTCTGTAATGAAAGTCCTGGAAAAGAGATTTTTTAGTGCCAAACTAGAAAAGACCACATATCAGGGCAGGGTAGGGAGGGTGGGTGTCACGGGTATTCTTGCCTGAGTCAAAGCAAGTCATATGGTGGAGGATGTATCTAGACCACTTGACTCTGACATTCTCTAAGAGGCAATACATGATTACCGCAGTGTTTTCTGCAATCTTTGTTTGATGTTTCTTCGGATGGATGTTGTAGTTAACAACTAGGGCAAGGATACACCTCTTAAGATCCAAGGTAGAGGAGGGAAGGGTGCTCTTCTTCTTGTAGGGGAAATGAGGTTTCTTCAAGTAGCGATGGATGTTAGGAAGAGTGAGATCGTATTTCTTATAGAAAGCCTCAGGGTCAAGAAGGTCGTCAAAATACTCATTGTAATCCTTACCCAGGTGTCAATCTATTCGATACCTGAGAAAAAGATGTTCATGGTATCCTCTGAGACTTGGAATTTCTTACCAGCTATCATAGACGTTAGGATAACTTGAGTATTAGGAGGGGGTACAAGGGTGTCATAATTACAATGCAAGTTTACATAGAATTCATGAACCACTTTGATGCTAGTCATGGAATTGTTGTAGCATGAGCGTTCAACACCCAGGGTTGAGAGATGGTGAATGTGTAATAGATTTTTCACTTAATTGATGACCTCTTAGCGTCTAGGGTTAGGCTCAAATAGTGTGTGAAAAGGTAAAGGATTCAAAGGGAGGAGGTCCTTATACCTATAAACAGCTTCATTTGAGACAAAGAGAGTCTCATCAAAAGGGATCAAGCGAGAAGATGAAGAAGAGGATGGTGCATTGGTAGGGGCGGCTCTCTTGCTTCTATTTGAAGACATGAAGACAAAATAGAGAGGAAAGGGGAAGTAGGAGCAAGAAATGCAACACCAAAAACGTCCACACACCTAGGTTTAGAAAGGGGGAAGGTCAAGGATGGTCTACCTAGGTCAGATTAGGGCTAGGTTGAGGAAGGAAAGGGCAAGGGTGGAAAGCTTAGGGCTAAGGGAGGTGGAATCGGTCAGCTTTTCTCTAGTTAAGAGGGAGAATAGTCAGTCGAACCCAACTTAAGAATGCTCCAGCCTGACCATCGGTCAAGTTTTGTGAACTCAAAAACTCGATCGATTGGCTTTTTAAAAAAGCTCTCAGCCATCGATCAGTCGAGTTGGAAACTCGACCGATGGTCAACATGACCTAAAACCAACAAACTTAATTTCGAGCCATTTGAGTGCTAATTAAATTTACTTTTCAAGTCCATTATGTATATTGAACATACTTAGGAACATATCACTCATCATTAGGTACTATTTTGCGATAAAACAAGTGTTTGCAAATAATACCAAAAAAGAGAAAAATAAGGCAAAATGAACATGGAAAATAGGTTTTTAGCATATTAGAAAGCAAAGATGATCAAAATAGAGGTAAGACATATAGGATAGATGACAACTAGCTAGAAGGCATATCAGATTCATTCAAAGTAATTATACGCAATTTTGATCTAATAAAGTTAAATTACTCTCTAGCTAGAGGTTTAGTGAAAATGCTCGCCAACTGATTTTCCGTATCTACATGTGTGATATAGATATTCTTCTTGGCAATGTGATCATGGAGAAAATGATGGTGAGCCTCTATATATTTATCTCTACTATGCAAGATAGGATTATATGACAATTTAATTGCATTAGTATTATCACAATAGATAGGAGAAGCATCAAAATGAATGTTGAAGTCTTGGAGCATTTGCTTCATCCATATGACATGGGTACAATAACTCTTGGCTCCAATGTACTCAGTCTCGATGTTTTATAATTCCATTGTGCTCTATGTCTTAGAGAACCAAGACACCAAGCATGGTCCTAGGAGGAAACAAGTGCCACTTGTGCACTTTCTATCAATCAAGCACCCTGAATAATCCACATCACTATAAGAAGTAAGAGTAAAGTCCCTTGACTTGGGATACCATAGTCCAAAATTTTGGGTTTTGGCGAAGTACCTTAAAATCCTCTTAATAGCTATAAGATGTGATTTCTTAGGATTTGATTGAAAGCGAGCACACAAGCCAACACTAAACATTATATCAAGTCTAGAGGCAGTTAAGTAAAGTGAACTTCCAATCATACCTCCATTGAGCTTCTCATCTTCCTTCTCACCTTCTTCATCTTTATCAAGTTTGGAGGTGTTTGACATGGGTGTGTCCATTGTCTTGGCGTTCTCCATCCCAAAGTGCTTATGTAGTTCACTTGTGTACTTGCCTTGGTTGATGAAGTTCCCATCTTTTATTTGCTTGATTTGAAAGTCGAGGAAGAACATGAGTTCACCCATCAAACTCATCTCAAATTCACTATGCATAAGATCACTAAATTCTTTGCAAAGATCAAGGTTAGTTCTACCAAAGATGATACCATCAACATATATTTGTATGATAAGAAAATTGTTAGAAGTGTGTTTTAGAAATAAGGTAGAATCCAATTTGCCCATGATATAACCATGATCTAACAAAAAGTTCTTTAATTTCTCATACCAAGCCCTTGGTGTGTGTTTGAGTCCATAGAGAGATTTTTGCAACAAATAAACATGGTTAGGTAGACTATCATGCTCAAAGCACGGGGGTTGTGCAACATACACTACACACTTTTAACATCCATTTGATATAGAAGAAAGTCTTTATAACTAGCAAAGGCAAGAAACATATGAATGGACTCAAGTCTAGCTACATGTGCATATGTTTCATCAAAGTCTATACCTTCTTGTTGATTGTAGCCTTGAGCCACTAACCTTGCTTTGTTCTTTACCACTTTGCCACTTTCATCAAGTTTGCTGCAGTAGACCCATTTGGTGCCAATGATCTTTCTATCACTTGGTCTTAGCATAAGGGTCCAAACTTTGTAATTTTCAAATTGCTCCAACTCCTCTTACATAGATAGGATCCATTCTTCATCGCCAACAACTTCCTTGACATTTTTAGGCTCGAGTTGTGAGATGAAGGTGCTTTTGGCTTGTTCTTTGTTGAATGTAGCCCACATCTTCACTCTTTCAAATGGATCACCTAAAATTAGCTCCTTTGGATGATTCTTTGCAAACTGAGGGGTTGGATCCTTCTTCTCATCATCTTTGTCTTCTTCTTGAGTGACCACCTCTTTTCCCTTTTGAGTGATGTTGAGCTCTTTAAGAATAGGAATTACTTCACCTGCAACATCATCATTTAGAACAATATCTTTGGGAATAGAGGGGTTAGTCTCAATAAATTTGACATTAATGGATTCTTCTACTTTAGCAAGATCAACATTAAAAACTCTATAAGCCTTGCTAGTAGTGTTATAGCCAAGAAAGAAAGCCTTGTAAGATTTTATATCAAACTTGTCGAGAGAATCTTTTGTATTCAAAACAAAACAAGGACATCCAAAAACATGCAAATACTCTATAGAAGGCTTCCTACCATGCCATATATCATAGGGGGTTTTCTACAGTGAAGGATTAGTAAAAACCTAGTTTTGCACAAAACATGAGGTACTGACAGCTTCAACCCAAAACTCTTAGGAGTATCATACTCTAGAAGCATGGTCCTAGCCATCTCTTGTAAAGACCTATTCTTCCTCTCTACAATCCCATTTTGTTGAGGTGTTTGAGGTGAAGATAAGTTATGTGCATAACCAGATTCTTGACAAAAACATTCAAAAAGTTCATTTTCAAATTCTCCCCCAAGATCACTATGGATGGAAACGATGAGGCAAGAAGCTTCATTCTCAACTCATTTATGAAATCTTGAGAAAACGTCCAGCGTATCACTCTTAGAAATGAGAAATAAGGTCCAAGTATATCTAGAGAAATCATCGACAATGACAAGCCAATACTTGGAACCACGAAGCAATTGAGTTCTCATTGGTCTAAATAGATCAATGTGAAGAAGCTCAAGAGCTCTCTTATTACTAAGGACTCCTTTGGATTTAAAGGAGGACTTGGTTTTCTTTCCTTGGGTACAAGGTTGGTGTAACAACCCTCAAATTTTAAATTTGAAATAAAGATGATCAAATATTTAAACTCAAAACTTTTCCTATATTTAATAAAGGCAAAACCCTAAGTTGAACAATTCATCTTTCAATTGTTGATTTAATTGGAGACCATGCTTAATTAGTATGCCAAAATGAGTTCGTACTACACCAAGATATTATGTGAACCTTTAATTTGATTCATCAACACTTATTCCCATCAATGTCAATTAATGCAGAAAACCTAACCCTAATTATGCAATGGTGACTAGTTAGGGGTTAAATGATAGTTTTGATCCACATACATGTAAAATGTATCCCATTGTTTTGTATATGAGTAGGTAATTGAATTTATAGCTTCCATCAAATTTTGGTAACATAATTCCTTTTCAATAATTGTAAATGTGATAATTACCTTAAGCATCTAATGATGTAAAACACATTTTTCCTTAACTCATATCTAAAATCTAATTGGATAATTGAATTCCTCATGGTCAAATTATTAAAACCACCAAATTTTATTAGTTTTGGATAATCATAAAGGCTCCAAAAGATATTAGGAAACAAGGAGGAGATAAGGTTAATTGGATTTTTAATCGTTTATTAATACAGTCGATTATCCAAAAGTTTAGGATAATTGAGCGTCACATGGAGATATCTATACCCGACCCTTTTAGAGTCGTCTGATTAAGATTGTAGGATGGGGACTTTGTCCCCTACCTCGCACAAGAGTCTAAGCGAGGAGGGAATGGCTCCCTGGCTCCTTACCCATGGATAACTTCCCGTACTATCAACATCTTTGAGTGATTCCCGCATCAACAGATTCGGGAGGAAATCCTGAATCCAGGGAACCCTAACACCACTCCTATTTTTAGCCCTAGAGAAAATGCCTAATTTCCCCTTTTTCTCCAGTTCACATGGCGGCCATGCCCACCCTACCTATTGGCATAGGAATGACTCCAGTTGATACCTAAAGCACCGAAGACATCGTAGGACTTGTTCTCAATTTCAATTCCAAGCGAGGCCACCGGTGGAGGTGCCACACACTCAATTTTCTCCGGTGAAGATGACGAGCTCGAGCGAGAGTTCTAGTGGCTTGTGGTCAAATTAAACATACAGTAAGCATTCCCATACCCTTTTCTATCTATTCTTGATGCCCTTAGACATCACGATTCATCCCAGTGTAGTACCCACAAAACCCAGTTTCAGACCTGGGACACTCTCCCTCCGATCACCGACCAGGCTAGACGGCCATGATCCAAACACAACTTTCATCTCAAGATTTTTACCTGTGTCGAACTTGATCTTTGTCTACCATTAGTTTTCCTGACTTCATGCTCTATCATCGAACTGGATTCTTGAGCCCCTATGCTCTGCTTTTCCTAGACACCACTGATGTGCTTACAGTTTTGGGAGTCTACAGACAGTTTTTTTACGTCGTTGACTTTGGATGGCCCTCAGGAACTCATCGGATGTGTCATCTCATAGAAATCCTTGTGTTCTCACTACTTTTGGTTCTGCTCTTGTTGGTCGGCTATGGAGGAATCTTGTTCTTGAGTTCCTTACCACCATCTGGTCTCTTCAATGGGTCATTGAGACCAGAATCTCACATTGAGCCCAAGGAATTGTTCTTCCAGTCTTCACTTACATTAGATCGAAACTTTAGACTCAATTTCTCACTGATTGGAGTTCTCAGTTTACAACAACAATAGACGATCATACCATGTGTGGATTTCCCTGGCTTACCCCTTGTATTTATTCTCAAGAATGTCACACCTACATGGATACTTTAGTCTTTTCTTTTGTAACCTATCCAGCATACTCACTTTTGATTTTGAGTTAGCTCCACACAATGTGGCAGGCTTCTACTGGGCCACCTCAGCGGGGTGGTGCCAACTATTTTTTTGGCTAGGATTACACAGGTGGAATTATCGACCATTCTGATTGGTCAGTTTTAGTCTGATCTTTAATAAATCATAGAAATTAAACTAGAGCTCAGATGGGGATGATCCGTATATGGTTTTTGATCAGTTTTTTGATACTTGTCTAATGGTCAAGGATTTAAATCCAAATTCACAACCTACTTTCCAGGATTCATTGAAACCCTAAAACCCTAGGCTTAACCATGATAATTAATATACTTATATGTTGGACAGGATAATTAGGACTGATCGGGACTCAAACTTTTGTTAGTGTACCTCTATAAACTCAGGTGAGTGGATCATCCACACTGAGTATAATTTTAGGGTTCCAAGTTTACACTATTCGTTTATGGATTTATAATTACTTCATTAAAGTGCAATTATGTGATTACTCATTTATGCTCATGGAAAATAATTCACATGCTATCAATTTATGTTTCTTATTGATTTAATGATTTTACTATCATTTGAAATACTATGAATCACATCCATGCTAATTATTCAAGAAATCATGAAGATTATGCTTAAGTATAAGAAACCATGCTATGTTAATATAAGTCCTCTCGATCATGTTATGTGAGCCTTAAGTGGTCTTATGAGCTCTATGGGAGCATTATGTGAGCCTTAAGCGGCCTTATGTGAGCATTAATTGGCCTTATGAGCATTGTGGGTGCATTAAGAGAGAGAGACTATATTAATTCAAGTTAAACTACACAACATTATTTATCATGTCAATATATTAAGTTTCAAGTAATCATGTTCATCATGTGAAGTCACCAAGTTTTTCAAGCTATCTCATGTTATTTCAATTATATGTTATTTCATGTTATAACTACTCAGTGTCACTCACATAGTTTTACGTTGCCTTGCATGGGCTGCGGATGAGATGTCCACAGACGAGGAGAAGGAGAAGAACCTAATCTCAAGGACATCAACACAAGCTCAAGGACAGATCCTACCTGGTGGGGTGCCATTCTAGATAGTTATCTTATATTTATAGTATTTCATGTGGAAGTTTTTAGTTTAAAACTCTCTTTATGTTAGACTTAGAGTCCCTTAGTTATGGCACGTAACATTGTATGTTGTGGTTCTTTTTATTCTATGGATTTTTCTTGGTTCATGATATCATTTCACAATTTTTCATGATCTCCATTATGTGAAAATTCTTCCGCTACAGTTGTGTTAGCTTTAGAAAGGAGGTTGTGACAGTTGGCATTCCTCGTCCTTTTCAAGATCCAATTTAGGAAGTCCCTTGACCAAATCATTTTTGCTCAACTTCTTCAACCGATGCATATTTACATGACCAAGCCGGCGATGCCAAAGAGAAATATCATTCGAGTTGACTACTAAGCATCTACCAACAACAGGTTTGATAGAGTCAAGAACAATAACATAAAGATCACCACTTCTAGTTCCCTTATATATAACTTGGTAGGTGAGGGAATCTAGAATCAAGCATTCAAAGGAAGTAAATAACATAAAGTAACCATTGTCACATAGTTGACTAACACTAATTAAATTGTGATGTAGGCCATCCACAAAAAGAACATTCTTGATACACAAGGATTCACCTACATCACCCTCACCTTTGACTTTACCTTTCTTGTTGTCCCCAAAGGTGATTGATCCTCCTTTCTTCTTGGTGAAATTGTTGAAATGGCTTATGTCATCTGTTATGACCCACTCCATGATTAACTAATAAATACCTCGAATTACGTAAAGCACCTCAATTAGTGTTGAGTATCAAATTAAACATCATAGATAATCAAGATAAGCTAAGATGTGAATTAATAGCTGAAATTGAATCATCTGAGGCAAGTAATGATGACAATGTTGAATATGTAGTACATTAAGTTGAATCAAGTAATCACAGTTTCAATTAGAGCTTTGATCCAGTGAAACAATCCATTTAGCATGCTTTGTGCTTTGAGGTTATAGAGAATCCCATGCTTGGAATGTTGCAAGAAGAATCGTCCAAATCGGACCTACGAGCCACAAGTTATGACCTTTTTAGTTCTAGGGTTTAAGTTGCAATTTTCCCAATTATTCATTTTAATGGGGTGGTTGCTTTCTTTCCCTTATCTTCTCCTTCAGCCGGCCGATAGAACAGGACACCGCAAGCGGTGCCCAACCAGCCCGATAGAGCAGCAGCCAAGGAGTGAGGGCAGGGCGATTTTTGGGCGATATAGCAAGCGCTTGAGCTCCGTCCACCTCCGTCCTCCATTTCTCTACCCTTCTCCTTCCTCCTTCCTTGCCCAACCACCTGCGCCCCCAACCACCTGCTTGGGCGCCGACCTGTAGAGCCGCGGCCAAGCAACAGAGCGCCGACCAGAGGTCTTTTGGTGCGGCCAACTTCTCTAATCAACGGCGTCGAGATCGTCCTTGAGGTCCTAGCAGCAATCCGCCGCCATCAAGCCCTAGAGCAGCACCTAGCAAGCTCCCCTCTCCTACCTGTACGTGAAGGAGATGCTGCTTGCAGCAGCAGGTCCGACCAGGAGCATCAAGGGCGTGAGCTAGCACTCCAAAGTGATGTCGTCGGACACGTCTGGAGGTCCAGATCAGGGATCCGAAGCCCTAGCTGCGTCTAGAACCAAGTAGAGCCCCTCCTTCAACCTATACCATTGCAACAAGTTCGTTTTAGTTTCCAGTCAGTGCGTCGTTCGGCCGAGTTGCGTATGATTCGGCCGAGTTCCTTTATTAGGATTAACGAACAATGTTTTGGTCGGCCGAATTAGGTGTGATTCGGCCGAGTTTCCCATTATAGGTTATCGATCAGGGTTTGGATCGGCCGAGTTGCGGGTGGATCGGCTGAGTTTCCGGCCAATCGGCCAAATTCCCAGATTGGTCGGCCGAGTTCCAGAATTGTGAGTGGCAGTTCATTTAGAAATCATTATTTAACTCATTTTAAATGCTTATTTGATTCAGTATCAGTTGATATGACTCTAAAACAGTGTAGCATGTACATTAAAGTATGATAAGTTCATTGGAACTTGAAATGCGTGATAAGAATGATGAGAATGAGGAAAATTCTATGTTTTACAGTTGTAATGTGATATTCATGTTAAACTGTTTATCTGCTAATTTATTAATAGACATAGGTGCCCTAACACCGTAGAACCCTTAAGAGAGGTCTGCTTCTTAGGGGTGAAACTCGTGCTCAACATTATCCGTGCTTGTGTCATGGAGACACGAGGAAAGAAAGGCAGTGTCCAACAACAACGCGTGCTTGTGTCACGGTGGCACTGGAGGAAAATAGGGGTTATTTAACATTAATCCGTGCTTGTGTCACGGTGGTAACCCGGTGAGACTCTCCGCCTGTGTACTCAGGTTAGAGGAGGAGTCTAGAGTACTAGAATACTGCAGAGAGGCCCTTGAGTGCCTAGGACCTGCGGTGAGGCCCTTGAGCGCCTGAGAGTACAGTGAGGCCCTTGAGTGCCTGAGAGTCCTGTGCAGACCAGGACGAGTAGTCAGACTTAGCATTTCTCGGGTGTGTCGCTAAGTCTTGTACGGTGGGGTCGTAGCATGAACTTGCTACGAATCCTTGTATGCAGGGTACACTGCATATGATTAGGGCATAATAAAATAAATATGAAATCATATAGGATCACAATAAATTTAAAGTATTCGAACTTGTGTACTATTTCTTTATATCTGATTATCTGTTCAAATTATGTGCTACTGCATGGAAATGTGATTATATTCTGCAAATATGTTATGTTATTAGAACTTCCTTGCTTAGTTCTGCATTTATGTTTAATTTAAATTTATAAACCTGATGAGTTGTTTAGTGATAGCTAAGTGAAATGCTATTCACTGAGCGAGTAGGCTCATACCTCTACTCAAAACATTTTCAGGTTATTATCAGCAGCAGGAAATCTGAAGGATCCTTTCATCCTATCGCTTAGTCTGTAGAAGGTATATGTAGTTAGTAGTTAGAGGTCTCTTAGTCCATTCCCCTCGATCTTCGGGACAAGGTGTGAGTGAGAGAGAGAATGTGTACAGAGATGTAAATTAACTGTTATGCTTTATTTTATGTCGGACAATGTAATATGATGTAGACTCTGTTTATATTGCTAGTCAAATTTATTAAAGATGCTTCCGTAGTTTGTCTAGTTTCATTTTACAGCATAAATCAGATTTTTCTATTAATATCTTTAAAATGTTTCAAAAAGTGAAGAGTGATTGGCTTATGTGTAAATCCCATCATGTCGCGTCTTAATCTCGTGGTTTGTGGTTAATGTGAGATTGGGACGTGACAATTTTGGTATCAGAGCTTTGGTTTGAGTACGTAGTTACTCTAGGTCAGGGGACGATAAGAGACCAATAGGATTAAGGTTTAGGAGTCTTTCTTCTATCTGTAATTTTCTAACAGGAAGTGTTCTGTTATACTATTGCAGATAGCAGGAAGAGGATGTGGTCACGAGAATCAAGTAAATAGCTTAAGTTGAATCGTTAAGAATCATTAAGGTCAAAAGATAAAGTTATAAGTAAGGCGAATAATGAATGATGTGTTTTAGCTCAGGAAGGTCTGAGTGTTTAGATACCCTGGCCAGGTGTCTGAATACTTAGATTGACCAGTATCAAGCTACTCTGTCTGTTCTTCTCTGGATGCCCTGGCCAGGTATGCAGAGGAAGGATAGGCTATAGAGAAAACCCTAGAAATCTTAGGGTTAAGAGATCAGAAATTAATAAAGGAATAAGAGATTACATATAAGATGCGATTCAACTCTTGTCTATCATTTCTTATTTGATATAAAGATCACTAGAAATTCTCTTATATGCATGAAATTTAATTTTTCAGCTTGTAAAGTAAATATGGTTCTTTTATATTGTTGTGTCATGAAGTGAATTGTTTAATGTTTGTTTTCTTTGTATTAAAGTAGACCCGAAATTATGTATAAATGAGTTTTCCCTAAGTGGATATTCTTTCCACATGTTTTAGATTAATAGGGGTTAATTAATCTCGAGTAGCTCTTGGTTTCAGGACTACAGGTTCGGCCTGGTCCGGCTGGCAGGATGCGTTACTGGGATCTAATGACTCCTATTAACAGTAAAATAAGAATAGACTCTGGATGATTTAGACCCGTAATATAGTGAGAATGTATATATACTAGAATGTTTTAACTAAGATAAGAAGTCTAAATGTTCTTTAATCATGAGAATTAGGGTTTGAGAAGCATAGACCCTAATCGGCCCAAAATAGGGTTTTGATGATACATAAACACAATTTGATAAGTAAAGTGTCTCAGTAAATGATTTTTAGTATTTTATGTATAACTCTGATCTAACTCAAATTTGGATATGATTTGGATATATAAAATGTAAACAACATTGGAGAATATTAGAATTTTTGAAGAATGTTCTGACCTTTTTATCGGCCGAGTTTCAAACTCGACCGATCACATTTTCTGAATGATATAGCAGTGTGGTAATTGAATTTTATCTTTTTATTGGTATAACCAATTGATCTCAAATTTTAACTGTGCTTGAAAAACATAATTTTAGACACTCTGTTAAATTTGAATAATTTTTGAATGACTTTTGACCTCTACAGTAAGGGTGTCGGCCGAGTTTGTAACTCAGCCGAACCTGCTGCAGACTGCAATATAGCAGTGCACTGTTCGATTTTTAATTAATTATTGGTAACTTTAAATGATCTGAAATTTTTACTGGAGATCTGAAACTTCATTAGGAATAACATATAAAATTTACAGAATTTTTGGAGCTTCTTTTATCCATTTAATAAACGAATTACAGAAACAATTGTGAAAACTGAATTTTCAGCCAGTATAATTAAAGTTGAGTGTTGGGTTAATATGCTATTGACCCAAGCAACTCAAATTGATCTATATGATCGACCACACAAACAATAATGCTATGTTACTGGTATGGACAAAACCCTAGAATGATTAAAGTTGTAGTAGTTTAAAGGATATCATTAGTAATGTAACCTTGAATACTAGTAACTTTGTAAAATAAGACCTTGAGATTTGTTCTATGTAAAGTAATCTGGTAGTGATAGTGATCTAGGGTTTATAGGTAGCTAATCTGAACGGTACATGAACAACATGAAATGACTTAGAGAAAAGAGTAAAACATAAACCTAAAATGTAACTATAAGAAAGTAGCATAGAAATTGGAGTATTACTCGATATATGATCTGAAGATAGTTGATGTAGTTCATGCTTTAAGACATAGCATCACTATCTTTATGATGTGACAATAGATTACCACCCTGGTAAAGAGAATGTGGTGAATGATGCTTTCAGCAGAAAGTCAAGTTCAACAGCTAATGCATTCTCTATGACAGGTTTTAATAGAGACCTGTTAGTAGAAATGTGGGAGTTAACTTAGACTTAGGGGTGACAACACAGAGTGGTTTGATTGAGCAGATGCAAGTCAAGCCTACTTCTTATGATCAGATTAAGGAACTACAATAGAGTGATGGTGGGTTAAACCAGACCATGCATGACATGATAGGAGGAAAAGAGACTAAAGTTTAAGTTTTAGATGATAAGATGTTGTATTAGCATGACATGTTGTGTGTACCTCGAGATAGAGTAAAATTCTTTTAAGGGGAAAAGGCTGAAAGAAAAGATTCTTATGGAAGTGTATGTATTGATGTATGCTATTCTTTCAGGAAACACTAAGATGTATATGAATCTCAAGAAGTTGAAATGGATGGTCAGATATGCAGAAGGATGTAGCTGAGTACGTGGTTAGAAGTAGTGTGTACCAGTAGGTTAAGGCTGAACCCTAGAAATCTATAGCTACCTTGTAATCTTTTTCTATGCCTGAATGGGAGTGGGAATTTATCACAATGGATTTTGTGGTAAGATTACCCAGGACACCTAGAGGTTGCGACTCGATATGAATGATTGTGGATAGACTAAATTAGTCTGCTTGCTTTCTTCATATTAAGTCAACCCTTGATGTCTCAAAATTTGACTAAGATATATATGGATGAAATAGTTAGATTGCCTGGTAATCCAGATTTAATCATATCATATTGAGATTCTAAGTTCACATTTAGGATTGTAGAAACAGTTGCATCGTGCTTCAGGCACAAAGTTAAGATTTAATATAACCTTTTCAACCGCAGACGGATTGCCAGTCTGAGAGAACCATTCAGACTCTTGAGGACATGCTGAGAGCATGTGTTTTACATTTCAGTGGAAGTAAGGATGAACATTTAAGTCTTATAGAGTTTGCTTAGTGTGAATGTTGAGTTTAGAAATACACAACTGATAATGGTACATTTTGGGTATAAACCCAGGCAATACAAATTTGGTAAACCATCAGGTGCATGATTTCAAGATAATAAGATAACATTAAAATATGCAAATAAATCTAGTTGCATGTTTCCTGTTATGTTAATGTGTGTGACTTAACATTTACATGAATTGACACGTTTCTCTGAGATATTATCAGAAATTCTCAAGTACTATTAAATATTTGTGATATGATACGTAAATAACTCTTAATTGAGTTATGTGATGCATAAACCAGGAAATTAGTTAATATGCACGTTCTTCAAGAAATTTCAGAAAATTGAAAAATAGTACAGATGGTTTCTTATAGGTGAAGTAAATTATTCTTATTGGTGTAATAAGATGTGCAATCACATGAATTTAGTATGTATATGCCAAAATTTATTTGAGTTTGGATTATTTATGAATTTTTAAGCTGTCTGCATGCATGATATAAACATTACTCAGTAATTACAACGATTTGAAATATACTGTTCTTCCAGTTCTAGAATGATACCATATTTTGATTTGAACTGCAATCAAACGAATGAGATAACCCTAAGAGTAGGGTGTTTCCATGTGATTATTGAATGAGATAACCCTAAGAGTAGGGTGTTGGCATGTGATGAATGAATAAGGCAAATGAAACCCTAAGGATAGGGTGTACGATGAATCACGTATTTTGATATCAATTTTCATTATGAGATGTGATGATTTTTAACAGTTAAATTGCATGAATTTATTTTAGTACCAAATTGACATGCATTCTGTTTATTTAAGAATTTTAGTTTGTCTGCATGTAGAGTATAATAATTTCTTGGTAATTACCATAAATTGAAATACTGTTATAACAGTTCTGGAAAGACAATGTTTTGTGGGTTGATCTGGAATCAGATCAGATGTGTCCTAGGTTGAGGGACCTATACAGATGGTTGATCAGAGGATCAAGAAACTCACGAATTGTGAGATGTCATTAGTGGAAGAAATCTTAACCTAGAGGAAGCTACGTAGGAATACGAGTCAGAGATGAGTAATAAGTTTCCTTTCTCTTTTAGGAATTTCGGGACGAAATTCTTTTAAGGGGAAAAGGTTGTTATGACCCACTCCATGATTAACTAATAAATACCTCGAATTACGTAAAACACCTCAATTAGTGTTGAGTATCAAATTAAACATCATAGATAATCAAGATAAGCTAAGATGTGAATTAATAGCTGAAATTGAATCATCTGAGGCAAGTAATGATGACAATGTTGAATATGTAGTACATTAAGTTGAATCAAGTAATCACAGTTTCAATTAGAGCTTTGATCTAGTGAAACAATCCATTTAGCATGCTTTGTGCTTTGAGGTTATAGAGAATCCCATGCTTGGAATGTTGCAAGAAGAATCGTCCAAATCGGACCTACGAGCCACAAGTTATGACCTTTTTAGTTCTAGGGTTTAAGTTGCAATTTTCCCAATTATTCATTTTAATGGGGCGGTTGCTTTCTTTCCCTTATCTTCTCCTTCAACCGGCTGATAGAACAGGACACCGCAAGCGGTGCCCAACCAGCCCGATAGAGCAACAGCCAAGGAGTGAGGGCAGGGCGATTTTTGGGCGATATAGCAAGCGCTTGAGCTCCGTCCACCTCCGTCCTCCATTTCTCTACCCTTCTCCTTCCTCCTTCCTTGCCCAACCACCTGCGCCCCCAACCACCTGCTTGGGCGCCGACCTACAGAGTCGCGGCCAAGCAACAGAGCGCCGACCAGAGGTCTTTTGGTGCGGCCAACTTCTCTAATCAACGGCGTCGAGATCGTCCTTGAGGTCCTAGCAGCAATCCGCCGCCATCAAGCCCTAGAGCAGCACCTAGCAAGCTCCCCTCTCCTACCTGTACGTGAAGGAGATGCTGCTTGCAGCAGCAGGTCCGACCAGGAGCATCAAGGGCGCGAGCTAGCACTCCAAAGTGATGCCGTCAGACACGTCTGGAGGTCCAGATCAGGGATCCGAAGCCCTAGCTGCGTCTAGAACCAAGTAGAGCCCCTCCTTCAACCTATACCATTGCAACATGTTCGTTTTAGTTTCCAGTCAGTGCGTCGTTCGGCCGAGTTGCGTATGATTCGGCCGAGTTCCTTTATTAGGATTAACGAATAGTGTTTTGGTCGGCCGAATTGGGTGTGATTCGGCCGAGTTTCCCATTATAGGTTATCGATCAGGGTTTGGATCGGCCGAGTTGCGGGTGGATCGGCCGAGTTTCCGGCCAATCGGCCGAATTCCCAGATTGGTCGGCCGAGTTCCAGAATTGTGAGTGGCAGTTCATTTAGAAATCATTATTTAACTCATTTTAAATGCTTATTTGATTCAGTATCAGTTGATATGACTCTAAAACAGTGTAGCATGTACATTAAAGTATGATAAGTTCATTGGAACTTGAAATGCGTGATAAGAATGATGAGAACGAGGAAAATTCTATGTTTTACAGTTGTAATGTGATATTCCTGTTAAACTGTTTATCTGCTAATTTATTAATAGACATAGGTGCCCTAACACCGTAGAACCCTTAAGAGAGGTCTGCTTCTTAGGGGTGAAACTCGTGCTCAACATTATCCGTGCTTGTGTCATGGAGACACGAGGAAAGAAAGGCAGTGTCCAACAACAACGCGTGCTTGTGTCACGGTGGCACTGGAGGAAAATAGGGGTTATTTAACATTAATCCGTGCTTGTGTCACGATGGTAACCCGGTGAGACTCTCCACCTGTGTACTCATGTTAGAGGAGGAGTCTAGAGTACTAGAATACTGCAGAGAGGCCCTTGAGTGCCTAGGACCTGCGGTGAGGCCCTTGAGCGCCTGAGAGTACAGTGAGGCCCTTGAGTGCCTGAGGCCCTTGAATGCCTGAGAGTCCTGTGCAGACCAGGATGAGTAGTCAGACTTAGCATTTCCCGGGTGTGTCGCTAAGTCTTATACGGTGGGGTCGTAGCATGAACTTGCTACGAATCCTTGTATGCAGGGTACACTGCATATGATTAGGGCATAATAAAATAAATATGAAATCATATAGGATCACAGTAAATTTAAAGTATTCGAACTTGTGTACTATTTCTTTATATCTGATTATTTGTTCAAATTATGTACTACTGCATGGAAATGTGATTATATTCTACAAATCTGTTATGTTATTAGAACTGCCTTGCTTAGTTCTGCATTTATATTTAATTTAAATTTATAAACATGATGAGTTGTTTAGTGATAGCTAAGTGAAATGCTATTCACTGAGCGAGTAGGCTCATACCTCTACTCAAAACATTTTCAGGTTATTATCAGCAGCAGGAAATCTGAAGGATCCTTTCATCCTATCGCTTAGTCTGTAGAAGGTATATGTAGTTAGTAGTTATAGGTCTCTTAGTCCATTCCCCTCGATCTTCGGGACAAGGTGTGAGTGAGAGAGAGAATGTGTACAGAGATGTAAATTAACTGTTATGCTTTATTTTATCTCGGACAATGTAATATGCTGTAGACTCTGTTTATATTGCTAGTCAATTTATTAAAGATGCTTCCGTAGTTTGTCTAGTTTCATTTTACAGTATAAATCAGATTTTTCTATTAATATCTTTAAAATGTTTCAAAAAGTGAAGAGTGATTGGCTTATGTGTAAATCCCATCCTGTCGCGTCTTAATCTCGTGGTTTGTGGTTAATGTGAGATTGGGGCGTGACATCATCGGTCATGTGCTTGGTGCAGCCACTATCAACAATTCATCTACCTTTTTCTTGCAAGAAAGGAGAATGTCAGTTCCCAACTCAGAATTTAGGATCCAGAGCTAGCTTGGGGACCCATTTCATCTTTGGGTTGGTCCCCTTGGGCTTGTAAGGACAATAAGTAAAGTAATGATCATCACATTTACAATAAGAACAAACCATAGGATTCTTAGTGTTAAAAAACTCTCCTACAACGAAAGAGGTCTCCTTGCTCTTTTTCTTACCTTTGGCTTTGCTTTTGCCCTTTGATGCTCCCCCTACAAATCTCAAACCACTAGTATCACTTTGTTTGGTATAATGGTCAAGAATTTCATTTAGGGAGTTCTTCCCTTTGAGGAATTTCTATAGGGATTATCTCAATCTATGGTTATCATCATTTAAAAAAACAATGGTAGATGATAAAATAGATATGTCATCCCTAGCATGCATAAGATCAGCCTTGAGACATAAAGCTTTAGTTAAATATGAATCCTTTTCAAGAGAGATAGAAGCAACATTAACACTAGGCAATAAAGGTCTAGAAGATAGATCATTTACTTGACCAAGTAACCTAGCATTTTCATATTTAAGCATTTTGATTTCTTTAAGATAGACATCTCTCTCTCTTCTCTATGAGCATCAATAAGGAGCTTAAATTCAACATTTTCAGTTTTAACCAATTCAAGCTCCTTAAGGAAATTTTAGTTTTCTTCCTTAAGAATCTCAATGTTCTTAAGGTAGATACCATTCTCAACTTCAACTCCATTTCATTGGAGCTCAAGATCAAGGAATTTCCCTTACAAATTATCAATACTCCCAAGATTTGTTTTCTCATTCAATTCAAGAATTTCAAGCTTGGCATATAGATCATCTATAATTTTTCCTAACTATTTTCTTTTATATTTACATTTAGCAAAAGATGAACGGGTAGAAATAAGCATGTCAATAATAGATTCCTTAGATAACTCATGCAAGCTTACCTTACTTACCTCACTTACCTCACCAATATCTTCACTAGTAGAGGCCATGAGTGCAAGGTGGCACTCTCCATCTTCTTCGGAGTGTGAGTTGTTTGAAGATGAAGCTTCCTAAGCTGCATGAGCTACATTCCTGTGTCTCTTCTCCTTCTTGTCCTTCCTCTTGTATTTGCTCTCCTTCTTGTATTCCTCTTCCTTCTTTGAGCTGCCCTTGTGGTGTGACTTTCTTGACTTGGGGCATTCACTCTTAGACTGCCCCTTTTGCCCACACTTGTAGCATCTCGGAGTAGAAGAGGAGGCTTGCTTTGCCTTGAAGTATTTCCCTTGATGTAGTTGTCTTCATGCTCACTAGGGCCTTTATCTTCACTAGAGGAGGAGGGAGAAGTCTGTCAAGTAAGTTGTTGTTTAAGGATGATAGACTCCACTTGTGCTTTGAAAGAACTATCTTGGATCTTCTTGGCTTCCTTCTCTTCTTGCTTGGCTTCTTCTTCTTGCTTGTCAAGCCTAGGTTCATGAGCTTGAAGGTTGCCGATGAGATCTTCGGCTGGGATGTCACCAAGGATCCTCACTTCTTCAATGGAGGTGACCTTTGACTCCCATATCTTTAGTAGAGTCCTCAAGATCCTGGAGTTGATTACACCTCTATCCAAAGTGTTTCCCAATGCATCCATCCCATTGATGATGACATTGAGTCTTGAGTACATCTCCGCAATCCCTTCTTTCTTACCCATCTTGAAGTTCTCTAGAGGGTTGTTCAACATGTAGATCTTTGCCTCCTTGACTTGCTTTGTGCCTTCATAGGTGATGCAAAATTTGTCCCAAATCTCATAGGCGGTGTCCCAAGATGCGATCCGGTTGAACTCTGTTGAGGTGAGGGTTGTATAGAGGATGTTAATGGCCTTGGCATTGAGTTGGGATTCTTTGAGTGCGGCTTCACTCCATGTTGCTACAACTCTGGTTGGCTCCCTGTAAGGTGTGACCATCACCTTCCACATGTCAAAGTTCATCCCTTGAATGTAGAACTTCATACGCCTCTTCCAATAGAGGAAGTTGGTGCCATCAAAGACCGGAGGACGCATGGAGAAGCCTCCCTCTAGGTTAAGTGAACCAAGTAGGTTGTTTCCCATCTTCTCATCTCGTGGGAGATTGTTAGAGAAGATCCTTATCTCTGATACCACTTATTGGATCTAAGGGCTCTAGAGGGGGGCGAATAGAGCTACAAAATTTCTCACAAAACACATTAGACCTTCAAATTATATCAAGTTTAAAGCAATGTCTTAAGTGCAATTTGAAGTCCTATCTAACAAGTATAGCAAGGATGAGAGAGATTGAAAGTAGACACTTGACAAATGGATGTAGAGTGGCTCCACACTTAAAACTAGAAGTGAGTCAGTCCACTACCTAGAGAGGTCAACCTCTAGGACTTTGCAAGTGATTTTCTCTATATTATCACCAATATGAGTTACAACAAAAGACCACCAAAGGACTTACCCATCCAAGCACTATCTACCTTACCAAGGACTTACCAACTTTGCAAGAGTCTTCAGCCTTCACCAAAGTCTTACCCACTCAAGCTCAAGTCTTCTGCCTTGAAGGACTTTTGCCACTCTTCTTAAATCTTCCACCTTTGCCTTCTCCTTCTCTTAGATAAGATTACCACCTCTTCATCAGCCTTCAAGAGGACCAGCTACAACTCCTTCTTCACTCAATGGAGCTTGCTTCACCTTTTTTTCATGTAGGAAGGGGATAGGGAAGTAGGAGAAGATGATAGATTTACATTCACAAGAGTGTAGCTCTCTTACAATATGCCTAACTCAGTCACAATCATGAAATAAAGTGTAAAGTAGAGAGAGAAAGGGGCTCAAGGAGTTGTAGAACACTCAACTATATCAATGACTTTGAATAGCTTGAATGAGCAAACTTGGAATGAACTCTAAGGGGTCCTATTTATAGCTGAGGGTGCTCCCTTGAGTTGGGAATCACTTAGGGCTGAAATATGGTCATTTTCCTCAAAGCAACGGGTCTATTTTCACCCAAAATAAGTCACCAATGGTTATAATCACTTTTTCTGTATTTTCCGTACATTACATTCGGTCGAGTTTTAATAAAGGTAACTCGACCGATCAACTAAAAGACAAAGCCAATTTTCAAACTATCAATCGAGTTTGTTCCAGGGAACTCAACTGATGAGCCAGAATTGAGTTTGCTCAAATATTCGGTCGGTCAAGTTCTGTGAATTTACAACTCAACCGATGGGTCATCTTCAGAAAATCCATCATAGGATCGGTCGAGCTTCCAACTCGACCGATGAACAGCCTGTGATCAATTTTTTAAGTTGACTTATGAGTGATTAAACCTTGGTATTTTGTGTCCCTTATATTTTTCTCATCTTAGTTACAAGTCATATCATCAATAGAAGTGATTACAAAATTCTTCTAAGGTCGTTTGGAGTGATTTCCCAAATAGCACATTTGTATTGCATTTGACTTGAACTTGGACAAGATAGGGCTTGTGTAATTTGATCCTTTTCATGTACCTAAAGCCTGAAATCAATCTTGAACAAACATATTCGATACATAGGAATGGAATGGTTAAGTCATTATCAAAATATGGGCAATGTATAACCCTTAGGTCAACAAGTACCATGGTGATATTTAGTTTGACTTGTTAGGTTAAATATTTTAAGGGGTGGTAAATAGTCTATCTTTAAATTTTGAGGATAAAATATTTTTAAGGGGTGGTGGGTTGTAACATACCGAAATTTAGAACCTTATCCTATTTCAACGTAAAGAGGTTAGAGACCTCGGTTCTTTGGGCTTAGCCAAACAAGGTTGAGGATATAACTAATGGTAGTTAATGGTAACCACAATATGTAATGCGTGAATAAATCACCCTAACATATATCTATGAAAACAAATATGACAAAATACCCTTGTACTAATCATAAGACCAATAATAGATACATAAAATATGTAACATGAGATAAATGATAAATATAATATATAATCCATTCGGTTATAATGTGTACATATGGGACACAATTGGAAAATGATAATAATGATAAAATAATGTTGACCTAGAATTTTCTATGGTTTTTTTTGGAAAAAATGAGAAAAAGAAATAAATAATAACTCTCAAAGAGATAATGTGATATTGAATTATTTAATATGAGAAATAATGGTAATAATGAATAATGAGCTAAAATTGATAAAAGGAAGACTAATTGGATGAGAAAAACTTCAGATTCATTTTCTTTGGAAATGATATGGCTCGGAGGCCAAGTTTCACAAATTTGGGATAATAATAATTATACCAATTTTATTTATAAAAGAAAATGTGATTTTCCTTCAAAATATGAGATAAGTCATTTAATTACTCAAAAAGTGGAAAATAATCTTAGATCCATAATCTACATATTAAAAAGAGCCTTTGGGTGAATTTTCATATAATTTAGATAATATTTAAAATATATGTGTAGATTAGGAGAGAGAAAGTTAGTAAAAGTCTAAAATATTAAATAATTTATTAAGTAATACCAAGAGATAAAATTAATGGTCAATTTGTGTTTCATCTCTTTTAGTTTTCTTGAGGGTGAAGATTCACATTATTTGCATAATAATAATTTTTTTTATTTTAACTAGAAAGAAAATAAGAATAAGAGTCAAATATACTAAATAAATTATTAGATTACTCAAAAATAGAAAATAAATCTAAAATTCGAAATTTACACGCCAAAAGTAGCCTATCGGTAAATTTTTAACTAATTTGGACAATCTTATATATTTTTATTAGTTTAGGAGAGAGGATATAATTTCAAGATTAAATAAATATATGTTAAAAGTTAATGGTAAAAGCATGTTTCTCACATTCAATATTTCTTATAGGCCAAGTTTCATATTTTTACAAAATTATTAGATGCCTCTAACTCATTAAAGGGATAAAATATGTGATAATATTTAAAAATATTGAACAAAATATTATAAGTCATAGAAAAATAAAATAATGCCAAAATAGGATTTCTCATCCAAAAATTAGATAACCTACCAAATTTGGATTTATTTGGACTTTGTTTGAAGCCTCAAATAATTATATAAAGTTTTATATATTAAATGCATTAAAAGAACAAATTTGGAAAGTTGTATTAAATGACATTCATCACAACCTGCATGATCAGTAACCGCTAACCAAGGTCTGATATTTTGGGCATAACTCCTTCATTTCTCAATGAAACTTCATGAAATGAGTTGCACTGGATTAAAATTTTAATTTTGCATCTATCCCCTACTCGAGATCTATAATGGAGAATTCTAGAAACACCTAAACATGTTCCTCCAGTCTTTCGAAATAACTTTTCAAACACCCCTTGAAACTCAAATTCATATAAATAGGACCCTACTCTCATATGAAACACACACCCAAAGACTCTCATCTAGTTTCAATTTCTCATTACATCTTCATTTCATCCACTGTTGAATGTGGTTCTTGGTTTGAGCTTGCGGGACCTTTCCCCGATGTCTTGCTTCTTCAGAATGTAATTGGACCTCAGGTAAGCAACTTTGGCACTTGTTCATCATGATGGCTAGTTAGTTTTATGGACGAGCGACAAACAAAGTTTTTTCCAAATTCTTAGACAAGCTTCTCCTTGCCCAGCTGGCCGTGGCGTGTGTAACGTGGAAGGGGGTGATCCCTTGTATTTTCTCCTTTTTGCCCATCAATTCTCTTTTATTTTCTTTTTCTCATTATGGGTATTCTTATAAAGTGTCACGTTTTAATTTCATTTTTGTTGCTTGTCTCACCAACATAAATAGTACATTTATACCCTTTCATAGCGTGAAGTTTTAAGTTTTGATTCAAGGACAAATTGGTTTTTTGCAATTTAATTTCACAAATAAATTAGTAAATAAAGTGAATCTTGTAAAACCATATCTTTTTATTGGAAGATCCAAAAATTACAAATAAATATGCTTGGAATTGAAAAATGATCTCTATCTAATAAAAATGATTTTAATGTATTTTTCATGTTTTTTGAAGGATTGTTTTTGGGAAATAAAATATATGCATAAAATTCAGAAAAATCGTAAATTTATCATATAAAATTCAAAATTAACATAAAAATATGTTTTCTTAATCAAGAGAATCTAATAAGTTGAGATTTTCATAGTCAAAACATGAGGTTTTCCAAAAAGTTCTAGATTTATGATTTCTTTACATATTATAAAACCCTAATACATGTGAAAAAAATTAATTAGGTAAAAGTGATCTTGGAAACAACTAGATTGATGAAGAGTATTTCTGGGACTCTGGTTTAAGGTATGTTTGCATCCCCTATTATTCCTTTTGAGCAATAACCTATCTTTATCTTTCTCTTGGTCCTATGAACAATCAACCTATACAATATTCTTTTCTCTTTTGAGAACATATTTCTTACGGAATACCTTATTTGTTTCTGATCTTTTGATCAATTTATTGTGATGGACATTCTTTTAGACACTATCCTATATATTGTTTCATTATGGAACTTTATTTGGTAATACATGCTCTTTTGCCCACTTTTGTGGTGGTTGCTTATATTATCATTTATGTGGTGACAAATCTTGTTTAATTTGACTGTACCTTATACTTCCCTCAATATTAAGCATGTTATGTGACTCAGAAGCCCTAAAGTAGTGTAATGGCATTGATTTTTGGGTTATGTGCCCTTATTATATTTTTGGGATGGAGGTTATGTGCCCCACACCCAGGTTTCAAGTTTATGAGGCTTGGCCCACACATTTTATATATTGGGGAGTTTGGTCGTGTCATTATCTATGAGGTTTCAAGTTTATGGGGATTGACCACTTTTATCTTTATATTGTTCTAGTGCTATGCTTATCTCACATGAAATGCAGGTTGTTATTATAGCTATGAGATTTGTTCCCAAAGATGATATGTGCTTTTGTGGCATCACTTTTATCATTGTTTTATGGCAGGTATTCTCATTTTTATTCACCATTTATAATTCTCCTCTTTTATGTACACTTTGGGTAGTCCTTACCTTTTCTATGAGAAGCATTCTTTACTTGATGTCCTTTTATTCCATACATTGCTCAATTCTATTTTAGTATGCACATACCAACTTTTTGTTGATGTCATCTACTATTTCTCTTCTTGCTGGGGTATGCTTCCAACCTCAAGTCTTGGTGAAGGAGAACATGGCATTCAATCTGGACCTAGTTTAAGGAGTTGATGATTGGAGACAAACTTATTATGGTTTAGATTACCTCTATTAGATCTGTATGATGTAATATCCTTGAAAATCCTATATAGAAGATGATGATTATAGTCATGAAACTTTTATTCCGCTACTTTACTTTGGTCTTTTGTATACCATCATGTAAGATTTAAAAAATTTACACCTATTCCGACATACGTTTTGAGTGTTTTGGAGTGGATCTTTTATTCCTCAAATTTAATTAGGGAGTGGATCCCTTGTGGGTCCCACTCCTTACAACATGGTATCAGAGCCCGTGGTAGTTGGAATCTGACCATTTCAATTTTTTCTCCCAAATTAGAACCCTTACCTTGCATAGTTGCCCTCTAGGTGAGATGTTCACCCTAGAATTGATCTATTTTATTCTTAAGATGATGAAAGCTTGATATAAATTTCACATTAGAATCATGATTAGTAAACTCTAACATGATGAGGTTTTAGGTGATTTTACCCCACCATATATGTTAATGTTGACATATTTATTTTTGGATGATATAAGGTTTGACTAGAGGATGAAATTAGATGAGGAGGATGAGATACTAGTAGGATAAGGAGATCATATTATGGAAATATTGTAATTTGGTCCTTGCTTTGATTTTTGGCCATGATTTCAATTTTCTATCGCAAAAGTTTTTGCATCAAATTATTTTCCTTATAATATTATATATACAAAAATAATGTTTTTTGGATTTTGTCGATGTTTTCTTGAACGGGGTCACAATGAATATATTTATGAATCCTAGTTAGTGAAACCTTATAATTAGTTAAAATAGAATCTTAACCGTAGATTTTCTATGAAGAGGTGACTAGGAATATGTGGAATAATATAAAGGTGTAGTCAACCTATTCTCTTTGACCTTTGGTTGTTATGCAAACCTTAGGGTTGTTAGGTTAGAGACACAAGGACCTAAAGCTCAACCCTAGTTGTCATGACTTTTTAGTTGGATACATGAACAACTTAAACCCCTAAAATATTCACAATTAAAAGATGCAAAGCGACCATAGTACCTTGGTGATATTTAGTTTGACTTGTTAGGTTGAATCTTTTTAGGGGTGGTAAATAGTTTATCTTTAGATTTTAAGGATGAAATATCTTTCAGGGGTGGTGTGTTGTAACATACCAAAATGTAGAACCTTATCCTATTCTAAGGTTAAGAGGTAGAGACCTTAGTTCTTTAGACTTAGCCAAACAAGGTTGAGGATATACCTAATGGTAGTTAATGGTAAGCATAATATGTAATGCGTAAAAAAACCACCCTAACATATATGCATGAAAACAAATATGACATAATACCCTTGTATTAATCATAAGACCAATAATAGATACATAAAATATGTCACATGAGATAAATGATAAATATAATATATAATCTATTTGGTTATAATGTGTAGATATGGGAATAATTGGAAAATTATAATAATAATGTTGACCTAGAATTTTCTATGGTTTTTTAGAACAAGAAATGAGAAAAAGAAGGAAAATAATAACTCCCTAAAAGAGACAATGTGATATTGAATTATTTAATATGAGAAATAGTGGTAATAATGAATAATGGGCTAAAATTGATAAAGGAAGACTAATTGGATGAGAAAAACTTCGGATTCATTTTCTTTGGATATCATATGGCTTGGAGGCCAAGTTTCACAAATTTGGGATAACAATAATTATATCAATTTTATTTAGAAAAAAGGTGATTTTCCTTAAAAATATGAGATAAATAATTTAATAACTTAAAAAGTGGAAAAATAATCTTGGATTTGTAATCTACATATTAAAAATAGTCTTTGGGTGAATTTTCATGTAATTTGGATGATCTTTAATATACATGTGTAGATTAGGAGAGAGAAAGTATGTACAGTCTAAAATATTAAATAATAAATTAAATAATTCTAAGAGATAAAATTAATGGTTAATTCATGTTTCATATGTTTTAATTTGCTTGAGGGTGAAGTTTCATACTATTTGCATAATAATAACAATTTTTATTTAACTGGGAAAGAAAATAAGAATAAGAGTCAAATATATTAGATAAATTATTAAAAGACTCCAAAATAGACAATAAAACTCGAATTCGAAATCTACATGCGAAAATTAGCTTATAGGTATATTTTCAACTAATTGGGACAATCTTAAATATTTTCATTAATTTAGGAGAGAGAATATAGTTTAAAGAACAAAAATATTAAATAATATGTTGAAAAAATTAATTAATGATAAAATTGTGTTACTCACATTTAGTATCCTATAAGTCAAATTTCATATTTTTAGAAAGTTTCTAGATGCCTCCAACTCATTAAAGGGGTAAAATAAATGATAATGTTTAAAAATATTGAATAAAATATTATAAGTCTGCAAAAAATAGAATAATGCCAAAATTGGATTTCTCATCCCAAAATTAGCTAACTTACCAAATTTGGATTTTTTTAGAGTTCGCTTGTAGTCTCAAATAATTATAGAAAGCTATGTACATTAAATACATTAAAAGAACAAAGTTGGAAGGTTGTATTAAATGACATTCATCGCAGCTTACATGAACAGTAATCGCAAACCAAGGTATGTTATTTTGAGAATAACTCACTCATTTCTAAATAAAACTTCACAAAATGAGTTGCACTGGATTAAAATTTTAATTTTGCATCTATCCCCTACTCGAGACCTATAATGGAGAATTCTAGAAACACCTAAACTTGTTTCTCAAGTCTTCCGAAACAACTTCTTGCACACCCCTTGAACTCAAATTCATATAAATAGGACCTACCCTTATGTGAAACGCACACCAAAAGACTCTCATCTGGTTTAAATTTTGCATTGCATTTTCATTTCATCCACCGTTGAATGTGGTTCTTGGTTTGAGTTTGTGGAACCTCTCCATGATGTCTTGCTTCTTCAAAATGTAAATGGACCTCAGGTAAGCAAATTTGTCCTTTATTCATCATGACCAGTTAGTTAGTTTCACAGACAAATGATGAACAAAGTTTTTTCCAAACTTTTGGACAAGCTTCTCCTTTCCCATCAGGGCATGGCGTGTGTAGCAGGGAAGGGGATGATCTCTTGTATTTTCTCCTTTCTGCCCCTCGATTCTCGTTTATTTTCTTTTTCTCATATGGGTATTCTTATAAATTGTCATGTTTTAATTAGATTTTTTTTCTCCTATCATGCGACCACAAATAGTACATTTATACCCTTTCATAGCGTCAAGTTTTGATTTTTGATTCAAGGGCAAATTGGTTTCTTGCAATTTAATTTTACAAATAAATTAGTAGATAAAGTGAATCTTGTAAAAACTATATCTTTTTATTGAAAGCTCCAAAAATTACAAATAAATATGTTTGGAATCAGAAAAATTATCTCTATCTAATAAAAATGGTTTAAGTGTTAGATTTCCATTTTTTTAAGGATGATTTTTGGGAAATGAAATATATGCATAAAATTCATAAAAATTGTAAATTTATCATTTAAACTCCAAAATTAAAAAAAATATGTTTTCTTGATCAAGAGAACCTAATAAGTCAATTGGTGAGATTTTCAGAGTCAACACTTGAGGTTTTCCAAAAAGTTCTAGATTTAGGATTTCTTTACACATTATAAAACCCTAATACATGTGAATAATTTGTAATTAGGAAAAAGTGATCTTGGAAATAACAAGATTGGTCAAGAGTGCTTCTAGGAATCTAGTTTAAGGTATGTTTTCATCCCCTATTATTCCTTTAGATAAATAACCTATCTTTATCTTTCTCTTGTTCGTATGGACAATCAACCTACACAATATTCTTTTCCACTTTGAGAACATATTTCTTGTGGAATACCTTATTTTTTTCATATCTTTTGATCAATTTATTATGATGGACATTCTTTTAGACCCTATCCTATGTATTGTTTCATTATGGAACTTTACTTGGTAATACATGCTCTTTTTGCCCACTTTTATGGTGGTTTCTTATATTGTCATTTCTACTGTGGAAAATCTTGTTTAATGTGACTATACCTTATACTTACCTTTACATAAAGTAAGTTATGTGACTCAGTAACCCTAGAGTAGTGCAATTACATTATTTTTTGGGTTATGTGCCCTTATTATATTTTTGGGATGGAGGTTATGTGCCCCACACCCATGTTTCAAGTTTATGAGGCTTGGCCCACACATTATATATATTGGGGAGTTTGGTTATGTGCCATTCTCTATGAGGTTTCAAGTTTATTAGGCTTGGTTTCCTTTATTTTATATTGTTCTAGTGATATGTTTATCTCACATGCAATGCATGTTGTTATTATAGTGATGGGTTTTGTGTCCAAAGATTATATGTGCTTTTGTAGCACCACTTTTATTATTGTTTTATGGAAAGTATTCTCATTTTTATTCACCATTTATAATTCTCCACTTTTATGCCCACTTTGGGTAGTCCTTACCTTTTCTATGAGAAGCATTCTTTACTTGATGTCCTTTTATTCCATACATTACCCAATTCTATTTTTGTATGCACATACCAGCTTTTTACTGATGTCATCTACTATTTCTCTTCTTATTGGGGTATGCTTCCAACCTCAGGTTTGTGTGAAGGAAAACATGGCATTCAACATGGACCTATCTTAAGGAGTTGATGCTTAGAGACAAACTTGTTATGGTTGAGATTTTCCTCTATGAGATATGTATGATGTAATATCCATGAAAACCCTATATGGGAGATGATGATTATAGTCATGAAACTTTTATTCTGCTACTTTACTTTAGTCTTTTGTATACCATCATGAAAGACTTGAAATTTTACATCTATTCCAGCATACCTTTTGAGTGTGTTTGGAATGGATGTTTTATTCCTTAAATTTTAGTAGGGAGTGGATCCCTTCTAGATCCCACTCCTTACAGTAACCATCCCTAGAACTTCGTTTTCTATCCTTTACTCTGGTGTGCATAGATTGATTGTCATATATACATTGTAATATTGTTTGGTATAATGGGAAATAATGTTAAAGATTTATTCAAATTTACTTCAACTAATATTTTTATTTTGAGAAATCTCACAACTATGCTTTGTCTGCACTTCAAGGACCTAGGTTATGTTTTGGAAGTCCCCACCCCTAGTGGTTGTATCTTCTCATCCCTCTTAAAGATACTAGTGATCCCTATGAAATATATGAATAATGAACTCACTATCGACTTTATTCTTCTGGATATGAATGATTTTGATGTCATTATAGGAATGGATTGTCTTTATAAGTATAATGAAAAGATAGACTATAGGGAAAAGAAAATAAGGATAGATAAGCCAGGTCAACCACCTTTTACTAGAGTTAGAAAAGATGCCACTACCAGCTTGTATGTGTTAGTCATGAAAGTCAAATGAATGGTAGCTTAGGGTTGTTTAGCATTCCTAGCCATAGTGACTGAACCGGGGCAGAAGGTGCAGCCCTTAGAGGAAATAGAGGTAGTCAAGGACTATGTTGATGTGTTCCCAGAAATATTTCCAAGCATACCTCTGGAGAGAGAAGTGGACTTCTTCATAGAGCTAGTTCCCGAGACAAACCCAATTTCTAGGGCACCTTATAGGATGTCTCCCACCAAATTGCTTGAGCTAAAGAAGCAATTACATGAACTACTAGACAAGGGCTTCATTCGACCCAACACATTCCATGGGGAGCACCGATACTCTTTGTAAAGAAGAAGGATGGATCACTTCATATGTGCATAGACTATAGAATGATAAATCATGCTACCATTAAGAACAAGTATCATATACCCCGCATAGATGATCTATTTGACCAGATCAAAATTGCTAGAGTTTTCTTGAAGATGGACCTGAGATCCGAATACCACCAGTTGCGAGTTAAAAGTGAAGATATCCCAAAAATTACTTTTTGAACCCTCTATGGACACTATGAGTTTTTTATTATGCCTTTTGGGTTGTCTAATGCTCCAAGTATGTTCATGAACCTCATGAATAGTGTGTTCCATCCCTTCCTTGATATCTTTGTCATAGTGTTCATAGATGACATCCTAGTTTACTCTGATGACATAGAACAACACTGTGAGCACCTATTTAAGGTCCTTGATATCCTCAAAAAGTAGAAGTTCTATAAGAAATTCTCAAAGTGTGAGTTTAGGGTAGATCCAGTTATGTTCCTAGGGCACATTATATCTGGAGGAACCATTTCGGTGGACCCGACCAAAGTAGCAGACGTTCGAGAATGGACAACCCCGAAGAATGCATCGGAGATTTGTAGCTCCATGGGATTGGCCAGGTATTACATATGATTCATTAAGGATTTCTCAAAGATTGTTTTTCCCTTGACCAAGCTCACTTAGAAGGATGAGAAGTTTGTTTGGTCCGATCTATGTGAAGCACGATTCCATGAGTTAAAGGAAAAGCTTACCTCATCCCCTATTTTGACCATTCCATTAGGTAAGGATGGTTTCATCATCTTCATTGGTATATCAATGTTGGGCTTAGGATGCGTGTTAGAGAAAAACAAGCATGTGATCACCTTTTCTTTCACACAGCTCAATCCTAATGAGTTGAATTATCCAATTAATGATCGAGAACTTGCAGGAATTGTCTATGCCTTGAAGATTTGGTGACATTATCCATATGGGGCCACCTTTGACATCTTCGCTGACCACAAGATCATGATATGCCTATTGACTGAGAAGGATGTAAACTTGAGACAAAGATGTTGGATGAAATAGCTAAAGGATTTTGATTTCACTATAGCCTACCATACCGGTAAGGCTCTGTTGTACAACTAGTTTCATTAACCAGTGGAAGAGACTAGAGGACTTTGCTCGATGGGTTCCACAGTTAATGGAAGATAGGGTTTGCTTTGCCAATATCCAAATCAAACCCGACTTGTTGACTGAGCTTGTAGCAACCCAGTTAGTTAGCCCAAAGTTAGAGAAGATGAGGGGTTTGATGATGAAGCCTCAAACACGCCCCTCGATGGGTGTAGATGGCAGAATCTGGTATAAAAGTTGTATTTGGATTCCTAAGGGTTCACCTCTGAGTACTCGTATCTTGCAAGAGGCTCATAGTTCTAACTATACTGTAAACCCTAGAAACACTAAGATGTTCAAAGACCTACAACTATACTTTGTATGGGAAAGAATGAAGAGAGACATAGATTTGCATGTGGTTAGTTATCTTATATGCCAGATGGTGAACACTGAGAACCAATGACTCGGTAGGTTACTACAATTGATTTCTTGAGTAGAAATGGGACCAGATAACTATGGATTTTGTGGTGGATCTTGCCAAGACAAGAAAAGCTTATGATGCAATATGGATTGTTGTGGACCTCCTAACCAAGTCAGCACACTTCCTTTCCCTGAAGACCACTATCAATGAGTCAGATTTAGCTGAGCTCTACATTAGAGAGATATTCCATTTACATGGTGTTATAAATTCAATTATATCTGATCACAACCCTAAGTTCACGTCAACATGATGGAAACAAGTTCAAGAGGAACTTGGCATGAGGCTAAAATTTAGTATATGTTATCACCCTCGCCAGACTAATGGATAGTCAGAAAGAATGATCTAGATCTTGGAAGATCTATTGAGAGCATGTGTGATAGATCGGGGTGGATCATGGGAGAAATATTTACCATTAGCTGAGTTTGCCTATAAAAATAGTTACCAAGCTAGCATCACGATGCCTACGTATGAAGCTCTTTATGGGAGGCCATGTCGATCACTGCTTCATTGGGATGATGTTGGTGAGAGGACCATACTTAGGTCAGAGGAACTACAATGATATGCTGACAAAGTTGCTTTGATCAAGCAGAGGCTAAAGAGAGCCCAAGATCGATAAAAGTCGTATGTTGATGCAAAGCAGACAGATTTAAACTTTATTGTAGGTGATCATGTGTTTCTGAAAATGCGACCCCTCCAAGCTATAGCTAATAACATAGGAAAACTAAGTCCTCAAAATGAGGGTCTGTTCCAAGTTCCAAATGAGATCGACAAGGCCACTTATCATCTAGCTTTACCGCCACAATACAATATGATGTGTGATGTGTTCTATGTGACCAATCTGAAGCATGATGTGAAGGACCTTGTCCATGTGTTGAATATTGAACCAGTATAACTTCAAGGGAGATTGTCATATCCTGAGTCACCTGTGAGGATAATAGACTCTAAGGTGAAAGAGCTCAAGAATAAAAAGATATTCTTTGGAAGCTCCATGGTGAGGATGAAGCCACATGGGATCTAAAGACAGACATAGAAAAGTCTCATCCTAAACTTTTTGTATGATTAGTTGAATTTTGAGGACAAAATTCCTATAAGAGGGAAAGGATGTTATAAGAAGATTTTTCACAAGTGTTTACATATTTGAAATACAAATATTGGATTCTTAAGGATATATTAGAAAACTAATTATGCCATATTTTAAAGTATGGATTTAAAATGAAATTTCTCATTTTCCATGAATTTTGAGGTTTTGTGATTTTCAATAACATTTAATAAACATTGGATAAATAAAAAATGAAATTCAATATTAAATGAATTACTAAAAGTAATGGACAAATGATATACTAAATATGGAGTTGTGTGGATTTTTCTATAAAGGATAGGATGAAGGAAACCACGGGATTGGGTTTAGTTCATTGTTGTATTTAATGGGAAAACAAATAAAAACAAGAAACCTTGCCACGTTTGTGAGAGAAAAAAAATTATTCGATGCTTTAAATATTTCAAATAAAAGTGGAACTTAGAGACAGATAAAAGTATCTTCAACTTTTGTATATTGGTCTCAACTCTAACCCACAGTTAATAAAAGTGATTAAGACTTCCATTTATAATTTGAGATTAAAAGGATAAAAGGAGATAGACATATAAATTTAATTAGTTTTCCTAAAGTGAAAGGGATTATGGAAATATGAAATAAATTCCATGATTTTTACAAAAAGGAAATAAGACTCGACCCTTTGATATTTGTGTGTCTTGTGGACCGTCCTATCAAGGATCAAGGATTAGGAGTTTATATCCTACCTTCAGCAGGTTTGGGAAACTAGTAGAATAATCCTGATCACCCTTTCCACATATCTCTCTCTATCTTTAGTACTTATGAGTTCCTAAAAATCATCTAATTAATATCAGGAGACGAATCTGCAACGATATATCCTAGGGTTGGACACCTTTAGAAAGTAATCGATGGTTTCCCCAATTGCACCATATATGGTGCTCAACTCATAAGGCAAAGATTATAAAAGGAGGGCTAGAACCCCTCTGCAAGATCACACACACAACCATGAGGCTCTGCTAGACTTCTAACTCATCTCCCTAACTCCAATTTCTTTTCCATCCCTACTCTCTCCCTCAATATGTATCTATGTAACTAGGGAAACCTCCTGGCCATTCTTCCTACTCCAGCCATCTCCAAAGGCAAGTGAAACCCTCGGTGAGTTTCTACAAGTTGAGGCATATTAGTTTCTTTATCTATTTCCCAGAAAGCGGAGAGCTCAGAGTCAACTTTCTCATTGACTCATCGGAGCTTTCCCGTGAGCAAGTAGAGGAAGAAGATGACTAGAGGATGCAAAATCCTCTTTGACCTGCATCGCCTACAACAAGGTAAGGGGTATTCTCGCCCTTTCATTCTTTTATCGTGATCCCTCTTGCCCTAGCCATGTAGCATAGGCCAGTGACATGGCGTGATCCAATTGGCTCAGCCATGGCCAACGACCCTCAAGCTTTAGTTAGTCAGTTGTTGAGGTGGTAAACTATGATTGGCCAGAAAATATTAATTTTGTAAAAATCATAGAAAATCATAGGATTATTCAATGATAGCGAACTATACAATAAAGTTGATCAGAAAAACAAGGAATTTTGTAAATTAGTTTCAAGACCTAATTCTACCCTGACTTCCAAAAGTGCATAAAGTTTCTAAATTTAATGTATTAAGAGCATGAAAATCCTAATTTCTTAGTTTTAATGATCACAACTTGTCTAATGGATACCATGATGCTCGACACAACTGAGAGGGTGACTCCGACTGCAATTGGAGGTGTGAAAAATGGTGACGGAAGGATTGTTGAAGGAGGTTCTTTGTCTATCTTGCATTCAGTTGTGATTTAGAAAGATAATTGTGATGGAGATACAAGGGGGAAGACATGATCTTAGATTTCTTCTTACGGAGTCATGGTCGCCAAGGAGGTTAAGGTTCAGACAGATATCTTTAAGAAGAAGGCTTCATCGAATGTGGTGTTACTGATGAAGACAAACATTGAGATGGGTGATGGTAAGCTTAGCTATCCCAAAGACATTATGGAGTGGAACACATCTAGATGGAGTCATGCGGCTACTGGTTATGTTGTGGAGTTGAAGCCCCATTAGAAAACTTTTATGGTCCATCTAGCAAAAATATAGGAGGTTAAAGGCTCAATCAAAGTTATATCTAGAAGAAATGGCTTTTTCCTAGTCCTATTCTCAAACGATGAAGATATGATGAAGGCTATAGAGGGTGGCCTTTGATCCTTGATGGTCAACCTTTGATCTTGAAGAGATGGGAGAGGTGCAAGTCGTTGGAGAAATTGAAACTAATAGAGATACCAATTTAGGTGAAAGACTTTGATCTACCTCTGGAGTTATGGGATAGAGAAATGTTTAACTACATTGTTTCTTTCTTGGGGAAGACAATATGTCCTAATCGCCTTACAGTGAAGCTTATGAGACTCGAGTATGCCAGGCTATAGGTGTTGATCCCTACTGATTTTAAATTTCCTAAGGAGCTTTAGATAGAAAGATAGGATGATCAAATGGATACCATTAAGTTTGAGTATGAGTGGGAACCTTCCAAATGCATCCACTATGGAAATTTTTGGTCATGAATCAATATTATGTTCTGATGTTCCAGTAAAGAGAATTGTTGTGCAACGAAAGAAGAAAGTATAGATTCTGAAGAATATTAGTCACACTGAGGACAGAGAGGAATTTTGTGATGCCATTATTGAATATGAGTTCCATAATCCTGATAGTGAGAGTTCCTCTACTCCTCTGAAGGCTCCGGTCAATGCTCAAGTTATGAGTGTTACGTTAAATGTTAGGAGTACTCAAGTTGGGAGTTTGATTTCACAAGCAGCAAGCGGTAGGAGTATTCATCTTGTCAGCTCAAATCCAACTACTCCATACCAGTCATCACCTCAGTGGGAAGTATAAAGAAAGAAAAAAACTACACCAAGACCCAAAGTTGTATCGAAGAGTGTCAGCACTGGAAGGAATGTGGCACTTGCAAACAAGTTTTCCTTATTGGACAATGGTAACAGAGACAACACCTCCCCCCTCTCATCTCCCAATGGTTAGTCCTCTTTCAATCATTGCTTGGAATGTGAGAGGTGCCATTAATAAGATCTCACAGATTAAGGAGGAGTTTGATAGGAATAATGCTCAATTTTATATTATCTTAGAGTCCAGACAGTAGGAAAAAGACATTTCTAGTATAGTTAATTTTATCTAAATAGATGCAAATTATGTATCCAATTGTGAACTCTTCACATATACTCGTTTCACTATGTTATGGAACGATGAAAATATCAGTGTTAGGAAAGTGCGGGCCAATGAGCATCTTCTTCACTTATGGGTTAGCATTGGCGATAGTGAGTTTTATATTTCGGTAGTCTATGGTGCAAGTGATGATACTGATAAAACCAAGCTTTGGGATAGACTTGGGTCTCTTAGTTCTGAGATGAAATCTCCTTGGTGTGTCCTTGGGGACTTCAATGTTGTTAGTCTTAATTCAGAGAAGCTCGGTAAACAACCTCCATCTACTAAAAGTATGGAAGACTTTAGAAATACTATCTATGAAAGTGGACTTCTTTAGTTCACTAAAAAAGGCCAGTTTTCCACTTGGATAGTAGAAGCAAGAAATGTAACAGTACCTTTTGTAAAATCGATCATATTTTCTCCAATATGGCTTTGATAGATGCTTTTACAAGTTCTTGGGGGGAATTCATCAACACCATTGTTCGTCATCATCACATGATTTCAATCTAGTTGACCAAAGGAGGTAAAAAAAAATCACCCTTCAGATTCATCGTTAATTGGACCAAGGAAGATAGTTTCCTGGACATTGTAAGGAAAAGTTGGTTCAAACAAAACTAATCTGGTGCCCCTATGTGCACAATCTACTATAAACTAAATAATCTTTGGCTTGACCTAATAGAGTGGAACTGTAAGAAAGTGAAGAATTACTTATCTAAGGTTTATGGGTTGGAAGTGGAGGCCTTTGATTCACAAGTCAAAGCTGTTTGTGAACTTGGGGACACCATTCTTTAAAGTAAGTTACAGTTAGCTAGAGAAGCTGCTATCAAGGCTAAGGAAGAGGAAGAGTTGTTTCCGAGACAAAAATTGAGGGTTCAATGGCTTAAGGCTAGAGAGACAAATTTTGCTTTCTTCTATGCATCGCTAAAAACTAGGAGAGTAAGGAACAGTATCAACTCCCTTGAGATAAATGAATAGGTCTGTTATGATATGGACATTATTTAAGAGATGGATGGAATATATCCAGGTTGTCCAACCTACTTTGGAGGGGGGAAAGGGATTTGGTTGAATGATATCCCTAGGAGGTGTTATGTGATTCTATGGAAGTAACAAGCTCTCAATGATTGATACCTTGAAGAGGATTGGTTTTCATCTAGTTTCAAGATGTGCTCTCTATGAAGATGATGAAGAAATTGTTGAACATTTGTTCTTTGGTTGTAACTATAAAACACATAAATGGCAGTATTTTCAGATGGCTCATGGATGCAGATTTTCCTACCTCCGTAAACTTTCCTTGCTAAAGAAAGAAATGAAGGTTGCAATCGCCTTACTGCTCGATCACATCTGGTCTCAGAGGAACCTTATAATCTTCTTAGGAGTTCAAAGGAGCACTGAGAAGATTTGGAGACACATTTATGATTATTGCTTAGTTGTATAAATAGTTGTACATAAATGTTATTTTTCTTCTTTTCTATTTGTAACTCTTTTTACATTTTGTAGCATAACCTTTTTCCCACCTTCAAAAGTAATGAAAAAGAGGCACGCACGGATCACAAAAAAACTTATTTAAATGATTTTAATCGATAAATATTATTATTTTTTTGGATAAAAGGGACATTTTGATCTAATTTAAGTTAAAGAACTCATATGTTTCCAAAATTAGGGTTTATAAGTTCAAAACATTAAATGTAATAATTAGGGTTTGAGAATCCAAGACCCTAATGAAACACTAATTTGACCTCAAAACCCTAACTTGGAACCCAAGTCAGTCTTAATAACAATATGTGGACAAAATAGTAATATATGGGTGTTATCCATTAATTTTAGGGTGATTTATTGGTTGATTACAATTGCAATTGTTTGCTTGGACTTTAAGTCACCTCTGAGTAAAGGAATGTGGTTACACTTATGACTACTTGCTTTATCAACTTCAGTGCTTCTTGAAGTTTTCCTGATTGGATTACAATTAAATGCTTGAATGTTCATTTACTTCCTACAATCTATTAAGTTACTATGGATATAAAGATGTAACTTGCTCAAACCCTATATAATCTCTGATTGGGTTAAAGAGCATGGGGTAAATAAAGTCACTGTGTGAATGACAGGTGACCAAGCCCGGAAAGGAAGATCATCTCAGGCCAAGTTGAGAAAGGAATGCCTATGTATGCAACTAAGCCCGGCTGAGGGAAGGTTATAAATATCCATTGTAGGGACCAAACCCTAATAACATGATTCTCCATAAAGAGTCTCCCCTAAATAGAGGGCACACCATAGAGAAAGAGAGGATATGGGTCACAAGGTTAAACCAAGAAAATGCTTGTTCAATTTTGCAATCATAATTGTTTCTATGGCTGATTATGTTATTACACCTACATGCAAATATTTTGTTTCCCCTACATACTAATATATATTGATATATTGACTGTATTTTTGTTTTATGACATTTTAGTTTAAACTACTATTAATTTGCAAGTAATGATGAAATATGGACATCTAGAGAAGAAGACACCAAAAGAAAAGATCTAAAGTTAATCTGAAGGATTTAGATATATAGTTTATTTCCTGTTGAAAAGAATTAGATTTCCATTTCATATACTCCTTAATGGAGATTTTATCTTCATGGTGTTATCAAAGTCTTATCCATTTAATGAAATTATAATTATTTTTGGTTAATTCATAAGCCTCGGTCCTGTAAATATGACAATGGCCCTTGCCCTCTCGGTCCACCTTAATTGGGGATAATAAGGGAGGGGTTGTTACATCAACATTTCTAGAGACATATTAATCATTAGTTCAATGTTTATAGATGCAAGGCATGGTTAGGTTCATAGATAACCAAAGTTGGTATTTACATTTTAGTTACTCGTGATATGTGCATATAAGTTTAGTAGGGTATAAGGAGATGTGTTTGGGTATATTTTAACCTTATTTGGTGATTCCTACAGAACTAGCATATTGTCATCCAAGTCATGGGATTAGGGTTTCTGGAGTTAGGATAGCAGATTTAAGTATGTTACAAGAATCCCCACTCCTTAAAGAGGATTTCATCTTTAAAAAAACACATCCATAGTTTAACAGGTAGTAGCATCCACCCTTAAAAGGGTTAAACATGATAGGTAAAAATATAAAGTTAAAAGGGCTAGTCAATTTAATCACATGCCACATAATCTACTTCATCACTTACTCTTTATCAAGATACACAATGACATAGAAAAAGGGAAGCATAAATATATTGGTAGGATAAATAAAATAATAAGGGTTATCTAACAACCAATTTTTTAGAGATTTATACAATAGCTTAACATATGATCAATTTGCAGCTAATTATGTAATGACTATTTTATGGTCAATTTGTTCTTCTGATTAATTAATGGCCAATTTGGTACTATATAGTGATCCATCAATTACATTTGTTGTAATTATATATAATATTTCTAAATAGTGGTACATTTATACACTTGTCAGTAGAATAGTTGTAGTCAACTTTTTTTCTTGTGGTGAGTGGTTGTAGTTTTTTATGTAGGTTTATTTCTTGGTACAAGAATTGGGAATTATGAGGATTGTTGTTAGTTTATATCATGACATCTCACATGATTGGTGTTGTTTATAAGTTACCCATAGGATGAGGCACCTCACCATATTTCAATGACAAATGCATGCTTATAGTAGATGTCATTAAAGCTTATAATAAAGGAAAGACACAATCCTACCATGGAAAAGAAAATTAAATTCTCTATAAACTTGATAGGGAATGCAAGCGGTAGTATGGATCAGTACAATTTGCTATAAGGTGAACACCATGTTTAGGGAAAATGTTGAAAGATAGTTCCCTATATTTTGGACATTGGGTAACAAAAACTAAACCTAAATAGTCATCTAGATTTTTATTTTGTTTCCATCTATAGAAGTGTAAACCATACAATTTTTTACTTAAGGATGTCATTTACTCCATGTTCATGATATTTATAGGGGCCATTTAATATAAAATACCCTCTTAAGCAATAAAATTGACTAAAATAATGAATTTTTCTGTGCTGATTTGTGGAAAATACTACCTGTTATAATTTTAGACAACTTACAATAAAATAAGAAAAGGCACACAACACATTAAATTTGATAAAGAAAAATGCAACACAATAGACTAAGTTTATGGGAACCTAGAAATAAAGGTGAGTCAAGACGGTCAATGTCATGAAGATAAATTATACCACTCTGGTATATGAGCTAGTTTGTGTATGCCTTCCAAATTGAATAATTGCTTAAAACTTAGGTCTAATGTCCCATAATTAAGTGGCCAAGTTTGACATCCCTTTGAGTCTTATATGTTTATCAAGGAAGCAAAAAATGGGATCTTGATCGCACAAAAATAGCAAGAAGATCTGATGGTTAAGATGAAGGTGGATATGACTCACAACATGGACAACTTGTGGCAAAAATAGTGAAGCAATGAGGAAAAATTATCAGTCAAGAAATCACTAGACTTGCAAATAGAGAAATTAGATTAGTGATCTTTCATGTAACTAATATTCTCTATGTACTAAATTGTCATATGCCAGATCAAGTCCTCTAGATGGAAAGTTGAGACTAATTGAATAGGCACCCACATCAGTTTCTCTCCCATCATATCATACTTGTATTCAGTGTCAAGAACATAATGTTGTTGGACCCAACCAACAAAACTATGAAGAAATCATAATACAAGTAATATACGTGAGTATTAAAATGGAAAGGTCACAAAAACCTATCATTTCTGACCAGAGTATCTAGATTTCTTGACCAAATAGCAATATGTATGGTTGTCTATAAAGTTTTTACAAGCAAATATAGATGAATGAAAAATACACATGACCAGATAGTCATTAGACTTAACTGATTGTATCCAACTAAAACATATGAGTGATGCCTCATGCTTGTTTGATAAAAGTAGAAAGCAACAAGGAAAGACAATCATTTTTAAATTCCCATGCACATGCAAAGCCCACATAGATTTGGTTTCTCTCCATTAAATGGATCAATCTCACATCACATTGAGCACTTGCGGTTAAAAGTTGATATAGAAGTCTTGAAATACCTAAAAAACATAACACATGTTAAATCGGAAAGGTGCTCCTCAATAAACCGAAACACTCATCCACTTTTGAGGGGTTGTTTATTGATCCTGCCTAATGATTCATATGTAGCCCAAAAATCTAGTATCAGTACAATGTTTTTGATTTGACAAGAAATATTGATTCATTCATAATAATAATACAATGTTCTGATGAAAAAAGATGGATTCACTAATAATAATGCATTTTACTTCTACATGATGTTTTTTAAATAAGCAACTCTATTCATGTCGTCGCCTAGGTTTGAAGCTAAAATGTCTTGATAACAAACCAATGATATAACTACTTGAGTGTCCCCTCTGATATGACATCTACATGAGATTTGAAACAATGTATACAATTTTTTATGACATTCAAAAGACCCTTTAGAAAAAGAAACTAACATGATCAAAGGAAGACGTCATGCTTTTGCATACTCACTAACATACCGCTATCTTTAAATATAACCTATAATGAGTCCAATGATCCTTAACAATCATAGTGTGAGAACATATCATTCAATTTGAAGGTGATACCATACTCTTCCTCAAACCAAATGATAATTATGTCATCAAAACCATTTGCTTTCTGGACATCTTTTCACATCTTTCTAGCCTCAAAATCAATTTCCATAAATCTTCTATCCTTGGCACTCATATCTACAATCTAATTTAGATAGATACATACACATTGTACAATGTAAGGAAGAGAACATCCCATCACATATCTCAGTCTACCCTTATCAACACTTCCTTTGCCAACTACATGTTGGAACCCCATTATCACAACATTTCAACTATTTATGTGGAAATCACAAGCATTGGGCCTTACATGTCATCTTACCCTCCTAAACTCACCACTTTTACCACTCATTGCATATTGTACACCTCTACTATCCAAGGTGATCCATAACATAGATATACTATGCAAGAAATTTCTATGGGCAGACATAATAGAAAAAATAATACGCCTAGTCAATTGTGATATCATATGCAAAGCTAAATAACTCGGGGGTGGAAAATCATCAACATCAAAGTTCAAGCACATTGCCTCATTCATAGAATCACGGCAACCCTTTGAAGAGGAAAATAAACCACATGGAGACCATCTATTATAGATAAATACAAAAACAAGGACCCGTGGCATAATACTAGTATGGAAGGCTTATCTCCACTTTGACACTATATTGTCAGCATACTATATATAATTCAGGAAAGCATCACAGTGTCACCACACTTTTTTAAAAATATAAAATTCTAGGATGGCCCCAGCTACATGGGTGTAAGATTAAAAACATGAAACTCCTTACCAACATCCCCTCCCTCTTGACTAACACTGCCATATATAGAGCACTTATTCTTGTTAATTCAAATATACAAAACCAATTCCATAGACACATGAATGACTCATTTAACAATATCGATATCAAAAAGTATTAACATCGTCCTAGATAATTTCATGGACAATCACATTCATAAGAAATAGGGGAAATATTATACACCCTAAACAATATACCATTATTTCAACCACACAAGAATCAATACAAAATATGATAAAAGATGTTGAAAAAATATTCTTATAAATGTGTTATTCTCATATGCCTCATAGGGCATGGAAAAATAGTCACCGGAGAAAACTGGATCAAGAGGGATTTTCTAGACCTATTATTAGCTTAATGTGTAAATCAGCACAAGAAAACACAAAAAGTATATTATTTCACCTGATTTGATGCACAACATATGGAAAAAATATTCATATACTAAGGTACGATCATTGCATTTGCAAGAACATTATCAACCAAATATTTAAGGCCAAACTTAAAAAACTTGAGACCACAAGCCCAAATATTTTGTCCATTTCTATATTTTGGTCAATATGAAGAGAGAGATTATCATATGTTTATTATATGAGTTTCTTCTATCTGGGCCTCCTCCTAGAGGGGCGGGATTCCCCTAGCAACCTTAAAAAATATAGGATGTTTAAAAATAACAATAGAAACATAAACCTATTTATCAAAGAAATGTAAAGCTTTTATGATGATATCATATCTTCCAACAAATGATTCAGGTACCGAAGTAATTATTAGAAAGGCAAATATTACACAAATTATACATTTTAGGGATGTTGATATATGTCAAGGTACTTATTCGATGGAGCAGACTTTAGAAAAACAAAAAGGGGAATGATGAGGTTAAATCAATCTTATTGAAGCCAAAATCTTCTTCCACATTTTATGTTTTACTCATTATCACTGAGGCTTGTTTGACGGTGCCTTCCCAAATTATCTTTATGCTTATGCTACCCTACTTATTTTTTGTGTACCTCTGGTAACAAAAACACAAGACATCTCTATCTTTCATGGAATCTGAACTCGTAGAAGTAATTCATATCCTTTTATCTTATGAGTAAAAAAAATATCAAAGCAAGAGAGGATGAGATAACTCCAAACTAGACATGGACAATCTTCTATTATATAGCCATTCTGGTAGCCATCATATAATTAAAGTAAAATCCTAAGAAAACTAGAGGAAAATACAAAACAAGATGGAGAAATACTCTCATCAGGAGAGATACTATACCCCAAGAAAAATAGAGAACAACTCTACTTACAAGAGACTCCTTTTATTGGAAACATAAAATAGTAACATCACAATCAAAGCATGGTCTTCATAATAATAAGCATGTGATAGTAAATAAAGAAGAAAAAGGTTTAGATTAGGAGTGGATGGCTTCAAATGACAACACAATCTTTTTATTGTTGAGAAAATGTCAAGCAACCATCTCAATAGTATGAATGTCGTAAGCATCAAAGGCAAGCTCTTACCTTGTAGTTGGAGATATAGAGTTTGGAACCCTATTTATAGTGGCAACCCAGTGTTCAAATATGGAACATAGAAAAAGTGAAGAAATCACTATACATTTTCTATTTGACGATCAAGTGTTGATATTCGGGTTTAACATGCACGGTGAGATATCTCTAGACACATCTCTGCTTGCTGGGATGTGAACAATAATTATCCTAGTATAAAAGTAGATTGTTGGGAAAATCATAGTGTAACTAAAATGGAACATAATATAAAATGATTCACCAAAGAATCAATGGTATATGTTCCCTTGGATATCCTACATATCTTGTAATATCAGTTCAAAGATTCATCTTAATCACTTCTATTCTCATCAAGATGTTTCAACTTGACACTAGCAATAATTTGATTGATAGCATCCATGAATGTTTAGAAATTTTGGTGCAATATATTGATTATAGAGTTATATTTCTCAAACAAATGACAAGAATATGAAAGATTATTCAAATTTGTGGTATTTTCACACACCTTTACACACTTAAATCAACTTTAAGAAATCTACTATTTGTGGTAAACACATTAATCAAAGCAATATGAACCATAACAAACACATGCTTGACTGTAAAGAGAGAAAAAATTGATTTGATACTTGGGTCTCCCCTTTCCACCCTCAAACTATCTATCATCTCAAAATACCAAAATAAACATACTTTGTCAAAATCATACACTCATACCCTAGTTGGATGTCTCACCCTTTTTAATTCTTCTCTTACTACTTTAACCACCTACCTTTTGGGCACTTCACATTTCATACAATTGTACACACTATGATTAATCAAATAGGTTAAAAATACTTTAGGGAGATACAATTGATAAAAACAAACCTTATTTGGTCGATTGATAGATGATTTACAAGTCCAATCTTCGGGAGGCTAGGGGATTATTAACATCAGACCCATGCACATTGTCTTGAGCAAAAATGTATGACTTCTTGATGCCTCAACCATCCCACCATTTTGAAGGAATACATCATAAATATATGGTATAAACACCACAATTCCATGAACTATAGCTGACTTACAAACAATTGCATACTTCGAACATATCTCAATAAACTATCTATATCATTCATAATGGGATTTAGGTTCCTCATAATCTCTTCAACAATAACTATTTCTAGACGAATCTATGGTTGGATGGTTATACAATTCAGAACTCACAACTAAATATGTCCATACCTTAAAACCAAATTAAAGATTACAACATTTAAAGTCCTTAAATTCATGACCTTTCACTAGGATAACTCATTGGTGCATATCCAATCAATTTCACCAAACGATATATACCAATTTTAATTTAATATTTATAAGAATAGTTTTCTCTACAAGTATCTCTTAGATGTGGGTTATGCATACAATGTTGACAAAATATTTAATTTCTATTCACACCCTAGAATCACCACTCTTTTCAAAAATATTCTGACAAACCAAATTCCCCCCCCCCCGAAAAAAAATCCCACCTTCATGGTAGCTCCAGGGGGAGCAGCGGCCATGCCCCCCAATAAAATCACAAATTACACTACATTCCAAAAAGAAATAATACATGTTTTAAATATTATATAACCATCTTCTTAGATAACATAATATATAAATATGTTGTGCCTAACATTCACAATTTTTACCACATAAATATGAGTTTGTTTTATAAATCTAAACTGTGTCATGTTTCATTTATCAATAAAAATTTAACCAATCACGTTGTATGAATTTTAAAGACATTAGTTCTATATGTTTGGCTCTCATCTCACAATCTCCCATTGTTTACTATTTTATTATTACATTTTTCTCTAACCACCATAATTGTTTCTCTTAAATGACATTCCTACATAAATGGTTCTTCAAAAAATATTAGTTATATTAAACTTAACTCTACCCATGACTCTGACGATCTCACTCGTTCCTGCTCGTAAGGGTGTGGCTCACTGGTGATTGGACTATGAACGCAGGCAGAAGTCTCAGGTTCGAATCCTCATGGGGATGAATAAACTGAGATCTATGTCTAACATGGTTTGCATCAGAAGTAATGAGCTGTACACTTGGTTTACCATACTCCTCTTGTGTCTGACCTCCACATGTTAATGAGGGGTCAGGGAGAGGAAGTCTCCTTGATGACTCATTTTTTTTATCTCACTCCTTCCATCTCCCCAATGATTCCCTTCTTGACTTCATATATCTAAAATATTCACTTTTCCTTCTTTTAAATAATTAATATAATTAGGAAATAAAATAACATATTTATTATATTGTTGTACTAACATGGTTTGTATTAGAACTAATGAGTTGTACACTTAGTTTACTATACTCCTCCTGTGTCTAGCCTCCACATGTTAATGAGGGGTCAGGGAGAGGAAGTCTCCTTGATGACTCATTTTTTATCTCACTCCTTCCATCTCCTCAATGATTCCCTTATTGACTTCATATATATAAAATATTCACTTTTTCCTTCTTTCAAATAATTAATATAATTAGGAGGTAACTTGGAACTTGGAGTCTGATGTTAACACTATGTGGCATAACATGAGCTCCTGCATAAAAAAAATTTCCAAAGAGGTTTTGGGGGAGTCTAAAGGTTGTGGACCTCCACAAAAGGAGACTTGGTGGTGGAATGATGAAGTACAGAAGGCTATTAAACTGAAAAGGGAGATCTATAGGAGCTTGCCCAAATCTGGAGATGATGCAACGTTCCAAAGATACAAGCAAGCAAAGAAAGAAGCTAAAAAGGTGGCTCGGGAGGCAAGGTCTAGATACTTTGATGATATGTATAAGAAGTTGGACATTAGAGAAGGGGAAAAAGATATATATAAAATGGCTTGTATAAGAGAAAGGAAAGGAAGAGAGTTGAGTCAAGTAAAATGCATAAAGAATGAAGATGGTAGAGTATTGGTGAAGGACGATGATATCAAAAACCAGTGGAGAAATTACTTCCATAAGCTTTTCAATGGAGATACTGCACATAATGTTAGCGACTCGTGTGACATGAATACGAGAGATATCATTTACACACGACGAGTTTCACCATTTGAGGTCAAGAATGCTTTGAAAAAGATGAAAATGAGAAAGGCATGCGGACTAGACAATATTCCCATTGATGTATGGAAGAGTATGGGGGATGAGGGAGTTACATGGTTAACAAATTTCTTTAACAAGATTATGAAGACCAAGAAGATGTCGGATGAGTGGAGAAATAGTATTATAGTCCCAATCTACAAGAACAAAGGTGACGTTCAGAGTTGTACAAACTATAGAGGTATCAAGTTGATGAGTCACACGATGAAGCTTTGGGAGAGGATTATGGAGCAGAGGTTAAGATCTATAACACAGGTATCAAACAACCAATTTGGTTTCATGCCTGGAAGATCAACAACAGAGGCTATTTTTCTGATAAGGAGGCTTATGGAGAAGTATAGACAAAGCAAAAGAGATCTTCATATGGTGTTTATCGATCTAGAGAAGGCTTATGATCGAGTACCCAGAGAAGTGTTATGGATGGTTTTGGAGAAAAAGGGTGTGCCTATCCAATACATTGACTTGATCAAAGACATGTATGATAGCTCTACTGCAAGTGTCAAGAATCCTGGAGGAGAGACACCAACTTTTCCTATTACAGTTGGGGTACATCAAGGATCCACACTCAGCCCATATCTATTCGTTCTGGTTAGGGATGAGTTAACAAAGAATGTTCAGGATGATATTCCTTGGTGTATGTTATTTGCTGATGATATTGTTTTGATTGACAAAATAAAAGATGGATTGAATGATAAAGTTGAATGTTGGAGAAATGCATTGGAATCAAATGGATTGATGATTAGCAGGAGCAAAACTGAGTATATGCATTGCAATTTCAGCCAATCTCGCAGTGTGAATGATGGAGCCAAGTTAGACGGAGTAGATATACCAAAATGTGACAAATTTTGTTACTTAGGTTCTATTATTCAAATAGACGGGGATGTCCAAAATGATGTTTGTCACCGGATCACTGCAGGATGGTTGAAATGGAGGAGTGAAACTGGAGTTTTATGCGATCAGAAGATCCCTCTCAGGTTAAAAAGTAAGTTTTATAGAACAGCTATACGACCAGCCATGCTCTATGGGAGTGAATGTTGGGCGGTGAAGAAACAAGGTCTCAACAAGATGAATGTGGCCGAAATGCGTATGCTGAGATGGATGTGTGGGAAGACAAGAAAAGATCGTTTAAGAAATGACTATATCAGGAATAAAGTGGGGGTGGCGAGCATTGAGGACAAGTTGCGTGAGGGCCGACTCAGATGGTACGGACATGTGCAACGCAGACCTACTAGTGCGCCTATATGAAGCAATTCTATTGAGCCAAACACTATAAATAGAAGAAGAGGAAGGCCTAAATTAACATGGGATGAGCTTATAAAGAGAGATTTTGAATCTCTACATCTCAATCAGAATATGACCCATGATAGAGCTGAATGGAAACGAAGGATCCATGTAGCCGACCCCAACATAGTTGGGATTGAGGCTTAGATGATGATGATGATGATGAATTAGGAAATAAAATAACATATTTATTATATTGTTGGACTAACATGGTTTGCATCAAAACTAATGAGTTGTACACTTGATTTACCATACTCCTCCTGTGTCGGGCATCCACATGTTAATGAGGGGTCAGGGAGAGGAAGTCTCCTTGATGACTCTTTTTTTTATCTCACTCCTTCCATCTCCCTAATGATTCCCTTCTTGACTTCATATATCTAAAATATTCAATTTTTCCTTCTTTCAAATAATTAATATAATTAGGAAATAAAATAACATATTTATTATATTGTTGGACTAACATAGTTTGCAACAGAACTAATGAGTTGTACACTTGGTTTACCATACTCCTCCTATGTCGAGCCTCCATAGGTTAATGAGGGGTCGGGGAGAGAAAGTCTCCTTGATGACTCATTTTTTTATCTCACTCCTTCCATCTCCCCAAGAATTCCCTTTTGACTTCATATATCTAAAATATTCACTTTTTCCTTCTTTCAAATAATTAATATAATTAGGAAATAGCATAACATATTTATTATATTGTTGGACTAGTTATAGAGACTATGACCAGTCACCTCTCCATTTAACATGGGTGTTGTAACTAACATACAATTGCAAGTTTTTTAGTAACATAAACTATATTTAGTAAACAACATAGTAATAAATTTACTCATACACTATTTTTGTCTCAAATTTAGTTATCCATTACACCACCATTAAGTGAAATAAGATAAAGTGACGGTTTACAAATTTTTTGATAAATTAGTAAAATGTACTTACTTTCTTCAATAGATAGTATATCTGCCTCTATGTAGTTTTATTGATTCATCAAATATCAAATATATAAAATAAAATATTTAAGTAAACCATATTTTATTATGTAAATCTACTCTTGTTGACCACTTCAATCGATGTACAAAACCATATTTTAATCTGTAAATCTACTCTTGTTGGCTACTTCAATCGACGTACAAGAACATTAGCTATTCCTAATAGATAAATAGTTTTTTTGGTAAGTAGGTTGCTAGAAATAGTTTTAAGTTGGAGTACTACATAGAAAACCATGCATTTTGTATTTAAATGTTATGAAATTATTAGGTTGAAATATGCATATTAGAAATGCAAAATTAATAAATATATAGTTGAATCTAACACCATGTTTTGAAAAAAGTACCAAGTTTTAAAAGCGCACATAATCTTTATCTTAAACTCATGACATATCTGGTTGGGAAACAAGGATTCATGTAGCTAATCTAAATATGGTTGGGATTGTGGATTATATGTTCATGTTACATGAATAATTTTAGAAATTGTTAGAACACACAAAAATTATATAAAATATAAGCATTTATTTTCACTCCATAGACAAAATCTAAATTGATATGAAGTATAAGCTAAACCTAGAATTCACACCTAGATGTATCATGTGTTCTTTAAAAGCTCCTTTTAAACATTGAACTCTACAAGAATTGCATGTTTCCACGATGTGTTTATTAAGTCATGTGTGAATAAAATTAGTCTCACATTGCATGTGTGTGGAGATGTGTGCCTAAATATAAGACATTGGGATACTCCACTCATTGCCAATTAGTTTTGGGATGGAACCCTAACTGGATTGTATATTGAGCCAGACCTTCTCCCCTCAGTTTCTCCCCTATAAGTGGTACCAAATTCTGATTCAGGCTTGGGCTTTGCACCTTTGTGAAATACAATATTGGGTTGTGAAAATGAGCCTATATTATGTGTTGTTGTTTCAAGGGGGATTTTATGTGCTCACACATGAGGGGGAGATTGTTAAGTCACGTGTGGAAAAAAATTATACATTGCCTGAGTGTGGAGATGTGTGCCTAAATATAAGATATTGGGCTACTCCTCCTGTTGCCGGTTGGTTCTGGGATGAAATATCAATTAAATTATATATTGAGGCGGACCTTCCCCCCTCAGTTTCTCCCTGAGAAGTGGTATCAAAGCATTAGAATGATGTTAAATGGATACTCAGATATTTGAGAGGTACATCTAGTACTTTTTTATTCTTTGATGGGGCACCACCAGTTCTTACATGTTTCACCGATACAGATTTAGCAGGTGATCTTGATCACAGGAAGACTACCTCAAGTTTTCATTTACTTTTACAGGGGGAGCTATTAGTTGGTAGTATAAATTACAAAATTGTGTTGCTCTATCTACTACTGAGGCAAAATATATCACAGCTTGTGAAGTAGGAAAAGATATGGTTTGGTTCAAACGTTTCTTACAAGAATTGGATTTGACACATGATGAGTATGTTATCTATTGTGACAGTCAGAGTGCCTTGGACTTGAGCAAGAATTCTTCTTTTTACTTTAGGATAAAGCATATTGATCTGATATATCACTGGTTGCATGAAGCTATTAGTAATGATCCGTTGAAGCTGAAGAAGGTCCACACCAATGACAATATTTCTGACATGCTGACGAAGGTAGTTCCTACAAAGAAGCTTACTACATGTAAGGAGCTCGCCGGATTGGACTCCATCTGAGGAGTCATGAGGATAGTTTCTCCTTTGGGTTGGAGGGAGAGATTGTTGGGCCAGCGGCATGTTCGTTCCAATCCAATCTTGGAAAGCCCACTAGGACATGGTGTGATGTCGTGACAATGGTTATATAAACATATGACCGTGACTTATGAGATGGGCAATAGCCGCAAGCTAAAAACAAGGCAACCACCTTTTATTCCAGATCTATTATGTGACGGAAAGAAATAAAAGCAAAGGAATAAAGAAGAAAGGAGAGAAAGGAAAGAGGGTGGAACTACTCTGATTCTCTCCTATGGTCCACACTGAGTTCTCCATCACAACATATATTCATGTTCCATCTGAATATTCTCTACAAGAGAGTGTTTTTCCTGGAGGTCTTTTGGTGTGGTGGCGTACATATTCGATATTATTTGTATCTCTTATTTTGCTCTGTATTCCCCAAATTTTGGGTCTAAATTTGAGAAGAACTTTATAATATGTTGATTAGTAGATTTCTCTGTTGGGCTTTGACTTTTTTCCTCCTCAAGATCCACGTAAATGTCAGTGTTCTTGTAGTTGATTGTTTACTATATTACTTTTGTGTGCCTAGTGTTGGATCCTAGATGGGTGATTGGATGCTCTAGAGGGTGGGTGAATAGAGTTGAATGTATTTAAATAAAATTAATTAGACCTTCAAGATATATTAAAAGATAAAGTTGCTAAATAGGAAGTTTGAGTGCAACTAAAACATGCATATCAAGGGAGAGGGAGAGATTGAGCATACACCAATTAACAAGCTATTTAGAGTGGTTCCACACTTCAAATAGAAGTGAGTCAATCCACTACCTAGAGAGGTCAATCTCTAGGATTTCTTAACCATTACACTCTTATATTCAATCATAAGACTTACAATACATGACCAAACAAAGGACTTACCCATCCAAGCACCAAGAGTATTCCACCTTACCAAGGAATTACCCACTTTGCCAAGAGTCTTCAGCCTTCTCCAAGGTCTTACCCACTCTAGCACAAGTCTTCCGCCTTCAAGGACTTTTCTACTCTTCTTGGATCTCCGGCCTTTGACTTCACCTTCACTCAGAGAAGCTTCCACCAAGGACTTACCCACTTGAGCAAGGAGTCTTCTGCCTTCACCAAGGGCTTACCCACTCTTGCTCTAAGTCTTCAGCCTTGATCTTTACCAAGGGATGCCTTCCCTTGTTCTTCTTCACCTCTCTTAGTAAAGAGAGAGAACCTTCATCTTCATGGTTGAAATGAGAGATAGGGAGGTGGTGGAAGTGATAGCCTCACAAGATATACATGTAGGACTAGCTCTCTTACATATTTCCTACTCACTCTAATGAATGTAGCAAGTGATTAAGCTTAGAGAGAGAGAGGAAGTTGTAGGAAGCACTCAACAATAGAATAGGAACCTCACATAGAGTTTTGCATTGAATTCTCAACCTTGGAATAAATCCCAAGGGGTCCTATTTATAGATGGGGATGCCTCTCAGCCTTTGGGAACACTTAAGAATGAAAACTAGCCATTTTGTGGCTTACAATGGATATATTTTCACTTGTTGCAACTCCACAGTGGCTAGAAACACTTTCTGCACTTTGTCATACAGTGCAATCGGTCAAGTTTCTATAAAGGTAACTCGACCGATCCTACTAAAAGACAAAATCAATTTAGGCCATCGGTCGAGTTTGTCCTGGGGTAACTCGACCGATTCACATAAATCAGTTTTGGTCAGTAGAGGGATCAGTCGAGTTCTGTGAAACGTAAACTCAACCGATCAAACGTCATTTTCAAGATCCAATCAGGATCGGTCGAGTTTGCAACTCGATCGATGAACAGCCTGGTGTGAATCTTAGAAAATGGCTTTTGAGTGCTTAAACATTCGATCTAAGTGCTCCTAATTTTTTCTAAGCTTAATTACAATTCCAAAAATGTGCACTTGTATGGACTTTGACTTGTCTTTTCTCTAAGTTGAGATGCGCAAGTTAGGGCATTTGGAGAGTGTCTATACCTAATCTGAAATCACTCAAGTAGAGACATTAGACACAAATAAGTAGAATGGTTTAGTCATCCTCAAAACAAGGGTTTAGTCAACTTAGACCTTGAGTCAACACCTAGTCCATTATGTGCAGGTGTTTCCGCTGTTATAGTAGTGTCAGATACGTACATCTTGACCTACTAACCCCTACAAGCGGTATTAGAGCCTGGTTTGGGCTTGGACTTTGCACCTTTATGAAAGACAATATTGGATTGTGCGCCTGGGCCTATATCGTATGGTGCAGTTTGAGGGGAAGTTTATAGGCTCACACATGAGGGTGGCATTGTTAGGTCATGTGTGAATGAAATTAGTCCCACATTGTCTGTGCATGGAGATGTCTGTCTAAAAATAAGACATTGAGCTACTCCACCCACTATTAGTTGGTTTTGGGATGGAATCCCGACGGGATTGTATATTGAGTCGGACCTTCCCCCCTCAGTTTCTCCCCTACAATGTTGGCTTCACATGATCTCCCCCCCCCATCCCAAGGTCTGAATGCTTATTGCGCCCCTTCCCACCTTCTCATCTGGTTGGTAGGACACAATAATCTCTTAATAGGTAGTCATTGGATCTCTTATGGATTCCATGGCCCCTACATGTGCCTTCTTTCTTGATCCCACTCTGAATATATAACACGTGTCTTTTTATTTGTCCACGTACATAGATCATCTAGAATTATTTCTTCATCACCATGATGTCAGTGTGGACATTGCTAGTTGGATAATTCACATATTGCACTATAAAAATCTTGGATACATGATTTACTTCATACTAATGTATTATTCTGCTTCATTTTTTAGGATTACAATAGACACTTCTATGATAATCAATCGCTCCCCATCCCCTCTATGTGTCAAAATATAACGGCTTTATACAATGATATTATTTTTGGTTTTAATTGATGCAGGAACCTTTGATGCTTGACATTGGACATGGTCACCCTCAATAGATTCAAACAAATAGTGGAAAGGCTCCTACACTCTGGAATCCCTACTGATTGCATCCAAGGACGATTAATAGAAGTGATCCTTATCTTTTGATGCTTTATCCAGATTTATTTCCGGTTTTAATTTTCCTATTCTAAGGAGGCTTATTATTGGGTGGCTCCCCTTTTTATCCTTATTCATAGTTCCAAAAACTCTTAACGTGTAATGGGTACCTCTTGTATTACATCTTATACATTATCATGCCTTAACTTCTGGTCTGATTTCGCTATTGTGATCTCAGTCTTTTTCTTTAATAATACAATCAATGTTTTATTAAAAAAAAACCTTATTTCCTTTGATTATTGGATCATCTGCTATAAATAAAACCTTTTATTCGGTATTACCAAATAGCCTACATCCTTTGGACCATCCACGAGCAAATAGCAATGAGTTTACACACAAACTTTGTTGTGAACACAGACCCAGAACTACTTGTCCTGCGAATCTCCGATACTTGTAGAAAAGTCAATGGCTACGTTGAGAGATATATATGTTGTCCTTTCGGATTTATGGTCGGTAGTTGGTAGTTAAGCATTTGGGTAGTCTTTTTCTTCTTTTGTCGCCAAGCATTCTTCCAGTGTGCAAGTCAGATGGAAATTGCTCAAGATTTGCTGCTCCTGTTTCAAAGTGGGGTAGGCTGCACCCTGCTATACATGCTGCCACATGTTCACTGAATTTAATCCATACTATGCCCTCCGATCTGCAAGTACACATGTCAACAGATTAAAGGAGATGTAGCCAACTCCCCTGAGCAAATCCGTTCCCGATGGAAATAGGACACGGCTGAAATGTTGTTACCCAGATATCGATAGCCATCCACGTGACGAGCACACTGTGCTTATAAATTTCATAATTGAAGTAACAAGTACCTCCAACATACTTATAACCGACTGCAACAACGAGATGCCTAAACATAAATTTCTTGAAGCTTTTACATCAGAAATAGCAATAGTTGTATAACCAGCATCTGCAACATTCTGTAAATCATTATCTTGTTTCTTAAAGGGAAAAGAAAATGATACGAAAAAACATACCCGACTATAACAATAAAGTTCCTAAACATAAATTCTTGAACTTTTACATCAAAATAGCGTAAGTCGTATAGCCAATACCTGCAACATTCTTTCAACCATGTTCTTGTTTTTTAATGAAAAAGAAAATGATACACAAAACATAACCGACTACAACAACAGGGTTCCTAAACATTAATTTCTTGAAGTTTTACATAAAAATAGCACAACTTTAACCAACACATGCAACGTTCTCTCAATTATGTTCTTGTTTCATGAAAATAAAATTAATATTGATATAAAATATAATTAATGATTCTAACAACAAGGTTCCTAAACATAATTTTTTTGAAAGTTTTACATCGAAATTGTTGGAATATGATTGTTTCGGCCCATGTCCTAATTGGATTTGGGTTTGAGTATGAATTGTTCGCCAATCCTAATAGGAGTTAAATTCAATAGGAGAGAACATGACTCTCTATTTGTAATATTGGAATTAGATTAGGAATTGGACTACGAATTTGAATTAGATTCCTAATTGCTACCACATGTCATGGAGGCCTATAAATAGAGGCACTTGGGGAGGCCATTGAAATCATCTCATCAGTTATTTATTGTTGGTACCTTCTGTGATAGAAGAGCCAGAAAATAAGAACAACTGGTGGTGCTCTCTTAAGGTAAGAGAGAGTCAACTACTTTGTTTTGAAGAGAAAGCGATACATTAGTGGTGCATCGACAATGGCGACGTATCTTATCAGCAGAAGATGCACACCAGTTGGTGGCACTACGTTGGTGTTGCGGCAGTGACTATGACAGCAGATTATCCGTTCAGCGGAGGACGTGTGTCTTCTCTCTCAGGCGGAGAGAACTTCTTGTTGACGGTGAGGTAGGCAACCTCGTCAGGAGCAGAGGCAACCTCGTCAGTGGTCGCAGCAGCAACACATAAAGGCACAACCTTGTGTCTGGTCCCCTACAATGACAGAGGTGTCGTGAGGAGAAAAAGATAAGTGAGATATTTTATACATGTTGAATGTAATTATGTTCTTCCTATATTTGTTCTCGTGTGCAGGGAGCTATCCAGATTTAGGGGTAATTAAATCTGGACGGTATGAGTTACAATCTTAATTGCATAGTGCTTGTTGGCTGGTATTGCCTCGTGGTTTTTCTCTTCTCATCTTGAGGAGAGTTTTCCACGTTAAATCTTGCGCCTTCAGTTTTGCAGATCATCGTCACTTGTCCACCACAATTTCCTAACAAGTGGTATCAGATCAAGGTTGGAAGGTTGAAATATAAGTGACAATGACATCTGAAGACGGGGAAGTGCGCATTAACAAATTTGATGTAAGGATTTCAACTTCTGAAAGATGTAGATTGAAGATTATTTGTACCAGAAGAAATTACATCAAATTCTATTGGGGACTAAGCCTGAACAGATGAAGTAGGAGGATTGGGATCTCCTTGATTGTCAAGCACTTAGAGTGGTCAGATTGTCATTGGCATGGAATGTTGCATTCAACATTGCCAACGAGAAGACAATGGTAGGACTTCTGAAGACGTTATCAAATATGTACAAGAAGCCAAATGCTGCAAATGATGTATATTTGATGTGTCGTTTCTTCAACCTAAAGATGAGTGAAGGAGCCTCGGTAGCAGATCACATCAATGAGTTCAACGTCATAATTACTCCACTGAACTCAGTGGAGATAGTATTTGATGATGAAGTCAAACCCCTTATCTTACTTTTCTCTTTGCCTGAGAGTTGGTCTGCTACAATGACAACAGTCAGCAGTTCGTCAGGAAGCATGAAGCTGAAGCTTGATGATATTCAGGATTTGATTTTGAGTGAAGACATTCGTAGAAGGGAATGTGGAAAATCTGATTCTTAAGGTTCAACTCTATACGTTGAAGGTAGAGGAAGAAATTAAAGTCACAATCACAGTTCTAATCGTGAGAAGTCAAAGACAAAGAGTAAAGAATGTTACTATTACGGAAAAGTTGGACACTTCAAGAAAGATTGTAAAAGTTGGAAGAAAGTGTCACAAGAACTTGCCAAAAAATATGAGGATGATGACCAGAACAATACAACTGACATTGCTAAAGATCTAATTTTGACAGTCCAAGAGTAGGGTTCGAACACAGAAGATGGTGTTGAGCGGGATGTAGACATAGAAGCGACATGTCATGCTACAACTCATAGGAAGTTCTTCACAAAATATAAAAGAGGGGACTTTGGCAATGTGAGGATGGGGAATGCTAGCTATTCAAAGATCATCGGGATTGGTGACGTCTTCTTTAAAATAGATGTCGGGTGTACTATCATGCTTAAGGATGCTTGTCATGTTCCAGACTTGAGGCTTAGTGTAATTTATAGTTCCTTGTTGGATAAGAGTGGATATGATCTCGGGTTCGGTGGTGGCATGTGCAAGGTAACAAAAGGGTGTTTGGTGATAGCTCAAGGTAGATTGTGTTGCAATCTATATAAAACCACATTGAGAGTGCACAAAGAGAAGTTGCACGAAGTCAAGAAGCCAATGTCAGTTCAAAGGAGACTAAGAGGACTTGGAAGTACTCGTACAGATAACCGTTGGTCTGATCTGTGGGATTCTCTCAATGATGTCAGCAAGAGTAGAAAGGAAGTTTCTACAAGTATCAGGACGGCTCCTAGTTAGAGAAGGTCGCTCCAAATACTTTTTATAGATAGTGTGCACATGAGGAAGAAGGACAATACAGTGGATATGTAGTTGATGCATGCAGAATGGAGGATCAAGCTCTTGATGTGGGGTTACATCGACAGAGGGAGCGTCAAAGGAAGATTTCTGAGTCTTATTGCAGAATGTCAGAAATACAACTTTCATCTAGGATGGATCGACAGACCGGTCAAGGGGAGCAAAAAAGATTCTAGGTGTGGGCATGGAGAGATAAGTGACACTACCATGATACTTCTTCTCAGTTGTCTATGAACAAAGTACAATTAGAGTGATACTTCAAGAAAAATGATGAAAATGACAGAATGTTGACATGCTTGAGGAGAATGACCACCTATCAGAATCCATCACAGGTGGTGATGGGATCTAGAAGTTATTTTGGATGATTGTTGAAGACAACGTCTCCTTTATGGGTCGGAGGGGAGATTGTTGGAAAAATAAGTTTCGGCCAATGTCCTAATTAGATTTGGGCTTGAGTATGAGTTGACTTGTGTCTCCAATCCTAATAGGAGTTACATTTAATAGGAGAGAAGATGACTCTCTATTTGTAACATTAGAATTAGATTAGGAATTGGACTACAAATTGGAGTGAGATTCCTAATTATTATCACATGTCATGAAGGCTTATAAATAGAGGCCCTGGGGGAGGCCATTGAGATCGTCTCATCAGTTGTTTGTTGTTGGTGCCTTCTGTGGTAGAAGAGCCAGAAAACAAGAACAATTAATGGTTCTCTCTTGTGGTAAGAGAGGGTCAGTGACTTTGCCTTGAAACAAAGTAGTGGCTGACAGTCAGTGGCATATTGGTGGTGCATCGACAACGGCGGCGTATCCGATCAGTAGAAGATGCAAATCAGTTGGTGGCACTACGTTGGTGTTGCGACAACGACTATGACAGTTCGTCCGTTTAGCTGAGGACACGCGCGTCTGCTCTCTTAGGATGGGGGAGCCTCTGGTTTGCGGTGAGGTAGGTGACTTCGTCGGGAGTAGAGGCGACCCGGTCAGCGGTTGCAGCGGCAACATGAAAGGACACAACCGTGTGTCTAATCTCCTACAACAACAGAGGTGTCGTGAGGAGAAAAAGATAAGTGAGATATTTTATACACGTTGGGTGTAATTATGTTCTTCCTATCTTTGTTCTCGTGTGTGGAGAATCTATCCAGATTTACGGGTAATTAAATATGGACGGTGTGAGTTGTAATCTTGATTACATAGTGCTTGTTGACCAGTATTATCCCGTGATTTTTTCTTCTCGTATTGGGGAGAATTTTCCACATTAAATCTTGTGTTTTCAGTTTTACAGAACACGTCACTTTCCCACTACAATTCCTAATAGAAATAACCTAAGTTGTATAACCAGTACATGCAACATTCTTTCAACTGTATTCTTATTTCCAAAAGAAAAAAGAACATTATACACAAAACATAACTGACTACAACAACACAATTTCTGAATATAAATTCCTTCTACTTTTCCATCGAACAACATAATTTGTATAACTAACACCTACAACATTCACTCAACCATATACGTGCATGATAGCATACAAAACCAGACTCATAGGCTCCATAACGGCCCAACAATCCAATGATAACCCACGATGATCCATTAGTTATGTAATAGTTCAAAATCAGTTACCAACAACCATACTAGGATGTATTTTTCAATGCTATTATATGTATTTTTAGATATTTCTCTTCACATCAATATTTTTAGAATTTCTAATAAGAACATAAAGGTAATGAGAGGTGTCGACTTTCTTTTTTTTGAATTTACACCGCTACATTTTTACTCTATGCAACATTAATACACGACAACACATATCAAAATTAACTATTGAACAATCAATACATAAATTGTTATTAGGCCTATATCCAATTATAGTTTGAATTGAGAACGTTTGCTGTGTAATAAGGAGATTAAAAACTCCCCTTTTCTGCTACCTTACCGAAATTGAACGATCAAACGCTTTCGTAAACTCGCTGGAACAACCGTTAACCCTTCAGAACAATCACATTCAGATTCAATTGTTGGTCTTCACCTTGCAACATTTCTCCAGTTCTCGCCTCTTTGGTGGCGCTATATGCTTTTGTCTTCTGTCAACAGTAAATTTCCAACTCATGACCTGCATTACACCCAATAACAAACTTTACAAGCAGAAGTAGCTGTTATGGATAGAGAAGATTCTTAAGATTTATTGTCGATTTGTCGTCACCATTGTTTGTAAGTTTATACATGCTACCTTTTTTTTTTAATGAACTCTGCAGTGCATAATAATGCCGTCACTGTTTGATTTTGAAGCTTCAAATCTGCTGCCTCCGACAAAGTAACCATGTCATACTTCATGCGGCCGCGCAGTTTTCCTCACGTCGCAACTCAACAGGGCCTTGTTTATCTGATGATCCGATGTCATGATGACCATTCAAACAATGACGATTATCTTACTGCAAAGAGCGAGCATCATCCATACGAGAGTGAAGGTCTCTGTTTCTTTTAAAACTTAACTGAAGCATCAAACCAAATCCGTCGGCAGGATTCTAAACCAACAACCGCCACTACGCTAGGCTTTCTGTCTGTTTCCATGTGACAGGACGGTGTTTTTTCCACCCTCCCTCCCTCTTGGGCGCCCATTCAAACCACAATGGTATTGGGAAACAAGGTTTGCTACACAACAAGAAATGGGATCAGAAATAGGACCATTTTCTTACCCATATATGCATAACAACAAAATAGAGGAGGAGACTAACTTGTTTTTCTCTTTTATTTTGTTATTTTACATATATGAGGACAAAAATAGTATCATTTCTGGTCTCATTTCTTGTTCATGTAACATTATTTTTGAGAAAAGTACACTTGGGACCCCATCCAAAAAGTGCACTTGGACGCCCATCCAAATGGTATTGGGAAACGTGAGTGAGAGTCACTTGTCATTCCATGACAATCCTTAGAAAGTGTGGGCGTCATTTGGGAGAAAGAAGAAGAAAAATCACCTGGACAACTTTCGCAACTCTTAGAAAAGGAGAGAGGGGACCCAAAAGAAGGCCCCCGCTTCCCCACTCCCAGAGACCCAGACGACCGAGAGGAGAACAATAGAGACTAGAGAGAGTGCGAGAGAGATCACCAAAGTCAAGTGTGAAACATGTTTGCGCTCAGAGGTGTGAAACCTCTTCACGCTCAACACTGTCGGTGCTGGGAAGCACAGATCGGACGGACGTCTTCTCCAATCATGTCACCGGAGATCCTCTAAAGTGCAAATCCGATCCGCGCTCATAAGTGTGAAAGTCTTTCGCACACGAAATACCAAAGCAAGGTGAGAGCACATTAAGTCATTTTTCTTCCTCTTTTTAAACCCCCGCAATATTGTTTCGACAGACATATCGGGGTACCAATTTTCGACTCTTTCCTTATTCATAAATGAGTGTGCCAAATCTAGATTTTTGGACATTGTCCTTCTTTATCTACACGAGTCATTTTTTGGTTTTCTGGGTTTTTCTGACAAAGTTTGTTGGCGACTCCAAATCTTTTTCCCATTCGATTTCCAATCAAAACACATTCAATTTGGGTTAAGCCATATGTAATTAAAATAAAAGATTACCGACTTCTTAATAATAATTTTATTAGTTTCATCTTTAACTTGACATCACCATTCAGTGCAGTTTTTTCATATCGTTCTTATATTTAGATAGTGTACCATATCATTGACTTCTAATGGAATTCTCATAATAAAAAATGAGCATTCCTTATTATACTACTCACTTTAGGTAAAAAGAATGAACTAGGGTTAAATCTTCTTACACAGTATTCTCTAATCATCCTTCACAGTTCATTGTTATGCAACTTGTATAAAAGGACCCACATTCATGTGAAGGCTACTCATTATTCCATAAAGTATACTAAGATAGATGGATTAGAATTAGATCATATTAACAAGACTCGTCATCTTAAATTGAAGTATTAATACTCAAACTTCAACACTTCATCACATTTACAACATTCTATACTAGTTCTAGATTTATCACTCATACTCGTCTTAATACTAAACTTCTAGGATTTTCAAGAAGTCATCCTTAGATCAACACAACGTAAGAATCATATCATTCATTAATATCATCATGGTGCACAAGGATTCATTAGGGATATTCACACACATGTAAACCCTAGTTTCCATTTTCACATATTTCATTCATCAATCATAAGTATACATTGATTAATTGATTCATTTGATTCAATCCCTCAACATAAATCCTAACCAAGGAATATTGCCACCTCATATTGATCCTTATGTATATATCATATTCAATTTTAGTAAGACTCAACAAAACACTTGTATAATTCATACTAATACAATTCACATATGATACTACACATCTCAATTCAATTCCCAAACATGTCGGCCATTGAGCTGCTTTTAGGCAATATTCACATGAAATAGCATAGTAATCTATCCATAGAATTTTCCATGGATCCTCAATCAATATATCAAAAACTAAGAAAATCCCAATTAATGACAAATAATCGAAATCAGTAGAATTTGATTCCCTAATATCTTTCCAAATCAATACCCAATCAAATATATATGCAAGCAAGGTTTCTGAATATTTTAACTGGATAGAATTAGGCTTTCAACATGATACAAATCTTAAAAGGGAGATAAACACTCATTTAAGGTGACAAGCATGCTAAAAACGTAGGTCAAACTCTGAATTTCTAGAAATCCAAACAAACTCTAGCAACTGAATCCATTTCTTCCTCCTCTCAACTCAAAAACCCTAGAAATAGAGATTAGGAGAGAAAGAGTGAGAAAAGGGGATGATTTGATTTCTAATCAAATCAGAGGAGGGATGTAATATTTACATGTGGGAGAAGATTCATCGTGAAAGTCTATGCAAAGAAGCTAAACTTACTGGATTTCATCATATATCGGATGGTGAAACCCTAGGTCAACATCTCCATCACTTTCTCATCTCAAAACCCTAGCTCTCCTCTCTCTCTCTCTCCATGATAGCCTTTCTCTGGAATCGATCACAAAATATGAGATATTCTTGGGTGCTAGGTTGCTCATATAGACCAATTAAGGTGCTTAGGTCAATTGCATATTGACCCAACTTTACACTTTCTTTTGTTTCAACAGATTTTTCTATCATAAAACATGTCTTTGAAAATCATCTAATGAATAGGTCAAACCTCCAACAACAATTATGTAAAAATTATATGTTGTCTAAAACAATATTCAAATACCCTTACACCAAAAAAAAATTTCAAAGACCCTATAAAAAGTTCATATCAATCGGAGTTGCCAATGAAAATATAAAAATCAAATATGACATGCTATTTTTCAGTCAAAATGTATGGTCGGATGAGTTTGTCCTAGGTAAACTCGACCGACACCACACTCTGTAGCATTCAAACAATATCCAAAAATTATGAAAATTTATTAGAATGTCTAAATTCGAGTTTTCAAGATTCATTTAAAATTTTAGATCAACTGAACGTACAAATAAAAAGATAAAATTTAAATACGAGACTGCTATATCTCAATCTAAATACATGGGTCGACTGGGTTGTCATGTGGAAACTCAGCCGACAAAAAAGTCATAAAATTATTCAAAAATTCTTATATTTTACAAGAACCTAATGGAGTTATAGATAAATTACTAAAAATCATTTACCACATAACTATATTTATCAAATTATGTATTCATATGCCATTAAAACCCTAATTTTATCCGATTAGCGTTTTCAATTATCAAACCCCAATTATTTGAAATAAAAGCACAATTAGAGTTTTTCATTAGGTTCAAATAATCATGATTAGAAAACCATCATTAATCAAGCTTTGAACAATGATCAATCTGGTTAAGCATGCAATCATCCAAGTAAACTATATTAGATGACTAATTTTAGAACGGGTCATTATATAAGTACTCATTGAATACATTTGTTAGCTTTCTTAATCATTATTTTTATATTATTTCATTATATTTTTTTATAATTTCTCTAGTCCTCTTTACCTTTGAAAATTCTAGACTGCTAAAGTAGAATTAGAACTTATTTAATTGCAAATTTATATAATTAATACCAATTGAAGACTTAATTACTTAATTGGTCCTAAAACCTTATGTAAAAGTTATATTTATCACCTTCTTGTGGTTTTAAATTACAAATTATTGTAATTTAATCTAAATTATGGAAAATAATTTGACAATTGTCATAATTGGAAACGGGCCAAAACTATAAAGGAGGGCTAAGCTACATACTTAGATTTGGGTATTTTACAACACTATATCTCTTACAAGTATTTTGTCCCCAAAATCCATCCATCTACATTCAAGTATACATGCTAGGTCATGCTTCTCAATCGAAGAATATATTTCTAGTTCACATATCAAAGTAGATCAGCCCATATTTCACATGTAGTCCAACCCTAAGGTGAAACTATATTGCTCCATGCCTCAAGTCTCCATTTGTCTTCTCTTATAAGATGTTAAGCTAGGAAAGTTACTCTAAGACCTCATATTATCTTAATAAGGTTGCATTCATTATGGTTACTTACACTCTTATGACAGTTTCACCACTCTCTTACATGGTTGACATCACCTCCAAAAATTATCTTGATTTTGTAACCTACCTTATATGTGTTCATCATTTAGGATAAGGGAAGATAATTTTGAGACTCAGTTTACTTATGTAAGTAATTTTCGTGGCACTCAAGTGGGCAAGGTTTACCTACTTACCCTAGTTAAGTGGTAGCTACATTCATTTGACATTATCACTAGGAGTTGTCCAAGATTTACTCATAGAAACTATTATCAATCTCAATTATTCCTTGAGAAAGCTACACTCTTAAAAACATTAATCTCTAACTCATCTAATCATCTAGAGGGGAAGCAAGAGTGTATCTAGATTTTATATGACCAAAACTCATTCTTAGTACTCACTACTTTGCTAGGGTCTCATGGTTAATCATGCTAGTCAAGGGTTTCCCCACTAAAGGATTTCTCTACTGCTCACACTTTATCATGGTGGTGACTTGGTCCCAAAACCATCAATAAAATCAGAAAACTTATTATAGACATATAATTTTAATAATGAAAATAATATTGGAAATGAAAACTATACAATGAAAATCCAAAAATGGCACCAAAATCGATCCAAGAACTAGGTCAATCACTTTCCACATCACAACACATATACCATTGCTATCATCACTTCATTCCACTAATAAGGTCTAACTCTTCATACACCTAAATGCCATGTGATTGCATCTCTAATATATAAGCATAGGAGGGAGAAGGGTTTCTTATTACTCACAATCAACTTTTATCAGATCCTAATAAGGCATGACATACATTATTTTCCAAGTCACTCTTAATCATAATTCACACTACCTCATCTCAAGACCTAAGGAAGTCATAAGATTACTCAACATTATGGGAAAATAATTATGTTCCCAATACTAGCTAGTTTACAACCATAGTGCCTTTGCAAGATAAGATAACCTATTTACTCAAGATACTCCTCATTTCAAATTTTTAGTAAACCAATTACACTACAGAGATGAAAGAGACGAATATCTACTGAAACTCATAACATTTTATCAACCAAGAATCATGTATGAGGCATGGGAACTTCAATCAGGATGGAAACTGTCCTTTAGATAAGTATCTTTGGAAAAATCATGTAGAGACAACTCCATATCCCAAGATAAGATCGGACTAGTCATTACAGAGTTAGTTTGGGTTATCAATAACAATCAAGAGGATATCATAGACTTCACACTTATGTTGGGGTTTTATGTTTTTTTTCATGCATGCTTAGTTCTCATGTGGTCGTATTTGAGCATGCCATAAACCAACAAAGGAAAGGGGTCAAGGTTGAAACTAGGATTAAGTCTAGCAATGTGTGTCAAAGTTAGTCTACATTTTAGTCATGAACTATCTTGCCTTAAGGCAGGTAATATAACCTATGACCAGGATAGCCAACCCCTATGTAGGAAAACTCCATACTCCATAAAGTGTTAGGTTTAACTAGGGTTCCCAAAAATAGAGTCTCAAACACAAAGTGGTTTGGGGAGTGGGCATCACCAAACTAGATAGGGATTGAAACCCTATTTGGTCTTCTACTACTCATAACTAAGTACAAAGCCTATGTGTAAAGGGTCACTGAAGTACCTAATTAAGGAGCAATACATGATAACTTGAAATACTCAAGTTACCTATTGCTTTTGGCTCTAATACTATTTTGTAAAGAGTGGGACCTCATAAGATATTCGATCAATGAAAGCCATGTAATAATAGACATCAGTAACAAAACTATAACAAAGTTAATTGAGAATGCTCGTATAATTGTTCCTCACCCTAAAAGGTGGCAATACATGATAAAATTGTATACACTTAATAAGTCCAATGACATGTACGTCTTGTTATAGAGGGCAATGATCATTCTAAGCTATCCTTAGGTACAATATCCTATATAAAATCTCCGTGCATCCTTGTATTTCAATGTACCTAACCATGGTGGAAGGGAACATCACCCATAACATAGGAAACAAGGTATACGTCAGCAAAAGGTGAGTATGTACATATAATAAACACTTTGGACATTATATTGGGTTAAAAGTGCAAAACGAGATGCTCCTGCAAGAAGGGGGCTATTTGTAATTAGGTAAGTTCAAAAGGCATAATAAGAGAAATGAGGCATATTAAATTTCAAAGTAAAAACATGAGGAATAAAGTATCTTGTCATGTACAAAAATCACACTTTTAATAATAAACAATAAACTTTTTTAAGCATAACAATATAGACTAAATATACCTAAAATAGGGCCATAACACTATAGGATCATGTCCTAGAAAAGAAAGGGTGGAAACACACTTTCATCATATGCAATTCTTGATAGACGATATGGACAACTGCTTGCCATAGTTGTCTACATGCTTCAGGGCTTATATACTCTAAGAATCACCATTTTAAGCCTGACCCAATAGCCAATACAATAGATATGCACCCTGTGAAGGCAGAACCTACATATCTACCATCACACTCACACGAGGTAGACGTGGCACCATGCGAAGGCGTAACCTATGCTTGGTCGAACAAGCTTTTCATGTGTGTCCCTTTTATAAGGCATCTTAGATTTAATATATTTTGATTTGGGAGAAATTTACATATATCATATATATACATATATTGTATCCAATCAACACATATATATTATGTATCATATACATGCTATATCTAACAACATAAACATGCAATATAAAGCAAAAAGTTATTGTTATGGCCATGTCTAACATCCCGGGCAGAACATGCATGCCCCATATATGTATGGTTGTACATAAGTACATTATTTCGGATATTCTAGTCAAACATGTAGCATGCATAAATAGAGAGGCAAGACTAGCATTTCAGTCAATTTCTCATAAAAAGGCAATCATAGCAGGTGGGGTTAAAGAACACATATAAATAAAGTAGTTTAACATCTTTAAGGATATAATGAGTTAGAATCAGGAAATATAAATGTCTAAAAAATTGAATTTTCATAAGGAATAACAGTTCAAGAGATGCATCAATAAAAGATTGTAGGTTTCAGTCAAATAATGCCCAAAATGAAATGGAGGACGTACATACCTGATCTTCAATACTAGTGGCTAACTCAAAAGATATACTTGGTCTACAAAGTCAAGCTTTCACCCTAAGAACACATTGGCTATGTCAGAAAAACTAAAGTGAACTTATGCATACATACCTAGTACAAATTTTTCATATTGTTCTTATCTTAGTCTTGATCACCTGATGATATATTAGGGGTTTAGTCTTATTAAGTGGATATATAATTCATTAGGTACTTGATTTAGTTCAAATATCCATTTCTAGATACATATGTTTAAATACATATAGGTTACATATATGTGTTTGGGAGTAATTTGCAATCCTTTGATTTAGCCTTGTAGTTTTATTCTCTCTATATCTATCGTGTGGCTCAAGTTTAGTTAACTAGGGTTAAGCCTGCATTGCCCATTAGGTATATTTACTGAGATGCTCTTATTGAAAGAATTTAGGGTCTAAGTCTCTCATGCACTAATATGTGAATATACAACACCTCTTATTTACATATAGGTAAACCACATGCATACATCATCATACTATGCGTCAATAATAAAAATGTTCATATTGTATGTATTATTTCTCTCATATAACATTTTATTATGACTAGACCAATCTATATAAATAAGTGCCATGGTCCATATTGCATGTCAGTTTATCATCAAATATATCTATAAGTGTATTTGGGGTTTTAATTCTCTAATAGCTATTTAAGGTTTTGAATGTAAGTACTTAACAATTACTAAAATTACATTTTGTAACTAAATATCAATGATCAAACATATGTATACTAGTGTGACAATTATTAGGGAAGTCAAATGAAAGATATAGGTCATAGTTGAATGTATTCCCTAATATACTACTACTAATAATCAAGTTTATAACATTGTGATCATAGGAATCATATTTATTGACATGTTGTATATTACCTATACACTAATATGTATACATGCTAGTGTGGTATATATGACAATAATGAATTATTATTCTAAATGCATATGTATGATTGAGTTATAATAACATAGTATCTACTCCAAAAAAAAGTTAATTTATTTGTTTTATACAATCATAAACATCGGATAAAAGATTCCTAAACCGTAAGATGGTGGAGTAGTTTGAGTTTTTAGGTGGCTACCATATTGGAGGCGTGTTTGACATGTATGTAGTACTTTCTTGAGGTTCCATGCTCCAAACTCCCAACCATGGCTATTACTAGCAGTAACTAGCAGATACAGAAGGAGGGTGTTTCCTTTTATCTCTAAACTCATAATCATAATGGGTAAAGGATATATATTCAAGGGTTTGAATGGTTTTCAGTGATTTGGAAGGATTAGTATATGGTGGGTGTATCTGAGAAGCATGTTGTGTATTTGGGTGGTTTGCAGATATACAGTGATGGTGGCATGGTCACATGGGAAGTAGGGAGTAATGTGGTAGTGGGAGTGAATTTCAATGAAGATAGGTGATGTTGTTGTAGGTGCAAGCCAAAGGAATCAGGTTTATGAGGACAGAGGTGATGATGGGTAGGTGGAGAGTTCTTACTTCTATGAAGGCAGATTTGTAGCACCATCTTCTATCATGGAATTTGGAGGTTGTTGTATGAGGAAACAAAGTGCATTGGTTGCAGGTGATATGCAAGTCTATCGACGACCAACCTAGCAGATGCCAAGGACTCTATCAACAGCCTGTAGTGCCTGAAAGTTTGAGGAGATGGTTGTTGTCAAGGTTATGGGCACTGGGAGAGGGTATCGATGACTCTAGAGGTATGCTTGTGTAACACCCCACTTTTCATCACATTTATAAATCATTGAGCGGAAGAACTTTACTCAAGGGGTGTGAAAAGACGCTATTTTTCCTCCTAAGATTGCTCCTTACCTGTGGGCATCACGCCCCCAGCTATGCATAAAACCAATGGTAAGTGAAATTAAACATATTATAATTTAAATAAAGCATGTAATCTGAAAATAAACTTTGAACATTAAACATTGAAAAAGGGACACAATTGCTTTTAAATTACTTCTTTTATCTTGACATATATAAGAAACATTGGTCTTTGCACCGAAGTGCCTATTCTCTTATATGTCAAAGTGCCTCTTGGGTTGCACCAAAGTGCGTCTTCTCTTATGCACCAAAGTACCTCTTATTTTTTCTCCGAGGAGACTCTTGGTGAGGATCTTATATAAGTTATCTTTTAACATTACCTTTCTCTTAAAACTCTTAAAACTCTAAAATTTCTATTAAATATTAACATTGACTTTTCTCTTAATGTGCACGAGGATGATACAATAATATGGATAGTAAAACATCACATTCAATTTATCGTAAATTCATTGACTTTGAACAATTGAAACAGATAACATATTCACATCATTTATTGCATACATACATACATACATACATAAAATCAACAATAACTATGTTAAATTAGCATGAACCACTTACCTTGAACTTAGGGGAGATTTGATCTCCCTTCCTAGATTGAGTAAACCCTAATCATGTCCTTGGGATTTGAAAACCCTAAACACCCTATTCATAACATTCAATATATCAATTTGTATTCTGTTCATCACCTAAAATCCTAATTTTTGATAACATATGGATTATTAATCATGAATTAGATCCAAGATCTCTTTTTATTCAAGAAGGTCACATATTAACTATTAATATCACTTAATTAAACAAGTGATGACAATTAAATTAATTAAGTTATGGTTTTATGAATTATATCATATCAAAGTAAACATGTTTATGCACTTTTGGAATTAAAAAGTCAAATCAGAACTTGAATTCAATTTTATTGGATTCCTCGCATTTTTAATCAATTTTCATATATAGAATATCATCATTTGACTTTCCTATGAATTACTAAAATTTTAAAAAAATTAATTACTACTGGTCAATCATAGGTTGCCACCTCAGTGGTTTATTGGGCCATCGGTCGTGCCATGGGTTCGGGGCGGAGCCAATGGGCTCAAGTCACAGTGGCCTCCACGACAGCGTGGCGGCTCAGTTAGATTGCTGGAAAACAAAATAAAAAGATAGGAAATCCCCCTTACCATAGAGTAGAGAAGTCTAGGGTAGGGAAGTAATTTCTCACCCTAGTTACCTTCAACCCCAAGCCTTCTTATCTCGCATCCATATCCCTCGAGTGAGTTAACATGAGGGTTGACTTAAGGATTCTAACTCCCCGAGCGACAAGTGAGGGCACTACAACTATAAGGCCCCTGACCTGAGTTTTGGGGTAACCCTATTTACTTTGGCTTAATCATGTGCTTAGAACCTTTCTCTAATCCCTTGAGATGGTTTTGGACCTTGTGGAGAGCTTAAGTCTCCAGTTTGAACTTGTCTGGATGTTGCCTGTGATTTATGTGCAAGTTTTGGTGCAAATTGTAATTTACCCAAAGTAAGGGGTCGATATAAAATTTGTCACCTCTAGAGTGTTCCCTCTCTCTATTGTCTTTATGAGAGAGATAATGGTTCTTTGGGGGGCCTTTGTTGAGCCTTGGATGAGTGATGACATCACCAGGGGTGATCAGGGTTTCTAGGGTTTTGATGTACCTTGACCATGTGTACCTTGTTATGGGTGGTGACCTTTGTCTCGACCTTGAGGGAGTGTCATGACAAAGACACCTCCCTTTCTTGGTTTAGTCTCGACTAATATGGTCGTGGGTTGTCTTGGTTCAAGACAGTTGTCTTCTAGTGAAGTGTCTTGACATAAGCGTGTTGGTGTTTCTTTTGTCTCGACCATGGTGTGCTTTGGTGCTTTGTCTCGACCATGTGATGGTCGCAACCATGACCATGTGTGTTGGGTGACCCAAGTAGTTTGAGACCCAAGATAGAGTGTATCACCCTCTTGTGCATGTATGGCTAAGGCGGTTGCATGTGGTTGCATGTTGGTTTCTTGAGTGGACAAGTGTCTCCTTGGTGTTTTAGGGTGTTGACACCTCATCTCCACCCCACCTCCCTCCTCCTTTGATATATAAACCCTTTCTTCTTCTTGGAATTGAATATTTCAGCCCTCTTTATTCCTCACTCTCTCTTATTCATTCTTAGATCCTTGAGGAGCAAGAAGGACTGATCTTGGAAGCTCTTGGTAGTTGAACTTCCCTTACAAGTGGTGCTTGAGGTGACTTTTGGTTATCTTCGACCTTTGTAAGTGTTTTCTCTTCTATGATGGAATTTCTTTGAATCCCCTACCCCATATTATTCTCTTTTATCAGCCCTAGACCATGGATTCTTCATGGTGGTCGTTCTTAAGAAGTGAACCCCTCATCACAAGGGTCAGAGTCCATGTTTTGACAAGGTAGACCCGAGTGAGAGGAAGTTTAACTCTTCTCCCTTATCTTCCCTTCTTTCTTTGGGTTCAATCTAGGGTTCTTTCATGCCATTTTCTTGAGAAAACTTTGACCACGGTGTCTTCTCCTTTTTTATGTGATTTTGTGGCCGAAAGAGGATCCTTTGGTGGAGCTTCTTCAACCTTTGGATCATGTGTTTGGAGCCCTTGATGATTTGACCCTCTATTATTAGTACTCTTAATCTGATTTACATGTTGGTGTTTCTCTCTCTAGAACGTGCCCTTAATGTGCTAGTAGATTATATCATGACCTAGAACTGGAATGATAGGAGTTATCATGCTTTATATGCTTAAAATCTAAAATCTTAATATAAGGAACCCAACTTTGGAGAGAGACATATTATGGTGGTTTATCTCTTAGGTCATGATCTTGGTTTTTATCACATGCATGATGGATGAGTGTCTTTATGTCCTATGAGGTTTAGGTCCTGGTTTGGTGTTGTAAAACGTGGTTTATATCTCTTGCTTATGGATTTATCGTGAGGATTTCATGCCACATGTTTTAGGATTTTTTATTAATGTTTTAATATGAAGTTTCTCCCTTGGTGATGATGGGTTTCTTATGGTGTAACCTTCCATTTTAGTCTACATATATAATATTAACAAGTTAGATGATGTCATCATGAATTTAGGTTTTAAGACTTTGAAGTATTCTCATGAAGATTACTCTTTTTCTCAAACCCTAAAGTCATGCATTCGATTTGTTGATTAGGGAGTTCTTGATACATGCAACCTAAGCTTTGGTTTTATCACCATGACTTAAGATTGGTCCTTATGTTTACCTTAGAGTTTTGGATGTTTTCCTCATGTATTAAGGTTTGGTTTTCTATTTTCTAATGGTGTTTCTAGATGATCACCTTAGTGCTCGTTTTAGGGTTTAATGGTCTTGGATCCATGAGTTTTGAGCTGGTGACAATTGGTATTCTTGCCGTTTGACCTTGTCTCGACTAATAAATAGGTGTTCTTGGTGTTTTGGGTCAAGATATACACTCATGTGTAGTGTTGGAATCAAGACATCCATGCTTTGTGTTTGATTTGGGTCATGACACATTGTTAAGCTACAGCCGTAACACTTGGTTGAAATGCCTAATTTTGGTTCTGATCACAATGCCTTGTCTTCTTTTGGTGGTGACGATCCATTGTGAAGTGGTCGTGATGCTACTTTAGGATCTAGATCATGACGTGGCTGGGTGGTTGATGGTCAAGATGCCATGTTGTTGGCTGGTCGTGATGCCTCGTTGTGAATGTTGGTCAAGACTGCCTAGCTGAGGTGTGTTACGGTCGCGACCAGGGTGAGGGAGTGTCACGGTCATGACTATGCATTGAGGGTGTTAGGATTATGACCACATGTAGGTGTGTTATGATTGTGACATCTATTTTAATCTAGTTGTAACACATACGTGATGGATAGTTGACATACATGATGCATGGAAGGTGTTATTTAGGTGCATTATAGTGGGATAGGCACATGTATATATATGAACAATGATACCACTTAGTGATGTTGATTAACAACATAATCATGAATGAGTAATGATTATCAACCCTAAATCAATACCAAGAATGTGGGAAATGACATAATTAGGGATAGTGCTATAACCATAATGTAAACCCTAATTGACTAAGTATGTGAAACCTAACCCTAATCCTAGGGTTTATATAGGTGAAATGTTCAAGATGAGTAACATGTGGATTATATGTTTTCTCTCTTGTAACATACTAGGATTTGAGGCCTCAGATAAGATAATCTTAAAAGGAATGGTTGGACTACCCACATCACCAAGGTGCACCTTCTTCTAGGAAGCCCATCACTAAAGAACTCCATAGTTAAGCGTGTTGAGCTTGGAGTAGTACTAGGATGGGTGACCAGTCGGAAGTTGACCTCAGCTTGCATGTGAGTGAGGACAAAGCACGCAGTTAAGGCTGGTGGTGGTCTATGGGGCCAATCATCATTCCTAAAACTCTACTAGAGCCTAGGGCGAGGGGGGAGCGTTACAAATGGTATTAGAGTCGATTCCCCTTCAGGAGGTGGTGGCCACATGGACATGTGGCATGCCAGTCTTGATCTAGACGATCCATGCAATGTTGGAAAGGACTATCCATGGTGACGTAGCCACCCTTGCACCGATATTTTGTGATTGGGAGCTGAGTTTCCATGGGCCATTATGGCTTTGCATTGAAATGGGGAAATATTATGAGGCCATATAGTTGAGCCTTGACGAGGACGTCAAGAGCCTAAGTGGGGGAGATTGTAACATCCTAGGATTTGAGTTCTTGGATAAAATAATCTTAAAAGTAATGATTGGACTACCCATATCACCAAGGTGCACCTCCTTTTCCGGGAGCCCATCACTAAAGAACTCCATAGTAAGCGTGCTTGGCGTGGAGTAGTACTAGGATGGGTGACTAGTTAGAAGTTATCCCTGGCTTGCGTGTGAGTGAGGACAAAGCACGCAATTAAGGCTGGTGGTGGTTTGTGGGGCCAATCATCATTCTTGAAACTCTACTAGAGCCTAGGGCGGGGGGGCAAGCATTACATCTCTCCTATCTATATGCATCTAACCTTGTAGGCGAAATGCATGCCATGTCTAGGGTATGCTATGATGATGGTTATGAATTTTATGAGACATGTTGAGATAATGATGAGACATAGGAATCTACAATGCTTTTTCTCTCTTGTATATGATCCCTAACCTTGCAGGTGACACAAATGTCATAGCTATGTGAATACTATGGTGATTTATATATATTACAGGGAGATGATTATGCACATTGTACTTGTTGAGTTGTGATGTGATGTTGATATACATGGATGATGTGATTGGGTCCTATGACCTGGCAGGGGCTTGATTCCTAGTGAGAGGTGTTATCCTCCAATGATGAGATGAGGGATTAATATCCCCAACACTAGGACATTTGGTCTCACCCTGTGGGTTCCATAATCTTTTAGGTGGGCGTGCATGCTGGGATAGAGATCATGTTGCTGAGGCAAATATCTTAAGGAGTGTAGTTGTTGGATCATGGATATACATATGGTGTCTAGTAATAGAGTCCTATGATTCATCCCCATACACTCAGGTCCTTGGGAGTATTTTATATATGTTGTACATCACCTTGAGTTTTTGAATCTATATGATAATGATACGGAGGTGATTGTGTATGTGAATAGATTGTCACATGTAACAGGTTGTGGCTAGTTAGCCAGTAAACTATGTAAGTAACATCATTTGGTATGAATGAAATTCAAGTGGATCCAGCTTATGGCTCCAGACATGATGAGTTCAGCTTGACGTATGGTTATGAAATTAGTTTTAATATCTCATGTTTTTCAGTAATCCACTTGCTTAGTTTTAATTTCATATTTTGTTTTGAGTAATCTTACTTTGTGTGACAAAGGGGGTCACATTTTGTGGTATCATAGCTCTAGGTTTGTTGAGTCTACAGGGACACTAGGACTAGGACTAGGATGGTGTCTAAGATGAAAACATGAATAAAACATTGTGCATACTACCTAATCTCAGTACTTGAGTGCCCTAGCCAGGCATCCAATATTGAAGAAAAGGTGAGTATGTAACTCTTAGATTGCTTTCTTTCTGATTACTCTGATCAAGTACTCACTTTGAAACAACCTAAAAAGCATAATTAAACATGAATCATGGTAATAATACCCTCACTATGCTCTAAAGAAGAAAAGAACTATATCATAACCTATTGGAACTTGAATGATTGGTGATCATAAGGGAAGAATATGACACTATAAAACATGAACTTGAACACAAACAAGCTATAAGAGATCCCTTAAGTGATAATCTCAAGAAATTTCTAAAGTAAAAGATAAATAAATCTGTGTCAATAAGGTAAATCAAGGTGTAAATTCACATAAGATGAGGAGAATTCCTCAAATTAGTATGACAAAAGCTGACACACAAGAATAATGTTGAACGAATAAACTAGAATCTGAGCTAATATCAGACCAACCTACGAGGACAAGGAAGTACAAAATGAAAACCTTCATGACATATGAAAGAGTTAAGGAGGAATGACCTATGTTTAACAAAGGAAATGTGAAATATGATGGTTACCTTTAAAAAGGAGTTAGAAAATGTGTTAAAATAAGAAAACATCCATGAGAATGATGAACAATAACCAGAAAAGAAGTAATGAGATTCTTTAATCTAAATAATTCCTATGCTGATAGCAAGGAAGCCAAGGTGAAAAAGGTAAAATTACATATAAAGAAGTTGTCAAACTGCATAATAACAAAAGAGAGTTGATAATATCTTCCCCTTGTAGAAATCCTTGGGTGGTGATGTGATGTCAAGGGAAGTGTATTCCCTTTGTGTTCCTTTGCGACAGTCAAGTGAACCTTATGTCACTTGATGTGTTTAGTTTTTATATGACCTTGGTGATGGGTACTTTGAGAAGTTCTTGGAATGTAGTTCCAAGATGTTGACGTTTGTGTATGATGGTGTTTCATAGATCTTCCAAGATGGCTGGACGACCTTTTCGATGTGTTTGATGTTGGCAAGGACATCCGATTGGTTTGATGAGACAGGGATGTGATGTGTTTTGACACACATGATGGATACCAATGTGAGGAGCCCTAGTATCCAGGAAATACCAAGTGTCCATGAGTTGATGATGGTTCTCAGTTATGCTCCTAAGTGTTTTGTCTCCTAGAAAGAGTAACTTTTGAGAAAAAAAACTACTTATAAGTGTCCAACCTATAGCAAAAATACCATATGTTAGGAGTTTATCCACTGTATGGAATGGTACTAGCAGAGATTATGGAGTTGAAAATACAGTTGTAAGATCTTCTTGGGAAAGAGTTCATCACTCTGAATACATCCCTTTGATATGTATTCGTTCGGTTCGTGAAGAGAAGAAGGGATCTATGAGGTTGTACTCAGTTATTAGATAAAGCCATGAATTAGTCAACAAATCAGAGTAGCACAATAGAATTGTGGTGAGCCCATAACCCACAGGTCCTGTAGCATCACCCTGGTATAACGGAAGTTACATGGGATCTTGAGGAAGAGATGCACAGGAAGTACTCATCTCTTTTTGCTTGGAATTTTGGGGACAAAATCCCTATTAGGGGTTTATGGCTTGCAAGGCCCCTGACCTGAGTTTTGGGGCAACCCTATTTGTTTTGTCTTAATCATGTGCTTAGAAACTTTCTCTAATCCCTTGAAATGGTTTTGGACCTTGTGGAGAGCTTAAGTTTCCAATTTGAACTTGTCTAGATGTTGTTTGTGCTTTATGTGCTTGTTATGGTGCAACTTACAATTTACCCAAAGTAGGGGGTTGATATGCAATTTTTCACCTCTAGAGTGTTCCCTCTCTCTCTTGACTTCATGAGATTTATAATGGTTCTTTGGGGCACATTGGTTGAGCCTTGGATGAGTGATGAAATTACTAGGGGTGATCAAGGATTCTAGGGTTTTGATGTACCTTGACCTTGTGTACCTTGTTGAGGGTGGTGACGTTTGTCTTGACCTTGAGGGAGTGTTTGGGCAGTGTCACAACCAAGACACCTCCCTTTCTTGGTTTTTTCTTGACCAAGATGGTTGTGGGTTGTCTTGGGTCGAGATAGTTGTCTTCTAGTGAAGTGTCTCGACCTAAGTGTGTTGGTGTTTCTTTTGTCTCCACCATGGTGTGCTTTGATGCTTTGTCTCGACCATGTGATGCTCACGACCGTAACCATGTGTGTTAGGTGACCCAAGTAGGTTGAGACCCAAACTAGAGTGTATCACCCTCTTGTGCATGTATGGCTAAGGCAGCTGCATGTTGGTTTCTTGAGTGGACAAGTGTCTCTTTGGTGTTTTAGGGTGTTGACACCTCATCTCCACCCTACCTCCCTCCTCCTTTGATATATAAACCATTTCTTCTTCTTTCAAGTGAATCTTTCAACCCTATTTCTTCCTCTATCTCTCTTATTCGTCCTTGGAGCCTTGAGGATCAAGAAGGACTGGTCTTGGAAGCTCCTGGTAGCCAAACTTCCCTTGCATGTGGTGCTTGTGGTGACTTTTGATCATCTTTGACCTTGGTAAGTGTTTTCTCTTCTATGATGGCATTTATTTGGATCTGATATCCCATCTTCTTCTCTTTTCTTGGCCCTCGACCATGATTTTCCATGGTGGTCATTCTTAAGAAGTGAACCCCTCATCACAAGGGTCATAGGCTATGTTTTGACAAGGTAGACCCGAGTGAGAGGAAGTTTCTTCTCCCTTCTCTTCCCTTCTTTCTTAGGGTTAAACTTAGGGTTCTTTCATGCCCTTTTCTTGAGCAAAATTTGACCATGGTGTCTTCTCCTTTTTGAGGTGATTTTGTGGCCGAATGAGGAGCCTTTGGTGGAGCTTCTTCAACCTTTGGATCGTGTGTTTGGAGCCCTTTATCTTGGAGCTTGGACTCTTGATGGTTTGAGCTTCTTAAGGCGGGTTTTATAACTTTCTACCCTCCGCTATTATTAGTACTCTTAATCTGATTTGCATGTTGATATTTCTCTCTTTAGAATGTACCCTTAATGTGATAGTAGATTATATCATGACCTAGAACCTGAATGATAGGAGTTATCATGCTTTATATGCTTAAGATATGAAATCCTAATATAAGGAACCCAGTTTCAGAGAGAGACATGTTATGGTGGTTTATTTCTTAGGTCATAATCTTGGTTTTGATCACATGCATGATGGACGAGTGTCTTCATGTCCTATGAAGTTTAGGTCCTAGTTTGGTGATATCAAACGTGGTTTATCTCATCTGCTTAAGGATCTTTAGTGAGGATTTCATGCCACACATTTTAAGGTTTTTGATTAATGTTTTAATATGAAGTTTCCCCCTGGTGATGATGGGTTTATTATGTTGTAACCTTCCATTTTAGTCTCCATATATAATGTTAACGAGTTAGATGATGTCATCATGAATTTATAGTTCAAGACTTTGAAGTATTCTCATGAAGATTACTCTTTTTCTTAAACCCTAAATTCATAAATTCGATTTGTTGATTAGGGATTTCTTGAAACATGCAACCTAAGCTTTGGTTTTATCACCATGACTTAAGATTGGTCCTTATGTTTACCTTGGAGTTTTGGTTGTTTTCCTCATGTATTAAGGTTCAATTTTCTCTTTTCTATTGGTGTTTCTAGATGATCACCTTGGTGCTCATTTTAGGGTTTAATGGCCTTAGATCTAAGAGTTTTGAGCTCAGTTACGCTTGGTGTTCTTACCATTTGACCTTGTCTCGACTGAGACATAGATGTTCTTGGATTATTGGGTTGAGATATACAATCATGTGTAGTTTTGGAATTGAGACATCCATACTTTGTGTTTGATTTGGGTCATGACGCATTGTCAAGCTACATCTGTAATGCTTATTTGCAATGCTTGGTTGAAATGCCTAACTCTAGTTCTGATCACAAAACCTTGTCTTGTTTCAGTGGTGACGCTCCGCTGTGAAGTGATCACGATGCTACTTTAGGGTCTGGGTCACGACGTTGCTGGGTGGTTGATGGTCGAGACGCCATGCTGTTGGCTGGTCGTGATGCCTTGTTATGAACGTTGGTCGAGATGCCTAGTTGGGGTGTGTTACAGTCACAACCAGGTAATGATGCATCACGATGGTGACCAGTGTGAGGGAGTGTCATGGTCACAACTATGTGTTGAGGATGTTAGGGTTATGACCATGTGTAGGTGTGTTATGGTTGTGACATCTATTTTAATGCAGTTGTAACACATACGTGATGAGTAGTTGACATATATGATGCATGGAAGGTGTTACCTTGGTTCATTATAGTGGGATAGGGACATGTATATATAGAAATGATGATAACATTTAGTTATTTTGATTAAAAACATAATCATGAATGAGTAATGATGCTCAACCCTAAAATCAATCCCAAGAATGTGGGAGATGACATAATTAGTGATAGTGTTATAACCAGTATGTAAACCCTAATCTACTAAGTACGTGAAACTTAACACTAATCCTAGGGTATGTTATATAGGTGGAATGGTTAAGGTTACTAGCATGTGTATTATATGTTTTATCTCTCCTATCTATATGCATCTAACCTTACAGGTGAAATGCATGCCATGGCTAGGGTATGCTATGATGATGGTTATGAATGGTATGATACATGTTGAGATAATGATGAGACATAAGAATCTATGATGCGTTCTCTCTCTTGTTTATGATCCCTAACCTTGCAAGTGACACAAATGTCATAGCTATGTGAATGCTATGGGGATTTATACCTAATACAAAGAGATGATTATGCACTTTGTACTTGTTGAGTTATGATGTGATGTTGATATACACGAATGATGTGATTGGGTCCTATGACCTGGAAGGGGCTTGATGCCTAGTGAGAGGTGTTATCCTCCAATGATGAGATGAAGGATTAATATCCCCAGTACTGGGACGTTTGGTCTCACCTTGTGGGTCCCACAATATTTTAGGTGGACATGCATGCTGGGATAGTGATTGTGTTGTTGATGTAGATATCCTAAGGAGTGTAGTTGTAGAATCATGTATATACATCTAGTATCTAGTAATAGAGTCCTATGTGTCGTCCCTATACACTCAGGTCCTTGGGATGTTTTATAGACGTTGTACATCGCCTTGAGTTTTTGAATCTATATGATAATGGTACAAAGGTGATTGTGTATGTGAATAGATTATCACATGTAATAGGCTACTGCTAATTAGCAGTGAACTATGGAAGTAACATCTTTTGGTATGAATGAAATACAAGTGGCTCTAGCTTATGGCTTAAGACATGATGAGTTCAGCTTAACGTATGGTTATGAAATCAATTTTAATTTCTCGTGTTTTTCGATTATCTGCTTGCTTAGTTTTAATTCTGTATTTTGTTTTGAGTAATCTTGCTTTTTGTGATAAAGGGGATCACAAGAACCTTAGCCTCCTCGGGCCAAACTCGTCGATGGCCTCAATTGGCCAGTTACGTGATTGGAGCAGGGAGAATGGAGAGGGGGTTCTCAGGCAAGGTACAAAGAGAAAGAAAGAGGACAGCGAAAGGCCAGAAAATTGTAAGCTGGGAGAGGAATATGGAGTTCAAAAACGTCTTGCATAAGTATTCGTGATCTCACAAGGGATATCTAGCCCTTACATATCCCTTGGCTATGGAGGTGGGTCTATGAGAAGTCTGAGGATTAGGGAATTCTTGCATAGACTTCCAAAGGGGGTAAACTTAGGATATTTCAGTGTGGAAACTTCTCATGAATCTGTTGGTGGAACTTCTAGATGTACACATGCACTAGGATTTGAGGAAATTGAAATCGGAAATTCATTAGTATTATTCCTGATTTTCCCAATTCATCTCAAGCTACAAGATGATGGGTCACATCAGATCCTGATCATATGGCTCAGAGTTCATGTGACAAAAACAAGGGTCGGGTGCTAAATTCCTATTCTGATTTAAACTGTGACATTTAATGTATTTCCCTATTCCTTTTCACTTTATGAAAACTTCTTAAATTCATCTCTCTCACTATGTTAATGCTTTGAATCTCAAAATTAAAAGCAAAGATCTTAATGGCTTTATCTAACTATGGGAAAGATTTGGGGACAAAATAAGAAAGTTAGTTATCCTTTTCTTGCCCCTTAAGTAATTGACTAATGTGATTTATTTAATACATTAATAAACTTATTTTCCCAATAAAATTTGGCAAGAAATCATATCTAAGTGTATATTTATCTTGGGTACAAGTTAGGGTTGAATTATTCCCACTGATTACCCTCAACATACCTTTTCTAGAAATTTACACATAATTCATTCTTAATATTTTAATTTTAATGCATTAATTGATTAGATATTGTGAAAAAAAATATTCTTTGTGAACCCTGGAGAAAAAAATCAAGATAATAACTTATTGTCAGCTCAAAAGTTATTTCATCTTCCTTTTGGGCCTTTTTGAGTAACTTCTTTGGAGGAGAGAGAAAAGGTGTAGCATCCCCAATTCTAGGTACAAAACATCTTTTCCTTTTTCTTTAACCCTTACTTTGATATTTACATCATGGAGATCATTCTTCATACTTTGTATTGAATTAGATAACTTTTGACCCTCAAACCCTAGATTGACTCGAGTTGGGTTCCATAGAGATGAAGACATGTGGAATTGCTATCTTAATATTTCAATTAGCTAACTTATAAGCAATAATGATGAAGATCTAGATTACTTTACCCTAGATTTGTGAACTAGGATAGACCTGGGTATCATATAGGTCAATAATCGAGTTTAGGTGGAAGGTTTGACCATCTTTGACATTTAGACTTAGTTCATTTCATTAATTGAATGATTAATGCACAAAGGTTAAAATATAGATATAGTAACCTCAAAATACAAATCTAAGTCTGTAATTGAGTTCCTCACATCTTAATTAGTTAACCCTAAAAAATTGGGGTCATTTGGATATCAAATGCACCCTTAATTAGACCCTGATAGATTTTATATGTGTTTACCCTAAAGTTTGGTCGATTAATTGATTTATTTCAGTCACAGCCGGACCAAGATGCTGGGCCAGGTTTATTTCTAGTTTTCTTGCTCTGGGTAGCGGGACCTGGTCATCCCCTACCTCCCGCTTCTCGCTCGCGCGAGATGAGCAACGCCAGAACTTTTTGATGGCCGCTCTCGCACGCTGGAATGATCCTTTCAATGCGATTTCTTCGCCAACAAACTCCATGCGTCCTCGCGATCAAGTCGATCCCTTACTCGGCCCCCATCGAACCCTAAGGCGAAAATGCCTATTTCTACCCTTTGAGCAACCGCCGCTGCCACTTTCTGAACTCACCAAAACCCCCACTCTAGCACCTCTACTTCTTCTCTATCACTCCAGTATTGATCCGCGACATCCCCTCATCTGTCCTCTTCAGTCAATTGCCCGCATAAGCGTTCTGGAGCTGCTGTCGACGTTGGTCTTCTTCTCCGGCAAGGACGGCGAGCAGCTGCTGTGTCGCCCCACCTCGGCGTGATTCCGCTCGAGGTAACCATCTCAGAGCCCCTCTCTTTTGTTCTGTGTGTTCACCTCACCGCGGGTTTGCCTCGTTTGCTCAACCGAAAAGATGCCTCCGCCTTCCCCTGTTTTGACCGCCTCTGGTCCTTGGTTCGTGTTTCTGTGCTCGGACCTGCAACGCACCCCTCTCTTAGGGGGCCAAAAACACCAGCAAACTCATAGGAAGTCTTATCATGTGTTGTTAGGCTAGTGCATCGTGGGATACTGATTTCCCCTCTTCATCGTGGCATACTACACATCCATGGATGGATGGAGTGTCCCTCTAAACCAGTAGCTTCAAGACCTGGCACAACCAGTGTTTGGAGTCCTACCACCAAGGAGCACTCCACAATGAATTCGAGTAATAGGGTGCTTATAGAATCTCAACCCTGTGTTTGTTGTTGAGTTCTTCTTGTATCTTGTTATTAACCCAACCCATCGTGAGCCATAGCAGCAGATGTTTTGACTTTCTGTTACCTTGTCGATCAACTTCAAAGCTTGATCAGAGGTTCGATGGGATTTGCCATGTTTCCATGAAAGGCTTGCCCATCCTCCTCCTGCTCAGACTTGGGACAAGGAAGAGGGTCTTCCGTGCCAAGCTCCCGCCAGAGCTACCATGGCGCTTGAGAAGGAATCGACCCCTTCGAGGAAGTTGTCCCCTCTGACCATGAAATTCTTTGCTTTTGCCTGTGTTGTCAGCGAGGGCAAATTCGCCTTTGTACCTCTTTTGACCCGTGCTTGACCAAGTGGTTATCAGTGATACACAACCAAAGTTTCAGCATCACGTGAGACATGATGATTGCAATATCTCAGGGGTAATCCGGTCTTTTCCTCACTTATTTTCATTTTAATCAGCAAATGATTTTAACTTGTAAAAATCATAACTAATTATTAGTTCATCAGAAAAATTTAAATATATATGTTTTTGAAATCAGAAAAATATGAATGATCTAATGGGATGGGTTTCGCGGTCAGATTTTTCAACTTATAGTAGGGTCATTTTCTAAGTAAGAGATTCAATGAAATTTATATTGATTGTATGCACATATATTGTGACTAGGTAGAGACAACCCTGAACCTGAACTTAGGAGGTGTTATTGAATATCTAGGACTGATCATAAGGTATGTACATCCTCTATTTTATTTTGGGCATTATTTGACTAAATCCATATACATTTTAATGAGGCATCTCTTGAACTGTTATTTCTCTTGGAAATCTATTATTCTTAGACATTTATAACTCCTATTATGAATCTCTTTTACTGTTATGATTATTAAATTGACATGATTATGAGTCTTTAGGACCCTCCTGCCTTGTTGCCTTTTTGGTTTGATATTGATTAAAATGATAGTCTTGCCACTCTATTATATCATGTTGCGTGTTTGACTAGATTATCTAGAATAGTGGTACTTATGTACAACCATACTTATATAGGGCGTGTGTATTCCACCTGGGGTGTGCGTTTCCACCCTTGTTTATTTTTAGGCCATGATCCTATGGTGTTATGGCCCTGTTTTAGGTATATTTAGTCTACATTGTTATGCATGCAAATATTCTTTGTTTTAATATGAATCTGTGGATGAATGTTATGGCAAGACACTCTTTTATTATCATGTTTGTAATCTAAAATTTTATATGCCTCATTTCTTTTGTTACTTTTCTCTTGAACATACCTAATTGCAAATAGCCCCCTTTTCTTGTGGGAACATCTCTTTTTGTACTTGTAACCCTATATAATGCCCAGAATGTTTTATATATGTACATACTCAGCCTTTGCTGACCTCTTTATTGTTTCCTATGTTCTGGGTGATGTTCCTTTCCACCCAGGTGAAGAGGAGCCTGTGGTGACCTTAGAGGAGGAGCCTGCACTTGAGGACCCAGGGTTCGAGGAACCTGTCCAGTAGTAGTTGTGAAATTTCTTTGGTGTTTTCTTTTATGTCCATGTGGACAAGTTCTTAGAAATAAATGGATTATGTAATAGCTTAAACTCTTTACATTCCGCTGCTTTTGCTTTATGCTAATTTTTCCATGTTATTTTGAGAACAATATAGCTACCCTTCTATCTATTTATCGTGTTTCAATGTATGGGTTTTGCTATGGCGGTCTCAAGATAATGTTGATAGGGAGTGGTCCCCCCTAGTGGGTACCACTCCTTACAAAATGGTATCAGAGCTATAGCAGTCGGCAATCTAGTATCTCAAAATTTTGCTTTAGGATTCATATCCCTATCTACCTTTTCAGGAGATCTGATATGTTTGGGGACAAGAATGGTGAGTCCTCCCAGTCCCGTGAGAGACAAGGAGATGGATACACTACACCGTTGAACCCACAGTTCGGGATGCCGCTCATCGAGCCGCCGTTGACGACGCCGGATGCACATGCCACCTCTGGGGGCCACCAGGGTTGTCACCGCACCTCATCCTTTTTCGGAGCCTCCTCCTCCACCTTCGCTTACTACCAAGCAAGAATTGGCGGTCCTACGCCAGTTTTTGGCCAATTCTATGATGGGGGCGAGTCAACACCATTCCTCTTCCTGAGAAACCCAAAGAGTACTCCCTCACAGAGTTTATCAAGATGCAGCTGCCCTAGTTTAAGGGCGAAGGAGAGATCGACATGGTGGATAAGGTCGACGACTGGGTCTTGGCCATCGAGCATACCTTCGAGGGCATGGCGTGCCCTCCTCACCAGAAGGTCCGCTTTGCCACCTACGTGTTGGACGGGCCAGCACGCGTTTGGTGGAACGGTTTCGCCCGCACTCACGATGCCTACGACATGACTTGGGAACAATTCATGGTTCTTTTCTGCCAGAAGTAAGTCTGCGCCGCCGCCTTAAAGAAGAAAGAGGCGGAATTCTACAGCTTGAAGCAGGGAACCATGACTATCTTTGCCTATGTTTAGAGGTTCCTGCTTTTGGAGTGCTATGCTATAGGAATTGGAGAGGATCGCCGAGCTACACTCTTTCTATAGCGACTGAGCTACGAGTTTGGGCGAGCTCTTGTTCCACAACTCCCTCTCACTTTCCAACAGATGGTGGATAAGGCCCTCACTATGGAGGCTTATCCAGGCTTTCAGCCTTCGACCCAGAGTCCCAGCAAGTGAAAGAGCTTCAGTGATGATCGTCATGACAAGTGCAACTACTTCCAGCATCACCACCCTCCTGGTAGGTGCCCTACAGTGCAACTTGTAGCTCAACCAGATGTGAGGCACTTGACGTGCCACGAGTGTAGCCAGGCGGGTCACATCAGGACACAGTGTCCCAAGCTCCAGAGAGCTGCTGCACCAGCTCAGCCATGAGCACCCCAGCAGCCGCAGTAGCAACCTCATCCGCAACAACCACCGAGGAATAATAATCAGCAAGGACATCGCCCACCTATTGAGAAACGTGTAGGACGTGTCTTTACCATGGACGTCGTGGAAGCCACTGATGATAACAGAGTCATTGAAGGTATTGTGCACTTATTTCAACAGTCGATAAAAGCATTATTTGATTCTGGAGCCTCAAACACTTTCATATCTTCTAAGCTTGTATCCTTGTTAGAGTTAGAAACTATGTACATGGACTATATCCTAGAGGTTGACACTCCTACAGGTAAAATGTCTTCTACTTTCCTAAAAATCCCTACTATAGACCTTTGTATTTCTGGCAAGATGTTCAAGACAGACTTCATCATCCTCAATATGACGGCCTTCGACGTAATCTTGGGAATGGATTGGCTCAAGAAGTTCAAAGTTGCTCTCTTCTGTGAAGATAAAAAGGTTAGTCTTCTACACCCCGACGGTGAACGTTTCTGCATCAAAGGAAGAAAGCAAGGACATCGACAGTTCATCATTTCTGTGCTCAAGGCAGAGAAGCGCATTGCCAAGGGCTCTAGGGCCTACTTGGCATCAATCATCCTCAATCCCACACCACCAGACATAGAGGACATTGTTGTGGTTCGGGACTTTCCTGATGTCTTTCCTGACGAGCTTCCTGGACTTCCCCCATCACGAGAAGTCAAGTTTTCTATCGACCTCGTACCAGGCACGACACCTATCTCCAAGCCACCCTATCGAATGTCACCTACTGAGCTGGCTGAGCTCAAGAAGCAGCTGCAAGAGCTCCTAGACATGGGGTTTGTATGCCCTAGTGTCTCTCCTTGGGGAGCACCTGTGCTATTTGTGAAGAAGAAGGATGGGTCCTTGCAGATGTGCATCGATTACCGTATGCTGAATCAAGTGACGATTAAGAATTGTTATCCTCTGCCATACATCGATGATTTGTTCGACGAGCTGAAGTCTGCTACTGTATACTTGGAAGATGGATTTGCGTAGTGGCTACTATCAGATGCAGGTGAAAGATGATGATGTACTGAAGACGGCTTTCCGCACTTGTTACGGGCATTATGAGTTCCTGGTCATGCCTTTTGGTTTGACCAATGCCCCTTCCGCCTTCATGGACCTGATGAATTGGGTCTTCCATCCCTACCTCAACAGCTTCGTGGTGGTGTTCATTGATGACGTGCTTATCTACTCCGAGTCTATAGAGCAGCACCGCGAGCATCTGCAGATCGTTCTTCAGGCATTACGAGAACATCAGCTCTATGCAAAGTTCTCCAAGTGCGAGTTTTGGCTCAGCAAAGTGATGTTCCTTGGCCATGTTATTTCTGCGGGACATATTGCGGTAGATCCAGTCAAGATTGAAGTTGTGATGAAGTGGCAATCACCAAAGAACCCATCGGAGATATGCAGTTTTCTGGGCTTGGCAGGTTACTATCGAAGATTTGTACAGAGTTTCTCTGAATTGGCTCTTCCTATGACAAAGCTAACACGCAAGGATGCAAAGTTTATCTGGACCCCTGAGTGTGAGAAGAGTTTCTTAGCACTGAAGAAGTGTTTGACGTCTACCCCTGTGCTTGCTTTACCTGTTGAGGGTAAACCTTATGTTATCTTCACCGATGCTTCTAAACTAGGGTTGGGATGCGTCCTTATGTAAGAAGGATGAGTGATTGCATATGCCTCACACCAATTGAAGCCTAATGAGGGGAATTGGCCTACTCATGATCTAGAGTTGGCTGCCATAGTTCATGCACTGAAGATATGGCGACATTACTTGTATGGGGTACAGTTTGAAGTCTTCTGCGACCACAAGAGCCTACACTACCTGATGACTCAGAAGGACTTGAATTTGCGCCAGAGATGATGGATGGAATACCTCAAGGACTATGACTTTACCATCACTTATCATCCCGGTAAAGCCAATGTTGTTGTTGATGCTTTGAGTAGGAAAAGGGATGCAGCTTGTGCTTCCATCAGTTGCTTCTTATGGAGAAGCTTGGAATAGGTTTCAAGTTGGAGACCTGAGCTACCTGATGATGGTGATGACTTTTCTGTGGAGAAGGTGAGAGTGCATATGGCTAGTTTGGCTATCACTCCCACCTAGATTTCTGAGGTTATTACTACACAGTTAGATAGCCATGAGCTAGCTGAGATGAAGATGATGACAGAGAAACCACAGTCAGAGTATTCTGTGGGAGTGGATGGTGCTATCTGTTTCCATCATAGACTGTGGATACCTGATGTTGTTGATCTAAGGCAAAGAGTTCTGGGTGAAGCCCATGGGGCCAGGTACACAATTCATCCTGGTACCACAAAGATGTATAAGGACTTACAACGGAGTTTCTGGTGGAAAAACATGAAGAAGGATATTGCTACTTATGTTGCAAAGTAATTGACGTGCCAACATGTGAAGATTGAACATCAGCATCCCGGTGGTCTTCTCCATCCACTGGAGATACTAGAGTGGAAATGGGAGAAAATCACTATGGATTTTGTTACTGGGTTTCCGACGTCTAAGCATGGGTACGATGCCGTTTGGGTTGTTATTGATCGCCTGACCAAGTCGGCTCACTTTCTTCCGTTCAAGAGCACCTACAAGGTTCCTGATATGGCACAACTGTATGTGGACTGGATTGTTCGCCTTCATGGAGTTCCAAAGGAGATAGTTTCTGATCGAGACCCGAAGTTCACTTCTCGTTTATGGAAGCAGATACAAGAGGGGATGGGTTCTGAACTACGTTTCAGCACAGCGTACCATCCTCAGACAGATGGCCAATCTGAGCGTACAGTACAGATTCTGGAGGACTTGTTACATGCTTGTGTGATGGATTGGGGAGGTGTTTGGGACAAATACCTTCCGTTGGCTGAATTTTCTTATAATAACAGTTACCAAGCTAGAATTGGTATGCTGCCTTTTGAAGCACTTTATGGCCGACCTTGTCGTTCACCACTACACTGGGATGATGTGGGTGAACGAGCAATGATGAAGAGTGATGGCATGCAGATGATGATCGATAAGATCTGCTTGATCAAGCAGAGGATGAAGGTTGCCCAAGATCGACAGAAGGTGTATGCTGATAAGAAGAGATATGATGTGAGATTCTTGGTGGGTGATTATGTGTTCCTCAAGATAAAGCCAATTCGCTCTATTGCAAGGTCTAAAGTCAAGGGAAAGTTGAGTCCTCGTTATGTGGGACCATTTGAAATCTTGGATAGAGTTGGGGAGTGTTCCTGCCATCTAGCTCTACCTCCCACTTATGACAAGATTCACAATGTGTTCCATGTATCTGTCCCGAAGAAGTATGTGAAGGATCCTACTCATGTGCTGACTATTGAACCTATTGAGTTACTAGAAGATCTGTCCTACGAAGAGTTTCCAGTGAAGGTCCTAGACTCCAGAACAAAGCAATTGAAGCACAAGGAGATTGAGCTTGTGAGGATTCTCTGGAAGTACCATGGTTTTGAGGAAACTACTTGGGAGCTGAAAGAAGAGATGTTGCATACCTACCCCTCCCTCTTTGCTTGAGATTTTGGGATGAAATCTTTTTAAGGGGTGGTGTGTTGTAACATCCCCAATTCCAAGTACAAAACATATTTTCCTTTTTCTTTAACCCTTACTTTGATATTTACATCATGGAGATCATTCTTCATACTTTGTATTGAATTAGATAACTTTTGACCCTCAAACTCTAGATTGACTCGAGTTGGGTTCCATAGAGCTGAAGACATGTGGAATTGCTATCTTAATATTTCAATTAGCTAACGTATAAGCAATAATGATGATGATCTAGATTACTTTACCCTAGATTTGTGAACTAGGATAGACCTGGGTATCATATAGGTCAATAATCGAGTTTAGGTGGAAGGTTTGACCATCTTTGACATTTAGACTTAGTTCATTTCATTAATTGAATGATTAATGCATAAAGTTTAAATTATAGATATAGTAACCTCAAAATACAAATCTAAGCCCATAATTGAGTTCCTCACATCTTAATTAGTTAACCCTAAAAATCGGGGTCATTTGGACATCAAATGCACCCTTAATTAGACCCTAATAGATTTTTTATGCTTTTACCCTAAAGTTTGGTCGATTAATTGATTTATTTCAGTCATAGCCTAACCAAGATGCTAGGCGGGGTTTATTTCCGATTTTCTTGCTCTGGGTAGTGGGACCTAGTCGTCCCCTACCTCCCTCTTCTCACTCGCGCGAGATGAGCAACGCCAGAACTTTTTGATGGTTGCTCTCGCACGCTGGAATGATCCTTTTAACGTGATTTCTTCGCCAACAAACTCCACACGTCCTCGCGAGCAAGCACTACTGCAAATCCTGTCAAAGCCGAAGGCCAATTCCTTGACCATTACATGTGAATCCTTGACCAATAGGTCTTGGTCAGGGCCAATCCCTGACCAACGTACCCTTGCTAAAAGCTTGGTGACCAATAGTGGTTGGCTAGGACCTATCCCTGACCAATAGGGGTAGAATCCCTGGGAAACCATTATAGGAATTAAAAAGAATCTCTTGGGACAATACATTGTATCCAAGGCACATCCTTAACCAATAGGAAGGTATGTTATTTTGTTATATATCCATATATGAACACACATAACATCCAAAATTTTACACATTAGAAGTAGATTATCACACATCGGATGACAACACTTTGAATATAACAAAAAGGATCATTGCATTGAATTTGTAATTGTGATGTCTACATCCAAAAAGTATGATTGAAGCATCATGTTTTTTCCCAAAAAGATAACTCATATCCTCTAATAAATCACATTGTTATAGCATTCATATGCATTGCACGACATATCACATTGTTTCAAACAAAAATAAACTTGCATATCACCATCTGGATCTAATTACTTCATTCATTCTCCCTAACATCACTTCCACAACTTCCACCATGAGGGCTTTCTCCAAGATTTGCTTCGGTCCTTCTACTTTGTGGAGTGTTTCCAATATCCTGCATTTTACAAATATATCAACTTTTTACAACAATATACAAGTTCATAAGCGACAATCAAAACTATTCGTAGAATGTATGTAACAAAAGTAATCACATGTAATTCTTATTTATATATGCATGACACATAACACATGCTTTCATCATCATATATAGTAGTCATGTAGTTCTATTGAACAAGCACATAAATAGACTGCATCAAAAGTATAAATAGAAGCCATGTTGTCTTTTAAATAGATGTTTATTTCTACAAAGAAATATGTTCTCTTATTGTGGATGGTGGGTACAACACGCCGGCTGCTTGGGTTGTAGCTGCCCAGAATTTTTTTTATTTTGTTATTCCGATACCATGTGTTGATTCTAATTTTGTAATTTACATTTTGCTGCAACATATGTATGCAATATAATGTTATAATACCTGATTGAAAGGAGGCATGTATCCCACTTGTGAGAATGGGTATCCATTGTACGGGTATGGAAATGGAACTTGAGCACTTTGTATATTATTTCCATGCTAGAGAAAGACAATGTATTGAGAAAATTTAGTATGTAACTAAATCATTTAAAATTTTTCAAAATGAATGTTATATACATTTCTTACCTGTTGATGTGGGGATTGTTACCATGGCCCTGGAAATTGATATCCAGGAAAAAAGTAGTACCATATGAATGTTGACCCTGTGCAAGTATACAATTATGTTTCAAAAATTATTTGTTTGATGAGAATCTTAAAAATGTTTATAAATAAAATGAAAGATGTAACAAATAGTATAAAAACTTGTATTTAAAAATGTTTATGAATAGAATGAAAGATGTAACAAATAGTATAAAAACGTGTATTAGAGAAGCCAAAGGACTTAATGCACTTAATGTATTTTTCACTTCAATCATATTTTTATTATATTCTTCCATTTTGCTCTGCAGTACTTCGACAGTTTCCTATAAATGCACAATGTTAAAATTTACACAATTTAAGTTATTATTTAACTAATACAATAAAATTTATCATAATAAGTTAATCACCATGTATTTCTTATTTTCATTCAGTAAAATCACATTGGCTGCTCGTATAGAAGCTCGAGCACCTATCTTATCATGGCCACTACCAACTAATCGTTTCCGATTATATTTCACGGGTTTAATGATTTGAAAAATAGCTTCATCTTCTTGAAGTTCATTACTTTGATTAGAATCATCACATGACAATACACTTTGTTGGGACTTGTGGTGCTCCACAATTTTTTCCTAATAAATTGTATATGCATTGATGACATAATCAAATTTAATGAGGAAATAAAGAAATAATATTGATTTCTCACCACTATATCCTTGTCTTTGGTATAAGCAACTTTTAACAAATCCATTTTACTTGGAGCATGCCCAAGTTCCTTTTCCTGTATTGAAAAATATTATTATTGCATACACACATAGACTTCAAAGTATTACACTTAGAGCACAAATCAATATATATAACTATAATACAAAGTTTTGATGTTCTTACCAACTCATGACGTTTTCTTGCAAACGTTTTAACCCCAGTACAATGATTCATCTGCTTCTTTGATCTATTAATCTTATTCTTCTCTGCAATTGCCTAATATGACATAGACAAAAGATAGAAAATAAATTTTAGTTACATAGTAGCAACCTCAAAGAAATGTTTATAAAATTCCTACAATTTTATATTTAACAGCTGCAAATAAGTTGTAACAAAGAATATAAAAATATTTTGTACACCACATAAATGTTTCTGTCCATCAAAAACAAGATAGACACTTGTTGCTAAAGTGAAGGAGGGCGGATTTCTGGACTGTAGCATTTAAAAAAAATAGTTATGATATTATTGTGATACCATGTACTGATATTAATCAAATAATAGCGATGCACATAAAATATGAATACTTGTTTTACCTATGTTTTGGGTTGTTTCCATTTTTCAACCAATCTTAAAAACTGCTCACGATCAATTCGAGAATCATTTGAAATTGCTTCCAGCATTGCATCCATGTCATCTTGATACTTCAACCAATATTTGACTTTCAATTCCGCCCTCCAATCAGTTAGACTAGAACTTATATGCATCCATACCCTCTCCACTACTACAGAAATGGCTTATAAAGTCACTTTTCAAGGTGTCGGTTGTATACATAAACGGACACCTAAACTCTACAGTGTCGGTTTATAACATAAACTGACATACAATTTGTGAAGGTCGACCAGACACGGGTACCGCTTTTATTAAGTGTCGGTTAATTAATAAAAAACCGACACCTAAAATCAACCACCACAACCAAAATTCCAGCGAAAAAAATTACCTCCAAAATTTGACATATGTCGTCGGTTCATAAATAAATAACAGACGACTAAAGGGTATTCGCGAGATAGGAATAGGTGTCGGTTGACCTTTAGTTAAAAACTGACGACTATAATATAGTATAGGTGCCAGTTTTTGGAATAGAACCGACATAGTTGGTTTATTTGTCGGTTTATTAGAATAACCGACGCTTATTGTCAACTTAATAGCTCACCAGCGCGAGCTTCTCTTCCCCTTTCCCAGTTTCATTTCCGATTTCAGTTAGGTCCGGCGATTTCTTGCTCGCCCCCGCCGGTCGTTGCTCCTCTGCCGCCACTCCGTGCTCCTGCTCCTGCCCTCGCCGCTACTCCGTGCTCACCGGTGGCCGTGCTCCTGCTCCTGCTCCTTCCCTCTGTGCTCACCGGAGGCCGTCCGTGCTCCTGCTTCGTGCCCTCGCCGCCGCTGCTCTGTGTCCTCGCCGATGCTTCTCCTCTCTTTGCCGCCGCCTCCGCCTGTGGTTGCTATGCTCCAGCCGCTGCTCTCCTCTGCCCTCAAGGTATGCCCGCCCGCCCTGCCTTCTTCCTTCTTCCTCTGCTCCGGCGGCTGCCTGGGCGGTGCCAAGGCACGCCCAAGCAGCTACTGGGCATTTTTTTTAAAGTTATTTACTTATTTGTGTTTAGGGTTTAGGTACTAATTTTGTACTTCTACTGAGTTGAATCCTCCATTGTCTATACAATACATGTAATTTTGATCAAGTGATGATATGTAAATGTAGAAATAAGTTAGTAAGGTATCAATGATAAGTCTGCTGTAATGTGATGCAAAATTGTTATTGTCTCATGCATATCTTAATACTTTTTTGTTTTATAGTTGTATAGGGTGTTTTATGTGTGACAAGTCTATTGTTTTATATATAGTTGTGTATACCTGTGAGTTATCAGGAACACCTAAATGAATGTCTAACACCTAAATGAATATCTAGTTGTGTATTTTCCTAGTATCGTGAAAGATTCTCAATCATGTGTATCACATGGGATTCTTATCTCAACACAATGGACTGCAATATATGCATCTAATGCCTTAAATGGAAGACTCGAATGTTATAAAATCCCATCAAAGTAGGTAGAAACAACTTATATATATTCAGATCTTAATAATTCCATGAAGTGCACATTATCTTACTCAGGAAAAGTATGTGTATAATGTAGGATTAGTTCCATATAATGGTTCTATTTTAGTAAGCACCTAGAAACCCGTCCAAGATTTACTCATTAGGAGTAAATCTTGGATAGTCCCCGGTTTGGGACTGTTCTTGAACACCTAATCTCACTTAGGATGTAAGTGTATAATGTGTATTGGGTTTTCGAGAAAATTTTGGTAGCATTTCCTCATTTGTTCTCTAAGTACATATGTAGAATTCTTTTCAAGCTATCATGACTACCACAATAAAGTTGGTTATGACAAGCAATAAAAGGTTAACTGATGTTATACAACTTTTTCTGAAAATATATAACATCGTTATATGTACTTACACTTTGTTAATACTAATATTATGCAGTCTCTGTCCACCCATAACAGTCACTATGAACTGGGCCTCTATGTCAATGTTAACGTTCCCTATTGAAGAACAATTGGACATCATCCTAGATGATCCTTCCTTAAACCAATTGGTCATACCCAAACATTGGCGTTTTCTAAAAGGAAGACACTACATGCCTGGTAAAGTGACCCTAACTTTTGGCAATTATTCACATGTTATCGAGGTTGAGTATGATTTGGCGGGAAATCTTGTATCAAAATCCAGTTGGCATGATTGGATTGGAGAGATGCATGTGGTCTATTGCAACAGGCTTTTTCTCCATCCAGTTGGCCATAATTCCATCAAAGTTTGGATAACCAACAGCAACTGCGAGACCCCCGATCATCTACTGCGGTATGAGCGCACGTTGTCGCATATCAGCTCGGACGAATCTGAATCCGAGGCCCCTGTCAGTTCAGATTCGTCTAAATACAGTGAGGAGCTTCATGACACAGCTTCATCATCAAAAAGAAGTTACTGATGCGGGACCATGTTGGTGTAGTATTTAGTTGTCTATCTATCTAGACTTGTCTGTATTAATAGTTTTTTTAATTATGCGCATGTTTAGGGGTACACCAACCCCTTTGTTTAGTTACTGTTTAGGGGTACACCCCTGTGTGTGGATGTAAAAAGAGATTAATGAATGGAACTGAAATTTGCTACATGAATGCTTATAACTGAAGTGTGTGTTCCCATGAATGTTCCCATTTGCATGATTACACTACTGTTTTTTCATATTGTATAGTCTATTTTAATATGACATACTTACTTATATCTTGCTTAATGATGAACTGTAATGCACACATGTGACATGCTTGGAATGTAAATGATGAACTTTTCCCTAAATTTCCAATCATGCTTTTAAAGACATCAATAATCACCCTAACTTGAAGAACTAGGATTTTAGGTATAAGAACGACAACACATTATTTGTTGGCCTAGAAACCCGTCCAAGATTTACTCATTAGGAGTAAATCTTGGATAGTCCCCGGTTTGGGACTATTCTTGAACACCTAATCTCACTTAGGATGTAAGTGTATAATGTGTATTGGGTTTTCAAGAAAATTTCGGCAGCATTTCCCCGTTTGTTCTCTAAGTACATATGTACTTGGAGAACAGCGGGGAAATGCTGTCGAAATTTTCTTGAAAACCCAATACACATTATACACTTACTAGTGAGATTAGGTGTTCAAGAATAGATAGGTAGTACACATTTATTATATATAATAATGACATCACATGTATTTGTTAACCCTAGACCCTAATCTTATCCTAATATATACTTGTTTTCTCTTTGATCATAGAATGGATAGATCATGGATGTCCATTCGCAATCGTTGCACCCCAGAGTTTATTTCTGGTCTTGACCAGTTCATTAGATTTGTTGAGGAACATAGTAAACAACCTGGAGATAGGTTCTACTGTCCATGTAGGCATTGCGGTAACAACTTGAAAGTCAACACTAGTGACGAAATCAAAACTCATGTCATGTGCAATGGGATTATACAAGGCTATACAAAATGGCACTGGCATAGAGAGATTTCAAACCCGAAACCAGTGGATGTCGATAGCAGTGCTTGTGTGGAAGAAGAAATTTCCTACGATGATGTAGATGTGAATGAACCAGTTCCAGTAGACATCGTTGATGCGATGCTGGATACCGATCCACCTCCCATTTTTAGAAGCATTGTGCATGATGTTGAGATGTCGTTATACACAGGTTGTACTAAGTTTACGAAGCTTAACGCTATGTTGAGATTGTATAAGTTGAAAGCTAACAATAGATGGAGCGACAAAAGCTTCACGTCATTGCTGTCTTTGTTGAAAGAAATGCTTCCTGAAGGAAACGAGCTGCCAATCTCAACATACCAGGTAAAGAAATTGTTGTTCCCAATGGGAATGGATGCCAAGAAGATACACGCATGCCCTAATGATTGTGTATTATTTCAAAAGGACTATGTGGATTTGAAAGATTGTCCAAAATGTGGTGCGTCACGGTATAAATTGACGACTTGTTGATATCGGGCCCTAAACAACCTGGAAATGACATCGATGTTTATCTTGAACCTCTGATTGATGACTTAAAGAAACTCTGGGGTGAAGGTGTGATGACCTATGATGCTTCACGAAGAGAGACATTTCATTTGCATGCTATGTTGTTTTGTACTATTAATGACTTTCTAGCATATGGGAATTTGTCTGGATATAGTGTCAAAGGAGCTAAAGCGTGTCCTATATGTGAAGAGAACACTGATTCAACAAGACTAAAACATGGCAGTAAGAATGTATATCTCGGTCATCGAAGGTTTCTTCCAAAATTCCATCCATATCGTAGGAAGCGCAAAGCATTCAATGGATTGAATGAGGAACGCAGTGCACCTAAACCTATACCAGGGGAGGTTGTTTATGAAAGAGTAAAAGACTTTGTCAATGAATTTGGTAAGAGATCACAATGTACTACACAGAGTGACAATTCTTCATTCAAGAAGAAGTCAATATTTTGGGATCTTCCTTATTGGAGTTCTTTGACAGTCAGACATTGTATCGATGTAATGCACGTTGAGAAAAATGTCTGTGATAGCATCATTGGTACTCTGTTAAATATACCAGGTAAGACTAAAGATGGGATAAAATCCAGACTGGACCTACGTGAAATGGGAATAAGGTCAGAATTAACAGAATTATGTGAAATGGGTAATAAAAGAACATACTTACCTCCCGCTTGTTACACGTTGTCTAGAAAGGAGAAGAAAGCGTTTTGTGAATGCTTGGTAAATGTTAAGGTGCCACATGGTTACTCATCCAACATCCGTAGATTGGTATCAATGAAAGATCTGAAGTTGATAGGTCTTAAATCTCATGATTGTCACACTCTAATGCAACAAATATTGCCCGTGGCAATTCGATCTATATTGCCGAAGCATGTAAGGTTTGCAATCACCAGACTTTGTTTCTTTTTCAACAGTCTCTGCAGCAAAGTTATTGACCCTGAGACTCTCGATAATTTGCAAAGAGAAGTGGTTGTTACCCTATGTCAGCTTGAGATGTATTTCCCTCCTTCGTTCTTTGATATCATGGTACATCTTGTTGTCCACTTGACTAGTTAAGTGAAAATCTTGGGACCGGTTTTCTGGCATTGGATGTATCCCTTTGAACGATACATGAGCGTTTTTAAAGGTGATGTTCGAAACTGTTATCGGCCTGAAGGGAGTATTATTGAAGGTTATGTGGTGAGAGAGGTTATGGATTTCTACAATGACTTTCTCAGTGGTAATGACACTCCTGATAATGACAAGAATATTGACGAGCTATTTGGCAAAGGAATTTTGGGATCACGTGTGAAAGTAATCAGTCGTGAGTAGTTGGAACAAGGTCATTTGTATATTTTACACAACATGGACGAAGTGAACGTTTATATCGAGGAACATACCAATTTCATCAAAAGACAATATCCTCGAGCCAATACAATGTGGCTTGCTAGAGAGCATAACAAGACTTTTATTAAGTGGTTTGAAGATAAAGTCTTACATCAACTATCTCAAACACCAGATGATATTACTGAAGCTATCAAATGCCTCACCTTTAAACCAAAGTTGACTGTTATGTCTTATGAAGGGTATGACATTAATGGATTCACATATTACACAAAGCGCCAAGATGATAAGAGTGTCGTCCAAAATAGTGGGGTCACCCTTCAAGCATCGACTATGTTTTTTGCAAGTGCAAAGGATAAGAGTCCACGTGAAGCTAAAATGTCATATTACGGTGTCATTGAAGAGATATGGGAATTTGACTACATAGATTTCAGAATTCTGCTCTTCAAATGTAATTGGGTTGATAACACCAAAGGAGTTATAGTGGATGAATTGGGTTTCACTTTAGTGAACTTTGAAAAGATTGGCGAGAAGGCCGAACCATTCATATTGGCATCACAGGCGAAACAAGTATTTTATATCGATGGTCCTGCAAATGATAAATGGTCGGTTGTTCTTCATGGTAAAAGACAGTTCATTGAAGATCCTATAGATGAAGAAGAGTACTATGATAAATATGATGACTCCAGTCCATTCTCAGTTGGGTTGCCAACTCCACAAAATATTGAAGCTAATGATGACTTATATGTGCGCGGAGATCACAATGAAGGATTGTTAATTGATAAAAGATCACAATTTTAGAGGTATGCATGTTTATATTTTTTTTATTGAAGCTAAATGTTTACTTTTTTAATATCAATATCATTTTTTGATTTGATGTTTCATTATCTTCTAGTTAATACAAATGCTAAACATTGTGGGAGGGTTCTAAAGAACTATACACTACTACAGAAATAGCATTCAGTGACACTTTTCTGGGCGTCGTTTATTAAGAAAAACCGACGCCTTCTATGTTAGGCGTCGGTTGTTTACGAAAACCAACGTCTATATTCGAAGACCAGCCAGACACGGGTACCGCTTTGTCTTCAGTGTCGGTTGTTTATAACAAACCGACGCTTAAAGTCGCCCGCGAAAAATAGTGTCCTTTTCAGCGTCGGTTATTTAGGTAGAAACCGACGCCTATGTCTGATGAAAATTTGCGCGAAAAGTGTCACCTTCAGCGTCGGTGATTAAAGGATAACCGACGCTGAAGGTGGTTCCCGCCAAACAATTTCATGAAATTATCGCCCAGTTGGACGTCGGTTTTCTCAGACAACCGACGCTAAAGACGTTTAGGCGTCGGTTGTTGTAAAAAACCGACGCTATTTGGGACTTTATAACCCGCCCGCAATGCCCGACTCTTCCTCTTCTTCTGTTTCATTGCGAGCCCTTTTTCTGCTTCTCCGTCGATTTCCCACCCTGTCGCCGTCGATTCTCTTCTCCTTCTTCTCCACGACAGCGCCGTCGTGCCGCCACTGCTACTCCGGCGCCCCCTTCTCCGCCGCCACTGCTGCTGGAGCTCGCCGCCGACGCCTGATGAGCCTGGAGCTCGCCGCCTCAGCCTGCCTGACGCCTGGAGCTGATCGCCGCCGCGGCCTGCCTGACTGGAGCTCGCCGCCGACGCCTGCTTGACACCTGGAGCTCGCCGCCACGCCATCAGCTTCCACCTGACTCCCGCTGCCTCCCGCGCCAACAGGTATGCGCCAACTGGTTTTCTGGAGTCAGTGTTCTTAGACAATTATAAAAAAAGAACTATATACTAGAAATTTTGATAACTGTTCTTAGACACATCTTTATCTCTGACTATGTGCTCATTTGTGCTAGAAATTTTGATGTGTTGTAAATTGTTGTTTTTTATTGCAATTTTATGTAGATATTCTCCTTTAAATCCTAAGAAAATTATACACCCTTTAATTACAAACCCTAATTCACCTCTAGTCACTCACTTCTATCGATTATCCAAATGTAAATTGCCCCTTACTATGTCACCATTCATTCCAATGCAAAACTGGACCTTCCTACGCCACCATTTACTCAAAAGGTAGTTTTCATTTGATATCTAATTATTACATTAAGGATACTGAAAAAACTATATGAGTTACACCTTCATAGGAATGCATACAACTTCTATCTGAAAGAGATCTAAACATGATAAAAAATAATCTAAGATACAACTTTCTTCATTTAGGACTAGTCCAAGTATCTACAAAATCCTTAACTAGAAAAGGTATAAATTATTCCTTACTTCTATCCCTTAGAGACTGTAAGCATCTAAAATTCTCAGATTCCCTTCTTAGACTTCTAGAATCAACACTACATGAAGAATATGTTTCCTTCGATAATATGTTATAACATAGTATGATCTTAATCTGATCTGGATGTTCAAAATAATGTAGTATGTTAAATATGATGATTAGGGATACATATAATGTCTAGTAAAGATTCCTAGACCTTTTGTTTGAAACTATTGATTTCTTGATTTATTATTTAATAATGCTCTGTTGATTAGGATTAACCATGTTGCATGTAGTTTATAGACAATTATTATATATAAGAATGCAACACATGTATTTGTTGGCCTAGAAACCCGTCCAAGATTTACTCATTAGGAGTAAATCTTGGATAGTCCCCGGTTTGGGACTGTTCTTGAACACCTAATCTCACTTAGGATGTAAGTGTATAATGTGTATTGAGTTTTCAAGAAAATTTTGGTAGCATTTCCCCGTTTGTTCTCTAAGTACATATGTACTTAGAGAACAGCGGGGAAATGCTGCCGAAATTTTCTTGAAAACCCAATACACATTATACACTTACTAGTGACATTAGGTGTTCAAGGATGGGATAGGTGGTACACATTTATTATATATAAGAATGACATCACATGTGTTTGTTGGCCTAGAAACCCGTCCAAGATTGACTCATTAGGAGTAAATCTTGGATAGTCCCCGGTTTGGGACTGTTCTTGAACACCTAATCTCACTTAGGATGTAAGTGTATAATGTGTATTGGGTTTTCGAGAAAATTTTGGTAGCATTTCCCCGTTTGTTCTCTAAGTACATATGTACTTAGAGAACAGCGGGGAAATGCTGCCGAAATTTTCTCGAAAACCCAATACACATTATACACTTACTAGTGAGATTAGGTGTTCAAGGATGGGATAGGTGGTACACATTTATTATATATAAGAATGACATCACATGTGTTTGTTGGCCTAGAATGTGAACAATCATTGTTTTTTATATTACTTGTACATTGGTATAAATTAGAATGAACAATCACTAAATTATATACTGTTTGTATGGAATCCGGCTTCATTGTAGATATCTATTATTGTTGGCCTAGAAACCCATCCAAGATTGACTCATTAGGAGTAAATCTTGGATAGTCCCCGGTTTGGGACTGTTCTTGAACACCTAATCTCACTTAGGATGTAAGTGTATAATGTGTATTGGGTTTTCGAGAAAATTTTGGTAGCATTTCCCCGTTTGTTCTCTAAGTACATATGTACTTAGAGAACAGCGGGGAAATGCTGCCGAAATTTTCTCGAAAACACAATACACATTATACACTTACTAGTGAGATTAGGTGTTCAAGGATGGGATAGGTGGTACACATTTATTATATACTAGGGAAATGTTGCCTAATCTTTTCCTAATATATACTTGTTTTCTCTGATCATAGAATGGATAGATCATGGATGTCGATTCGTAATCGTTGCACCCCAGAGTTTATATCTGGTCTTGATCAGTTTATTAGATTTGCCGAGGAACATAGGAAAAAACCTACAGATAGGTTCTACTGTCCATGTAGGCATTGCGGTAACAACTTGAAAGTCAACACTAGTGACGAAATCAAAACTCATGTCATGTGCAACGGGATTGTACAAGGCTATACAGAATGGCACTGGCATGGAGAGATTTCAAAATCGAAACCAGTAGATGTCGATAGCAGTGCTTGGGTGGAAGAAGAAATTGCCTCTGATGACGTAAATGTGAACGAACCAGTTCCAGCAGACATCGTTGATGCGATGCTGGATAGTTGTAGGGTAGAGCACACCGATCCACCTCCTATCTTTACAAACATTGTGCATGATGCTGAGATACCGTTATACACAGGTTGTGCTAAGTTTACGAAGCTTAGCGCTGTCTTGAGATTGTATAAGTTGAAAGCTAACAATAGATGGAGCGACAAAAGCTTCACTTCATTGTTGACTTTGTTGAAAGAAATGCTTCCTGAAGGAAACGAGCTTCCAATCTCAACATACCAGGTAAAGAAAATGTTGTGCCCAATGGGAATGGAGGCCAAGAAGATACACGCATGCCCGAATGATTGTGTATTATTTCAAAAGGACTATGTAGATTTGAAAGATTGTCCAAAATGTGGTGTGTCACGGTATAAATTGACGACTTCGGGGGAGTCCAAAACTGGTTCTCCTGCCAAGGTGTTGTGGTATCTACCTATAATATCACGGTTTCAACGCTTGTTTGCAAATCCGAAAGATGCGAAGAATCTGAGGTGGCATGCAGATGTTAAGAAAAATAATGATGGGATCCTACGACATGCGTCTGATTCCCCACAGTGGAAGAAGATTGATCTATTGTACCCTAAATTTGGTGAAGAAGATAGGAATCTAAGACTTGGGCTTTGTACAGATGGAATGAATCCGTACGGGACATTGAGCAGCCAACATAGCACTTGGCCAGTCATGCTTGTTATATACAATCTTCCTCCCTGGATGTGTATGAAAAATAAGTATGTTATGTTGTCATTGTTGATATCGGGCCCTAAACAACCCGGAAATGATATCGATGTTTATCTTGAACCTTTGATTGATGACTTAAAGAAACTTTGGGCTGAAGGTGTGATGACCTATGATGCTTCAGCAAGAGAGACATTTCGTTTGCACGCTATGTTGTTTTGCACTATTAATGACTTTCCAGCATATGGGAATTTGTCTGGATATAGTGTCAAAGGAGCTAAAGCGTGTCCTATATGTGAAGAAAACACTGATTCAATAAGACTAAAACATGGCGGCAAGACTGTATATCTTGGTCATCGAAGGTTTCTTTCAAAATTCCATCCGTATCGTAGGAAGCGCAAAGCATTCAATGGATGGAATGATGAACGAAGTGCACCTAAACCTATACCAGGGGATGTTGTTTATGAAAGAGTAAAAGACATTGTCAATGAATTTGGTAAGAAATCACAATGTAGTATGGCCACACGGAGTGACAATTCTTCATTCAAGAAGAAGTCAATATTTTGGGATCTTCCTTATTGGAGTTCTTTGACAGTCAGGCATTGTATCGATGTAATGCACGTTGAGAAAAATGTCTGTGATAGCATCACTGGTACTCTATTAAATATACCAGGTAAGACTAAAGATGGGATAAAATCCAGACTGGACCTACGTGAAATGGGAATAAGGTCAGAATTAACAGAATTACGTGAAATGGGTAATAAAAGAACATACTTACCTCCCGCTTGTTACACGTTGTCTAGAAAGGAGAAGAAAACTTTTTGTGAATGCTTGGTAAATGTTAAGGTGCCACATGGTTACTCATCCAACATCCGTAGATTGGTATCAATGAAAGATCTGAAGTTGATAGGTCTTAAATCTCATGATTGTCACACTCTAATGCAACAAATATTGCCCGTGGCAATTCGATCTATATTGCCGAAGCATGTAAGGTTTGCGATTACCAGACTTTGTTTCTTTTTCAACAGTCTATGCAGCAAAGTTATTGACCCTGATACTCTCGATAATTTGCAAAGAGAAGTGGTTGTTACCCTATGTCAGCTTGAGATGTATTTCCCTCCTTCGTTCTTTGATATCATGGTACATCTTGTTGTCCACTTGACTAGGGAAGTGAAAATGTTGGGACCAGTTTTCTTGCATTGGATGTATCCCTTTGAACGATACATGAGCGTTTTTAAAGGTGATGTTCGAAACCGTTATCGGCCTGAAGGGAGTATTATTGAAGGTTATGTGGCGAGAGAGGTTATGGATTTTTGCAATGACTTTCTCAGTGGTAATGACACTCCTGATAATGACAAGAATATTGAGGAGGGCAAAGGAATTTTGGGATCACGGGTGAAAGTAATCAGCCGTGAGCAGTTGGAACAAGCTCACTTGTATATTTTACACAATATGGATGAAGTGAGTGTTTATATCGAGGAACATACCAATTTCATAAAGAGACAACATCCTTGAGCAAGTTCAATGTGGCTTGCTAGAGAGCATAATAAGACTTTTACTAAGTGGTTTGAAGATAAAGTCTTACATCAACTATCTCAAACACCACATGATATTACAGAAACTATCAAATGCCTCGCCTTTAAACCAAAACCGAATGTTATGTCTTATGAAGGGTTTGACATTAATGGATTCACATATTACACAAAGCGCCAAGATGATAAGAGTGTCGTCCAAAATAGTGGGGTCACTCTTCAAGCGTCGACTATGTACTTTGCAAGTGCAAAGGATAAGAGTCCACGTGAAGCTAAAATGTCATATTACGGTGTCATTGAGGACATTTGGGAGTTTGACTACATAGATTTCAAAATTCCGCTCTTTAAATGTAATTGGGTTGATAACACCAAAGGAGTTATAGTGGATGAATTGGGTTTCACTTTGGTGAACTTTGAAAAGATTGGCGAGAAGGGTGAACCATTCATATTGGCATCACAGGCGAAACAAATATTCTATATCGATGATCCTGCAAATGATAAATGGTTGGTTGTTCTTCATGGTAAAAGACAGTTCATTGAAGATCCTATAGATGAAGAAGAGTACTATGATAAGTATGATGACTCCAGTCCATTCTCAGTTGGGTTGCCAACTCCACAAAATATTGAAGCTAATGATGACTTATATGTGCGCGGAGATCACAATGAAGGATTGTTAATTGATAAAAGATCACAATTTTAGAGACATGTATGTTTATACAAATGCTAAATGTTTGCCTTTTTCTAGTTAATACAAATGCTAAATGTTTGCCTTTTTCTAGTTAATACAAATGCTAAATGTTTGCCTTTTTCTAGTTAATAGAAATGCTAAATGTTTGCCTTTTTAATGACATTTTCAGATGGCTGACCATGATGAGCATGATGTCCATGATGAGCATGAAGTCCATGATGAGCATGCTGTCCATGACGAGCATGGCGAGGATACTAATGTAAGTTCTAAAAACATATCTTGTATTTCTATAAAATTCATTATCTTCTAGTTATGTCATATATCCTATATTTCTATATTGGGCTAAGTTAGTGTGTTTTATTTTTGTCAAATTTTAGGTTGATGCACCTGTACCCACTGAAGCACTGGAGCAACTTGATGCGCAACACCAGACACTTAACAAGAAAAGGGGCATCACTCTGTTGAAGAAGTTATTAGCGCTAAGTGGTAGTGGATCTAAATTGGTGGTGGAGTTTGATAATGGAGGAAATCCAATTGGAGTGAACCGCAATAATTTTGTGAACTATCTTGGGTGTACCACTCGGAGCCATTGTGGTGTTAAGTATGACAATTGGCATAAAGTTCCTCAAGGGAAAAAAGACTTGATATGGAAGGATTTATGCGTGAGTTATTATTATTTGCAATTCTATTTTGTAGATTACAAATTCTATTATTTGCAATTCTATTTTGGATACTAGTTAATAACATTTCTATTTTACAGAATCTGTTTGCATTGGATGAGAAGTTGCATCGTAAAAATGTGATGCAACGCGCTGGAAAGATGCTTAGGAATTATAGGACAAATCTAAACAGAGAATACATAAAAGAGGGTGATAAGAAGAAGAAGTCAGCCCTTGAACAATGGAACTTCTTGGACAAAGAAGATTGGGACAATTTTGTTGCTTCAAGAAAATCTGAAGAATTCAAGGTATTAGGCGTCACTCCTAATTTAATTAATATACATTGTATTCACCTATTCAAGATTAGCATTTAGTGCTACTAACCAAATCATTAATGTGCATACTAAGTAGGCCCTCAGTGATGCACAAAAAGCAAGGCGTGCACTGAATGTGCATGACCACACTATGGGTCCAAAAGGCTATGCAAGCGTTCGCCAAAGACTACAGGCGGAGTCTGCGGCTACTCAGGAGTCTGCTCCTACTCAGGAGTCTGCCACACCCATGCCTCGCCATGATATCTGGATAGCTGGCAGGCAAAACAAGAAGGGTGAAATAAAGAAGCCTGTAACTGCTGAGGCGGCTGCAAAAATGGTAAAATACAACTCTTAGAGAAATCGTTTGAATATTGATTATTTGTGGTGTTAACTTACCAATTTCTATTTATGGTGATTAGCGGGAGCTGCACGAGCAGAGGAAACAAGGCACGTTCATCCCTCAGGGCACAAGGGATGAATTGACAGTTGCTCTGGGTAACCCAGAGCATCCTGGACGTGTTAGAGGTGCCGGCGCTGGTGTTGGCATCAAAGCATTCTTTGGGCCATCCCAGCGCAAACCCAGAGCGGGACTTTCTCAAGAAGAGGTAACCTATTCTTTTTTTAGAATGTTACTGCAAAAGGAAATTCATTAATAAGAAGCTAATGTTTCTTTTATCCATGTATAGGAGAATAAGAGAGTTGAGGATTTAGTTGCTAAGAAGATCAACGATGTAGTTGCTGAGAAGGTCAAGGAAGAATTGCTGCGGTGGCAGGCATCTCAGGCTTCCAATACGCCTATGGCGACCCACTCTTCTCCTGATGCACAGACTGCGAGTAATCCTGGAGACCCATCGCCTAGCACGTCTGCTGTAAGTATTGTTTATGACATTGTAGTTAGTCTTTTCAAGTTGTTATGTTTTCAAGATGATATGTATATATGTATAATATTCTTTACGTAAATTTGTAGGCATTGAAGCCATGCCGCTTAAGAATGCAAGACTACGTTGTTGCAGAGGCGCAGGCTTACCCGTCCCTTCCTGGGGCAATGTTTCACGGGACTCCAATGCCACAGGGCTACGTTCGTGTGAGCCCGATACGTGTGTTACTTGATTGGAGAGAAGCTACATTGCCATATCCCCACCCGGATATTGATAGACTTGCTGATGCAGAAGGCGGGGTGATATTGTGGCCCAAAGCAGATGTCGTCTACACGACTGAAATTGTAAGATAAATTTACATTGATTTAGACTGTTAATGTGTATATATGATGTCAACTGATCTGAAATTATATGTACAGGTTAAAAAGAAGACACCAGGAGCACCTAGGCCTCCACTTCCACTTCCCGCATTACCCGATTGGGTTCCAACTGACCTAACATACCCGTTAGGTCCTTCTTGTAGGGGAATGGCATGTTGGCTACGGGCACATAATGTACATTGCCCTATAATTATTTCTTTAGATGCAGATTATGCAGGTCAATCATACGATAGCTCTTTATTTATACAAGATATTATTGAGCTGTTTATGTATGATTGGCTGAATACATCAATGATAGAGACATGGATAAGGTGAGATCTTGTTTATACATCCATATACCTTGTGTAAGATCCGGTGATCTGGTTTCTTATATATTAATGCATACGCCTATATGTTTTGCAGCTACCTAGTCGAAGATCATTGCAAACAATTTGCATTTGATCATGTGGGATTTTTGATTCCATCATTGATTAGTTTGGTAGCTAAAGACCCTGATAATGTTCAACAATACTGTATAGATGCTTTTACAATTTTTGGTCAGCAAAAGAAGACGATAATAATAGCTCCATTCAATGTCAAGTAAGTTTACTTTATTTATAATTTGGACTTAAGAAAATTCCATTTTTATTTTGCATTTTGAGTTATTAATTGTTAACTTCTTACTTCTAGCGGTAGACATTGGGAGTTACTAGTCATTGTCCCCGGGACATTCACTGTTTATTATCTAGATCCTGCGGGGAGTACATTGAACACTAAAATTGGACACGTAATGAGAATGCCATTATTCTGGTGAGAAATATTTCATTTTTATATCCGTTAACATCTTTTATTACATTACTATTTACTTATGCAATTTATTGTGTTATATTAACATGTAGGGGTTTAGATGCATTCAAAAAGGCTGGAGGAACGGTCCCAAGGAAAAAGAACCAGCCAATAAATTGGCAGAACGTACAAGTAAGTTCCCGACTCAAATATATATATTATTGATGTGAATTGTGCTTAGTTGTATTATTTTGTATGTTTCAATTTATAGTGTGCTACACAAGACAATGGATGGGCATGCGCATACTATGTGATGCGATTTATGCAGATGATTATCAAATATGCCGCATTGGACATCGATACCATACATGAGGTATTATATATATTCTCATTAGTTAGTATGCAATATATCAATCTTATATTATTTTTATATTATTACTTATATATATACATCATTCTCTTTGCAGGTGTTTAAAACTGACAACACTACAGGTAAACGTTTAAAAAATATACATGCTCCATATACGATGGAAGCATTAAATGAAGTAAGAGAAGAATGGGCAAAAGCCATACAAGCAGTGGCAACTGTAAGATATAATTGGGATGTTGATAGCGATAATGAATGATACTATGTAAATGAATATTTCTGAATGTTAATACATGTATTTGAATGTTTCTATATGTGTGTGAATGTGAGAATTGAATTGATGTCTGAATGTATGTACTTGTGTAGAATTTTGCTTGTGACTTTTGCAGGTTTGCGGCCTGTTTGTAGGCTGATATCAATGGATGTCGTAAACCTGCAGTTCAGAAAACTGAACTGCAGGTTCTCATCCTGCTGACCAGCCACAGCAGGCCTGCAAACTGATATGAAAAAAAAAATATATAAATAGGCGTCGGTTATTTATAGAAAACCGTCAGGAAAGACCTACAGTGTCGGTTTTTTCAATAAACCGACGCCTGATGTGGCCAAAGCAGTCCTGGAAATGGCGTCGGATATTCATATCAAACCGACGCCTATTTAACATATAGGCGTCGGTCGTTTAGTATATAACCGACGCCAAAAGTGTTCGCGCCACAAAAAATGGCGTCATCTAGGGCACTTTTATGCGTCGGTCATCTACTAAAAGACCGACGCTATATTCCATAGTGGCGTCGGTTATTTACTAAAACACCGACGCAGAAAGTGCCCTAGATGATGCCGTTTTCTGTGGCGCGAACCCTTTTGGTGTCGGTTATCTACTAAACGACCGACGCCTATAGGTTAAATAGGCGTCGGTTAAAAAACCGACGCCGAAGTGTTCGACCTTTAGCGGCGCCCACATAGGCGTCGGTCGGAAACCGACGCCAAATGGGGTTAAACGACCGACGCCAAAGGCCGTTTCTGTAGTAGTGATAGGACCAATCTCACCCGAGATTACATACGCGATGCTGAGAATAGGTTCTTGATTGATTCCAATTCTAGACATTGATCAGTATTTCACTAACTCTACACTAATAATTTTTGTTTGTATTCTCTTTGAAAAATAAATATAGGAAGAAGGAAGCCACACAGCAATGGAACTACTTGGACCCCAAAGACTGGGAGGAGTTTGTTACCCAAAGAAAAACAGATGAATTCAAGGTATTAAGCGCCACTCCTAATTTAATTAATATACGTTTTTATGTATTCACATATTCAAGATTAACCTTTATTGTTACTAACCAAATCAATGTGCTAACTAACTAGTCTATCAGCGATGCTCAATGACAACTACATGTTATGACCACACAATGGGTCCAAGAGGATATGCAGGCGTTCGCCAAAGGTTATATAGATATATAGGCAGCAAGCCATGAAACAGCAAAAGAAGCCCCAATGAAGAGAAGCAGGATACAGATACAATACATAAAGTGGAGCACACACAAGTGCTTCATATTCATATAACAACATGACAGACTAACACATATATAGTGCATAACAATAGTAGTGCCGAATTTACATACAACACTAGCTTAGTACATATATAGTGGGACTAAGGTGACGATCCCACCTGCTAAAACAGGTTACCGACAACTACATGTTATGACTGGGAGGTCGTGATTCAACAACTGTATGCATTAGCAGGTGGATCTGTTTGTCCTCCTGCTAATGCATACGGTTGTTGAATCACGACCTCCCAGTCGTAACATGTAGTTGTCGGTAACCTGTTTTAGCAGGTGGGATCGTCACCTTAGTCCCACTATATATGTACTAAGCTAGTGTTGTATGTAAATTCGACGCTGTTGTTGTTATGTACTATATATATGTTAGTCTGTCATGTTGTATGGACATCGATTGTATTGCTCAGGTATTATATAGTCTCATTAGATAATATGAAATATATCAATCTTATTTATAGCTCATTAATTATATATATACATCATTCTCTTTACAGGTGTTTAAAGCTGACCCCACTACAGGAACGGACTTACCAGATGTACATGCTCCCTATACGATGGGAGAATTAAATGAAGTAAGAGAAGAATGGGCAACAACCATACAAATAGTGAGGGTTTTAAAATATAATTGGGATGTTGATAGCGAATAATGACTAAAGAATGATATTTTGTAAATGAATTTCTGAATTATAATATATGTGTGAATGTTTCTACATGTCTAGATGTTTCTACATGTGTCTGAGTGAAAATGAATGAAAGTGTTGGTTGCTATATGAATGTTTCTACATGTGTGAATGTGAATGAATGGAACTACAGATTGCTAGCTACATGAATGTTTCTAAATGTGTGAAAATAAAATGAAACTGCAGGTTGTATTGCTAAATGCATGTGTGAATATTTTTGTTGTTAAATTTGTAGGTTTTTGGAATGTTGTTGGATGATATCAATGAATGTCATAAAACCTGCAGTTAACTGCAGGTTTCTCATCCTGCGACCAGCCACAGCAGGTCTGCAGACTGACAGAAAAAAAAACAATAGGCGTCAGTTATTTGAATAACACCGACACACAAAGTTATAGTGTCGGTTTTATATAAATAATCGACGCCTATTTCCTGTGGCGCGAAGGTATATGGCATCGGTTTATTATCTAATAACCGACGCTGATAGTGGCCAAGATGGCGCCCTTTCTGTGGCGCGAAGGTATATGGCGTCGGTTTATTATCTAATAACCGACGCTCATAGTGGGCAAGATGGCGCCCTTTCTGTGGCGCGAAGGTATATGGTGTCAGTTTCTTATCTAATAACCGATGCCTATACCTTCGCGCCATAGGAAACAGGCACGATTTCGGTGGCGCGCGAAGAGTTTGGGCGTCGATTTTGAAACTGACGTGTAATGGGTGATCTTTTAGTGTCGCCTACATAGGTGTCGCTTAGAAACCGACACTAAAGGCCTTAAATAACCGACACTAAAGGTAGGTTCTGTAATAGTGCTCCCAACCATTTGGATGATCATCCAAGTCAAAATAAGCCTGATTCATATGAAATAGTGCATAACTAAAAGTAAATATATATAACATTCTAGAGTGAAGTTATCATGAAAATGTATTATTACCTTTACAATATCTCTTGTGTTGTTGAATGATGATATAGGCATTTGTGTCCAATACTTATCAACGGGCCACAAAGATGGTCTTCTAGCTAAAATCCCACACAATAGGCTTAATTGTTTTCCCACTTCTCCAATTTCAAAGTCATTGTCATCAAAAACTAAATGGTGCCTCTCACCAGGAGGTGGCTTAAGCTTTGAGATAATTGTAGGGCCTCTCCCACGCTTTTCAAATGACTGGATTTCAATGTTTCTTCTTTGATCATTTTCTTCTACAACATCTGTATTTATTGTTGGAGGTGAGGTTACAGGAGTAATAGTTATATCATCTTCTTCAACTTCAGTCCTTTGTGCCAACCTTGCTGATTTCCTGGACATCTAATTATAATATAGAATATAAAAATCATTCATGTTAATATTAACAAAGAAATATGATCAAAGTAAAAATAAGTAGAAATGGTTCAGAATAACATATAAAACAACAACACACATACTATAGAAAATCAATTGACACACCTTGATATGTTTTTTTATTTGCATGCACGTTAAGTAGATGATAAGGTATACACATTTCAGAAAGAGAGCAATCTAATGGCCATCCTTCAATAAATGCAACATAAGATACATTTATATATAGAATAAGTTAATATTGTAAGATATGTATGTCTTACTTCCACATGGTCAAAGACCTGTAAAAACACATGCATTGCATAACATAAAATGTTCTTAGGAATGCATAAAAACATCATATATTTCTCCAAACACAAGATAGATTTAAACAAGTGAACACCATAGAAAATTCTCTCTTCCACATGTTCAAATGCATACAAAATATTCATGTAATGAAAAACAACATCAACTTTCAACTACCATGCATTATAATGTTCACAACTAAGAAGGATTGTGATATTCAATAGTTGAACCCTCCATATCCATTCTTGTCCAGGATATATTTTCACTATCATCATGACTTGATTGATTGAATGGTGCTTCAACACGAAATTCTACAGTTTGAGGAAAATCAAACAATTCCCTTGGTGGGACCTTCAACACTACATGCCAATTTGTGTCCACTGGATCCTGAACATAGAAGCACTGTTGATCCTGAGAAGCAAATATAAAAGGCTCATCTTTATGTGCTACTTTCAAGAAATTTAATAAAGTGAATCCATAATCATCAACTCTAAAGCCAGTTGCAGTGCTCTCATCAAACCATGTGCATCTGAATAATGTAATCTGAATATTGGGGCCATACTCTAGCTTGATGACCTCCTCTAGTTGACCATAATAAGTAACATATGATGAAATTGGGTTTCGGTCCCTAGAGCAAGAGTATCTTGATGTCTCTACAGATAGATAAACTCCACTATTTTGTGACTTACGATGAGAATCCAACATTTTTGACTGAAATTTGCAGCCATTAATGAAGTATCCATCGTAACTGTCTCCTTCACAAGAAGGACCTTGTGCAAGCCAACGAATCTCTTCCGTAACATCTTCTCCATTGTTTCTAGCATAAAAAATCTATGTTTGAATGGAATTAGTTTCTTTTTTAAATTCTATTAGCATTACTAGAAAATTAAACAACATGAAATCTAGTTGCTCACATGATTTTTAAACCAAGAAGGAAAATCATGATGATGCCTTAATTCAACATTACGAAGAGTCATCCTTGGATGATTTAGTTGTATATCATCCAGGTGTTTCCTATAATTTTAAAACAAAAGGAATGTTATGTTATATAAAAAAGAAAACATACTTCTCAAAAATAAAATATAATGGTTACCTTCTATAAGAGTCGATACTCCTTGTGTTGAAAAGAACATAATGATGTGCTTGCTCTAGTGTCACCTGATCAAATTTCTTTCTTACTTCTGCTCCAATAGATGCATCATCATGGTGACGTGATGAAAGATCCCATCTTGTATTTGTCCCTTTCAGACATCTTGAGCAAAATGTCATATATTCATCAACCCAGTAACCCTCAGCAATAGATCCTTTAGGACGTGCCTTGTTACGAACATATCCTTTTAATGTTTTTAAATATCTATCAATAGGATACATCCATCGATAATAAACTGGACCTGCAATCTTGGCCTCTGTGACTAAATGGATAGTCAAGTGCACCATGATAGTGAAAAATGAGGGTGGGAAGATGCGCTCCAATTGGCAAAGTGTAATCGCAATATCTTTCTCAATTTTGTCAAATTCCTCCAAATCAATTACCTTAGTGCAAATGTGATTGTAGTAGGTACATATTCTAGAAATTGGCCCACAAACTTCTGGAGAAGATGACTTCCTTAATGCAACAACCAATAACCTTTGCATCAACACATGGTAGTCATGACTTTTTAAGGGCAACACTTTCCGCTCAAGCATGTTAATTCAGATAGAGATATTTGACGAATAACCATCTGGAACTTTCATCGAACTCAATACTGATAGAAATATATCTTTCTATTTTGTGCTCATTGTGTAACAAGTAGGTGGCACATAATATTTTCCACTCTCAAGTTTGATTGCCCACAAGTCTTTCCGGATCCCTAATTCAGATAAGTCCAAGTGAGATTGCACATTATCCTTGGACTTACCTTCAACACCAAGAAGTTCCTAATATATTCTCACAAACATTTTTCTCGATGTGCGTGGTATCTAAATTATGTCTTATCAATAGGTGCTTCTAGTATGGCAGGCAAAAAAATATACTAATCTTCTTCCATGGCTTTGGTAGAGGAATTTTGTCTTCCATTTTAGAACTCCTCCTTCTTTTCCTAGTTTCTGAATCTCTCAATTCCTTGCCGAATGTCACATTATCATAGCCTTGAAACGCATTCCAAATATCCTCACCAACAAGAGACTTTGGTGCATGTCTATATTCAGTCTTTCCATTAAATTTCTTCTTGTCTCGTCGATAAGGATGATTGTCACTAAGGAAACGTCGATGGTCCAGATAGCAATCTTTTTTCCATGTTTAAGCCTATACCATCTAGTATCTCTGTGACAACAAGGGCAAGCAAACTGCCTCTTGTGCTATGACCAGAAAGGTTGGCATATGCAAGAAAGTCACTTATGGTCCACAAAATAGCAGCTCTCAATGTGAAATTTTTCTTGGAAGATGCATCATAGGTAGTAACTCATGTTGTCCATAACTCTTGAAGTTCATCAATTAAAGGTTCAAGATAAATGTCAATATTATTTCCAGGTTCTTTTGGACCAGGAATCAATAAAGACATGATGAAGTTTGGTTGCTTCATGCACAACGACAGGGGCAAGTTGTATGGGATCAACACAACAGGCCAAGTACTATGAGAAATATGTAGGGTGTCAAAGGGATTGAAACCATCACTTGCTAGCCCCAGACAGACATTAAGCGACTCACTGCCAAATTTTAGAAACTTAGCATCCAATGCTTTCCATGCAGCAGAATCTGCAGGATGTCGCAACTTTCCATCTGTCACCTGTTGCTTTTGATGCCATTGCATATCCTCTGCCACAGTTGGACACATGAAAAGCCTTTGCAACCTAGGAGTCAAAGGAAAATGAAAGAATATCTTTGCAGAGATCTTTGATGGTTTCTTTTGGGAGAGTGTTTCTGTTTTCCATCTAGATGTCCCACACCGAGTGCACACTTCGAGTGTTGCACGATCTTTATAATAAATCATGCAATCATTTGGGCATGCATCAATCTTCACATATTCAATACCTAAGTCTCTTAATAATTTCTTGGCTTCATAAAAACTATTAGGAAATGATTCTGCCCCACTAGGAAGAGCCTCTTTTGTTTTTTTTGGTCGGTGAAGAGCCTCTTTTGTTAATCTCAATTGTGATGTAAAAGACTTATTGGTCCATTGAGATTCAACTTTGAGATTCAACATTTTTACTAGATAAGATAGTTTGGAATGGCTCGTACAACCATGGTATAAAGGTTCCCTAGCTTTATCTAGAAGTTTATAAAAATTTTCAACATCAAGATTGACTGGGATATCTGCATCAATATCATCTACTGGAGATGTCTCAGGATTCTACACACCAAAGACATCATGCAACAAGCCTCCGATGTTGTCTCCATCAACATTGTCACCAAGAAGAGTAGTTGTGGATGAAGATTGCCTTTCTCTTCCAGGAATTTATCCATGGTCAGTCCATATGTAATAATTAGGTGTGAACCCTTTGATTATTACATGTTCAAAAACCTCCTCCTTAGACTTGAAATATTTATTGCCACAAACTTTACATGGGCACAATAATTGACCACTCCTCGCATGGATTTGGTTGAGGAGATTGTGATCAATGAAGGCAGACAAACCATCTTGAAATTCCTTACTATGGATACGATTTTCGATATACATCCAACTTCTATCTGCTATGTAATCCATCTACACAAGTGAAATATGGATAAGTCAAACCTCTAAGTCTTATGTATTTGACTGAAAGTAAACATATTAGTTTCTAGTAGAACAATGATAGTAATATGTATTCATATGTGCCACCTATCCCATTCTTGAACACTAAATCTCACTAGTAAGTGTATAATGTGTGTTTGGTTTTTACAGAAATTTCGATAGCATTTCCCCTTAGTTCTCCAAGTACACCGACATAGATGGAAAAATAACCCACCTAAGTATGTACCCAGAGAACAACTGAGGAAATGACTACCAAAATATCTTTAAAACTAGACACAATATTATACACTCACGTCCTAAGTGAGATTAAGTGTTCGAGAACAATCCCAAATTGGGGACTATCCAATATTTACTCCTAAAGAGTAAAATTTGGATGGGTTTCTAAGTCAAAAAAAATATATGTATAAATATTTAATATTGTGTTTTATAAAAATATGTTTGAAGTGTTGAAATAAAAATATAATTTTACTCATGGAGTATTTAAAAAAAATCAATATATATTAATATATTGATAGTATGCATATTTATGTCATGTAATATCACTCAACAAATTCATGACAAGTTTGCCTTGGATTTGACTAGCACCATTAATGTTCTAAAGTTTCCAAACATGATGTGCGATTTTTCATTCTAGTTTTACAAAGGTGGAAAAAGTCTAACAAAAGTGGGCACGTCGTTAAATGTGTTTAATCATTGATAGGTGAGAGAAGAAAGGCAAGAGAGTAGTAAAATACATCCTAACCATTAAAAATTGATCCAAATATTTTTTGTACACAAATAATTGATAAAATTTGAAAAGATCCGAAAATCCTCGCATAAACAAATGATGTTTGCAATTATAGTAGCAACTTGTCATGAACACATTTTTTTATTAAAATTTCTAATCTATTAGATAAAAGTACTAAATAAACATGATGGAATAAAATGTTAATTTTGAGCACAATGAAGTTTTATAATATTTGTCTCAAGTTTTACTTTCTATTAAATTGAAATAACATAAGCAGAATAGAAAATACAGACATCACAAATTTAAAAAAAACAAATATTCACAAAATTTCGGTAAAGATAAAACATATAAATTTTAGTTAAGAAGTAATTTGTCAAAGTCACTTTTATAAATAAAAAAAGAACTCGATGCTAGTATTTAGACATTTTCGAGATTCTAACTAGTATTAAAAATGTAAAAATATTTATGTCCAAGATCATCATAACTTTTCCATGCATATAATTCCACCGTAATGTGTGAAAAAATAGCTAAATTTTTTCTTTATGTTCCATTACGTCCAAAACCAATTAAAAGTAGAATTTGAACAAAAATTATTGAAGGACGGCCACCTTTAGTTTCATATTTTTCATGTAAAGGGTGGAACAATAAAGATTTAATCTTGGCATGACATAAGTATGGTATATATGTTCATTTAGTAATGTAACTAATTGAGAATGAACTTATTTGGGCTACAACTAATCACCAATGATTGAACAATTTCTGATATAGTGATCTTAGATCAGAAAAAAATGTTGCATTCCTAATAAAAAGGATGAAAAGTTGTTCCACTGGTAATGCATCATACCTTGTCAGTCCGATCTTTTTCCTTTAAATGTAGAAGGTCAATAACTCAAGAATGAAAGAACTTTATATGTGTACTTGTACTACAGTCCATAATCAAACCACAAGATAGCCTGTCCAGAAGCAAACGATCGAACAATAGTGTCCAGAAACAATAGTCAGATAACAGATCTAGAAGGGAACCATCCAATATTGTATTTGCAGTAACAAGTCGCAAGTTTTACACCTGATTATAAATAGCGGGAGCAATCAACATCCCTCAAATGACGTGGGTGATTGTAGAATACAAAACACAGGTTGAAAGAGAGATACATTCGAGAAAAGAGAAGAAGGTAACCTGAGAGAACAGAACCGAAATGGCCAAGAAGACGACGGCCGGCAACCGTCCGTGCTCTGTGATCAGACTGAGGAACAATGGCAATTAGCGGACAGCCAGTAGCAGGACTCCCGGTTGTGCCTCTACAGACGACTGCGACGGTGTGAGCGTCTGAGGCCGAGAGCCTGTGCCCGAGAACCGGTGACGGGGAGAGAAGAGTAGCGGCGAACGGGGAACGGGAGGGTGACGGGCACTGCCTAGACGTGCTCCGTGAGAAAATTGGATGTCGGACAACAGTAGAACTTCAGTTGGGATAGGAGTTAGGAGGAGACGGAGGGTGAGGTGAGTGCCTTGCACCTCTGCGAACGGCTGGGTGATAACACCAAATTTTGTGATGTTTTTGACTGTTATTTCGTTATCAAAACTGCCTTTTTAACGGTTTTCCTCTCTTTTTATATGTACTTTTGCAATAACATACCATGCTACGCTCTTAACCCAATATTTCCATCTTTTGCAGAGTTTTCCTCCATTTTTGACTCATTTATCATCGAAAAGGTCTGTCCCGGCCCATAAACGTGTTCTACTACCCGCATCGACCTTTTTTCCCCAGGAAGTCGATCGATACGCTCGCTGCCCGATAGGGTAGCGTGATACACTGATGTGCGACACAAGGGTGTCGTGCAAGAGGAAGCGGACGAGCGATACACCTTTTTACCCGACAGGGAGCCAGACTCGCCACGACTGCTGTAGCGTGTTGCACGATACAGGCCACCCATCGGCAGGTGCCACTCGTCGTGATGACTGATAGCCCGACATCTTTGTGCCGGGCGATACGCGTATTGGGCGCCCCTGAAGGCCGCAATAATGGAGCTGATGAAGAACATGTGGCGACCGGAGAACCATAACTTCCTCCGATCGCTGCCTATAAATAGCAGCTACATGACTCCGATGGGACGGGTCGGAACCCTGCGAGAGCTACCAGAGTAAAGAGCTTGGAGATAGCATATCGTGCCTCAGAGGTTGTGCTGGGCGATTTTAGGTGAGCACTTCCCCATCCCGAGAGGGAGGGAATGGTTCACTTAGGGCCATCCCAGGCACCACTGCAGGCCGATATCAGCCAACAAGGATACCCGATACAAGTGACTGATACTTAAAGTGACACTCTAAGCCTGACACGATACCGAACCCCGATATGTATCGCCTGTCACGGCGTGTCACCCGAGAGGGTACCGCCCGACATGATCATATCAGGCAAGGGTGCCCCGCGTGATACGTCTACCCGTTATGATCCTATCACCTGAGAGGGTGTGCCGCCCGACACAGGCGTATCGGGCGAGGCTCCTGCCCGGTATCGGGCTGGAGAGTCGGTTGTTGTCTGTCGACCTTCTAAATCAAGAAGGTGACATTTATCTTGATTATTTCAGTCATTTACTTCCTTTATCTTATGCAATATAATCAGACCCTTATATGTTTATGGAAATAAAATAGTTTTAATCATCTGCTGCTTTATGTTTGGTACCTTTGTTGGATGATTGCTATGTTTAACATCTGAACTCTAGCTTGTACGCTTGGATCGCGTTTTGATTAGCTACCGAATCGTGTGTTCCCGTTGCAACAGCCTTGAGAGAGGTGTTGTGGCTCTAGTGTTTGGTCCGATTCTAGAGTACGAGAGTGCCTGGAATCGGAGTTGCTTTAGTAACATTTCCACTCTAACTTAAGCCCAGCAGCCTCGAGAGGGGTGTTGATGCTTGGTTAGAAGTACCCGCTTCGAGAGGAGGGGTACAAGATGTTTCTGCTGCCGCTTGTTTTACCGAAGTTTTCTCTTTCATACCTTACTTTGGCGCTAGTATTATCTCTCTATTTCTGTTGCACGAAAATCCCTAAAAACTGATAAATGCTTAAAACCTTACTTTTCCCTGTAGCTCCAGTTGGAGATAGATTTCTTTTGTTTTATCGGTCTTATCTTGATGTTCTCTTGGGGAACTTTGCCACCTCTTTACCCTTGCTGGAGTGTAACGTGTCGATTCTGTGTTCTCAACACTACCAACATTGTCCATGTGTTCGACCCCGTATATCTACTTTGACCCTGTAAATAAAGTTGCGGGGGCCTAGAAGGTTTCGGGTTATAAATGTAAAAGTCTGACTACTTCAAATCCGCCTCCAATTTTAGGACGCGTGATTTTGGCCGGTCAACTTTTTGGCGTCATTGCTGGGGACAAGGCAAAATGGTACTGTTGATGAACCTGAATCCAATAACTACACTCCAGTGATTCAAGCTTAGAAATAAGTTTGACAACACTCCTTTTTTCCTTTTTCATCATTAATATTATTCTTTGCCTGAAATGAATAATTTGTATTATTGATAACAAATTTTCTAACTTGATTGTTACACGATGCTCAGGTACTTAGGAGAAAGGCATTATGATTAACCTGAGCGTCGACACCATCAAGCATGTCGTCGCGCGTTGAACAACCCCTTTCTGAAGGTGAACGCCAAGGGAGGGCTAGACCTCACGCGCCCCCACCGGATGATAACGACCGCTACGACGACAATGATCAACCTGAAGATCCAGAAATGGAGCAGTTCGAGGAAGATCATCACCAGGATAGACGTCGTCATCACCAAAGGCACAGGAGGAACCACAATAATCAGGAACCATGCCAGGGAAGCAACGACAGTGATGATTCAGATGAAGAAGAAAAGACTCTAAGAGAGTTAGCTTCCACAAAGGCTAACAACTCCAGATGCCCCGTCGTCATTCCGCGATTAAACGCCACCAATTTCGAGCTCAAGCCATCGGTCATCTCTATGATTCAAAACAAAAGCTTTAGGGGGGGTTCTAAGAATGACAACCCCTATCACCACTTGGATGCTTTCAAAAATATCTGCGACACCATCAAGATGCGGGGGGTTCCCCAGGAGGTAATCTACTGCAAGGGCTTCATCTTCTCTTTAGAAGATAAGGCTCTATCATGGTATCTGGGGCTGCCCCACCAAGCCCTTAATGGATGGGGAGCACTAGCAGATGCCTTCATGAACAAGTTCTATCCAACTGAGAAGACTGTGCGGAACAGACAAAGGATAACCTCCTTCATGAAAAAGCCAAACGAGAACCTCCACGACGCCTGGGAAAAATATCAGAAATATCAGAGGGACTACCCTCATCACAATTACAAGAAAGGTTTCTTGGTCACCACCTTCTATAATAGTTTAACCCCCGAGGAAAGGGGTTTCACTGAATGCAGTAGCAGGAAGTGACTTTCTGGGAAAGAAGCCGAGAAAGTCCGAGAGGATCATCAAAAACATGGCCGAGCTGCAAGCCGACACTGACTATGATAGATCTGATAGGGGACAAGCTAAGAAGGCTGGTGAAGGACCTTCTTTTGAATCCAAGGCTCTGGAGACCATCACTTCTCAGATCTAGAGGATCACAACTGATGTGAAGCAGCTGAAAGATTCCAGTGGGAAAGGAAAGAAGCAATCTGAGAAGGTTATGAAGTGTGTTACCTATGGAGAGGGAGGACACGGGGTAGATAGCTGCATCTACACCCGACCCGACGCATCGAATGATATTGAATCTGAGGATGAGGAGACTGATAATGTCTCTTTTGTTAACTTCAAAAGGTCAGACCATCCCGATTTCAGTTATGGCAACAAGGATACAGCTAAAAACTCACATCAGCTGCATGCTTCCTCCAAGCCACCTCAAGCCTTCGAGAAAAGGGGAGGACAGAGTCAATTCATCAAAAACACCCCCTTCCAGTCAAACAAAGGAAACTTCCAGGGGCAAGTTAAATACCAAGGTCAAGCCAAAGAGCAGGGAAAGGACAAGGTTCCAAACCAATTGGACGTGGTCGGACAATTGTTTGATTTTGTAAAAAGATAGGACACAATTAATAACCAGTTGGCACAGAGTGCGCTTTCAAATTCGGGTTTTCTGAACTCATTGTAGGTCCAGATGGAGGATATGCAGACGCATCAATGCCAGATTGATCAACAATTAGCTCAGATGGTCGAATTAATAAAGAATCCCCTCAGGAAAAATACCTTCTAACATTGAAACCGCCAAAAAGGCAGGGTTGTGATCACAAAAGATAGAGATCGAGTTGCGAGTATAGATGTTGTAGGAGGCTAAAAGTGAAGAACCTGAAGCGGTCGAGTTGGCGACACAAACTCCAGCGCTCCTCGGGAGGCAACCCGAGCCTTTTATTTTTCCTAGAATAGGATGTTATTTACTTTCCTGCAAAACAAACTTTATGAACATTTGGACTGTAATAAGGCCTGAGTCAACACATGCGCCACGTGCGCTGACTTTTTTGTTTTATAGGCCATCACTTTGTTTCATGGACCGGGATGGGTAATACTATCTGAGGCTGGGAACTTAACCTTGGGCCAATGATGTTTTACTCATCGACCGCTTTTTCCCGCTTTGTTTTTAAGTTTTTCGCCTTGATTTTGTTCTGAAGTCTTCATATTGGGCAACAACTCAACCGGCGCACAGAACGCGCTCCTAACGGGCGATGGTATTTCGGGCATCGCAAAGGCCGTGACGGATGACATTCCTGGGCGACGTGCACCCGTATCGTGCAAGAGGAGTAATTACCCTCATTTCGACAGATGGACTGCCTGTCTCGGGAATGACCTATCCCAACGGTCGGCACGCATCCCAGAATTACCTGTTTACCCCGGTCGAGATCGCTATATATAGTATGGAGAGTTTACCATGTCGGGCTACTGCCTTTACTATTTTCACCTATCCGTATTGTGTTGTGATTTCCTTCGTTTGCTCCCATGTCACGTAGCCTCCTTCTGCTCTCGTGTCACGCGGAAAGCTTTAGAAGACATCAAAGGTATAGCCCGACAACCATATCGTCCTGCCTTTCCCGACACGACCTCCCTATCGCAAAACATATCGGGCAGACGGCTTTAGCTGAATTTCCTTGTATCGCCTGACACGTGTCGCGCGACACACCTTTAGCACGCGCTTGCCCGATACTCTTTACCATATCGGACGATAATCGTGTCGCCCATCCTTGTGCCGCCTCGCTTGTTTTATTGTCGGGCGACACATTGTTTTATCAGGAAGGCCCTATCGGACAGTTTGTTTCACGCGACCATATCGCCCGACGTACCCATGTCGGGCGACGAGCCTAACGCGCAGTTCTCTCCGTATCATCCTGTTCTGTATTGCCTAAGATGTTCTTTTGACGGAAGACACCCAGATCTCGTATCGGGCACGAGTCTACATCTTTGAAAGCTTTGTATCGCCCGACATAGTGGTATCGGGGAACCTTGTATTGGGCTGAATCTTATCGTGCATTCAGTTTTTCCCTTTTAACACCGGTATCAATTTTTGGTTCTGCTTGCCTAATATCATCACACTTAATTGATTAATAATTTTTTTAATGCTAACAGACATGGCCCATACAAAGCAGACTGTCATTCGAGTTGACGAACACGGCAGAAGAATCGACACCAAAGCCGCAGTTGAAGCGACAACGGTCGGGCAGAAATACCCGAATCTTGAGGCGGCTGGGCCATCGACCGTTGAAAAGAGAACAAGGACAAGAGAAGTGGCGGCTCCAACTATAGCTCCAACAACAGCGACAGAACCCCTGGATCACACACCAGGAAGGTTCGTATCGAGAGATGACGAGCATGGACGCCGGTATGCAGAACTGGCAACAAAGCTCTACAGACCGAGTAGATTCTGCCACCAGTCTTCTTTCATTCACCTAGGTATTTTTGAAAGACTGGAGAGCGTCCTCGCCGTGGCAGGACTGAGGAAGATCTGCCTCAGCCGTTCTGCTTCCTACACCGAACTCACGAGGGAGTTCATGTCGTCTCTCCGCCGAGTAAAGAATGCTGCTAAGGAAATTGAAGAATATGGCAGAGCAGATAGACTGCAAGCACAGCTGTACAACTCGGAGCACGCCATCTCCGAGAAGTTGCTCAACGAGATTTTCTCCTCCAGCGAGGAGGAGAAGAAGCTGATGAATAACGGTGAAAGGATCACCAAAGGAGATGGGTTGAATCCCGTGGAGCTCTGGAAAAGGCTGATCGGCGAATCATCGTTCAAGCCGGGAAGCAAGGTGGCGGCGGTGCACTCATGTTTCTGGAGAATAGTGCACAAGCTGGTGGCATGCCAACTGTTCAGCAAGAACGAGTCCATCAACATTTACACCGAAGAACTCCATGTCATGTGGTACATGATGGAGGGTAGAGTAATCAACTTGGGGCGGTTTCTACTGAACAGGCTGCACCCAATAAAGGATGCCACCAAGGAATACTGCATGAGTGGCATCATCAACCTGATCGCGGCTGGACTTGGGTACCCACGGGAGTCGCACAGTCTATCGAGGACAAGGGGCGATGAGATGATCGACCTGAAGTACCTAATGAGGGCCAGGATTATAAAGAAGGAGGGGAGATGCTATTTCTACAAGTTTGCAAGGACAAATACCCTCATTCCACTCCCTCGCTGCACCACCTATGACGTAGAAAAATTGGTCTTCACCGCAGTAGAAATAGAAGTTGTGGCGGTAAACGCCGCTTACGCTGCCACCACCAGAATTCAAGAGAGGGCGGCTGCGAGAGGAGAACCAATTCCTCTCGACCTAAGGCAGGACAAAGCATCAACGACCCTCGCCGAGCCAGCCGGCAATCCAGAACCACCGACGACAACAGTTGATAGAGTTTTCGCCGCTACTACCATACCAACCACGATAACGAAAACACCTGTCGTGGCTGAAGAAGAACCGGCGATCGTAGAAGTCGCCGAGACAACGACGGGAGCTGTCGCGGAAGAGATGGCCACAACCCCCGAAACTTCTGTGTGGCCTCTAGAGGCAGAAGAAGTAGCACAGCCGGACGCCAGTGATGGGGTGTTCGCTGAGATCCTTGAGATGGAGCTCGAAGTTGTACAGCCGATGCTGACACCACCGCCAGTGTCTCCTATAGCAGCTGCTGAAAAGACAGCCAATAACATAGAGGAGGAGCGGCATCCACCCACTCCACGACCGTCCCCACCACGACATGAAGGTGAGACAGTGACGACCGCAAGGGTGTCGACACCCCGCCCGGCAACATCTACCTCGTGAACGATCGAAATTGGCTCTACCTCATCGGGTAGACCATCACGTGAGCAAGGTATCGCGAGGATGGGAGGGAGACCCGCAGGAAACCCTCTGTCGCTCTAGAAAATGCTGGGGCACAAATTTGACTACTTGCGGTAGGTAACAGAGAGCCACTCAGGTACATTTAATTCTCTAACCCGCAAGTTCTCATTTTTTCAGCAAAGGCTGAATAGCCAGGAACGGGAACTGCTGACTCTAGTTGGCCTTCTCGGCCAACTAGAGACTTTAAATGCCACACTTCAGCAAGCCCTCCAATTCCTCGACGTGATTGAGGAGAGGCTCAATAGGGGAGACGACCATCCGCGCCAAGGGCATCCGAGAAGGTCTTCGTCGCCCCCTGGCTCCGGCTCTCCACCTTCTTCGTCAGCAGCCTCCTCAAGATCATCGTCCTCTTCCTCCTCCAGTGGGCCGTCCACATCGCCCGAGGAGGGACGCCACAGGGATCGGCCAACGGAGCTCCAGCAAGACATGCGAGCTTCCATGGCCTAGGAGAAATAGCTCCCTCAGTCCCCCTGGATGAGGTTGAAGATGATAACGAAGACATCAACATCAGGGAGGACTCTTCTGATGAATCAGAGGGAGAAAGGGGGGACATTTGTTCTTCCAATGAAAGACACCCCCAGAGGAAGACACTCGATGGTAGAAATGTTCTCTGCACCGTCGGAGCTACCTTCCTTCGAAATGGCCGACTTCGACAGAAGGGTCATCGGCTACCTGACGATCGGAGATCAGAAATTGCTGAACAAGGTCTTAAGGTCGCAGGAAGATGAAGAAGACGTCGTCTGGAGCGACAGCTACTTCTCCGTACGACAGGGAGCACTCAGAAGCATTTTCTGCTCGCCAGCCATCGTAGGAAAAAGGCTATTCAGGGTTCTAGAAGGTGCAATAATGGAGAACATCAGCGTCGGGATTGGTCGGAGAACAATATACAATGCCACCCTGACCTTGGCGAGAAGGCTGATGATGGGAGTGCCAGACTCCATTGCGGTGGCCAACATGCTGCGACACATCGAAGAGCATAACACAAACATGGTGTTGGCCCCGTACAAGCACCACAAGGTATGGTTCCTCTGCGTGGAAGACCTCAGGAACCACGACGTCCAGCTGCTAAGCTGCAGCAACAACGAGGTGCCACGCTCCAGGCTTATTTTTAGTCGCCTGAAAGACAAGCATCTAAGGCTTCTACCGTTGCGTCTTCTATGAGCTATCAAACAAGGAGTCAAACGTCACAACGGCGTTTGGAAATTCTTTTCTATCCGAGGCTTCCCCGTCCAAGCAGAAGAGGGAAGCGGAAACAACGCCTTTATTGTCTTGCGTGCCATGGAGCTGCTCAACATATTCAGATACATGAGGCACCTCCAAGGCCAAAATTTCTACCATCTCAGGAGCATATATGCACTGATGCTGATAAAAGATGGGCGCTATTTCTGAGACGCAGGGGTACCAGAAAGGCTGCTGGACAGTGACCTAGAAGGCAGATCTTCACAACCCAGCAACACTCCAGAGAAAGAAGCAGAACTGGAAACAGACACCTACGGGGCAGGCAAGTAGTTGGAGATCCTACGGGAAGTGCATGGATTTGAAGACCCAGCTTCGCCCAAAACTCCAGAAGGACTGATCAACAATTTTGACCGCTTCTCGTGCGCTACACTCACGCAGGAGCAGGTCAATGAAATCCTTCTGAAATTAGCTGATTCCACCCCGGCAGATGTCATCTACGAGGCAGGCAATGTCATAGTCCCGGATGATGACTTAAGGGACATGGTAAAAGATGGAGGATGCTTGGCGGTATTTGTGGTGGCCGCCTACATCCAAACACTACAGCCAAAGTTCGAACATGCATACATAGCTCATCCAATGTTGTTCAACGACATCTGCCTTGCCGATGAAACATGAGCAAAGCAAAAAATTCTGGCAGAGTTGGAGAGCAGGGTTCCACGGACTATCTTCCTGCCCATCCTGCACTACAACCACTGGACGCTCCTGACGGTGTACATTCACCAACGAGCAGGAATCTTTTACAACAGCTCAGACAGCAACAAAGACCATCCAGTGCAGTGTACATCAGCAGTGTTGACCTCCCTCGAGCGCCTAGTATGAAAATACTACGAGGATGTGGCGGCGCTGATACAACCATTCCTGGATATGACAGCAAGCAAATGGCACGAGCTTTAGTTCTGCCACCACAGTCCACAACAAATTCCTCTATCTAACGACTGCGGCAACTTCGTCCTGGAATGGATATCAAACGAAGCGACGCCTGACCAGCTCCACCACATCGACTACCACAACAAACAAGGAGAATACGTGTGGGAGCTTCTATCTGGCGCAGGTGCGCTCACCATCTAACCCTCACTGGACCAACATTACCCTACCTCTACCCTATCTACTTCACAACTCTGGGACAGAGTGTGGAGTAAGTTTGGGGGGGTACCATGTACCAGTGAGGGAGGTATAAAATTTTTTAAAAAAATTCAGACTCCACCTTTTTTATTCTTTTGTTCTATTTATTCCTTTCTTTTATCATGTGTATATACATATATGTTCATACAAAAATTTTGAAAATTTTTGCTTTTTTTGTCTCCTTACATATGTACAAAGTCGCTATATAAGTAAAAACCTGATACGACTTCTTGCCAGTCTGTTTTTATGTGCCCAAGGAGATGCAAATTTTGTTATGACTTTCTGACAATGCAGCCTCAAATAACAAAAGACTATGACTTTCCACGCCAAAAATTGTGAAATATAATCTTGCAACAGCTAAGAGGCGTGTATGCAGAAGGAAAAAGTTGCCCAAACATCAACAAAATTCCTCTTGTTTTCCCTTACCCAACACAAATCCCAAAAAGAGAGAATAACCTTATGAGAGTGAATAAAAGCATGAGAGTTGTGCCAAATGAAAAAGAAAAAAAAAATATACACACTGGTTTTCCAAAAGTACCCATCTTTAGGCATGGTAGATCCAGGGCAGTGGTACGTAGGATGTGAAATCACTGCTCTAAAGCCAACTGGCTTGGACTGCAGGGACCACTTGCCTGTTAACGGACCCGTACCTAGATGGACTGATGGGAAACAAGAAAAACCCAAAAAGCCTTAAGCCTACCCAAACACACAACTTTCTTCCCCCAAAAGCTGTTTGGTGTGAAAGCTAACTTCGAAATCATGCACCTAAATCTCGCCGAAGCTGTGGAGAAAATTTTTGCTTAAATAAGGCAGGAGAAAATAAAGTATGTTGTTCGTGACCGGGCCGTATTCTCATAAAGACACCTCAATACTCGCTCTAACCCATGGTCTGAAAACTATACCGGTCAAGAAGAAGCATCACAAAATAAAGTTTAAATATTGATTGAGGACAATCAAAATGCTGAGTTTGGAGGAGTTGATAACACCAAATTTTGTGATGTTTTTGACTATTATTTCGTTATCAAAACTGCCCTTTTTAACTGTTTTCCTCTCTTTTTATATGTACTTTTGCAATAACAGGCCACGCTACGCTCTTAACCCAATATTTCCATCTTTTGCAGAGTTTTCCTCCATTTTTGACTCATTTATCATCGAAAAGGTCTGTCCCGGCCCATAAACGTGTTCTACCTGCATCGACCTTTTTTCCCCAGGAAGTCGACCGATACGCTCGCTGCCCGATAGGGTAGCACGATACACTGACGCACGACACAACGGTGTTGCGCAAGAGGAAGCAGACGAGCGATACACCTTTTTACCCGACAAGGAGCCGGACTCGCCATGACTGTTGTAGCGTGTCGCGCGATTCAGGCCACCCACCGGCAGGCGCCACTCGTCGCGATGACCGACAGCCCGACATCTTTGTGTCAGGTGATACACGTATCGGGCGCCCCTGAAGGCCGCAATAATGGAGCTGATGAAGAACACGTGGCGACCGGAGCACCATAACTTCCTCCAACCGCTGCCTATAAATAGCAGCTATAGGACTCCGATGGGACGGGTCGGAACCATGCGAGAGTTACCAGAGTAAAGAGCTTGGAGATAGCATATCGTGCCTCAGAAGTTGTGCCAGGTGATTCTAGGTGAGCACTTCCCCATCCCGAGAGGGAGGGAATGGTTCACTTAGGGTTGTCCCGGGCACCACTGCAGGCCGATATCGGCCAACAAGGATACCCGATATAAGTGACCGATACTTAAAGCGACACTCTAAGCCCGACACGATACCAAACCCCGATACGTATCGCTTGTCACGGCGTGTCTCCCGAGAGGGTGCTGCCCAACATGATCGTATCGGGCAAGGGCGCCCCACGCGATACGTCTACCCGTCATGAGCGTGTCGCCTGAGAGGGTGTGCCGCCCGACACGGGCGTATCGGGCTAGGCTCTTGCCCGGTATCGGGCTGGAGAGTTGCGGGGGCCTAGAAGGTTTCAGGTTATAAATATAAAAGTTTGACTACTTCAAATCCGCCTCCAATTTTAGGACGTGCGATTTAGGCCGGTCACTGGGACGATGCCGTTGTTGCTCCCAGAACCGGCGATGAGGACGGAACACGGCCGCGCGCTAGCGGGAACGAGACTTCAAGGGCTCGTCTCTCTCAGTTTCTAAACTGCCGCTAGGTCATAGGCCTCGTTCATACCTTGGACAGCCTGGTGTAGAGAGGAGTTTGTTTTTGTTGCTTTCTATTCCAGTCGACGAGCCTGTTGAGGAAGTCCATGACCACCGTTGGGTCCCAGAGCGAGTAGGACGCGGCGGTCTCTCTGGGAACTTTGGACACAAGGATCTCGATACCGAAACCTCTCTGGTTGAGAACCCAAAACGCGTACGGGAGGGTGACGGGCGCTGCCTGGAGCAGATTGAAGGACGAACAACAGCAAAACTTCAGTTGGGATGGAAGTTCGGAGGAGACATAGGGTGAGGTGAGCGCCTTGCACTTCTGCGGACGGCTGGGACGGTGTGTTGCTGCTCCCAGAACCGGTGATGAGGACGGAGCAGCGGCCGCACACTAGCAGGAATGAGACTTCGGGGGAGCGGGTGAGTATTTGAATCGTCGCTCTCAGTTTCTAAACTGCCACTAGGGCTGCTGGGAGAAAATATTAGAGGGTAAAAAACCAAAATAGCACACTTTGATAAAAATATGTACTAAAATAGCACCAAACCCATCTTAATTCCCGAAATAGCCCACTTTCAAGAGAAAGCGCCAACACTTTTGGCGTTTTACTGTTTGCAGGACCAAAAGCGCCCAAAAAATGACGTTTTCAGTTGAAAGCGCCAAAAAATGGCGTTTTCATATGAAAATGCCAAAAACTAGGCATTTTTCATGTAAAATCGTAAAAAAAGCCTACTTTTTGGCATTTTCAACTGAAAACGCAATTTTTTTGGCGCTTTCAACTGAAAATGCCATTTTTTGGCGCTTTCAACTGAAAAACGCCATTTTTTGGCGCTTTTAGTCCTGGAAATAGTAAAACTCCAAAAGTGTTGGCGCTTTCTCTTGAAAGTGGGCTATTTCGAGAATTAAGATGGGTTTGGTACTATTTCAGTACATATTTTTATCAAAGTGTGCTATTTAGGTTTTTTATCCAATATTAGAAGAAAAAAATTAGTCAAGGATTTAAATTACATTAGCCAGGGATGAGCTTTGAGGACCAGTCCTACTTTGGTCAGGACTCTTATTCTTGACTAGGTAGCCCTGACCTATAGCAGATTTTGTCCTAGTGAAGCCGATCCCTTACTCGGCCCCCATCGAACCCTAAGACGAAAAACCTATTTCTACCCTTTGAGCAGCCGCCGCTGCCACTTTCTGAACTCACCAAAACCCCCACTCTAGCACCTCTACTTCTTCTCTATCATTCCAGTATTGATCCGCGACATCCCCTCATCTGTCCTCTTCAATCAATTGCCCGCATAAGCGTTCTGGAGTTGCTGCCAGTGTTGGTCTTCTTCTCAGGCAAGGACGGTGAGCAGCTACTGCGTCGCCCCACCTCGGCGCGATTCCGCTCGAGGTAACCATCTCAGAGCCCCTCTCTTTTGTTCTGTGTGTTCACATCACCATGAGTTTGCCTCGTTTGCTCGATCGACAAGACGCCTCCGCCTTCCCCTGTTTTGACCGCCTCTGGTCCTTGGTTTGTGTTTCTGTGCTCGGACCTGCAACACACCCCTCTCTTAAGGGGCCAAAAATACCAGCAAACTCATAGGAAGTCTTATCCTGTGTTGTTAGGCTAGTGCATCATGGGATACTGATTTCCCCTCTTCATCGTGGCGTACTACACATCCATGGATGGATGGAGTGTCCCTCTAAACCAGTAGCTTCAAGACCTGGCACAACCGGTGTTTGGAGTCCTACCACTAAGGAGCACTCCACAATGAATTCGAGTAATAGGGTGTTTGTAGAATCTCAACCCTGTGTTTGTTGTTGAGTTCTTCCTGTATCTTGTTATTAACCCAACCCATTGTGAGCCATAGCACCAGATGTTTCGACTTTCGGTTACCTTGTCAATCAGCTTCAAAGCTTGATCAGAGGTCTGACAGGATTTGCCATGTTTCCATGAAAGACCTGACCATCCTCCTCCTGCTCAGACTTGGGACAAAGAAGAGGGTCTTCCATGCCAAGCTCCTGCCAGAGCAACCATGGCGCTGGAGAAGGAATCGACCCTTTCGAGGAAGTTGTCCCCTCTGCCCATGAAATTCTTTGCTTTTGCATGTGTTGTCAGCGAGGGCAAATTCGCCTTTGTACCTGTTTTGACCCGTGCTTGACCAAGTGGTTATCAGTGATACACAACCAAAGTTTCAGCATCACGTGAGACATGATGATTGCAATATCTCAGGGGTAATCCGGTCTTTTCCTCACTTATTTTCATTTTAATCAGCAAATGATTTTAACTTGTAAAAATCATAACTAATTATTAGTTCATCAGAAAAATTTAAATATATATGTTTTTGAAATCAGAAAAATACGAATGATTTAATGGGATGGGTTTTGTGGTTATATTTTTCAACTTATAGTAGGGTCATTTTCTAAATAAGAGATTCAATGAAATTTATATTAATTGTATGCACATATATTGTGACTAGGTAGAGACAACCCTGAACCTAAACTTAGGAGGTGTTATTGAATATCTAGGACTGATCATAAGTTATGTACATCCTCTATTTTATTTTGGGCATTATTTGACTAAATCCATATACATTTTAATGAGGCATCTCTTGAATGTTAGCTAAATTGGACATCTGTAAATCCCTTTGTTTTGATAATGACAAACATTTCATTCTTGTTGATCTAACATGCTACTTGAGTGTTGCAGGAATAAGGTGGATGACAAAGCACTAGGGAATCTATATGCTTGAATGATTGTAAATGTCATAAAATGTAATCAATTGTAAACTTGTACAAATATATAATGTACAAGTACTTAGATTTCATGTAAATCAAGTGTTAGATCTTCCCTAGCTAAAATACCACATTTAGATAAGTCATCCCCTTCAATAGTGTCACATATGCACACTCATACACACACTTAGTGCCTTAATTGAAAGATTGAAACAGGGTCTATCTCGGTCGACAAAATCCTCAACCGAGACACTCTCGGTCGACAAACTTCTCGACTGAGAAAGACCCAAGTAGCCGTTAGACACAGCTGACAAGGTAGTTGGCAGTTGGAGATAAACGTTGCAAAACACTTGATCCAGAGAGCCTGTCGGTCGACAAAACTTCGACCTAGTAGGTGTCTCGGTCGACCATTTCTCGACCGAGATGGACTCTGACAGCAACTGCAGAATTAATTAACTAGCCGTTGTTAAAGCAACTAACTTATACCTAACGGCTAGTTAAGCACTTAGAAACCCCTAGAAAGTGTCTAGAACGTCCTTAAGCACTTGTAGGACATTCCTATAAATAGGACATGCCTTAGGACACCTAAACACACTTGTTTTTACACTTGAGCATACACTTACATTGAGCAACCTGTTTGTGAGAAATTGAGCATATTAACAATTGGCTATTTCTTCTCTCAGCTCAAATTTCGTGTCTGATAGGCTAGCATCTCCTATCCACAGCAATCACAATTTCATACACATTGGTTAGGAGATCTACACGCTTGATCTAGGCAAATCAAGCCTTGTGCTTCAAAGGATAAGTTGTAATTTCCATTTTCCTTTCTTGTTCACTATTATTGTTTGTACTCTCCTTGCTACTCCTAGGTTGGAGGTTGCGGATTGGAGAAGTTGGAGATCTTCTTGGTGAAGAAGGGGACCTTGAGCTACTTCAAGAAGGCTGGTGCAACGGGAGGTTACTTCTAAAGAGGAAGGCTACTTCAGGGGGGAGCTTGGAGTTACTTCAAGAAGGCTACCTCGGGTTGGTGCATCTACTTGAAGTGAAGGATGTTCAAGGGGTGTAAGAAAGTATTGTATTTTGTGTAATTCCTTGTGAATGTAATAAAATTGATACTTTCAAAATCCCGGTTGGGTAAGCAACCGGGTAGTGGACTGACAACCTTAGTATTTGCTAAGGTTGGAACCACTCTAAACCCTTTGTCTCCTTCTTGGTTTCTCATTTGTGGTTGTTTGAGTTAAATTATTGTTAAATTAATTTAAAACCCTATTCACCCCCCCCTCTAGTGGTTTTTCAATTGGTATCAGAGCAGGCTTCAAGGAGCTCTAATCGAGTCTTGAAGAATAAAGGGTGATAGTGTCTACAACCGCAAGCAAAGGCAAAGCATGGACAAATCTTCAACAAGTTGTAATTGGTGCTTAGGAACAAGCCATACAACACCTAGCTGTCCATGGAAGTCAAAGAAGGAAGAAGTGCATAAAGAATGTCTAATTGCTACTATAAGTGAAGAAGAAGAAGAAGAGGTAAGCCTTTTTTATTTATCTAAAGAAGAGCTAATTGCTAGCCTTGAAGAGACACATAATAAGTATATTGAGTACAAGAAGAAATTAAAGAAATCTAATAAGGCAAATGATGAGTTACATGCTAAACTTCTTGCTCTTAAATATGAAAATGAGGATCTTAAAAAGGTTATTGAAGATCATGATATTAAACTGAAATCCGTTGAAGCAAATTGCAATCTTCTTTCCCTAGAAAAGTTAAACTTGCAAACTCAAGTAAATGATCTTCAAAACCAACCTGTTTTGTGTACACATCTAGATTATGATACTATTGTGAAAAAAAGAGACTCCTTATTATCCAATCTAGATCAAGCAAAGCTAGACATCAATAAGAAAATGGATGAGATTGTCAAGTTGCAACAAAAGATTAGTAGTTTGAATAACAATGATACCCTTGACAAAATCTTAAATAATTCTTATCATCAAATTGGAAGGAGAGGACTAGGTTATAATCCTAAAGGAAAATCTTATCAAAAACCTAGTTGGAGAAAGACACAAGCACTAGAAAATCAATCTATGTATGTACCTAAAGGCAAACATATATATATATACCCAAAAACAACCTAGAACAAAATCATAGAAAAAGATATGAGGTTGATTCGATATGTTGTCATTATTGTTTACGTCTTGGACATTACTCTTTCTCATTTCCTTACAAGAAAAAGGATGTTGAGTTAGTATGGGTTCCAAAAACTCCAAACTAAATGGATAAAATTAAGTTGAGATATGACCAAAGAATCTAAAGTTGTATATCTCTATGTCTATCTCAACTTAACATAATAGGACACCAAGTTAATCCAAGAAATTAAAAATATACATCTTAAACTACTTGTTTTAGTTTGGATTCTCAAAATGTATATGATTAGTTGAGATTTAACCTAAATGATGATTTGATATTTAAATATCTCAACTAAATTGAGATTTAAACTTTCATATTCTTGTTTTTATTTGTAAACAATTTCTGAAAACATGTCTGAAACAAAACAGAACCTTTCTCGGTCGAGAAACTGTCGACCGAGATAACTGTCGATCGAGAAATGGTCGATCGATCAGGTTTCTGTTGTCAAGTCTGAACTAAATCTGTTGAACTTGTTTTCAAATAATCTATTTGCTATCAATTTGCTATTAATGACTAATTTGCAAATCAAGAATAAATGGTAAAAACCTTCCTTGAAACAAAATATATAAATCTTTTGCATCATGAGATAAACATTATGATTATGAAAATCCTTAACACATATTGCAAAAGTGTTATATGAAGACTGATTTTGAACAAACCTCATTCATTGCTTGAAAAAGTTTATCAAACATGATCCTTTACATGGTTTGTCTTAAATTTATGAATCATGAATGAAATTATTTTTGTATGGCTTAGCTTAAAACTGTAAATTACAAACCATATTGGTTTAATCAAGAAATTATTGTTTTATCATAGTTCACATGGTTATCCTAAGTATTTCTTGGTCTATCTAAGTAGGAACCATGTGTATTACAATTTAAATAGTCATAATCATTGTATTTCATGAAATTACATGATTCAATCTTGATCATTGCATTGTGGATACACTGCTCTTATTTTTGTCTACAACAATATTTGATTCATATATATAAACCATGAATATTATTATTGATCATTGTAATTCAGGTCATATGAAGATGCCATTTTTCATAAACAGTAAAACTTCATGGCATAAATACATTCTCTGCAGAAATTATACTTCACATATAAGTGTTCAAATTGAAAATCTGCAGAAATTGCCTCTTGGTTAAAGTTAAAGTTTGACCAAGGGGCGCTATGGTCGTAGTCAAGGTCGACCTAAAATAAGCTTGACACAATGCTTATTTGGACATCTTTTTTTACTGCACTTAATCTTAGTATCTTGATTCAAAATGTATTTATCATATTGAAAACATGAAGCTCTATTTAAAAGGTCAAAATCAAATTTTAAAAATCAATTTGTGACCTTAGAATCCTCAAATTATAAGATTAAGGGGGAGCTCACACAAACAAATTTGATTATTTGATTGAGAAGCATACACAACATTATAAACATCATTTGAAGCTTATTATGACCTTAGTATTTTTACTTTTGGTTATGAAGAAATCTACAAATTAAAATCATGATCACAAAAATTATCTAAATAATAATCACAATATTACTCCCTTAGAAAATATAGATATGCTCTACAAAATTCTGTCTATTATTTGCATCAAAAATCAGCTTAAAAGTTCATTAACAGAAAGTTTCTCGATCGACGAATTGCTCGACCGAAAACATCTCGGTTAGCCTATCTCTTTCGACCGACAGACTTCAAATAAAAATTACATCTGCGGAACCCAGACACACTTTCGGTCGACTATTATTCGACCGAGCGAATGTCGGTCAACAATTGCTCGACCGAGAATTGACCGTTGGGATATGACCGTTGGAATCCGACCGTTTATGACTGTTACCAGTCGACCGTTGGGCGGCCGAGTGGCGCGTCTGGGATATGACCGTTGTGGTCGATCGATCGACAAATTATCGACCGACCTAGTCACTGGATTGCTATAAAAAGGACCAAAAATGGGTCATTGCTTCACACTCTCATATTCTTACTTCCATAGCTTCTCTCTAGTGCATTTTTGTGCAATTCTTTAGCTTCTTCATCCCCAAGACTTTCTTGCTTCTCTCCACCTTAAAGCAAAGAAATGTCTTCATCATCTACACGTGGAAAGAAGAAAGTTGCTGGCAGGAAAGGAAGGGCGGCTTCCCCACCATTGACGATCATCAACGACATCCCCTTCATCGACGCAGGTGCTGGTGATTGCTATCTCAGGCTCTCCTCCAAAACTCCTCTTCCACGACAGCCAGTTGACGTCATGGACTTCCTCAACATCGTCGACCTGGAGGATCTCTTTGAGGTGCAAAATTTGAAAGAATTTCTTAACCCTTCCTTCCCTTCCTACTCTTCCAAAGTGGTAAATGAGTTCTATGCAAACCTAATCTCCCATTCCGAAAATGAAAATAACTTCTTCTACTCTATGGTCAATGGGCATAGCTTTCGATTTACTGAGGAGGATATTCTTGACATGCTCAACATCGACTTAGATGAATATCAAGACACTCTTGACCTTACCACTGGAAATCCACTCAATACATTTTCCCAAGGTGACAATACCGTCAGTCTTAGTGACATTAAACGAGCCATTTTTCAATCTAATACAACTTGTCACGAAGATAGGGGTACCTACTATGCCATTAATCTCAAACCTGCAGCTAGGATTGTCAACCTTATTGTTTCCACAAACATACATCCTAGAGCAAACAAGTCTGAAGTCCCTATCTTTCGCATGTGTCTAATTTATGCCATTATCAAACGTATTCCCATAAATTTTATCCGCATCATCCTTAAGAACATGCTTGAGTTTTCTGGCAATCCCCCATATGCTGATTTTGTATGCCAAATCACTCAACACTTTCTTAAGACACAAATTGAGGACATGGGATACACATGGGAAAGAAGACCACAAAAAATAAGCAAAAACACAGTAGAGAAGATGGGAATTGATTTTGGTCACAAGAGGGCTAGGACGGAAGGTGAGACATCTAGTCAAGACATACCACCACCACCTCCTCCTACTAACCCATCCTATGATCCCATCCAAAACACCCTAACCTATGTTGCTGGGTCACAATATCATCTAAGCAGACAATTAGATTATGGCCACCATGCCATGACCTACCTAAATCAAAGGATGCAAACCCTCTCTCCAAATCAACCAGATGAACATCCTTATTCTTTAAATCCTGGCATGCTCAACCCATATAATCCCTCTTACAACTACTACCAAACTCCACCTCCACCATCTACAGATCTCACACATACTCAGTTTTCCTCAATACAACTACAAGACATTGCTGCTCATTTCCGCTTTGATCGTGTTCCTACCTTCTTGGAAGCATATGCCTTAACCAAGATAGGTGCTTTGGAGTGGCAAACTTTAGTCAAGTATTATGGAGCTGAGCCATTTCTTGGAAAAGACCCTGATATTGATGTAATACTTAAGTCTATCCAGTGAGATTTGGAGTGTCCGTTGTATTAGTTGTAATGAAATGGTTATCTCTTCATGATTGTAATGAAATGGTTATCTTTACATGATTTGGTTATCTTTGCATGATTGTAATAATTCCATGATTATAATGAATTGGTTATCTTTACTGATTATAATGGATATTTCTCTATGGTATCATTTGAACATGGCTTATAAGACTATTCTAGTAGAGCATACAAAGTAAGGGGAGTAATAAATATGTCATAAATCAAAAAGGATGAAATCTTTGCAAATACCTGAAATTTAAAATTGTGGCTAAATTGACCATCTATTGAAGAGGGATATCTATTTAAGGGGGAGCAATACTTTTCATATACTCTAAGCTTACAATGTTTTCTCTATCACCTTCAAGATTTAATATCCTTTGCAAGTGATTGAGTAATTACTAAAAGACTCACAAATGTTTGTCTTTAATGGATATCTTTTTGAAATGACAAAGGGGGAGAAATAAATATAAATATCAAAACTTAGTAATTGTACAAAACTCAATCAATGAGTTTCATAAACTCTTGGCTTTACATTGAAAGTTGCTATATTCCCTAAAGAATTGGATTTCATGTTCAATAATTCATGGGGAATAATAAGCACACATTTTATAAACAAGAGAAGAAATTTACAAAGGTAATGTGCAGGTATGAAACTCACATGTTTTCTATTTCCTTAATTTATATTTTGGAAATGTTTGTCATCTTCAAAAAGGGGGAGATTGTTAGCTAAATTAGACATCTGTAAATCCCTTTGTTTTGATAATGACAAACATTTCATTCTTCTTGATCTAACGTGCTACTTGAGTGTTGCAGGAATAAGGTGGATGACAAAGCACTAGGGAATCTATATGCTTGAATGATTGTAAATGTCATAAAATGTAATCAATTGTAAACTTGTACAAATATATAATGTACAAGTACTTAGATTTCATGTAAATCAAGCGTTAGATCTTCCCTAGCTAAAACACCACATTTAGATAAGTCATCCCCTTCAATAGTGTCACATATGCACACTCATACACACACTTAGTGCCTTAATTGAAAGATTGAAACAGGGTCTATCTCGGTCGACAAAATCCTCGACCGAGACACTCTCGGTCGACAAACTTCTCGACTGAGAAAGACCCAAGTAGCCGTTAGACACAGCTGACAAGGTAGTTGGCAGTTGGAGATAAACGTTGCAAAACACTTGATCCAGAGAGCCTGTCGGTCGACAAAACTTCGACCTAGTAGGTGTCTCGGTCGACCATTTCTCGACCGAGATGGACTCTGACAGCAACTGCAGAATTAATTAACTAGCCGTTGTTAAAGCAACTAACTTATACCTAACGGCTAGTTAAGCACTTAGAAACCCCTAGAAAGTGTCTAGAACGTCCTTAAGCACTTGTAGGACATTCCTATAAATAGGACATGCCTTAGGACACCTAAACACACTTGTTTTTACACTTGAGCATACACTTACATTGAGCAACCTGTTTGTGAGAAATTGAGCATATTGACAATTGGCTATTTCTTCTCTCAGCTCAAATTTTGTGTCCGATAGGCTAGCATCTCCTATCCACAGCAATCACAATTCCATACACATTGGTTAGGAGATCTACACGCTTGATCTAGGCAAATCAAGCCTTGTGCTTCAAAGGATAAGTTGTAATTTCCATTTCCTTTCTTGTTCACTATTATTGTTTGTACTGTCCTTGCTACTCCTAGGTTGGAGGTTGCGGATTGGAGAGGTTGGAGATCTTCTTGGTGAAGAAGGGGACCTTGAGCTACTTCAAGAAGGCTGGTGCAACGGGAGGTTACTTCTAAAGAGGAAGGCTACTTCAAGGGGGAGCTTGGAGTTACTTCAAGAAGGCTACCTCGGGTTGGTGCATCTACTTCAAGTGAAGGCTGTTCAAGGGGTGTAAGAAAGTATCGTATTTTGTGTAATTCCTTGTGAAGGTAATAAAATTGATACTTTCAAAATCCCGGTTGGGTAAGCAACCGGGTAGTGGACTGACAACCTTAGTATTTGCTAAGGTTGGAACCACTCTAAACCCTCTGTCTCCTTCTTGGTTTCTCATTTGTGGTTGTTTGATTTAAATTATTGTTAAATTAATTTAAAACCCTATTCACCCCCCTCTAGTGGTTTTTCATTGAACTGTTATTTCTCTTGGAAATCTATTATTCTTGGACATTTATAACTCCTGTTATGAATCTCTTTTACTGATGTGATTATTAAATTGACATGATTATGGGTCTTTAGGCCCCTCCTGCCTTGTTGCCTTTTTGGTTTGATATTGATTAAAATGATAGTCTTGCCACTCTATTATAGCATGTTGCGTGTTTGACTAGATTATCTAGAATAGTGGAACTTATGTACAACCATACTTATATAGGGCGTGTGTATTCCGCCCGGGGTGTGCGTTTCCACCCTTGTTTATTTTTAGGCCATGATCATATGGTGTTATGGCCCTGTTTTAGGTATATTTAGTCTACATTGTTATGCATGCAAATATTCTTTGTTTTAATATGAATCTGTGGATGAATGTTATGGCAAGACACTCTTTTATTATCATGTTTATAATCTGAAATTTTATATGCCTCATTTCTTTTGTTACTTTTCTCTTGAACATACCTAATTGCAAATAGCCCCCTTTTCTTGTGGGAACATCTCTTTTTGTACTTGTAACCCTATATAATGCCCATAATTTTTTATATATGTACATACTCAGCCTTTGCTAACCTCTTTATTGTTTCCTATGTTCTGGGTGATGTTCCTTTCCACCCAGGTGAAGAGGAGCCTGTGGTGACCTTAGAGGAGGAGCCTGCACTTGAGGACCCAGGGTTCGAGGAACCTGTCCAGCAATAGTTGTGAAATTTCCAAGATGCCTAGGTTGTCCTCTGAAATCGACCCATTAGTTTAGTTTCTTTGGTGTTTTCTTTTATGTCCATGTGGACAAGTTCTTAGAAATAAATGGATTATGTAATAACTTAAACTCTTTACTTTCCTCTACTTTTGCTTTATGCTCATTTTACCCTGTTATTTTGAGAACAATATAGCTACCCTTCTATCTATTTATCGTGTTTCAATGTATGGGTTTTTCTATGGCGGTCTCAAGATAATGTTGATAGGGAGTGGTCCCCCTAGTGGGTCCCACTCCTTACAAAAGGAAAACCAATATTTATATCTTTAAGTTAATTCTAACACATGATGCCCATACGAAAGAAAATTGTATTTTGAGTCCTATTTTATTCTTCTCACTTCATTGTCTTTCAAGAAATTTCATTCATGATCTTTTTGTATTAAGACCCTCAACCATTTTTATTTATTAAAAACTACATCCTAAGTTTTAAATTGCTCTTAAAAATTGGGATGCTATAGCTTGTGACCCTTTATGCGACATAGAACTAGGCGATTTGTCATTTTTGACGATCTCGACAATGTTGCATGAAGTTGGTTATGGAGGCGGAAATGTCATGGGGGAGAACAACGTTGGAGGTGGCTTCTTCAGTAGGCATACATTGTCGTTGGTGTAGAGACTAGGGAAAGAAGGATAGGAGGTAGCGACAATTAGGGAAAGAAAAGGAGGGGGAATAGACAACCAGGAGGTGCAGACAGATCGTAGGGAAAAAGGAGGATGGATGGGAATATGTCAGATCATATTACGGTGCTGTTAGGGGTGATGGGGGGAGGCGAGGTTTACAATGAGGAAGGAAGAGGTGCTGGAAGAGGAAGAAGGTGAATCTCGACTATGTGGCAAGAGGAGGAGGAAGAATAGATGTGAAGGAGGCGGAAAGGTGAACAAAGAGTAAGAGGAAGGAAAGAAGACTGCTGAGCTCTACTTTTTGTGGATTACACTTCCACAACATAAGCACACAAACCCACTCATGCAGGGAAGGAGAATAGGGTAGGTGACATGCCTTAAATTATGAAACTTAGGAAAGATATAATCAATGAATGAAATCGAGGCAATTAAGTGTAATGGGATTTGTATTCATCTAAATGGGTGGTCAGCCAAAGACCAAATTATGTGAAAATCAAAATCTAGATCAATTTAGATGTGATGGATTCAATTTTACCATCAAATTCATATTTGAAAATGTTTAATATTTTATTTCATTACTTGTAAGTTAAGTACTCATAAAATACATTTATTAGCTTTCTTAATCACTATTTGTGTATTGTTTCATTTTTTTGTAATTTCTCTAGTCCTCTTTACCTTTGAAAATACTAGAGTGCCAAAGTAGAATTAGAAATTATTTAATGGTGAATTTATATAATTAATACTAATTAAATACTTAATTGATCCTAAATCCTTATGTAAAATCATATTTATCACCTTCTTATGGTTTTAAATTCTTGATTATTGTAATTCAAACTAAATTAGTGAAAGGAACTTGATAATTGTCATAATTGAAAATGGGCCAAAACCATAAAGGAGAAGCTACAAACTTAGATTTGGGTATGTTACACTGCTCATACTCCTTCATTGTTTCCTATTTTATAGTTATATTTTCTCTATCCATCATAGTTATTTCTGTCAAAATGACATTCTTAGATAAATGATTCTTCAAAAAATTAGTCACATCAAACTTTACTCTACATATGACCATGTCTATCTCACTCCCAATCTCCATAATGCTTCCCTTCTCGACTTCCTGCAAAATATCCTTTCTTTCTTTTTCATTTAAATAACTAATATTAATTAGAAAATAAATTAACATATTTGTTATATTGTTGGAATAGTTGTGGCAACTATGACCAGTCACCTCTCCATTTAATATGGGTGTTGTAACTAACATAAAATGATAAGTTGTTTAGTAACATAAACTATATTTCTAGTAAACAAAATAGCAAATAATTTATTTGTAAAATGGTTTGACTCAAATTTCATTATCCATTACAACACCATTGAGTGAAGTAAGACATAATGACAGTTTATAAGTTTTCTTATTAATTAATAAAATGCACCTACTTTCTTCAATAAACATTATGTCCAACCTCTATGTAGTTGAATTCATTCATCAAGACATCAATTAGATACAATAAAATATTTTACTAAATGATATTTTTTATGTAAAATCTATTCTTGTTTTCCACTTCAATAAACATACATAAACACAAGCTATTCCTAATAGATAATTAGTTTTTTCTGGTGAGTAGGTTGCTAGAACCAGTTTGGTTTGGAGTATTACATAGAGAACCGTGCACCATAAAACTTCTAAAAGTTCTTTTCTTAATAATTTCCTCAAATGCTTTTTATGTTTAAATAATATAACATCAAATTTTAGAGTCATACATAGTCTACATTTTATGGTATATTTCTTGCACATAATCATTTAGTAGTACTTTAAATATATAACATGTATGTAGTTTATAAAAATATAATATGTATATATTCTAATACTTGGTTAAATACATTGTAGTTTTTAAAGTAATAAATTTTCTAAGGCTTTTAATATAATATAAAAATAGAATGAGAATGTACTATATTTAAAATTTATAAAAGATACTAGGATGAAATATGCATGTGTAGAAACATAAAAAAATTAGACATATAACCAAATGTAACATCACGTTTAAAAAAATACCAAGCCTCAAAATTTCACATAATCTCTATTTTTAACTCATGACATAGTTGGTTTGGAAGTAAGGATCCATGTAGCTAATCTAAAACACGGTTGGGATTGTGGATTAAGTGCTGATGTTGATTGATTGATTTTAACAATCATTAGCACACATAAAAAAATAGATGCATTTACTTTTTCCACTTCATAGACAAAATCCAAATTGATAGGAAGTGTAAGCTACACCTAGAATTTACATCTTAGATTTATCACGTGTCCTTTAGAAGCTTCTTATAAATATTGAACTCTATTAGAAATATATGTTTTCATAATATGTTGGTTTTACATGAACTTGCCCCCCCCCCCAGGTTTGAATGCTAGTTCCTCCCCTACCCACCCTCTCATCAGGTAGGATACAATAATATCTTAATATGCAATCGCTGGATCTCTCATGGCTCCATGGCCCCTACATGTACCTTCATTGTCGATCCCACTTTGAAGATATGACACATGTATTTTTACCTGTCCACACACATAGTTGATTTGGAATTATTTCGGTACCGAATCCGGGTCGGATTACCCAAAATAATCGTCTCTGACCGGCGTTTGATGATGACTCGACCTTACCATGGCGTTACTCTACCACTGAGTTAAAAGGGCTCGTTGATACCTCCACGGACAATGCTAGGACAATTCACATATTTCTCTATAAAGAATCTCATATGCATGATTTACTTCATGCTAATGTATTCACCTACTACATTTTTTATAACATTAGGATCACAATTGATGCTTCTATGATAATCAATAGCTCCCATCCCCCTATCTATCATAATGTAATGGCTTTATACAATGATATTACTTCTGGTTTTAGTTGATCGGGAGCCTTTGTTGTTTGAAATTGAACATGGTCATCCTTAGCATATTCAAACGAATGTTGATGCATAGTGCAAGGCCTCCTACACTCTAGAATCCCTATTGATTGCATCCAAGGACGATTAATAGAAATGATCCTGACGTTTCGATGCTTTATCCAGACTTATCTCGAGTTTTAGTTCTTCTATTCTATAGATGCTTGTTATGGGTACCTTCTCCTTTCATCCTTTTTCGTAGTTTCAAAAACTTTTAATGTGTAGTCGGTACTTTTTGTACCCTTACGCATTATACATTATCATGTCTTAATTTCTGGTTTGATTTCGCTCTTGTGATCCCAGTCTTTGCCTTTAATAATATAACCAGTGTGTTATTAAACAACCCTATTTCCGTTGAATCTTGGATCGTTTGCTATAAATAAAACATTTTATTCGGTATTACCTAATAGGCTATAGACTTTGGATCATCCACGAGCAAATAGCAATGAGTTTACACACAAACTTTGTTGCGCACACACACATGGATTACTTGTCCTCCAAATCTCAATACTTGTAGAAAAGTCAATGGCCACGTTGAGCAATATATACGTTGTACTTTCGGATTTATTGTCGGTAGTTGGTAGCTAAGCATTTGGGCAGTTTTTTTCTTTCTTTTCTCGCCAAGCGTTCTTCCAGTGTGCAAGACAATGGATACACGACACGGCTGAAATGTTGTTACCCAGATATCGACAGCCATCCACGCGAGCACATCGTGCTTATAAATTCCAAATCAAAAGTGACAAGCACCTCCAAAGCTCCAATATACTTATAATTGAATTCATTACTGAAGACCCCTGAACATAAATTTCTTGAAGTTTTTACATCGGAAATAACATAAGTTGTATAAGCAGCATCTGCAACGTTCTTTCAATCATTATCTTGTTTCTTAAAGAAAAAGATGATACGCAAAACATAGCCGTCTACAACAATAAAATTCCTAAACATAAATTTCTTGAATTTTTTTTTGAGGAATGGTAATGTTTAAATAAAAAAAAACACATCAAGCAAGCGAAGACCTGCTTATGTGAAGTACCAACAGAAATGTTTTTGAAGGGAGCAGCTGAACGGAAAAAAAATTGAAACATAAGCATAAAGAAGCAAAGTTTGGCTAGCTGGGGGAGGCTCCCCTTAAGACAATCCTTCTATAAAGTTTTTGCATCCAAATGATAAACTGATTTGAACCGTCTTTGAATTTGATTGAGTCACAGAAGTTGATGCACTAAGCTAACCCCAGCCTCGTCATCCACCATAGCTTTCAGATCGCAGAGAAATGTAGCTTCGGATTCACCTCTTCCGAATCATCCTTTTTTCCATCTGTTAGTTTTCCTGCAGTTTAGTGAGGATGTGAAGATCGGCATCTACTTGAGAAATGATAATTTTTGCCATTTTTTTGACGTTGTTGAAAGTTCTATTGTTCCTTTCTTAATTTCCATAGGTTCCAGCAAATTGTGATGAAGATATCATTACTTTTAAAATTTCTGTAACTTCTTAAAGGGGTTATTTTAATGGAGAAAATGTCTTCCTGGAGATCGGGAAGACTTTTTCGCATGAAGTGTGAAAAAATATTTTGTGAGAAAGTACATTTGAAGAAGATGTGGCTGACTGAATCATTGTTTTTTTCACAGAGGACACATCTGAAAGGTCCAATGAAACCCTTTCTTGAGATATTTTCACCTGTAAGAAGTTTATTGTGAAGAAGAAGCCATAAGAATGTTTTGTATTTTTGTGGCCATTTTTATTTTCAAAGCTTTGTTGATGATGGAGAGATACCTCTGTTGTTGAGAAAATTGTATGCAAGCTTGACCGAATATTCTTTCCCCCATTTCCATGTGATGTTGTTTGAGATGTTATTTTCCAAAGTACTAGCTAGATTTCTAAAATCATTTTGGCTGACCTGGGAAAGGATACATCTTTTTAAAGAGTTTGATCTGTTACTGGTAATGAGAGAAAGGGCTTTATCAATTTTTATGTTGAGAAGTTTTTTTGGAATAGTCCAAGATGTTTTAAGATTCACAACAGAGTTTTTTTCAAATCATGGGTCAGACCAGAAGGAAATATTTTTGTGGGAATGTAGAGGAGTGTTTATGATTTGAGAAAGCGTGTTTATATTTTTATTTATGAATTTCCAGAGTGGGGAAGTAGATTTCCGCTGGATATGATGCCAAGGAGGTGAGTGCTGGTAGTATATATTTATGATAAGATGTGTCCAGATTTTCTTTTTGTTTTGGATAAGACAATCTATGACTTTGGCGATGAGGTAGAGAGAGTGTGTTTCAATATTTATAATGCCCCAGCCACCTTGATCAATAGGAGCTGAAATAGTTTTCCAATTAACTAGATGATAGAGTTTCCCTTGTTTATTTTGCTTTTGGACATTATTCCACATGAAATTTCTTCGGATTTTGTCAAGTATGGATTTTGTTTTTGAGGGTAGGGGTATACAGCTTAAGAAGTGGGTTGCTATAGGAGTAATGACACTATTAGCAGGGTGAGCCTTCCTGAGAGATTTAGGAAGTTGTTTTCCCAACAGGTGAGTTTTGTGTTTATTTTTGAAATAATAGGTTTCCAAATGGCATTTGAAATGTTATAAGGGGTGATAGGAAGACCTAGATATTTGATCGGAAAATCTTCTGTTCTGCACTTTAGAAAGTCTTTTAGGTTCTCCAAAGAGGATTGTTGAATGTTTACCCCAAAAATAGAGGATTTTTGAATGTTAACTTTCAGTCCAGAGATATAGGAGAAAAGACCTATGATCCTAAAGATATTCTGAACAGAGGAAATATCTGGTGAGGAGAAGATGATGGTATCATCCGCAAAATGAATAATGTTCTCCATGCAGTCATCAGGAGTCACAATGAGTCCGTTTTGCTTTCCCAAGTGGAGCATGCGAGAGAGAATGGTGGTTAAAATGATGAAAATGTATGGAGAGAGTGGGTCCCCTTGTCTAAGTCCATTTGAATTATGGAAATAGCCAAAAGGAACGCCATTGATGATTGTGGAGAAGTGATTTGTATATATACATGCATGGATCCAAGAGATCCATTTGTCAGGGAAAGCAAAACCTTTAAGAGTCTGAAGTAGACAGTTCCAATTGACAAAGTCAAAAGCTTTTTCAAAATCCAGTTTAATGGCAAGAAGGTTTTTTTTTGTATGACAAAGATGGATGGTGTCATTGACCATTAAAAAAGCATCTTGGATGCTTCTGTTTTTTAGAAAGGTAGATTGGTTTAGAGGGATGATTTCATCTATGAGAGGTTTGATCCTATTTGCTAATATTTTTGCAATGATTTTGTAGGAGGTGTTTATGAGACTGATATGACGAAAGTGTGAAATAAGTTCTGGTTTACTATTTTTTTTTTTATCAAAGTAATGAAGGTTTTGTTGATGTATTTAATGATGTTATGAGAGTTTGAACTTGCTAGGAAGGCGGAAAGAAAGGCAAGGAAGTCGTGTTTATAATGATTCCAGTTGGCCAAGTAGAATTCTGCGTTAAGGCCATCTGGACCAGGCGATTTATTTTTTTCTAGGTCAGAGATCGCAGATTGTAATTCCTCAAGAGTGAAAGGTTTAATGAGGTTATGAGGGTTTTTTATTTTATTTTCACAAATAGAATGCCAATGAAGGTTGTTTAGGCCAGATGGGTTGTGATTATTGTTGAAGATTTTTTTAAAATGGTTTTTTATATGGGTTATGATGGATTGTTTATGAGAAGTGAGTCTCCATTTATCATAAGGTGAGTTATAGCATTATTTATAAAATTTTGGTTGCAGATTTTATGAAAGAATTTAGTATTTTTGTCACCTTCTTTAGCCCATGTAATTTTGGCCCTTTGTCTCCATTTAGTCTCGATTCTATTATTTATGTGTTCTAGATCAGCTTTAATGGAGAGGATCAAGGCTGGATCAGCTGAAGGGTCTTTTTCAACATGGAGAAGTTGGTCTTCAAGGTCTTTCTGAGATTCAGTTAAGGTCGAGGGGTTTTGAAGCATCCATTTTTTATATGATTTTTGATGTGTTTTGTGTTATTTAAAATGTGTAGACCTATGTTTGTTGATAGTGAGTTAGCAAGAGTCCAGTTATCAAGACAAGATTTGGAAATTTTTTGATGTGAAGCCAGTTGTTTTCAAATCTAAATGGACGTGATCCCCAAGAGTATGAGGCAGTTTCAAGGATTAGGGGAAAGTGGTCAGAAATTGTGTGATGGGAGATGTAAACAGAAGAGAGTGGGTGCTTGTCTTCCCAAAGGTTAGAACAAATGAAATGATCGAGTCAGGCAAAGGACCAATTTCTAGACCACATAAATAAGGCATTTGTGGGAACAAGATCAATGAGAGAATGGTTTGAAATCATATGTTTAAATTTTTTGTCAGCAGCTGTCATGGGAGAGGGAGATGGATTTGTGTTGAATCTATCAGATATCTGGCTAACTAGGTTAAAATCACCTCCAAGGACCCAAGGTGTCTGATGGTAATTTGAGAAGAGACAGCGCAACTCCTCAAGGAAGGATGTTTTGTCATATCCTGGTTCCCCATAAATACCAGTGAAGGACCAAAAGTAGTCATTAGAAAGATTTTTAAAATCAATCGTTATCAATTTTTTTGTAGAGAAGTCAGGCGGTCATCTTATTCATCTTGCCCACCTCATGCAAGCAAAATTAAAAGTGGCATTACAATTATTAGGAAACTGCAAAAATTAAAACATGGTAGTACTACTACCATTACATGGATGTGCTTGACCAGTGTCCAGCACACATCTAGGGGGGTTTTATAGTGGGTGTAACCAATACTCTGTTTAGAGTGGTACTTAGCAAGAGCGTCAGCCTGCCTGTTGTTCTGTCTTTCAGAGTATATGATCTCTGTAGTCTCCTTCTTGATCAAGTGAATACCTCTAATGATGTTAGCATAACGTGGATAGTTCCAATACTCATCCGCTAACATAATGGCAGCTTGCCGGCAATCAGTAATGATCATCACATTATGCGCAGCACTCCTCTTAATAATTCTAGCAGCCAGCCCGATAGCCATCAGCTTCGCCTCCAGCGGACTTCTTGCCGTCACAAGATGACCTACACCACTAAGCCAATTGCCATTAGAGTCAGTGATAACAACTGATATAGCACCCTTACCCTTCTTCCAAGCAGCATCTGTATTGAAGTGGATGAAGTCTGGTTTGAGAATCTCAGCCCTACGTCTTTCAGCCTGCTCCATGCTATTTCCGGTTGTGGTCCAAGCTCTGTTGTTCATCATGATCTCATGATTGGTGAGGTTGATAGTATGTTGAAGATTGTTCTCTCTACCTTCGAATATCCACAGATTGCGCTGCTTCCACATGCTCCAGCAGACGATGAAGAACAGTTGTTTGTGTGTATCGGACGCCTTGATGTTCATATGCAGCCACTGATCCAGATTATCAACAATCTAGAACCGATGAGTGTGCTCAAGTTTCAGAATAGAGTGCCACACACTCTTCACCTTTGGGCAGTCCCGGAGAGCGTGGAGGATGGTTTCATCTTCTGCATTACACCTGGAACAAACAGCAATGGACGTCATCTTCCGACGTTTCCTGTTGTGATTGGTAAGAATCGCCCCATTAGATACGAGCCACATAAACATTTTAACATGTGCTGCCACCTGTGCATGCCAGATACAGTGCCACTGACCTTGCCTTTTAATTTCAGTTTCAGCTCTTATAGCTTGGTATGTCGTTTTGGCAGTGTAGCTACCACCTTCATTAAGCGTCCACACCCTAACGCCTTTAGCCTCTGGATCAGTTGGAGGGTTGAAGGTATAGATAACCTTGGTGACTTCGGCTGGTAACCACTGCTCCAAGAAGCTGCGGTCCCACTGTCCCTCCGTGTTAACTAAGCTGCTAACTACTAAATCATCCAGCTCAGTGGGAATAGGATGCATAACATGATTACTTAACGGGATTTCAATGGGTAACCACTTATCATGCCAAACATTAATGGAGCTACCGCTCACAGGACTCATGTATGTATTGGCTTCCATAAACGGTTTGGAGAGAACAACATTGTGAGCCAAATGCGACATGTTCTGGGAAGGACTTTGCGTGTCTTTCAGAATTTTCTTCGTCATTTCCTCACACCAGATAGTCCCTTTTTTGCTGTAGATGTCCCAACTGTTCTTCATAAGGAGGGCTTGGTTCCACTCTCTCATAGATTTGATCCCAAGGCCACCATGAATCTTCCTGCTGGTAATGTGGCTCCAAGATATGAGCAGAATACCCCTTTTGCTCCTTCCCCCATTCCAAATGAATCTTCTTATTTCACCATCAATCTTGTTGCATAAGTGTATGGGCAGCTTTGCCGTCTGCATAACATAAGTAGGTATTGCATTTAAGGTACTTTTAGCCAGGCTAACCCGTCCCGCCATAGATAAGCTTTTAGCCATCCAAGAGTTAATAGTTTTAGTAACCTTCTCCAAAACTTCATTATAGGTATCCTTGCTAACCCGGTTGTGAATGATAGGTATGCCAAGATACTTTCCCAGGTCTTGTGTTCTCTGTAATCCACTTCTACGGCAGATAATATCAGCTTCCTGTCTCGAAACACTCCGTGAGAAGAACACTCTAGTTTTTTCAACAGAGATGGCTTGACCAGATGCTTTTTCAAATAACTTGAAGCACTTCATAATGGTCTTTATGTTAGATTCATTCGCTTTGGCAAACAGAATGATATCATCCGCAAAGCACAGATGAGCAATCTTCGGTCCTCCTCTTCCTAGTTGCATGGGCGTCCATTTCTTCTCAGCTACAAACTGATCAATCAGTTGGCTCAACCTCTCAATGCACAACACAAATATAAGGACTTAGGGGGTCACCCTGGCGTAACCCTCTGGAAGGTTTAAACTGTGGTGTTGTTGCTCCATTCCAAGCAATTTGTGAGCTCCCCAACCTGATAGAATTCATGATATAGCTTTGTAAATTGGTAGGAATGCCAGTTTTCACAATAGTATCCTGGATGAAACTCCATGACATTTTATCATAAGCTTTGGTGAGGTCAACTTTGATGGCCATAGTTTTACTCGAGTTCCTCCTTTTCATCGTATGGATGAGCTCCTGAACAACAGTAATATTATCAGAAATTTTCCTTCCAGGAACAAACGCACTCTGTACCGGGCTGACCCATTTAGGAATCCACTGTTTCAGGCGTTCCACAACCACCTTAGAGCAGAGTTTGAGAATGGTGTTGTTGAGAGAAATGGGCCTAAATTGGCTACGGCAGACTGGCTTCTTTTCCTTTGGAATGAGCACAATGGTTGCATTGCAGAGCTTTTCGTCTAAGTTGTGAAAGTTTATAGCTTCGTGAATCGTTTAACAACAGACTCCTTGACGTTTGCCCAGTTGGACTGTAAGAACTGAGTGGTAGTTCCGTCTGGACCAGCAGCCTTGAATGGGTTCATGGAGAAAAGGATAGCCTCTACTTCCTCCATATGAACATCCCTCGCTAGAAACTGATATTGAGCTTCGGGCATGGTTTCAAACAAACCGGGGATCCGTTCCATAGCTGAACGGCTGACGCTGCTTGGAGTAGTGAACAGCTTTATATAGAACTCAGTAACCACGTTAAAAACCTCCATACTATCAGTAACCCAACCTCCGTTAGGGTGTTTGATGGCTTCACACCTATTCATTCTTGCACGTTGGTTGACATAAGCATGATAGAAACGAGAATTAGTATCACCATCCTTAAGCCAATCTATATGACTTTTTTGTTTCCAATCCTCTTCCTCCTTCTTCAACAAAGTATTCAGATCATCCTGCATAGTGAAACACAGCTTATCAGTAGTATCATCATACCTGGAAGCCAGATTTTTCTGGAGTGTTTTGATGTTCCGAAGCAGCCTATCTTTGTTGGCTCGTTTAGATTTTTGCAGCTCCCCATCCCAAGTACGCAGTTGTGGGCTAGCTATATCAAGAGCATTCTGAAAGTTCAAGTCCTTTCGCCATATTTTATCAAGACAAGATTTGAAAGTCGGCTCCTTCTGCCAGGATGCTTTAGTCATGAAACGCCCAAGACCAGTAGCACGCCTGGCCATATTGATCAGCAAGGGACAGTGGTCAGATTCAATCCTTGGTAGATGTAGCACAGAAACATTGGGGAACTTCATGACGAACGCACTATTCGCTAGGCCCCGGTCCAGTCTACTCTGTTTCAGACCATGGCGAAACGTAAATCTCTGTCCAGAGAAGCCTATATCAGCCAAACCTGCTTACATCATAGTAGCAGTGAAGGTTTGCGCTTCCCTATGATTGAAAGTAAGATATCCAATCCTTTCAGCTGGGGTAATAGTAGTATTGAAATCTCCGGCAACCAACCAAGGTTCTTTGTATCTATCACCGAGCTCTGCAATATGCTTCCAGATTAAGCTTCTAATCTGGATATGTGGATTCACATAGATGAAAGTAGCAAAGAAGGATTTGTTAATTCTGCAAGTCACAAACTGGCGATGGGTGTTTATAATATCGACTGTACAAGTAGCTGCACTCCAGCATACCCAAATGCCCCCCAAGAAACCACGAGCTTCAGATCTATGAGAGTTAGAGAACCCCAATCTTTGAATGGTGTCAACTGCCTTTACAACACTGATTCTAGGTTCAAGAATGACAGTAACCAAGGGCTTGTGGATAGATATGTACTCTTTGAGGACTCTGCACGTATCGGCTTTGCCTATTCCTCGGATGTTCCAGTAAAGGATTTTCATCAAAAACCAACCAGAACAGAAAAAGAAGTAGGAGGACCGCTTACAGGACCGGTTCTTCGTTTTCCTTGTTAGCAACAGTCTTCAAGGCCTCCACTACTACTTCACAGTCTTGGGCACCTCACTGCCGGGGACTTCTGCGTATCCCTTCGACACTCGATTTAGCTATGCCGGACCTCTTCATCCTGATGCCACTGCCTTTGAATATTTTACCAATCTTGGTCTTCTGGGAACCTTTGTGTTCTTTGGGAATGCGCTGTGCCATGGGTATAACATTTCTATCATCATTCTTTGGTTCTGCAATATCAACAAACACTTCATCTTCGACAGCTGAAAGGATCTCAACTACTTCATCTATTCCCGGGTCAGCCATGGTATGATCTTCTTTATTCTTGTTGTTACTGTCGCTCGCCTGGGCTTTGCTTTGAGTCGTTGGGCCATTAGTTATGTCTTTAAGAACCTCAACTTTTTGTGCTGCTGTAACTATAGTGTTCGTCTTTGACTTCTTTTTCCACACTTTAGCTGCTCTAGCGCCTCCGTCCGAGTTAGAACCACCTGCAGTCTGCTGGTGTCCGCTCAGCCCAACACCGTCATCGCCATTATCTTCTGGAAGGTCTCCGCACTTATTGTAATTGGCCCTTGGTTTATCAGGAGGTTTACCAACCGGTTCTTTCTCCTGCCGTCGACGCCTACTATGTTGTGTCTGCCACTGTGCGTTCTCAGGTTCTGCAGGACTGCCGCTGTTCGTCTTGGCTTGCTCCTCCTTCTCAGCTTCTGCTATGTTCTCGGTTCTTATCGATTCACAGATTTGTGATGTGTGTCCCTCCTCCCCGCACTTGGCGCAGGCGTAAGGCAATCCTTCATACTCGACCTCGTAGTCGATGCCATTGATTTGTATGTATGGTGCAAGCTGCTTCGTGGTGTCAATTTCTATAGCCAATCTAGCGAACTTACTCCTCGTCCGCTTGATGGTATGTTCATCTACCTTGACCAGTCGACCCAGCGCCTTTCCTATACATTCGAACATGGTCTGGACATACATATGGAGAGGTAGGTTGAGGATTTTCATCCAGCAAACTATTTTCCTCGGCAGATCATTCGACGGGATGAAAGTTGGGTTCCAGTCCCAAACTAGCAGATTGCACCCGAAGACCTTCCAAGGCCCCCCGATCGTGGCCATCTCATAATCACGGCGACATGATAGCTGTATAACATAATGATTGAGGTCGAGTTCATATATGTTATACTTACCAACGAGGCTCCACATGGCTCGCAGACGATCACGCAAAGTCATGTATCCAATCTGGGTTCCCATGGCTTTCACCACGACGGCATATTGCCACGGCCTTATCAAGAACTCTTCCTCCATCGGGTCGACAATGATGTCCGGCTTGTCGTCGATGAACGTTAGGCTAACCGCCTCCAGATTCAGGTGCTCCTCAAAAAGTTTGCTCAGGAAGAGGCCCGAGGTACCTTGCTCGGTGGATTTGCTCCCAGTTCTCGAACTGCTCGAAGCCCATACGTTGCCATTAGTCCTTGCCTCCTGTTGCACTCCTGCTTGGTGATGCCCATGCAACGGCGGGAACAGAAAATTTGGGGCGCTGCTTCCTTCCGACCTCCGAGTATCTACGCCTCGATCCAGGGTATGTCCCTGCCACTCTTGAGGTTCCGTGGTGGTATTGCTCGAGGAACCCTTCATGCCGCTGAATCGGAACTCAATCCCAACTTGTGGGAGCCTGAGTTTATCTCCTTCCCTATCCTTCGGGTTCGCCACGTCCGGGTCTGTAGAAACCCTAGGGTTTTGACCCCGTCTCTCCCCGCCTTCTTGACTTCTCAGATCATCGTTCCTTCGGTCGTCTGTTACCGCAGCAGCCTCCTTGGAACTCCGACCATCGACGTGGCCCCCTTGGCCGTCCGGTGGCGTCGTTCGCCCCCGTCCCCTTGGTCGCCCCCCGCCGCCACGCTCCCCTTGTCCGTTATCAAAAAATTTTGAATGGAGGAGTTTAGCAAATCAAGGATCTGATTATTATATCCCACAAGGATACCACCTTTAAAACCCTTGGGTGGAAGCTGAATCCAGTTCGTGATTCTATTTCCACCAATGGTTTTGAGGGCGAAGGGGGTGAGAAAGGATTTTGTTTCTTGGATGGAGATTAAATCTATTTTGTTTTTATAAATATGGGATCATAATTTTTTTCTTCTTTGTAGGTTAGCTGCTCCACAGATATTCCAAGTAGAGATTTTCATGAGTAAGGAAAAAGAAAACGAGAAAAAAAATAGGTAGAATAGAAATCTGTTAGCAACTTTTCTTAGACCAACCCATGAATGATTCTATGTTATTTAACATATATTGTGCATCATCATTTTTATCAAAGCAAACGCCTATCTTGTTTGCAAATGATGTAAAACTTTTAGTACATGACCAAGAAGCCACATCATCTATAGTGACAGACTTATTTTTTATTTTATGTGATAGAGATGAAGATAGAGTTGACGCATGAGAATCATAACTGATTGAGCAGGGTGGGGTGTTACCTCTCTTTGGCCTGTTAATGATGCTGGTTCCTTTGATGTTGGCTTGTTCTGGTTGCAGGATCTTTTGCAAGTAGCTTGAGTTTGTCTTTTGCATAGGGCTCTCCTGCTCCGAACTCTGCAGTGAGGTATCCTTGTTTTGTAAAGATGGGTCTTGAAAAATAGTAGTTTGATTGTCCTTGTTTGGGGAATGCCGACTTTCCTTCGTAGATGAAGTAGATGGGCATGAGTTTTTGCTAGGTTTGATATTGGAAGCGGGAAGGGAGGGGTCAGGAGATCTGTTTCTTTTTTTTCTTTGAAGAGGATATGAACTTTTAGAAATATTTGTAGGTTTCCTAATCCAGACTTGGTTTCTGTCAGGAGGAACTCTGGCATGAGGGATGGGGTTTTTCCCTTTGTTTGGGATAAACCATGAAGGAGGGTGTGATGAAAGCTCAGAGAAAGCAGTGCTGTTAATAGTGGGGTGTTCAGCAGCAAGCTTCAGATGGTAGATAGATTCTCCTATCCTGATGTTGATAGAAGGTGGAAGAGAGATGGCAGCTTTGACGGAGAAAAGGCAATAGGCTTTGATGAATTGGGTGGGATGGAGCATTTCAGGACTAATGTATTGAAGCGTAGCTCCAATAGAATGAGCGATGCCTCTGAATATTTCAAGCTCCCACAGATGTGGAGGAGGGTTTGAGATGGCTACCCAGTCGGAACCACCAGCAGGAGCAGGGAAAGAGCATGTATCAGCAGACCATTTGGAGAGACGCGCCATGATAAAGCTGGATCCACAAGATATGGTAAGCATCTGGTTGAAGATATGGTTTATCTTCGTCCCTTCAGGAACGATGTAAATGAGCTGGGTGGGTGAGAAAACTTTTGGTTTGAGGATGGTTTGGCCAGGGAGAAGAAGAGCTAAAGCTATAGTTATATAGAGAACATTGATAGGATTATTGTCCATGTTATTTTCTATTGTAACAAGAATACTTCTGAGGGAAAAAACCTTGAGTAATTGCATAGAGTTAGCAGGGAGATCCATGGCGATCACATATTCAAGGTAGTCATGTGTCTTCATGGTTGGAATGGAGGGAGGAAGGTTGACACTATGGGCTTTGACAGAAGGGGTTTTAGATGGAGGGATATATTATTGTGTGTGATGTTTGGAAGGGATTTTAGGCGAGGGGTAGGGTTTTAAAATAGGAGGTGTCCAAGAGTTTGAGTTTACGAGACAAGGGTTTGTTTTTTTTTTCATGTTCGGGCGGGAGATTTGCTAGACATGCAAAGGGATTTTTTGAATGGTAATGATTGAGGGGTGGTACAACGTTTGGCAAGTAGTCGGAGGAAGATTGTTTTGGGACCACTGAACTCTTTTGGAAAAGGGGGTTTCGCGTCGAACGAGAGTGCATGTTAGATCGGTGGAGATATGGCTGTTGTAAAAACCTATTGGGGAGAGGTCGAGCCAAACAGAACCTTTTTATGTGCCCAAGGCTTCCACAGTTGAAGTAAGTGCGTCGTGAGAAACACCTGGAAGAAGAGTGACTGTTACTGTGGCAGAGGGAGCAGAAAAGGGCACAAAAAGATTTTTTTTGGGGGGGGGACCGTTTTCCAGATTTGGGCGGTGGGGTTATGTTCTAGAGTGTCTTTTATAAGAATGGAAGATTTAGCTTGTCCCAGAATAGGAAAGGCGAGATTTAAATGATAAATGTCCATAGGGATGATATCCCTAGGTAAAGAGGACTTTGGACGGAGGGTTTTGTATAAGGACGATAGTTTTGGTCTATAATCATTTTCTTTAATAGATGGAGAGGGAAAAAGTTTATACCTTTCTGCGATGGAGTTCTGTTGTTGAACCATGGGAGATGTGATCTCGTCTTCTTCATCATCTGATCTAGAGGAGATGGAGATGGGCCAAGATTTCGCACCCATTGGGGGTTGGCATTCTGCCCTGACGAAGAGTTGGTCCGCAGAGTCTGAGGATGAAGAACAGTCTTGATCGTGTCTTTTGTAGAGATATGCGAGAGTTGGTGGAGTTTCATGTATGAAATCGCGAACCCATGCACGAAAGGTGTGATCTTCATAAGGTTGAAGGAACATAGACCATTCCGGTTGCAGATTCGGTTCCATGTGCATCTCTTTCCAACCTTCTGAGATGAGGAGGAGTGGGGTTTTTTTACCCCAGGTTGTTTCCGATGGGGTAGACCATGAAAGTGAAACCTGGAATGAGCGGTGGCCTATGTTTATCATACAGATGCCTGGGGAGATGTCATATTTGTGGTAAATCCAAGCTCTAGGTAGCGGGATAGTTGTTGAGAAGGTTGCATTGGAGAGATGGATCCCCAGGAAGGGGAAGCGTGAGTTCATGTTGAGAGAGGAAGATGGGGTTTTCGATATGTTGCTGGACTTCGGGGTTTTGTGTTTCTGGAGGGCACGGCGGAAAGATTTGATCTTGCCCGATTTTTGCATGCATTGCGCTTTGATGCATGTAGCAAGGATGAGGGTGCCCCCAGTTCTCATATTGATTACCGATAGTTTGGTGGAGCTTTTATTGTGGCTCTCCTGTACTAGAGTTGAGCTGATGTGATCCTTGAATCCCACAAAATCTGGGGAAAGAGAATGTGTCCGACAGAGAGAATGAAGATGGGTAATCAATGTGATGTTGCTTGCATGTTCCTAGGCCGAATTTGAGACACGAGGAATGGAGTAATTTGAGGCTTTTTCCAGCAAAAAAAATTGAAAGCGTTATCCGATCAGGCTGAAGCGATGATGCTGAAAAATACTGTTGTTGCAACAAATAATTTTTTGTACCGAAACACTGGAGTCTGCTGATGTGGTGAAACCCTTAGTCTGCAAAGATCGTAAGGAGAGCAGGGGGAAAGATACCTGAGGAATTTTTAAACCAGAATAGTCAACACCTGCAACATTCTTTCAACAATATTCTTGTTTTTAAACAAAAAGAAAATGATACACAAAACATAACCGACTACAACAACAAGGTTTCGAAACATTAAATTGTTAAAGTTTTACATCTAATTAGTGCAAGTTGTATAACCAATACCTGCAACATTCTCTCAATTATATTCTTGTTTCTTGAAGATAAAATTGATTTTGATATAAAAAATGTAATCGATTCTAACAACATGGTTCATAAACATAAAGTTCTTGAAGTTTTACATCGAAATAGCCTAAGTTGGCGCTATATGATTTTGTCCTCCGATCAACAGTAAATTTCCAACTCATGACCTGCAATACACCCAATAACAAACTCTACAAGCACAAATAGCTGTTATGCGTAGAGAAGATTCTTAAGATATATTGTCATGACCATTGTTTGTCAGTTTAATTATACATGCTACTTTCTTTTTTGATAAACTTCTGCAGGGTATAATGATGCCGTCACTGTTTGATTTTTAAGCTCCAAATATGCTTGCCTCCGACAAAGTAACCATGTCATACTTCATGCGGCCGCACATTTTTCCTCACGTCACAATTAAATAGTGCCTTGTTTATCCGATGTCATGATGACCATACAAACAATGACGATTATATTACTGATAAGAGCAAGCATCATCTACGAGAGTAAAGGTCTCTTCCTTTTTTTTAAAGCTAAAACTGAAGCATCAAACAAAATCTGTCGGCAGGCTTGTAAACCAACAACCGCCGCCGCTAAGCTTTCTGTCGGTTTCCATGTAACAGGACTGTGTTTTTTCCACCCTCCCTATCTTTAGAAGCCGAGTAAGATTATCCCCGTTCTCCCCTCCTAATTCAGAATTACGGACTGCTGACCCTGTTGTATTGTTTATTTCCCTGTCACATAGACAGAATTCATGAATGGATTGTTTAATAGGGTGAGTGTGACCCGGCGCCGAGTCAGACATGTCTTCTTCTTCGTCGACGCTCTCCCCAGGCGCGGGAGAAGGTAAAAACCGGCACATGAAGTCGCGGCTGGTGGTGGTGGACAGTGCAGACAAGCAGCGTGCGGTGGGAAGACGAGAATTGTTCAACTGAGCTGTGGGCACACGCCAACTTTCCAGAACCCGTTTCCCACTTGTTGCCCTCCCACCTCATCAATTCTCTATTCCTCTCACGGACTGAGACGGGAGTACGGCTGGCCCTCGTTTTCTCGCTCGCGACCACTTCCATCGTCCTGCACCCGCGGTATTCTTCGTCTTCATCTTCCTTCTCCATCTTCTTCCCCTTGTCGTGGTTCTTCACCGGACAAGGTCTCACGTAGGCAGCTGACTTCCATGTAACGCCTCCTCCCCACCTGCTTGCTGCCTTTTTTTTTATCTCTCTCCTTCTCCCATCCCTTTCCTTCTTGCTTTACTCCCAATCAAGTTGCGAGCTTTACCGTATCCCCACCTGGTTTCTCATTTTTCTTCTGGGAATTCTGCCACGAGTCCCAAATCGGCATCCTTTCCGGATTTTTTAATCTCCGCTTCCGAGCTGTCCATCTGAGTTTTTTTTTCTTCCCTGCGCATCCCCTCACACCTTCATTTTGCTGTTCTACTCTCCCCAATCTGCTCCTCTCCTTGATCTAAACTGTTATGGAGGAGCGATAGTCTGCCAGGGGGAGTTGGCTCTTTCTAAAAACAAAATTTGGACCATCACCCGTTGCATTTTTTAAAAAAAATAAAGACATGTTTAATTGCCTACTCTTCCTCAAGAAGAAGGCCAGAAGGGTCGACTCTTCCAAGCCGAAATCCCCGCTCACGTCGGCCCCGGCCTCGCAGCTCTCCTACAGCGGTAATTTCAACAGCAAGTCGGCCGCCTCGGCATCTTCTCCACGGACCATAACTGCCTTGTACGAGGAGAGGGGCCACGCTCTGCGAGCGTTTAGCCTGAGGGAGCTCATAACCGCCACCAACGGCTTCAACAGGCAGCTCAAGATCGGAGAAGGTGGGTTTGGGAGCGTCTACAAGGGGTCTATTAAGACGCCTCCTAATGGCCATGGCGACCCTGTTGTTGTGGCCATTAAGAAGCTCAATCAGAATGGTTTGCAGGTTCCAACTCTTATCCTTTACTTTGCTTCCCCCTTTTTGTGTGTGGAAATTTTGTAGGTTTTAAGGTGTTGAGATAGTGGGATTGGATCGGCATTAGGGTCTTATATATACGGTGAACAGTTTGTTGCACATGTTCCTTTCTGCAAACAGAAGACAATGCGTTAATCCCTAAAATCTTGCCAATTCCATGAAATGGAGATGCACGACAGGAACCTTGAGTGATGATAAATATGAATTGTGGAAGTTTGACAATGCAAATTGGTTGGTTATGTCGTAAGGTGCTGATGAATGAAGAAGTACCCACCACCATAAAGTGGTTGTACGAATGTTGAGAAATCTGCGTAATTTTAAGGTTGGCAAACTTAGTATCAGTAGGCGAAGAGGTAGTGTTTGTATAAAAACAGGTATGTGCGAATAAGTGTGGTAAAAGGAAAAATGAAATCATTCATTTGGGTGGCTAAATCACAATGTGTCAGAATTTGGTTGTCATCTTGGTTACCTCTGTTGAATGTGAAACACTCCTGGTTTCAGTCCTGTTTTACCTGTTTTGATTTGCTAGTAAGGAACAAGGAGGATGAGTTTCAAGCATTGTTTGTTTTTGAGGGGAGAAGATTATTTGATTGTTTAGGAGAAAGGGTATCTTGCTTCGGACATTGAAAGTCGTCTTATATTTTGGTAACCAAGCGAACCTATTCCGGGCGAGCCCGACATGATAAACTCTCGAGACATGAGAGGGTGTGGTCCGGTCACCCCCCTCCCGCGCCAAATCAGTGTGGATTGCCGTTCACAGAGTGCCTTTGTTGTGGTTCGAACTCAGGTCCTTCATTGGGACTTACCGAGCTCTTACACCCGGACTACTCTGGCCGGATATTGAAAGTTGTCTTATCGCTTTCTACATATTAATGGAAGTAATTTTGTAATTTTTTACCCTTTTAGCTATAATATATAAGGAGCATTTTATTTACTATTATGCTATTAAAAAAATACTGAGACGTACAATACGTGGGCAGCACAATCATGCATTCACTATTCTTGTTGAGGTTGAATACTTTTAGCATTTTGAAATTATGCAGTATTTCACATAAAGCTCGACAAGGTTTGGTAGAAGTTCAGTCAACTACAGGAAAATTCTGACCTCATGATGTGTGTATAGATGCATGCAATTATTAGATATGTATACATAAATAGAAAAACATGTTCGCACTCCCTAACATTAATATTTCGTGAAAAGTAGGGAGTAATTCATGAGATTCTGGAATAATAGCGTTTGTTGCGAAGTTCAGACAACATCTGTAGCATGAAAACACGGATTACTCGTGAATAATTCAACAAGTGAGTGAATTTTCTGAAGAGTATGAAATGTTTGCAGCATTGAAATGTTATTTAGATCCAGTTACACATGTAAATATGCTGGCAGCAAACAAGTTGTACTCAATCTTTCTTAGTTTGCCTACTGGGGAATGTGATGAATAGAAATCCTCCGTGTTTCTATAGAAAAAATGCTGGCAGCACCTATATGGACCTTGAATGTCTAGAATACTGGCGATTAGTGTGGTCTCTGCACATACCATGTTGGCAACTCTGTGGCTTTACTACCACTTCTTTTCTTTCTTCTTCGGAAAAGATTTATAAGCAATAGTGCCTGGGCTATTGCTTGCCTGTAGTCTAGCTTTTGTTTTTGCTTCTTTGTCTGCTCATTTCTTGACTATGACATCCTCTTCTTTTGATCTCTTAACTGTAACATAAACTGTAATTGGTTTCCAATAATGGCTATAGCATCGCAACATGATTGGTAGTGGCTGTTTTTACCGAGGTTACTATTTTTCTCAATATCTTTTTGGTAGATATCATTATTTGCTATCCCAAACATATACACATATTTTTGTAACAAATAACTTTTATCATATCGGTATTGTGATAAAATACCTATGTTCTCAACATTATTTATTTATTATTCATCATTTCCAGGGCCACAAGCAGTGGCTGGCTGAGGTGCAGCTTCTTGGTGTGGTAGAGCATCCAAACTTAGTAAAGCTTATTGGATTTTGTGCTGTAGATGGAAAAAATGGGATTGCTCGATTGCTGGTTTATGAGTTCATGCCAAACAAAACATTAGATGATCATTTGTTTAATAAGGCTTATCCTGTACTTCCTTGGACTACAAGGCTGCATATAGCTCTTGGGGCAGCTCAAGGATTGGCTTATCTTCATGAAGGGTCAGACATACCGGTATGCTTCTTTGAATTTTTAATGTTGTATCTATAAACAAGCTTTCCGTCATGCTATATTCGTCCGAAGTTGAATTTTAATTTTTGAGATGCCTTGATTTCTAGGCATTTAATAAGTATGCTCATTTTGTATCAATATCAATTTCCACCCCTTGCAGGGTTTGTAGGGGGTCTTACTCAGCGGGAGTGGCTAGGGGGGTACCGATGGAGTGACGGGGTAGTATCTTGTCTCAAAAACAGCTGGATTAATACATCTGTACAAATTTGAGATCTTTAAAAGGGTATTTCCATAAATTAAATCTGTTTCGAGTGGTGTAGAAAATCTATAATTCTTAGATTAAGTGATCAAACTTTAATGATACCTTCTCCTATAAGTCATATAGATATACTGTGTTATTTACTTGTGCTGCTTTGTTATTCTTGTAATATTAGTCCCATATTGCTCACTTGTACTTATGTCTCTACTCTCAGTAGCTATATTAGAGACTACCCTGTAACCTATTTTACTCACTGAATAAACAATTCCCTTTCTCTTTAGATGGTATCAAGAGCATGCTCCTATTTTTCCCCACCCACCTGTCCGAAATGACGTAAGACGTCAACCCTCCCCCCCGCCAACCTGCCCCCTTCCCGCTGCCCCCCCCCTCCTTCCTCCCCTTCCCCGCCGCCGCCACAACACCCCCCTCCTTTCTCCCTTCATAGCTGTTTTTGCTTAAGGGTCGGGATACTGTGCCGGAAACTATTCGTACTTTCTTTGCTGAAATTCACACCCAGTTTAACAGGCCTATTAAAATCTTTCGTACTGATAATGCACTTGAGTTTATGCAAAAATCTGTTATCTGTGCCACTCGTGGGATCATACATTAGTCTACTTGTCCTTACACTCCTCAGCAAAATGACGTCGCTGAGAGAAAAAACCGCTACTTACTAGAGGTTGCTCGCACTCTTCTCATACACTACAAAGTGCCCCATCATTTCTGGCCTGAAGCTGTCTCTATGGCGTGCTATCTTATAAATCGCATGCCTTCCTCTGTTTTGCAAAATCAGGTTTCTTACGCCATTTTGTTTCCTGATAAACCTTTATTCTCTCTCCCTCGCATTTTTGGGAGTACTTGCTTTGTGAAAAACCTTCGCCCTGGCCTCACAAAACTTGATGCTCACTCGACCAAGTGTGTTTTCCTGGGGTATTCCCGTACACAAAAAGGCTATCGTTGCTTTGATCCTGTTAAAAAATAGTGGTTTGTAAGTGCGGATGTGACTTTCTTTGAGCATATGCCTTACTACTCTACTGATGGAGCAAAACTGTCTACTGATGTTATGGTCGCCACACCTTTATCAGATATTGTTGAGGATTTACCTTATCCTGATATGCCCACGGAACGCCCATTGCAAGTATACAAGCGCAGGTCAAAGACTACTTCCGAGGCCCCGGTCAAACCAACTCCTTCGTCTGCGGTTGATCCACCACCCACTGAGGTATTTTCTAATCTGGACCTTCCTATCAGTTTACGGAAAGGTGTCCGTTCATGTACTCAACATCCTATCAGTAATTTCTGTTCCTTTGACCATCTATGTGATAGTTTTGCATGCTTCACTTCTGTTTTGTCTGCTGTGACTATCCCTAAATCAGCAGAGGAGGCCCTTCGTATTCCCGCCTGGAAACATGCTATGGAGCAAGTAGGACCCTATATTTATATAGAATCAAAAAGTGGGAGAATCCCTCTAATTTCCACGGTTGAGGTGCTTCTATATTTATATACATGAGAATTTACACATAGATCCCTGACTTTTATCACACTTACAAGTAGGACCCTATACACACATATTAACACTCCCCCTCAAGCTGGAGCATACATATCATATGTACCCAACTTGTTACATAAGTATTGAACCCGACAACCATTTAGAGACTTTGTAAACAAATCAGCTAACTGGTCTTCAGATCTGACTTGTGACAATTGAATCAAATTTTGTTGAATCTTTTCTCGTATAAAATGACAATCAACTTCAATATGTTTGGTTCTCTCATGAAAAACAGGATTTTGGGCAATGTGGATAGCAGCTTGGTTGTCACATTTCAGATCAATGGGGGTTTTCTGAATAAAGCCAAGCTCCTCTAACAAGTGACGAATCCATAGAACTCACATGTTGCTAGGGCCATAGCTCTATACTCTGATTCTGCACTAGATCTTGCAACTACTGTCTGCTTTTTGCTTTTCCATGACACCAAGTTTCCTCCTACAAATACGCAATAGCCAGAAATAGACCTTCTGTCAATACTAGATCCAGCCCAATCAGCATCTGAGAACCCTTGAACCTGTAAATGTCCATGATTTTCATATAGAAGCCCTTTACCAGGAGACTTTTTGAGAAATCTCAGAATGCGCATCACAGCCTCCATATGACTAGTGCATGGATTTTCCATGAATTGACTAACAACACTAGTAGCAAAGGCAATGTCAGGCCGAGTGACAGTCAAATAAATTAACTTCCCAACAAGTCGTCTAAATCTCCATGGATCATCAAGTAACTCCCCCTGCTCCATTGACAATTTGACTTTAGGATCCATTGGAGTATCAATAGGTTTGGTACCTAGCATCCCTGCCTCAGTGAGAAGATCTAAGACGTATTTTCTCTGTGAGATAACTATCCCAGACTTGGACTTAGTAACTTCAATCCCCAGAAAATATTTGAGACTACCTAAATCCTTTGTTTGAAATTGGCCTTTTAAAAAAGTCTTCAACTGTGCAATGCCATGCCTGTCATCACCAGTAATCACGATATCATCAACATATACCACTAGAAAAATGCTCCCAGAACTATGTCGTCTATAGAAGACTGAATGATCTGTAGTACATCTCTGGAGACCAAACTCTGAAAGAGCACTGCTGAATCTGCCAAACCAGGCACGAGGTGACTGCTTTAAACCATAGAGGGACTTATGAAGACGACATACTAGATCAGACTCCCCCTGAGCAACAAACCCAGGTGGTTGCTCCATATAAATCTCTTCATCTAGATCACCATGAAGGAATGCATTTTTAATATCAAGCTGGTGTAGAGGCCAAGAGTGAATAGCAGCCAGGGATAAGAAAATGCGAATAGATGTCATCTTTGCCACAGGAGAGAAGGTCTCTAAATAATCCTCACCATAGATCTGAGTGTAGCCCTTGGCTACCAACCGTGCTTTGAGTCGATCAACACAACCATCTGCACCTACTTTGACAGTGTAAACCCAACGACATCCAATAACAGACTTACCATGTGGGCGTGAAACAAGAGACCATGTATTGTTCTGGTTAAGAGCTGACATCTCCTCATCCATTGCATGACGCCAACCTGGGTGATCAAGTGCAACTGAAACAGACGGAGGTATAGAGACTGATGACATAGAAGAAATAAAAGCATGATATGAAGGTGATATGTGGCTATATGAAACAAAATTAGAGATAGGATGTTGAATATTTTTAAGTGTGCATGATCTGACGCCTTTACTCAGAGCAATAGGAAGATTTTGTTCAAAAGATGGAGGAATGGTCTCTACCTGACTTTCTGACAAGGAAGCATCTGGAGGAGCTGAATTGGTAGGACCAGACGTACCACCTGCATTGGTGCCAAAACTAGATTGCCCACATGTACTTGTACGACGAGTGTAAACCTGAGTGACTGGTGGTCTAGCTGGGCTAGGTGGACTTGCATCACGAGGACCATCATCCCTAGGGGACTCAAAAATAGGAGACTCGACAATAATGGGAAGAGGCAAGGGTTCTTCCATAACTACGGGGGTCACTGAAGAGCTACCATCAAAATAGGATGTGTCTTCAAAGAAAGTGACATCTGCAGATACAAAGAAACGATGTAAGGTAGGACTGTAGCACTTGTATCCCTTTTGAACTCGAGAGTAACCTAAGAAAACACATTTAACAGACTTTGGACCTAACTTATCCAAACCTGGACCAAGACAATGGACAAAACAAGCACATCCAAACACTCTTGGTGGAACATTATACAATGGCTTCATAGGATGAAGGATCTGAACATGTATGCGATTTTGAAGAACAGATGATGGCATACGGTTGATGAGGTAGGTGGCAGTGAGGACAACATCCCCCCAAAATTCTCTAGGAACGTGCATGTGAAGGAGAAGAGTGCGAGCGGTCTCAACAACATGACAAATTTTTCTCTCAGCTACGCCATTCTGTTGTGGTGTATGTGGGCAAGATGATTGGTGAATGATGCCATGGGTGGAAGTGAAATGGATGAACTCACGACTGAAATACTCTCTAGCATTGTCAGAACGAAGCCCACAAATTTTCTTTTGAAATTGGGTTTCCACTTCTGCAGTAAAGGATTTAAATATGGACAAAAGTTCAGACCGTTCCTTCATCAAATAAAGCCATGTAGCACGAGAATAATCATCGACAAAAATAATAAAATATCTAAACCCAAGCTTAGATGTAACACGACTCGGACCCCATATATCAGAGTGTACCAACTCAAGCACAGACTTTGTTCTTTGACTCTCCCTAGACCTAAAGACAGACCTTGTGTGTTTTCCCAGTTGACATGATTCACATTGCAAACTCTCCAAGTTGGACAAACTTGGAACCATAAACTTGAGTTTTTCTATAGATGCATGACCAAGACGACTATGCACTACCAAAGGAGACGCAACTACACACGCTGTGGAAAGTTGTTGCAAGTAGTAGAGTCTAGCCAATTCATATCCTTCACCGATCGTCTTCCCCGTCTTCAAGTCCTGTATAAAACAAGTATCTGGTAAGAAAGTAACGGAGGCTTGAAGAGAACGAGTTAATTTGCTAATTGATAACAAATTAAAAGGAAATTGAGGAATGAATAAAGTAGATGGAAGGGATAAATGTGGGGTTGGTGAAACTGTCCCAATTCCCTTAACAGAAGCAACAAAGCCATCTGCAAGGGTGACACTGGGGGGTTTATGTGTGTAGGTGGTGAACATCTCTCGTACCCCAGCGATGTGATCAGTTGCACCGGAATCAAGAACCCAGTCTGACTTGGACGTCGATGCTTTGGATCCATGTGAAATGCATGCTGACAAATCGAGACTTTGTGCATTGAATACTGAAGTCATTGCTTGTTTTGAAGCTCGAAGACGCATCAAATGAGCATATTCTTCTTTGGACAAAGACATCTGATATATAGCTGCCTCCCGGGTATCATCTACAGTTTTCATGTTGGTGGACTTCGCAGGGATTCCATAAGACTCATTACGGATTGTCGCACAAGATTGGTGAACAACAAACTCTTTATCAACCATGTTGACCAAATAATGCACCCACAAATGAGATATTAATTAAATCAGCACAAGATGAACCAGGAACAGAAGCAAACTTGATGGCAAAGATTCAGATTTTTTTTTTCAAGAAATCAGACTTGTTCTTCAAGAAATCAGACCAATATACAATAGAAGACCTTAAATCCGACTATTGCACACTTTGTAGAAGCTGGAGACCTTGAAATAAGACTGTTTGGCCTTGAAAACAGAACTTTCCAAAGTCGGTAGCAGACGTGCTACAGTACTCCGCGGCTACAGTACCTAGGGAGAATGATCGAAGCTCCCTCCTTGGATTACCAATGCCTGTGACCTTCTAGGGCAAGGTAATAGGATCAAGGACGCCCCTTATAGACTAGATTTGAGTAGGGAAAACAGCCCTTAAAACCTTTTATTGAAGCCAAACTCTTGCTGCGATAGAAGCCTGTTCAAAGCAGCCAAATACAAGATGATTTTGAGAAGCACGTAGGGGAGTAGCAGCCAGCCACCACTACCGTGGAGCAACTAAGACCAAGGGGATATAACACCTAAAACGAATGATCTGAAATCCAAGTAAAGAAGAAGCAGCAGCCACTCCAAGGACCGTCGTGCTACAGTACGGTACTGTAGCAAGCGGGAAAGCATGAGGTTTTGCTGATTTGGGTGACTGAAGACCTTACGTTGGGGATGACAAGTTCCTTGGAGAGAGTGACGTTCCCTGTTGCTCTGATACCATGAGAAAACTAGAGCAAAAAGTGGGAGAATCCCTCTAATTTCCACGGTTGAGGTGCTTCTATATATATACATGAGAATTTACACATAGATCCCTGACTTTTATCACACTTACAAGTAGGACCCTATACACACATATTAACAAAATGCATGCACTCTGCGATCGTCAGATATGGGATCTAGTCGATCGTCCCTCTTCTTGCCCTACCGTGGGTTGTCGTTGGATATTTATTATTAAATATCAACCGGATGGCACTATTGAACGCCTGAAAGCCAGATTAGTTGCAAAAGGTTACACAGACATATGGTGTTGACTATTTTGAGACCTTTTCTCCAGTTGCACACTTAAATTCTGTTCGGATTCAGATATCTATTGATGTGAATAAAGACTGGCCTCTGTTTCAACTCGGTGTAAAAAATGCCTTTCTATATGGAGATCTACAGGAGGAAGTTTACAAGGAGCAACCGTCGGGATTTGTTGCTCAGGGGGAGTCTGCCTTCAAAATCTGTAAACTCAGAAAGGCCATCTATGGTCTTAAACAGAGCCCGCGTGCGTGGTTTGATAAACTCAGTCAGATCTTAATTTCCTTTGGCTTTCGACGATCACAATCTGATCATTCTGTATTTATTCGTAAGTCAGCAGCAGGACTTGTTATCCTTATTGTGTATGTTGATGATATTGTCTTATTTAGCAGTGATAATACGGGTATACAGGCAACTAAAAATTATTTAGCACAACACTTCATCACCAAGGACCTTGGCAAACTGCGATACTTTTTAGGCATTGAGGTTGCCAGATCATCTGCAGGACTCTACCTTTCACAGAGAAAATATGTTCTTGATCTGTTGCAGGAGACAGGCATGCTGGGCTGCAAGCCAGCCAACACTCCTCTGGACCCTAATATGGATTGGGACGATGACAACTCTCCTCCTTATGATGATCGCCACCAGTTTCGGAGACTGGTAGGCAAGCTTATCTACCTGACGGTCACTAGGGTTGACTTGGCAGTTGCTGTAGGATTCATAATCCAGTATCTTGATAAACCCCGACAGTGCCACTGGGATACTATTTGTCACATCTTACGATATCTCAAAAGCTCGCCAAGGAAAGGTCTTATGTATAAAAAGCATGGCCATTGCAATTTATCTGGATTCTCAGGACTATGTAGGAAGTCGATCTGATTGGAAGTCTACTTCTGGATATTGTACGTTTGTGGGAGGAAATCTAGTCACCTGGCGAAGCAAAAAGCAGACTGTTGTTGCTAGATCCAGTGTCGAGGCAGAATACAGAGCCATGGCTCATACTGCATGTGAGCTTCTGTGGATCCGTGGCCTTCTACATGAGTTTGATATTACTTATTCCAGCTCTATTCCTATGTTCTGTGACAACAAAGCCTCTATTTTTATTGCGAGCAACCCCACATTTCATGAACGCACAAAGCATATTGAGGTTGATTGCCACTTTGTTCGGGAGAAAGTTCTATCTGGGCACATCTGCACTCCATATATTTGCACTGACAAGCAGCTTGCGAACATCTTCACCAAAATTTTGCCCAAAGTTCGGTTTCAGACTCTGATTGACAAGCTGGGCTTGTTTGACATCTACGCTCCAGCTTGAGGGGGAGTATAGATATACTGTGTTATTTACTTGTGCTGCTTTGTTATTCTTGTAATATTAGTCCTATATTGCTCACTTGTACTTATGTCTCTACTCTCAGTAGCTATATTAGAGACTACCCTGTAACCTGTTTTACTCACTGAATAAACAATTCCCTTTCTCTTTAGAAATCATTTCTTCTCTAGTGAACAGTTGATTTTCTACAGCCTATGAAGATTTTGGGTAAGCCACACAATATATATGTTCTCTATCTTTCTATTATTGACAATTTTTTTTCATTTCCCACCATATCCACGCCATCTAACCAGCCCTAATGTATGGGTATGGAATCTGTTGCCTCCCTTTCACCAGCAGAAGAAGCTACAGATGCTCATTTGGACAATATAAAGTTTTCTGTACTCAGATGTGTCCGTCTCACACATATATTGACAAAGGTTAGTGTAAAATAATATAGAGGAGACTACATGGCAGCACATAACTCCAAAACATCAAACCAGACTAAGCTCCATAGCCACAACACAAGTTCTTTGCATCATCAATGAACAAAAAGCAGTGGGATAAGAAACCATTCATAAAAAGAGTTTCACCATGCATGGAAAGTAAATCAGGAGGAAAACCCGTTAAAACATTCCCTATGATCTTAATATACATAAAAAAAAAGATAAAAAACAAAAAAAAATGCGTGTTCGAACAGGATCTCATTAGCAGTCAGCGACAGGTGTATCATTCTCCACCCTCTTAATGTTGGGGTCACACGTGGCATGGAGTTGAAGGGGAAGAAGCAGGCCATACATGGACCAACTTGCTCCGAAGCTGCAACTGCAAAGAAAGTCGATGATTTTGGTGGCTTAGAGGATTGAGCATCGGCAAGAAGGAAAAAATATAAAAACACAAATCAACATAGCTAAGCTTGACTTGGAAAATTATGTATTAGTAATTGCAGATATAGATCTCTGGATGTGAATATGTATTGTCAAAAACCTACAATTTATTTCCTTCCATATGTGCCATAAGGACAGAAAGAGTCATGCTGCCAAGTTTTCTCATGTTAAAACCATCCTTCAGGATAAGGGCTGCATTGACAGCTATCAGAGATCTTAGATTTGGTGTAGGCAGGGCCGGAGGGCCAGATGTTGTATAAAGGACTCCAAATCTTCATATCAAAAGGACAAAAGGAAAATGTGTGGGGTAGTTTCCCATGCACATGAAACATGTATATGGTTCATAGAAACAATATTCTACCAGGTTTTCACAAAAAAGATATTTGTCCATTTTAATGAAGCCACCAAAGGTTTTAATCCTATCCGGAATATGATGCTTCCAAAAACCCTTGATGAAAGAAAGAATGGCTCTTCCAATAGAAAATGACAGGATTCCCCACCAAAAAGAATTTTACCCTATTTCCATGAAATAAAATATAAGTTGTCGATGAGTATGCATGTCTTTATGTATGGCTAGTAATGTCTGTGGGAAGGTCTCCGGGTGACAATGATCTGGTATGGTAATTTGTGTGGCATGTGCAATGAGGTCAAAATCGTATGCTATAAATGTGTCTATGCTTCCAAGGAATGGCATTGTCTCTTCAAATTTGCTTTAATTTTTGGCTATCTATTGATACATCTCTCCAAATTATATCTTGACATGGCCGTTAGGATGAAAACTAGTAATGTCCTTTAGCATAGATATATTTGAAAATGTATCTCTAGAGAGGTGAACAACTATGCTTGGCAGGTTCTCGACAAGGTTGCTTTTCTAGAGAGGTGAACAGCCATGCTTGGCAGATATATTTTTGAGACCATTTCAATTATGAGTTGTTAACTAGATGGACAATAGTTGGGGAAAGAGCAACCTGAGGGTATTAAGTATAGAACTTCTGTATGGGGCATCCCAAAACATGGCTACAAAGGTGGAAATAACCTCATGCGGCTCTGCCACATGACAATGTAGGATACACATTTGTGATAATTCATCCTAAGGCCAGAAATTGTACAAAGATACTGAGGATCCTTTTCACATCAATAAAATTCGGACAGGGAGGACTTGAAAAACAGGTGTGTGCACCAACAAAGTGCAATGATATTGCTTTTTGTAACACCGCAATCCAATAATTTGGTTAAGTTCACTTTTGCAAATGCAGGCCAGTTCAAGGAGGTGAATGGATAAGGGCGTGATAATAATTTAATAAGTTTTTGGGTTGAAGGTTCCACTATCTAAGTTAGAGCATTGTACTCTTGAAAATTGTAACAAAAATCTATGTTTTTTTAAAAATGTCAAAATATTTGCCCTTTATTTGGTCAGCTAAATGTTCTCTTCAAATAAAACGTTAAGTCAACTTTTCACAATTTTTGACGATCGAAATGAATGTTTTTGATTATTCACAAACTTACACAATTATTCACAAATAAACGATCGTTCACAATCATTTTAATTCAAACCTTTCAAAGTGACAAGTTTAATGACCTTAAGATGTCCCAACCTGGCATAATCCACCTCTCCCACAATTCTAGAGTTTTTTTTTTTTACATTTTGAGAGACAACCTCTTTCATATATGATAAGATATTTCACTCTAGATGCTTCCTTGATAAACACACACATTTACATATAAACATATATGTGCACACTTACACATTCATACTTATATCATCATCATCATCATCTAAGCCTCAGTCCCAACTATGTTGGGGCCGGCTACATGGATCCTTCGTTTCCATTCTGCTCTATCATGGGCCATATTTTGGTTGAGATGTAGAGATTCAAAATCTTTCTTTATAAGCTCATCCCATGTTAATTTAGGTCTTCCTCTTCTTTTATTTATTATGCATGACTCAATAGCGTTGCTTTGTATAGGCACATTTGTCTGTCTGTGTTGCACGTGTTGGTACCATCTGAGTCGGCCCTCGCGCAACTTGTTCTCAATGCTCGCCACCCCCACTTTATTCCTGATATAATCATTTCTCAAACGATCTTTTCTTGTCTTCCCACACATCCATCTCAACATACACATTTCAACCACATTCATCTTGTTGAGACCTTGTTTCTTCACCGCCCAACATTCACACCCATAGAGCATGGCTGGCCGTATAGCTGTTTTATAAAACCTACTTTTTAACCTAAGAGGGATCTTCCGATCACATAATACTCCAGTTGCACTCCTCCATTTCAACCATCCTGCAATGATCCTGTGACAAACGTCATTTTGGACATCCCCATCTATTTGAGTATTTTTTTTATGATCCCTCAAAGCGTATCTATTTGAATAATAAAACCCAAGTAACGAAATTTATCACATTTTGGTATATTTACTCCGTCCAACTTGGCTCCATCATTCACTCTGCGGGATTGGCTGAAATTGCAATGCATATACTCAGTTTTGCTCCTGCTATTCATCAATCCATTTGATTCCAATGCCTCTCTTCACCGTTCAACTTTATCATTTAATCCATCTTTAGTTTCGTCAATCAAAACAATATCATCAGCAAATAACATACACCAAGGAATATCATCTTGAACATTCTTTGTCAGCTCATCCATAACAAGAACGAACAGATATGGGCTGTGTGGATCCTTGGTGTACCCCAACTGTGATAGGAAAAGTTGGTGTCTCTCCTGCAGGAGTCTTCACACTTGCAATAGAGCTATCATACGTGTCTTTGATCAAGTCAATGTATTGGATTGGCACACCCTTTTTCTTCAAAACCTTCCACAACACTTCTCTGGGTACTCGATCATAAGCCTTTTCCAAATCAATAAACACCATTTGGAGATCTCTTTTGCTTTCTCTATACTTCTCCATAAGCCTCCTTATCAGAAAAATAACATTTGTTCTTGATCTTCCAGGCATGAAACCAAATTGGTTGTTTGATATCTGCATTATAGATCTTAACCTATGCTCAATAATCCTCTCCCAAAGCTTCATTGTGTGACTCATCAACTTGATACCTCTGTAGTTTGTGCAACTCTGCACATCACCTTTGTTCTTGTAGATTGGGACTATAGTACTATTTCTCCACTCATCTGACATCGTCTTGGTCTTCATGATCTTATTGAAGAGCTTTGTTAACAACATAACTCCTTCATCTCCCATACTCTTCCATACATTAATGGGAATACCATCTGGTCCACATGCCTTTCTCATTTTCATCTTCTTCAAAGCATTCTTGACCTCAAATGGTGAAACTCGTCGTGTGTGAATGATATCTGTTGTATTCATGTGACACAAGTCTCTTAACATTATTTGTAGTATCTCCATTGAAAAGTTTATGGAAGTAATTTCTCCACTGGTTCTTGATGACATCATCCTTCACCAACACCCTGCCATCTTCATTCTTGATGCATTTCACTTGATTCAAGTCTCTTCCTTTCCTTTCTCTTATACGAGCCATTTTATATATATCTTTTTTCCTTTCTTTTGTGTCCAACTTATAAATATCATCAAAGTATCCAGACCTTGCCTCCTGAACAACCTTTTTAGCTTCTTTCTTTGCTTGCTTGTATCTTTGGAACATTGCATCATCTCGAGATTTGGACAAGCTCCTTTAGATCTCCCTTTTCAGTTTAATAACCTTATGTACTTCATCATTCCACCACCAAGTCTCTTTCTTTGGAGGCCCACAACTTTGGACCCCCCCAAAACCTCTTTACAAATTTTTGTTATGCAGGAGCTCATGTTATGCCACAGTGTTAAACATCAGACTCCAAGTTCCAAGTACCCTCCTTGCTGAGTTTATCATGAAAAGCCAATTTCTTTTCTCCTTTAAGATTCCACACTTGATCATGCTATCTTGGTTTCTGTTACGTTTGCCTTTATTGATCTTCATGTTAATATCTAAAACCACCAACCTATGTTGGGTCGGGAGTTCTTCGCCAGGAATCACTTTATAATCCTTGCATATATTACGATCCACTTGCCTCGTAAGGAGATAATCAATTTGGCTACAATTGTGCCCACTCTTGAAAGTAATCTTATGAGATTCTCTTTTCTTGAAATGGGTGTTTGCCAAAATTATATCATATGCAACTGCAAAATCTAAAATCCTCTCCATTTCTGCTGCCATATCCAAAACCACCATGAACTCTCTCATATCCAGCATTGCTATTCCCCACATGGCCATTTAAATCACTCCCAATAATAATCTTCTCCTCAGTTGGAATTCCTTGCATCAATTCATCCATGTCATCCCAAAAATCCTTCTTAGCCTCCTCGCTAAGGTCAACTTGGGGGGCATTAGCGCTAATAATGTTAAAAATATTTTCCCCAAGAACAACCTTGATAGCTATGATTCTATCGCCCATCCTTGTGATCTTTACAACCATCCTTCAACATCTTATCAACGGTAATACCTACGCCATTTATATGTTTATCAATACCTATATACTCATTCATACATATATAATATGCATACACACGTGTATGTGTGTGCGTATACATAGTTGATTTCTTGTGTCGGATAGTTGACCGAACTTTGATTGATCTTTAACGATTTTTTCCCAATTTTCTGTGAATGTTCTTGAATTACGGCTTTTTAAGGAGTTGAAAAATTTCCGAATCTCGGCTTTGTCAGTATACTCTTGAAGACACCAAAGGGTCTCCTATTGATTATGATTTATAAAACAGTTAGGGTAATACAAGCTTTCAACCGATATAACCATTTTATAGGAACTTAAAACCTGTGACGCAGTAGAATTGAAAATCTCAACAATTTATAAAGGTTTGTAAAATTTAGTTTGATAATGATTTTAGAAATGAACCTATGGTGGAAATTACATACCTATTTTGTGACCCATGATATATCAATCTTGGATTTCCTTGCCCTTTACATCGCCTATTAATTCTTTAGAATAATGTAGCCAAAGGTGGTGACCATTTCAGAGCTGAGTGCTTTGGCAACAATATGGTATGAGCCATTGAGAAAGAAGATGGGTGACATTACTTGATGTTTTCAGAAGAAATTATGTTGGGAATTCAAGCAACATGTGTAGAATTTATCCTTCTAATGGAGCATGAAAGCCAACGTTGAACTGAAGACCTTTAAAGATGTCTGTATTTGTTGGTTGAATAATGCACCAATATGAATGAAAGAGACGGTTGGAAAACCATTTTGACAAGCAAATTTACCTTTCTAAGGGATGAACAAACAACTTTGATCCCATCCTTTACAAAAGGGACAGTGAGAAAATGGGGGTTCTCAATCTTTGGTAGGGCATATGAGGTCCCTGTCTGAATTGTTAAATTTTGAGTTTTTCTGCAGTGATTGAAACTAGAGTAGAAATGGTATCTCCTTCTTGAGGAGATCATCGAATTGAGCATTAGCGTCTTTTTCATCATGAAGGCCATCAAAAGGGTTTGTTTGAATAAATATGTCAAGATGAAGGGATTTAGCTTCCATAGATAGGATACTTCTACGCATGGAACACAATTTCAATTGAAGTTGCAAAATTTTGATTAAAATTTCTGTTCTTTATTTTTCAATTGGACTTTGAAATTTAGAATGGGACACCGAAATGCACAAATGCAGGGAATAAGACATAATTTTGAATTTTTTTTGCACCTAGGTAGGGAATTTATGCAAAAAAGGGGAAATTTGGCAACAGAAAGCCCAGTTTGGACCGTAATTTTGTGAAATTGCATAACAACTCAACTTGCATTTTGAGAAATGTTGTTTGTACGGCTGATGCTACTACATCTTGGGTATTTTGGCGATTTTCTTTGAATCTCTTTCTTCTAGAGGCTGTTTTTATTTGATTCCAAGTTATGTTTCCCCTATCCCTAGCCCATCTACCTCCTTTTGCTACACTCTCTTATATATATCTAAATAAATACTCCGAAAATAACAAAGTTTTAAGTGATAGATCTTTTGAAAATCACATGATCTACAAACAAAAGATAAATACTTAACACTGGTTATTACTTATTAGTTATCAGTTACTAGTTAATACTACTTAGCAGTTACTGATTACTACTTAACTATATAGTAGTTACTAGTTAGTAACATATGTTATATAACTCATAATGTGTAAGTTTATAACTTGCAACTGTAAGTTCTAAGTTATAACTTGTGGGTTTGTAGGTTTGTAACAATCTAACAAACTTGACGGTTTCATTTGTGCACTCACTCATCTAGACTTGGATCCAACCCCGACCTCTCAACATATGAATTTATTATAATGTACTTATGTCTAAACATTGTGTAGCAAAATTTCATAATTTAAGTCCTTCATTTAATGATCAAAGTTATCATCAAAATAACTGTCAAAACATTTCAGCTTCCTTCATATACAAATTTGGGAGACCCCCCTCACATATCCAATATGAAATATTACTGTATACTTAAGTCTGTCTTGGTGTTTTAGACTGTCTTGCTAAATTTTCATGATTGAATTCGCTCATTTTAGTGTCGAAAATGTCAGGGCAGTAAATATCAAATTTTCGGTCAAAATTTCTGTATATCACTGTTTCTGGGCCATCAGATATGGTGCCTATGACAGAGAAGAGACTTCGACTCTCTCGGTCCCTCACGTATCATGTATACAAAGAAGATACATCAGACATTTACAATCAGGTCCCTGACCTTACACACAAGACCACAACATTTACATTTAAGTCCCTACATACTAACACTCCCCCTCAAGCTGGCGCATACATATCATATGTGCCCAGCTTGGTACATAAGAAGTGAACTCGACAACCATTCAAGGACTTTGTGAATAGATCAACTAACTGATCTTCTGACCTGACAGGTGACAACTGAATCAGTCTCTCCTTGATCTTCTCTCTCAGAAAATGGCAATCGACCTCAATGTGTTTAGTTCTTTCATGGAAGACAGGGTTCTGAGCAATATGGACAACAGCCTGATTATCACACTTCAAATCCATAGGAGTGTCTAAGGCAAAGCCAAGTTCCCGCAACAAATGTTGAATCCATAACAGCTCACATGTAGCTAAGGCCATAGCTCTGTATTCAGACTCTGCACTTGATCTAGATACAACTGTTTGCTTCTTGCTCTTCCAAGAAACTAAATTTCCTCCCACAAAGACACAATAGCCTGTAATAGATCGTCTATCAATGCTTGATCCAGCCTAATCAGCATCAGAAAACCCCTGTACTTTCAGGTGACCATGATTTTGATACAAGAGTCCCTTTCCAGGGGACTTCTTCAAGTACCTCAATATGCGCATCACAGCTTCAAAGTGACCCGTACAAGGCTTATCCATAAATTGGCTCACAACACTAGTAGCAAATGCAATATCTGGTCGGGTGACTGCCAAATAATTCAGCTTTCCAACAAGTCTTCTATATCTCCAAGGATCATCAAGAACCTCCCCTTGCTCCATGATAAATTTAACTTTAGGATCCATTGGAGTGTCAGCAGGTCTGGTCCCAAGCATCCCTGTCTCTGTGAGCAAGTCTAGAACATACTTTCTTTGTGAAATCACTATCCCAGATTTTGACTTGGCAACTTCAATACCTAGAAAATATTTAAGATTGCCTAAGTCTTTTGTATGGAATTGTCCTTGTAAAAATGTTTTCAATTGTGCAATGCCTTGTTTATCATCGCCCGTAATCACAATGTCATCAACATATACTAATAGGAATATACTTCCCAGATTATGTCTCCTGTAGAAAACAGAATGATCCATCGTACATCTTTGGAGTCCAAACGCTGAAAGAGCACTACTGAGCCTACCAAACCAGGCACGAGGTGATTGTTTCAAACCATTCAGAGACTTGTGAAGACGACACACTAGATTAGACTCCCCCTGAGCAACAAACCCTGGTGGTTGCTCCATATAAATCTCCTCATCAAGGTCACCATGCAGAAATGCATTCTTAATATCAAGTTGATGTAAATTCCATGAATGTATGGCAGCAAGAGATAGGAAGATACGAACAGATGCCATCTTGGCCACGGGAGAGAAGGTCTCTAAATAATCCTCCCCATAAATCTGAGTGTAGCCCTTGGCTACTAACCGTGCCTTTAGCCGGTCAACTAATCCGTTTGCACCAACTTTGACAGTGAAAACCCAGCGGCATCCAACAACAGACTTGCCTAATGGGCATTGAACAAGAGACCATGTATTGTTTTGAGCTAGAGCTGCCATCTCCTCTTCCATAGCATGACGCCAACCTGGGTGATCTAAGGCAACTGAAACAGACGAGGGTATAGAGACAGTGGACATGGAGGATAAAAAGGCATAATATGAGGGTGAGACATGGTTATATGAAATAAAATTAGAGATGGGATGGAGAGTGCAACTCCTAGTGCCTTTCCTCAAGGCAATAGGACGGCTATCAATACCTGTATCTACTTGACTTTCTGACGAGGGAGGAGCTGGAGAAAGAGTTGAACTGGCAGGAGACTCTGTACCATCGGTGCCTGTGGCTGGGCCTGTACGACGAGTATACACTTTGGTGATAGGAGGTCTAGTAGAAATGGGTGGCACACTATCATGAGGACTATCATTACCAAGACAAGTAGGAACAGAGGACTCGATAACAACGGGAAGAGGCAGGATCTCTTCCACACATGCAGGTGTCACTGAAGAACTATCACCAAAGAATGATTGATCTTCAAAAAAGGTGACATCAGTAGAGACAAAGAAGCGATGTAAGGTAGGGCTATAGCACCGCCTAAGAAGACACACTTGGTGGATTTTGGACTCAACTTATCCATACCAGGACCAAAGGAGTGAACAAAACAGATACACCGAAACACCTTTGGTGGGACATGGTACAATGGCTTTATAGGATTAAGAATCTGAACAGGTATACGGTTTTGAATAACAGATGATGGCATACGATTTATGAGGTAAGTGGCAGTGAGAACCGCATCACTCCAAAAATCTCTTGGGACATGCATATGAAGAAGAAGGGTACGAGCAGTCTCAACAACGTGTCGAATTTTTCTTTCTGCCACTCCATTCTGTTGTGGTGTATGTGGGCAAGATGACTGGTGGATGATGCCATGGGTGGAGGTGAAATGGGTGAAATCACGGCTGAAGTATTCCTTAGCATTATCAGAACGGAGAATACAAACTTTCTTTTTGAATTGGGTTTCCACTTCCATACAAAAAGATGTAAAGATAGATAAAAGTTCAGATCTTTCTTTCATCAAATAAAGCCATGTAGCACGTGAATAACCATCCACAAAAACAACAAAATACTTATAACGTAGCTTAGATGTTACACGACTCGGACCCCATACATCTGAGTGGACTAACTCAAACAAAGACTCTGCTCTTTGACTCTCTTTAGAACTGAATACAGACCTTGTATGTTTTCCCAACTGACACGACTCACACTGCAACCTTTCTAGGTTGGACAAACCTGGGACCAAAACTTTGATCTTCTCCAATGACGCGTGACCAAGACGACTGTGCACCACCAAAGGGGAAGCTGCGACACAAGTTGTGAGAGACCTCCTCAAGTAGTAGAGTCCAGCCAATTCATACCCTTCGCCAATCGTCTTCCTCGTCTTCAAGTCCTGTATAACACAAGTATCGGGTAAGAATGTGACAGAGGCTTGAAGACAACGAGTTAATTTGCTGATAGATAATAAATTAGAAGGAAATTGAGGGATGAACATGGTGGATGGAAGGGATATATGCGGAGTTAGTGGAACCACCCCAGTTCCCTTAACAGAGACCGTAGAGCCATCTGCAAGGGTAACACCAGGTAGGTTGGGCTTGCTAGTATAGGTAGAGAACATCTCAGATACCCCCGTGATGTGATCAGTTGCACCTGAATCAAGAACCCAGTCTGACTTGGACGAGGATGCCCTAGATGCCTGAGAGAAGCATGCAGACGAACCAACTCTCTGTGCAATGGAGGCAACTGATGAGCTTGCTTGTTGTGAAGCGCGGAGTTGCATCAATTGAACATATTCTTCTTCAGACAATGACACCTGATGTGAAGCCTGCTGTTGTGCACCTTCAATAGTTGCCATATTGGCAGACTTTGTAGGGAATCCATGTAACTCATAGCATGTCTCTCTAGTGTGTCCTTTCCTGCCACAATGGACACACTCTGGACGTTGGCGTGGCACTCCACGACCACTACTAGCACCTCCGCCTCTGATGAAACTTCTACCACGACCGCGACCTCTGGGTGTCGTGTCTCTGCTAGATTGACCGACTAAAGCTGACTTGTCACTTTGTGACTGAGTGACAATAATAGTATCCTGCTCTAGGAAGGCACGCGAAACTCTGGAATAAGTCTCTGCTAAAGAAGGAAGCTCAGCACCTGAAAGAATCTGACTACGCACTCCCTCATACTCACGTCGAAGCCCAGCTAGAAACTTAATGACTGTCATCTGATCACGTTGTTGTTGCATCTTATGAACAACACTAGAAAGAGGAAGCAACCTATGCAAGTCATCTGCTAGACGAGTCACTTCTCCAAAATATTGTGTGAGTGACTTGTCTTCCTGTTGTAACCCATATAGCTCCACAGTCATGTCATACATACGTGACACATTATTGGAGTACATGAGTTGTAGATGGTCCCACAATGTCTTGCATGTTTCAAAGTGATTTGTCATGTCTGCTATATGTGGCTCCATACTGTTCCACATCATATTCAGCAGGTTGGCATCATGTTGTTCCCATGTCTCCAAAGCAACAGGATCTGAAGGTGGCTCATTGGTCAAGTGTTTGATGCGTCATTGACCCTTGAAAAATATCTTCACTGTCCGACTCCATTGAGTGAAGTTCTTTTCATTTAGTTTCCGGTTGGTGATCATTTGACTTTGGATTGTAGGTGTAGATTGCTGGAATGTGGACTCCTTCTTATCGGCCATATTGACAGCTTGATTTAGATCAATAGGAAGCAAATAAAACTCAAGAATCTGAGCTCCTCTTTGCAAGCATGTAACACCACAACGTTCTAGTTGATGTTGATGGTCAACAGTGCTGAAATACAGCCGTGCTACAGTAACAGCGGCTCTATATGGTTGGAGAAGAAGGCCCAATGCTCCCTCCTTGTGATTCCGTTGCTTTTGATCTTCTGGGACAGTGTTACTAGGACTAGGACGCCCCACAAGGACCTGATTTGAAGGAGGAAAAACTCCACTATGGCCACTTGGAGGCCTTTGAACGGAGATGACGAAACAGCCTGTTTCTGCACTTGGAAAAAGGAGGGGATTACTACCCCCCTATCGAGCACAGATACTCCTCCCCACTAACAGACCACTAGTGGTAAGGAGACCCAAAGCAGGAGGTCGATTGAGGCAGATTGATCAAGGAGGATGAGTATACGGCTCCTTTTTCTTTCCCGCTGCTACAGTCGCTACTGTAGCGATCGTGAACAAAAGAAGGGGAACAGGTAGATTGACGGCTCCCTTGGTTCCCAGGGATGGAGAGCTTGACGACTCTCTTAGGGATTCAACCCTTGTAGCTTTGATACCATGTGACAGAGAAGAGACTTCGACTCTCTCGGTCCCTCACGTATCATGTATACAAAGAAGATACATCAGACATTTACAATCAGGTCCCTGACCTTACACACAAGACCACAACATTTACATTTAAGTCCCTACATAGTAACAGTGCCAAAATCGGACATTTAATTCTATGCCTCTATGGAGGTCTCCAAAAATGTTTGTACTCCACTTTTCAAGGATTCCTTGAAGCGTTTCGCTCTGGAGTTGAAGACTAAAAATCCATCAGGAAGTCTGATGCTGGGATGAACTCAAGAAGAGAAGAGTTGGCCATGTCCAAAAAGTCTGCAGTGAAGAATCTATAATCGATCAAAACTCAAAGGTCTGAGACTTCATAGATCAGGTGGTGTTTGAGCTGGTGACTTCGCAATGTAACAGTTGTAGATGGGAAAGGATTATCCCCAACAAGCATACAAAAAAAACCCTTACCTTCGAGGGGTCAAATGGTCATATTGTAATGCTGGACAAGATAAAAGTTCTTGTCTCACAATGTCTGTAAATGTTAGGGTGAATTTTGGTATCTTGAACAAAAATATATTCATTTTACTAAGAAGGCGTGGATAGTGCTGTTTTTTTTTACAGCATCATGCTTAGGCACCTACAATCGCAAGCCTACTTTCTCCTGTCTACTCTGAGTTGTGGTTGATTCTGGGGTAGTCTTATTTATTTATACAAATTATTTTCAGGCAGGAACCTCTTAAGGACCCTCTTTGTATAAGAAAAACTAATAGGTATATTTTGTTCAGTGTTAACCTAATTCTCCCATCTTAGTATTCAATCTTTTTTCCACTTTGTTGGTACATTTATCCAGCGTCAACTCTAATCTTGTCTTGGTATGACCCCCCCCCCCCCCAAAGAAAAAAACCACCCACTCAGGAAAAGAAAAACTCAAACGGAATATTAATACATGCTATTGTAACTAAGTCCTTGTTGAAAAATTATTGTTTTGAAAAGAGTCCGCTTTAGCGCCCAAGGTCTGTGAGTGCCTCTTTCAGGCCTCTGACCCCTAGTTAACAACAACAGTTCATCAACCGCTTTTCACTGCCTAGCCCGCTTAATTGGCCGCCTTTTGGGTTACAAAGTAATTAAGTGTAATTGTGTACTGTCAAAATAATAAAAGATGGCTGCTTGTCGTATTGATAAGAGGCAACCCTGATCCTATATATAGGAAATCAGGGAAGCGTACATACTCAAACTAAACCCTAATGGGCCAAGACACACTTGGGCCCATATACAAAAAGACATAATTAACTAAATTAATCAGATTCTCCAATACTCCCCCTCAAGCAGAAGTTGGGAGAATCCCAAATCATCTTGCAAATAGAGAGTTGGACTAAAAAACAAAGAAACAAAAATAAAACGATAAACCAAGCCCATATAATAATTTTCTCCCCCTCAATATTACATTAAATCACTCAAACACTCAGACATTCCCTCTCAAGTAGATACTCCAAGCAAGCAGGTCGCAGAAGCTTCAAGATCATCTGGAGGGTAAATAAGCAGTGCTTCATGGTCTTCATCATAGTCACTAACGGCAAAGCCCAGAGAGTGTTGGGTCACATCAACAATAGTAGTAAACGTACAAATAAAGTACGGTCAGGTCAACATGCGAAGCAGAGCACGAACAAGCCATAGAGTACTGGCACACAACAACAGAAAGTCGACGTGCAAACAAGACAGACAAGTAAAAAAAGTCAACATGCGCAAAGCATGGACAATGTCAACATGCAGACAAAGCACGGAGAGAGTGCTGGAACACAGTAGTAGAGAGTCGACGTGTCAAAACACGGACATGCCAGAGAGTGCTAGCTCACAGCAGAAAAGTGGACGTAGTCGGATAGAAGACCATCAGCAAAGCAAGAGCAGCTGAAATAAGCTCCAGATACAAAGCACCCCAAGAAGCATATAGCACGAAGCGTCAATAGTAGAAGTCCACAAGTTCTTTAAGAAGTATATACAGATCCATGAAAATATATTGCAGCAGAATATAATCTTTCTTTCCTCTATCTCATCTCTCCTCTATTTCTCCCCCTCACACCAACCACGGAAGGAACCAAGAGTGGTTGGGGTGGACAACGACGAAGACACCCCATGAAAATAAGTTGTAGCACTGCCGGGGGGTTTGGGGGGCGTGACCCCCCAATTAGGGGTCCCGCTGCCCCTCAGCGGGCGGGAGTCGAGGGGAGGCCGCCCCTCGTGGGGGCTCGGGGGCAGATTCCTCGAAAAAAAGAAGAAAGTCTACATAGATTTTTAAAGAGAAATTAAGCACAAATCTTCATAGAGATGAATATCATGACAGATAAAATCCATGCAAATTCACATTGGCCAGTCACAAGTCGTTAGCTTGTAGCAGAAAATACCAACGTGGGGAAGCCGCATATCTGAACAAGGAGAAGATTCGATCGCCTGCCCAAACAATTCCAAATACTCTTGCTTGAACAACAAGAATGGCTTTGCTTTGTTGGGGCTGCTGCTTGAAAAAGACCAAATATATTCCTATAGCCGGTCAATCAAGCAGGAGTAGCAGGTAGGGAGGAGGGGAGTCACAACTCACAACATTGTGAAGTGTGTTGATTGTGGATTGCCTAAGTAGAATTTTGAAGGTTCCACCATCGCGAATATCACGACATGCACAATATTTCTTTATTATCAAGTTCAGAACGACAGTAGGAAAGTGCATGGCCGGTGGCTGTTTGCAGGAACACAAACATGGAAAATCCAATCGTGCTTTTCTATTTTTTTATATCAAAGGCGAACAGGGTGCATTCCTTTTTAGATCAAAGACCACGCTATGGTTCTGGATTCTTGTCTATCGCAAGTGGAAAGATAGAGCGGGGGCCAAAAAGTAGATCTGGAGTTGGAAAATTTCGGGCATCGGAAGGGATGGACGTCTAAACCAGCAGTAGGACAACAGAAGCCACCAGGTGCGTGAACCATGGCGGCTGGGATCGAGGGCCAAAAAGTGATTATCACGCCTCTAGGAAGAACATCCTTGTGAGAGGGTCGCACGAGGGCTTGCGCTTGATGGGGGAGTTATGCATGTCGCCAAGTTGATGTGGTGCAAGGCAGTAGGCAGCAGCCGATGCAGCAAGGGGTTAGGGAAGACAACAGTTGGATGATCATCGACTGCCAGGGCTTGGTAGTGTCGTTGAAACAAGGACAGAGAGGGGCTAGCAGTGGAAGAGAAGAAGTAAGAGGGCATAGGAAGTAGAGATCATCGGTCGGGTGATGTTGTATAGATGCCCGACGGGCATAAGAAAATATCTTTATCCTTCTGGCTAGGGTTGGATCACTGCTCTGATACCATGTCAAATAATAAAAGATGGCTGCTTGTTGTATTGATAAGAGGCAACCCTGATCCTATATATAGGAAATCAGGGAAGCGTACAGACTCAAACTAAACCCTAATGGGCCAAGACACACTTGGGCCCATATACAAAAAGACATAATTAACTAAATTAATCAGATTCTCTAATATGTACAATTTTGTAGACGTGTAATGTAGCATTTATGCTATTTTTGTGTATTTATAATACATTCTATAACATTATATTATATATGACTTTAATAACTTTTAATAAGTTCCAGTAACTACTACTACGCATTATATACTGATATGTGTTGTATAGTGAGGATAGCATGTAACTGTAAATAGTAAGTATACTTCTATGTGTGTGTGTGTGTGTGATTATATGCAATGCAATTAGAGTGTGTGTATGTGTGTGTGTAATTATATGCAATGCAATTAGTACATGTTTGTTTGTTTAGTTTTTGGTGACTGGGAACTCTTCCTAGGTAAGGCCACTTTGGACCCACCCCAACTAGGTAAACTTGGGACTCCCAAATCCCAATAGCCTGCAAACCTAGTCAGAAATCCTACATGAAAGGCTCAAAATACTTCAATGGAGTGTTTCACTACTTGACCATCTCACCTGGGCCACTTATTTGGAGGTACCTGCTCCCATCCCAGGCCACTCCATGTTGGCTATTTATATATCTATTTTTTATCAACTTCCAATGTTTAAATAAATGTATGAAAGTTTAAATCACATGAATACATATAAAGGTTTGACCGCCTACTTCTATAAAAATCGCTTGCTTAAGCATCCACCTGGTGCTTAAGCGGTTACAAGGTCTTGTCCGATTGTCTTCTACTTTGCACATTTTAATACTCTGTGAGAAACCATCGTAGTATCTACCCCTAACCTAATCAGGTCCTACAATTGATTTTATCCACTCAATCAACGTTTATTTATTTTTTTGTTTACAACTATTAAGATTCTGAGATTACCTTCATATTTTAGAAATGGGATTTAGTACATTGCTAATTTTGTTAATCACTAAATATATCCAGCTGTATCATTGTTTGATGTCTTCTTCTTGTTTTTTTGGGGAATGATAGGTGGTGATATATCGTGATTTCAAGGCATCAAATGTGCTATTGGACAATGAATTTAAACCCAAGTTGTCAGATTTTGGGCTTGCTCGGGAAGGACCATCAGTTGGGCGCACTCATGTGACAACTGCGGTAATGCATGATTTTTTTTATATAGTTAATGGATTGTTTTTTGAAAAAATAAAATTTTAATCCAATATTATAGTTTTGGCTGTCTAAATTGGCTATATGTGATGATTACTATATACATGCTATTTTTTATATAATCTTCTATTTACAGCTTCTTGTAGTGCAATAACCAACACTACCTGATTTTAGCAACTTGCATCATATGCTTTTGCGAGAAAACACACTAAACCTTAGTAACAATCAATGATTCAATTTAGAAGATCTTTATTGTATGTATTAATTTCTGATGAGATTGAACAATAGGTATCCAAGAAGATGGAAGCATCATACAAGTACTGAAAGGAAATTGTTAACTAAAGCTATCTAGACAATGTTGAAATTATGAATCGTTTAACATGATACCTTAGTTTTCCATTGAATTCTGGATTAGCCAATTTTGACAACTTGTTTAAATTTTCATTAATAAATGCGAGAGTTCTCTAAGCATGGTATTATAAAACCCGCCTTCTCGAGGCTTGCGCCTCTTGGCAAGGCTATCCCAAATGTGCCTCGAGGTTTACACCTCAGTGTCCTAGATTGAGGCTTACGCCTCACAATGTTTGAGGCCTGCCTCAAAGCACTGAGGCTCTGCGACTTAGCTGAGGCGCACACGTCAATTATGAATGATAACATCTTATGTTAACCACCAAATTGTCATATTTTAAAATTATTACAAACACTTTCTTATAAAAATCAAAGTTCTTGTAGTTAATTGTTATTTTTTATTAATGAACATTTAATGATCATTCTCTCAGTGACATCTTTCAATCTTCATTGTTAAATTTATCTTTGTTTGCTACCTTCTTGTTCATTAGGTCGGTGAATTTCATATCATTGTTAACTAATTTTGATTCCTTGTTCCCACTAACTCGAAATTCTATCTCCGTTAGTTTTTCAGTCGATGGCATATTTTATTCTAATAGTGTAAAGAATTGATATCTCATTATTTTTCTACATATTTACTTTAGTATTGTGGTTGCTCTTTAGTCTATATTGTCATTATTAAGTTTTCCAGTAAATTTCTATCTGATTTGGTTATGCTTGTATATACCTGTTCTTGTTATACACATGCATATACATATTATAGAGATATGTTGTTTTCTGTTATGTTTTGTTGAGTGTCATGTGCATAGCATGTGCCTCACTTATGCTGTTCACTTCTGTAGTTTAGTCCCATATTGCTCACCTGTGCTTTAGTCTCTATTCTCTTCTGTTATATAAGAGACTGCATTGTACACTGTTTTATTCACTCAATAAACAAGCCTCAGTTTCTCTATATGGTATCAAGAGCAGGCCCGGTCCCCATTTTTTCTTCCCTCCTTGCCCCCATGCCTTGAAGCCCCCCCCCGCCGCTGCCGCCGCCGGCCTCCCTGCCCAGTGCAGCCGCCACCGCTGCCCTTCACCACCTCCACTGCCCTCCCCCACCTCCACCCGCCGCTTGCCCCTCCACCCGCCGCCACCACCTGACCCCCCACCACCCGTCGCCCACCCCTCCTTCCTGCTGCTGCCGTAGCGCCCTTCCTCTCCACTCCCTTCCTCTTCTCTTAGCGGTTAATCTGCTCTTCCGGACAGCCATAGATCTCTCACGTTGAGAGTCCCCTACGTCTCCGGATTTTTTTCTGCCTGCGGCTCATGAAGGAATATTGATTTCCTCATATCGGCGTAGGTACTTTTCATCTATCTCTGCCCGAAAACGGGTCCTTCTGATCTGATGCGTCAGATCCCTGCTGCTGCAACTGCCCCATAGAGGGTTCATTATTTACTGTCTGCTGCTGCCCATCGTGGGTTATTTTGTTGCTGCCTGGACACACTGTTGAGAAGTGCTGGAAGAAGCATGAAAGACCTGCTGCACCACTTGTGGGGGCAGTAAACTATGCAAGTACTACTGAGTATTCAGAGCGATCTGCATCAAGTTCTGGTTCTTCTGGCATCACACTCACAAAGGAAGAATATGATAGATTTATTCTGGCTACACAACATATGAGTGTGGGATCTTCCTCCTTTGCAAATCTGGCTTCTACCACTGGTAATCAGGCTACCTCTTTATTGACTTCTGGTTCAACTTCTTCATGGGTGGTTGATTCTGAGCATCACAACATATGACCAGTATGAGGAGATTACTTCACTCCATTGACTCACATATTCCTCACAAATCTGTGGCCATAGCAGATGGTTCAGTGAGGAGAGTGTTAGCAAGTGGATCTGTTTCTCTTACTCCTAAAATTAATTTTAAATCGATTCACTATGTGCCTGCATTTCCTTTTTAATCTTCTCTCTGTTGCAAAATTAGTTGATACTGTGAACTGTACAGTGACGTTTGGGCCTTCTTTCTTTGTATTACAAGATCTCAAGAGTATGAGGACGATTGCCTAGGAAAGGTGATCTCTACCTTTTCCACGGTGACAGTCTGCCTCGCCAAGTATCTGCTCCTGCTCCAGCTATCCTTTTGAGCGGTTCTCCCTTACTGTGGCATTATAGATATGGACATCCATCGTTAGAGAGCTTGAGAAAGTTAAAACCTGAGTTATCCCAAGTGTCGTCATTAGAGTGTCAGTCCTGTCAATTAGGAAAACATCATGGATTGTCTTATCCCAGTCGTGTCAATAAACGGGCATCTTATCCCTTTGAGTTAGTCCACAATGATGTTTGGGGTCCTGTAAAGACCAATAGTTATAATGGTTTTCACTATTTTATTTCCTTTGTGGATGATTTTTCTTGCATGACATGAATTTATTTATTAAAGAGTCGAGAGTATGTGTTATCCATTTTCAAGCATTTTCATCAAGAAATAAAAGTTCAATTTGATTGCAATATTAAAATTCTTCAATTTGATAATGCCTTGGAATATGTTCAAACTGCTATGGCTGATTTTTGTAGCTCTGTTGGGATGATTCATCGTACGTCTTGTCCTCACACTCCTCAACAAAATGGAGTCGCTGAGCGTAAAAATCGTCATCTTCTTGATATTACCATGACTATTATGTTTCAATCCAAAGTGCCTAAGAGGTTCTGGTTTGATGCTTTACTTACTGCATGTTTCCTGATCAACAAGCAACCCTCTTCGGTGATTCAAGGACATACTCCTTTTTTTGTCTTACGTCCACAAGATCAACCTTTCCTTGTTCCTCTCAGAGTGTTTGGGTGTACTTCATTTGTCCACAATTTTGATCCTAAGGATGATAAATTATCCCCTAGGTCTATTAGGACTCTCTTTCTTGGGTACTCCAACACTAGCAAAGGATACAAGTGCTATTGTCCCAGTCTCCTCCGTATGTTTGTCTCGGGATGTAACTTTCCATGAATCCACACCATATTTCTCTAGTGTTCCCAGTAAGGGGGAGCAATTGTGTGAAAGTGAGAGAGTGCCACCATCAGACATCGGTGAGAGTGCCACCTATCATTCTTGACTATACTGTTATTCAGGAAGAGCAGCCAACAGGTGATACATTAATTCAACAATATCAACATATTTATAGCAAACGAGGCAGACATGATCCAGAGGAGGTAGCGACTCCAGTCTCTGAGCCTTCCCCATCTTCCTCTACTCAAGAGATTTCTGCAGAACCATCTGACCTTGATGTTTCCATTGCTGTTCGCAAAGGTACTCGTTCCTGTACTATTCGACATTCTATTGCAAATGTGTGTTGTTTGTCGAAATTATCCAAGCAGGCCCGATCATTTGCTCTTGGGATTGATTCTGTGGTTATTCCAAGAACTGATCTTAATGCTATGAAGGATGTTGACTCAAGGTCAATTAGGTCAATGTTGACTCACGTCTAAATTGACTAAACCCGTGTTTTGATGATGACTAACCATTCCACATATTGGTGTCTAATGTCTCTACTTGAGTGATTTCAGATTAGGTATAGACACACTCCAAATGCCCTAACTTGCACATATCAAATTGGAGAAAAGACAAGTCAAAGTCAATACAAGTGGACGTTTTTGTAATATGATGTATATCCATTAGAATCATGTTGTAAATCACTTGTAATGATTGTATGACTTGTAATTAAGCTTAGAAAAATATCAGGAGCACTTAGATCGAATATTAGAGCACTTTAGATGCATCTTTGAAAATCAATTACAGACACTTGCTCGGTCGAGTTTCCCCAGCCTGAAACTCGACCGATCCACCTTGGTCGATTTTCTGAAGATTGCATCGGTCGAGTTGTGCACTCACAGATCTCGACCGATTGGGTAGTAGGCCATTTCCAGTTGAAATGGTTGGTCGAGTTTCCTCAGGACAAACTCGACCGATCCTTTGAACATCGGTTTGCCTCCTACTTGATCGGTCGAGTTACACCCATCAGAACTCGACCGATTGCACTGTACGGAAAAGTGCAGAAAAGTGTTTCTAGCCGTTGTGGAGTTGCAACAAGTGAAAATAGATCCGTTGCAAATCACAAAACGGCTAGTTTTCGTTCACAAGTGTTCCCAAAGGCTAAGAGGCATCCCCAACTATAAATAGGACCCTTTGGGCTTCATTTCAAGGTTGAGCATTCATTGCAAACTCTTTATGAGGTTCCTATTCTATAGTTGAGTGCTTTCTACAACCTCCTCTCTCTCTCTAAGCTTAATCACTTGCTACATCCATTAGAGTGAGTAGGAAATCTGTAAGAGAGCTAGTCCTATTTGTATATCTTGTGAGGCTCTCACTTCCACAACCTCCCCATCTCTTTTTTGCAATCATGAAGATGAAGGTTCTCTCTCTTGTCCAAGAGAGGTGAAGAAGAACAAGGGAAGGCGTCCCTTGGTGAAGATCAAGGCTAAAGACTTGGAGCTAGAGTGAGTAAGCCCTTGGAGAAGGCAGAAGACTCAAGCTCAAGTGGGTAAGACCTTGGTGGAAGCTTCATCCGAGTGAAGGTGAAGTCAAAGGCGGAAGATCCAAGAAGAGTGGGTAATTCCTGCAAGGCCGAAGACTTGTGCAAGAGTGGGTAAGTCCTTGGAGAAGGCCGAAGACTCTTGCAAAGTGGGTAAGTCCTTGGTAAGGTTGAAGACTCTTTGTATTTGATAGGTAAGTCCTTTGTTGGTCATGTATTGTAAGTCTTATAAGTGAATATAAGAGTGCAATTGTTGGAAGTCCTAGAGGTTGACCTCTCTAGGCAAGTGGACCGACACACTTCTAGTTTGAAGTGTGGAACCACTCTAAATAGCTTGTCTAATTGGTGCATGTTCAATCTCTCTTATCCTTGCTATGCATGATTTAGTTGCACTCAAATTGCCTATTTAACAACCTTATCTTGTCATATATTTTGAAGGTTTAATGAGTTTTGTTTAAGTGCTTTCAGCTCTATTCACCCCCCCTCTAGAGCATCTAATCACCCATCTAGGATCCAACAAAGGATACTTGCTGGAAACAAGCAATGCATATAGAAATGTCTGCTCTTCTACAAAACAACACTCTGGGATCTTATTGACTTACCTCCAGGGAAAAATGTTGTGGGCTGCAGATGGGTATTCACAGTAAAACATAATCCATATGGTTCAGTTGAGAGGTTGAAGGCTAGACTGGTGGCAAAGGGTTATACTCAGACATATGGAGTTGATTTCTTTGAGACCTTTTCACCAGTGGCTCGTCTGAATTCAGTACAGATTCTTATTTCTCTGGCTACTACCTTTGACTGGCCTCTATTTCAACTTGATGTCAAGAATGCCTTTCTCCATGGTGATCTATAAGAAGATGTATACATGGAGCAACCTCTTGGTTTTGTTGCTCAGGGGGAGTGTCAGAAAGTGTGTAGATTGAAGAAAGCCATCTACGGGTTGAAACAATCTCCTAGAGCTTGGTTTGACAAGTTCAGTGATGTTGTGCTACAGATGGGTTTCTCTCGTTCTGTGACTGATCACTCCTTATTCTTTTATTCTAGCTCTTCTGTTGGATCTATCATTATTGCTGTATATGTTGATGATATAATTATCACTGGCAGCGATTCTACAGACATATCACGTGTGAAGGAAGGATTGCAGGGACACTTCCATACAAAGGATCTGGGCAAACTGAAATATTTTCTGGGCATTGAAGTACTTAGATCTCATGCATGTACAAATTTGTCTCAGAGGAAATATGTGTTGGATCTACTGTAGGAAGCTGGCTTGAGTGAATCCAAGCCGGTCGGTGTCTACTCCTATGGACTATCATGTGAAGGAGATGACTGATGATACTGATTATCCAGATCCAGGTTACTATAGAAAAATTATTGGGAAGCTGATATACCTGACAGTTACTCTCCCTGATATTTCTTTTGCTGTAGGTGTGGCGAGTCAGCATATGAGCTCACCACAACAGTCACACTGGATGGCAGTTTGCTGTATTCTGAGATATCTGAAGGGTGCACCCGGTAAGGGGATCACCTACTATAGACCCAAGACTCTTGTGTCTACTCTTGTTCTTACTGGTTATGCAGATGCAGACTGGGCTGGTAATCTGAATGACAGGAGGTCTACTTCTGGGTATTCCACGTTTCTGAGAAATCATCTTATCACCTAGAAAAGGTAAAAAGCAGAATGTTGTGGCTAGATCAAGCACGGAAGCTGAGTATTGAGTAATGGCTCATGCCTGTTGCGAGTTGCAGTGGGTTCAATCTGTACTTTTTGAGTTAAAGATTTCTGTTTTGTCTCCCATTGAGCTTAGATGTGACAATCAGGCTACTATCTACATTGCCAAGAATCCAGTCTTTCATGAGCACACTAAACATATAGAGGTAGACTGTCACTTCATCAGAGATTAGATCAAGAATGGCAAGGTGGTGACTCCGCATGTCAAATCTAAAGATCAACTTGTAGATGTCCTCACAAAGCCATTGAGTCCAACAACATTTCAGAGCTTTTGCAACAAGCTGGCATACACGATGTGTACGCTCCAACTTGAGGGGGAGTGTTAATATATCTCTTTATATTCAGTTATTCTGTTATTTGTAATTTATATACATTGTTGGACCTCTATGTAATTTCTCTAGTTCTATTAATAAAAGAGTGAATGGTCTTGAACCCTCACACAAGCTGCATTGCAAGCAGCCTTGCAACTTACGTTCACAGTTGGGCGGTGAAGAAACAAAGTCTCAACAAGATGAACGTGACTGAAATACGTATACTGAGATGGATGTGTGGGAAGACAAGAAAAAAACACTTGAGAAATGACTATATCAGGAATAAAGTGGGGGTGACGAGCATTGAGGACAAGTTATGTGAGGGCCGACTTAGATAGTACGGACATGTGCAATGCAAACCGACTAATGCACCTATACGAAGCAATGTTATTGAGTCAAACACAATGAATAGAAGAAGAGGAAGACCTAAATTAACACGGGATGAGCTTATAAAGAAAGATTTTGAATCTCTACATCTCAACCAGAATATGGCCCATGATAGAGCTGAATGGAAACGAAGGATCCATGTAGCCGACCCCAACATAGTTGGGACTGTGGCTTAGATGATGACAGCCAATGCCTCTTATGATGAGTGCCATCACTGAAAATCATTAATGTTTTCCTTTTTCTTACGGAGTTACAAAATAGCTGGTGCGAACTGGCCTATCAGATGGGATTGAGAACTAGTAACAAAGTGGCCCGGGTTTGATCCCTAGGTAAAGACAACTGTAGGATTATGAAGCCTGCATCCGGCCTCTGCGAATTAAAAGGTCCACCAATGAGCTCGATGGGTCCTGGGCTTTACTCTGTTGGAGTAAGTCACCAAGTGGTTTCCATGGGAGGGACTCCTCGTCATAAAAAAGAGAAATAATGTGAGAGTACTTAAAATACTCACTATGTGTACATTGATACGATCCAGAACTGTATGATTTTTTGCAAACAATATATATGTTTCAGTGTTTCAGGTCCTGATGTACATAGTCTTTCCTGTATTACACTTAAAATCATTGTTGAAGGAAACAGAACTAGATAGGTCAGTGTTATCACTTTTGGCTGTAGATATGCGAAAACTTGAAAGTTTGAGCTACTTTTAAATAGCAGGTTTGCATATGTGAGATGTCATTGTTTGACCACAACTTCAAAGTGATAGAGATGTACCAATTTTCTTTCTTTTCTCCCCTGGACGTTCCATTTAACTATTGATTAACTATCCAGTTACTCTCCCAGTCATCTAGCCAAGAAGTATTTGAGTTATTTCCCCTCAGTCTTTCATATTCATATTCTCCAATCTGTTGTTGCATAGGACAAGTCTAACCTAACCAACAAGTTAATTTTTTTTTGCATCGAGGCATTATTCATCTCTATCTCTGATATTCTGGAGACACCGTCATCATTCAGTTATTATTTTGTTCTGCAATCTTCAGGTTGTTGGTACGTACGGTTATGCTGCACCAGACTACATCGAAACTGGACACCTGACAATCAAAAGTGATATCTGGAGTTTTGGTGTGGTACTGTACGAGATCCTCACAGGCAGAAGATCGTTAGAAAGAAGTCGGCCAAGAGCAGAAAGGAAGCTTCTTGATTGGGTGAAGCAGTTCCCAGTGGATGGCAGGAGATTTTACATGATAATGGATCCTAGGCTTGGGAAACAGTGGCCACTTACTGCAGCTCGATTGATAGCGAGATTGGCTGATCGTTGTCTCTCGAAAAACCCGAAAGACCGGCCCACAATGGATGAGGTCATTGAGAAATTGAAAGAGGCCATACAAGTCACAGAAGATGGTGGTCCAACAGAACCAGCCAAGGAAGAACTTTCTTTGACGGATTCAGAAAGCGACAAGCAGGAACAGGGCCATGTGGCAGAATCCTGGAAAAGGAGAATGGATCACCTGGCCAAAATGAGAGAAAATCTGGGGACAGAAAACAGAAACAAATCACCAGAAAGAGAAAGAGCAAATGGAACGTAATTTGGATAGTTAAAAATGGCATGAAGTCCTTGCTTGCAGCTGTGGTCAGTGCGACGGGTACAGTTCAAGCCACCATAATTTTTTATTCTCTGAGCAACAGAAGTGGATCGAGTTGGCTGCGGACATGCAAAACCTCTTGCAGTCGCGTATCCAATTGTATATGCGTACCTCTGATTCTAGTTTTGTTAGCAGTGCTTGATTCATTCCCCCCTCCTGGCGCGTCATGAGCATTTTGTACATAAGTTGTCAACGCAGTATATCATGTCTGTCCGTAGGTGATCAGTGTGAGAAAAAGAGTACAGCTTGCAATTTATTTCACACATACGAGTTTAGTGTTTCTTTCTTTCTGTGAAAGTGAGTGGGAGCTAAAGTTTTGGCGGGATCTGAAGCACATTCTATTTGGGGTAGTTCTTTCTTGTTTATGTATTGGAATGTCTATATGTTTCTACAATATTTTTTTCTGTTTCAACCAAAAGGAGAAGTTTATTTGCTGAAGAAAAAACAACTTAGGCATGTAATACTTTAGCATCTCTCTGACGAAATCCACTTATAGTAGGATTATTCGTTAGTGGTTGATTAAGCATGCTATATTTACTAACATGACGATCAATTGAGGCGTCCGCTCTGGTTATGTCGTCCACATTTTTTTAACGTTTTGTTCTACTTATTTTCCTGCTGACGTGACATTCATGCACTTATCAGATTTTATTTGTCTGAGAGGAAGTGACGGGTGGTGAAAACACCAGTCGGCAAGGAAACGGAAATTTTCAGTACGCAAGAGATGGATGCGTCTTGATGAGATTGTATTATTGCAATTCGGCCGGAAGCCCAGCATGTTGTGTAGCATCAAACCATGAAAAGTAACTGTAAGCGTCCTTAATAAGGAGAGCCTCAATATTAGGCAATGTCTTCGAAAGGTAGCAAATGACCACTTTATTGTAGCTGTGAAAGTCTTATATTCTTCGTGTGTGACTCCATATAATAAAGATACCTTGAAGATTCTGAAGACTAATTACTTACACAAGCCACTTCCTTCCAAGCTAGATATTTTATTTTTAAAAGGTCATCTTTTAGTAGATGTTGACATTTGTTTTGATGTGTCAAGTTATTTCTTAAATGAACCTTGTTTGGTAGAGATGGGTTGAGGGCTCGCACATTTTAGACGCTCTATGTGGAGAGGGGATCTGCAGTTTCTATAGATCTTTTACATGCCATCACTATGTTGGTCAATTTATGGTTGGGCGGAAGGTGTCCTTTGAGTTTGACAGAGTTGGTAGTTTCCACACCCCTTACCCTTTCTTTTAAGCCTGATTCGGATACGGTCCATCGCATTGGGTTCCATTTGGAGACATCTTACATTCAGAATTGCCATGATAGGAGCGGGTAAAGATATGATGAAATATTTCAATGACTTACAGTTTGGAGCTGGTACATCGGGGGGGGGGGTGTAGAGGCTATTTTGCTCAACCTCAACATGTTATTAAATAATCACATGAAGTTGGTCTCTCTCTCTCTCTCTATGCTTACAATAGATTTCTCTAATGCTTTTAATATGGTGGTTAAGACAATGTTGCTTCAATGACGTGAGGGTGAGGTGCCCATCTATTTCTTTGTGGGTGTTATGTTCAGGCGGTCATGTTGTACATCAAGGACAATGTAGTTGGTTAGCCACTGGAGTGCAACAAGAGGATCCTTTTGGGGTCACTTTTTTTTTCTGGTTGTATTGCATCCACTTATTCATGAGATTAGGACAACTACAACCTCCTGCTCCATGCTTGGTATTTTAATGACGGGACTATCGGGACATAAGGGAGGTGTCTAAGACGCTTGACATCATTCAATGCATGGGTCCTTGGTTGGGACTTAACTTGAATATTCATAAAATTGAGCTTTTCTGGCCAACTTGCGATGGAAGGAAACTTCATAAAGGGCCATTTCACGAAGACATTGCAGAGTGAAGCTACTGGGAGGATTTGTTAGCATGGATAAAGATTTTATTGAGGGTTTAGCCATGATCAGGGCTACCAAGACTGTTGATTTGAAGCATCTTCTCTCACAGTTGCATGATCCACAAGATAAGCTTCTTTTGCTACGATCCTGCATGGGTATTGCCAAACTTATGTTCGCCAACCTCCATACATGGAGGAGGTTGCATCCTACTTTGATAGGGGACTATGTGGGTCTATTGACGATATTGCGGTATCCAGAGGTCCCTTCTTTGGGGCCTTTCGATGACAGTTGGCTTCCTTACCTATCAAACTCGGTGGTCTGGGTCTGTATTCGGCATATGCTTCTTCATTGCTTTTGTGAAATCCATGGTCCCGTCTTGGGTGTTTTAAGATCATGTTTTACGAGACAACATGATACATAATATGGACTTTGATTTTAACTATGCTTTGGGTTCTCTATGTGTCATGATTCCATCATTTGATGTTAGGTATTTAGGTTATAAGGACACGGTCCCCACTAAAGCCTAAAATGTTTTGCCGAGTGTTCTTTTTAGCAACATTATGAAGGACATGGATGTTAAGTTTGACATGACCATTAAACAAAAATAAATCTTTAGGGGTCTGCCAAGCTGAGTACGCTCAAGATTTTCTTCTGGCTATCCCTATTGACGGACTTGGATTGTACATGTTACCAGTAGAATACTGTACTATTCTCAAGTGTCTCCTTATGATCCCTATTTCTTTCGGTTGATGATGTATGTCCTGTTTGTCACAAGGCGTGCTTAGACACCTTTGGGGAGCATGTGGTGCATTGCAGGGAGATCTCATGCTTTACATATAAATATGATCTTGTTAGAGATATTTTCTATGATGTTTTTAGACATGCTAGAGTTATTGCTAAAAAAGACACCTGTGAATTTTTTGACTAACCCACAAGAGGGGAAATTGACACTTAGACCAACGAATGTCCTAATTTTTGATGGGTCTGGAGGATAACATGTGTGTGTCGATCTAACAGAAGTCTCCCCTTGGTGGGCTAGGAAGATAAAGATTTTATTGTGGGACATGCTGTCTTGAAAGTTGTTGTAGTCAAAGTGGTTAAGTATGAGAGAGCGTACATAAAAAATCAGCATATATTTATACCTTTTGGGTTTGATATGTTCTAATTCTTAACTCCAGAGACAGCGGAGCTCTTCAAAAAGATCCAGAAAATTATCCATAGTAATGTTATGACTCCTAGGTCTACGAATGTAGTATTTAGAAGGATTGGTTTTGCCATCCAAAATGGTCTAAAGGAACAAGTTGCTACCCGTCTGCCCTTCCATTTGATTGTAATTGTATTTTTGTGGACAAATTGGTTTCCTTTTGTTTTATTCTAGAACTAATCCCTCCAAGAAAAAGAAAGTTGAATCATGATGAATAATTTTGGCAAATAGGCATTGATCATAAGGCACATATGAGCTTCATGTCTAATTTAGAAGGAATGGGTTTCCAGCTTAATAATCGGGAGTGACAAAAGATAGGTCACCCTAAGTCACTTGAAGAAATTGGGCATACATTAGCAATCATTACATTGATGTACGTTCACATCCTCATCAGATCATTTAAAGAAAGGAATTCTAATCCCTGACACTTAAAACCCTGTTTGGCACATGATACAGTTTGGATTTTGCACTATATTTTAGCGCCACGTCTGTGAAACCTAGTCCGAGTTGGTCAAGAAAGGTGTTTGGTTCCCAATCCCAATATCCCTCCATTTTGGTATTCTGTTATTCCGTTATTCGGACCAAGCCTGTTCTAGTGGAGGCAATTTTTCATTTCCCGGTCCGGGTTAGGATGCAAAACTGCAACTCCCTCTCCCTCACCCCTCCCCCTTGACACCCTCGACCCTCACCCCTCTCCCTCTCCCTCTCCCTCTCCCTCTGCTGCTATCTTCTCCTCTATTGTTGTCTTCTCCTCCAGCGGGAGTCATTGTGTTGTCAGTGAAATAAAGCCACACTTCTTCCCGAAGCCCCCTCACGCATCACGAATCAATGCCAGCTACCTCTCCCAAGTCGTGGAGGGTATCAATGGAAGTTACTTTTCCCAGGTGACGAAGGGAATCGATTAGGTCTGCCACCATCGGGCTACAAGGGCAGGCTATGCGTGCAAAAGTAATGTAAGCATATTGCGCCCATGTCCTGTCCCTCCCGAACACCCTCTTTTCCCATCTTAGCATCGTCCTTTCTTGTCAACGAATAGGTCCAGTAGAAACCCTAGTGAGGAATACAACTATCTGATGACCTTTATATTGTTGTACTTCTTCATTGAGCTGCTTCTTATCTAGCTCCACATCCTCCACCAAGTCTTATGTGAAGCCGCTGCTGCTGATCCTTGCTACTTCTAACCGTGTTCCTCTGTGAAGAGGTGAGTGACGTTCATTCTTGTTTTAAATCTTCATTTCATTCTTATTTTGATCCGATAGTTATACTGATGCATTAATTTTTATCTCCTTTTTGGCTTGTGTTGCTTGATTCAGGGTTATTCTTGTTGCTGTCTCTTCTCTCCAATCTGAAATCAGGTATTTGTAAGATTATTTCTTATGATTTAGAGTAAATGTTGTATGAGTTACAACAAAGTTGCTTTTTATTGAGTGTTCAATGCCATTGAAATATGATATGCCTAATTTCGACGTGAATTTTTTTATTCAACCTAATTCTGACATGATTGAATTATTTCAACAAGCCTGAAATGTTTTTGCATACTCCTCCGAAATGATCATATATTTGTGGTTGTTGTTTGTGTACAAAGAAAAAAAACATTCACCTGACATACCATGACACAATCTTTCTCATCGAACACCAGCGAATCACCTAATTTTTAATCAATTGTCTCTCTCTTATTAGGTTATGTAAATTTTTTACATAGAAAATACTACTCATGAGTCCTACAAAAGAAATTGTGTGTGCGTTTGGCAATAAACATAACTATAGATACATCCACCAATTTTACGTTTCTTGTAAGGCCCCTAAACTTGTTTAATGAATTGAATAAGTTTAATTATCATAATTTAATTCTAATAACCCTAATATAACCTTTTGATATGCTTTCAAATCATAAGACAAGCTTAAGTTTCAAATTTGGTCCAATTTGGACATAGTTTGAGCAAGTTATGCAATTTTATGCACATTTTGGACTTTTCTACAATTTACCCAATTGAGAGGTTTTATTTGCAATTTATCACTTGCATTATGTTCCTTGGATATTCTCTCATCATTCTTGATCTTGTTGATCCATGGGGCACCTATTTAATCCTTGGTTTGAAGGTGTTTTCTCTAAGGGTATTTTAGGGTTTCCCCTTCATGAATGAGCTACCTTTAGTAGCTATCAACTAATGAATTATGTGATTGGCTGGGAAATTTGACAAAGGAAAGCTATGCAGGTCTATAAGGACGGTGGGGGATCTGTTTTTGTGTGTGCGTGTATATTCTTAATAGTTTAAGGCCATAGAAACATGGGAAAGCTACTTTTACACCTCATGCTTGCTTTCATCCTTATCCATGGGCTATATTTACCTCTTCCTTGCCCAAGTACAAAACTTTGCTTGCTTTATCTTTTCTCTAACCTAGAGCAACGACTCCACTCTATTTTTCTGCGGAACCAAGTTCTCTAAGGTAGAAGATAACCTCTTTATGGAGAAGAAGGTCTCTTAGAGCTCCATTTAGCCCTACCTAGGGTTTCCAAGGTCATCTTCTAGGGATTTTGACCAAGGAAAGTTATTTTCTTCCTTCCTTCTCCGTTTCTCTTGCTCTTCTCTTTCCTTAGACCTTCCTCTAGGTCAAAACCTTGCTGTTCCATGGTAGAAATTTCTCTAAAACTATAAAATCCTACATTTCTTGCTCCTTATGCTTAGGATTTGCTCATTTGATGAAGAAATGTGCTAGATGGACGAGTTCATAGCTTATGCTTGGATTTTCTACCCTACCTACTCGACATTTCTTTTGTGTGGGGTTTCATCTTATCATTAGAGGCAAGTTTTAGAACTTGCTCCACGTTTATTGCTTACCATAACCTTTCTAGATCATGTTCTTGCTTGAAAATGATGTTCCGTACACTAAAAAGCTATGCTTGACTTGGATTTCGATTTTTATAATGTTTCCTGTTCTGATTTTAGTTCTAGATAAACCTGTGATCATGTTTACATTATTCCTAAGGTATAATATGACTTGGATCAGGTTGGTTTGACAACCTATGGTGCTAAGCACCTATCAACCAATGGTTAATTCTAGGGTTTAAGCTGATTTCTTCTATAAACCCATGACCCGATGATGGTACCATTGCAACAACCCTATGGTGTTGTCTTCATGACAACTGATGGTCGAGATTAAAGGTGTCAGATGATGGTGACAATCTATGGTCACCCCCTTAGGTCAGGTTTTGGATCAATTAGAAGTTTAATGATCAACCATTAAGTACCCTATTGATGTTATCAATCAATGATGACATTAGCTTAATATTTGTTGATGATTAATGAATATAGTGTTGATCTAACAACCTATGGTGATTTAATGGTCACTAATAATGGTGTATTAGGTCTCTACAACCTATGTTGAGTTAAGCATTGTAGTTGCAGCATCAATTAAGCCTTAGACCAATGGTTTCTTGGGTCACTGGATGCAATGGTCGAACCTATACTGTAATTGATGGTTTTAATATATGAACTTGACCCAATGGTCAAGATATAATGTTTATTACTCCAATAAAGTGGAATTATGGCTAATGTAATATGTTGGTCCTAATAATGTGATTTATATGGTTTCCTTTATATGATCAACTTAAGGAGCGTACTTGTTGACAATGCTTGGCTTGTTTTAAATGAACAATCGATTGTGGGTTTTACCCTATTCTCAATGGAACTTTTTGTGTTGTTATCAAGGGATGTCTAGGGTTAAATGGTGACTATTTATAGAGAACAAAACGAGGACTTCATAGGTGGTTTATCCAAGGTGTTTACTTATGTAAACAACCAATGGTCTTACCTTTTAAACATCCAATGGTTCTGGGTGACATTGTGTTATGGTGATATGGGTTGAATGATGATGGAACAAATGGAGGGTTATCCTTAATAAGGTAGTCTTACCTATTCACTCATATGAATAGAATGGATGACAATAATATTGTGTTGATATGTAACCCTAATGAGGTATAGCTTGTTATACCTAACTTTAATATAACCAAATGATGGTAATTGGGTATGAATAGTCCTTGAATGACTAATACAATCATGAAGTACTATGTTAGTGTTGTTAAAACCCTAGTATGCTATAACCCAATGATTACACCTTGATTTATGTGTGGGTTCATACTTGAGAATAGTATGGAATGTGATGGTGATGCTTCACCTTATGCATCCATGATCCAATGGGGATGTTGTGAGTTAGGGTTTGGGTATAAGTGCTGATTAGTAGCATTAATATAATTTATCTTGTTGAACCCATCTCTAATGCAAATAGATAAAGATGAGTATTCATGTTTAACATTCTTATATGATGTCATGATGGTGAAATAACCTCCTTAACATGATCATAACCTTAATGTGTTAATTGGTGGTTGTCATAGCCACATGGTTGATACTTGCTTATGTGAAACATGTGCATTATGAAAATGATGAGGGTTAATCATATCTAGTTTTCTTGCATGTTGATGTAATAAAGGAATGTTCTTAATGTTAATATAACCCTTCTATGATTATTTATGAATATCTCCCAGCTCATTAATGCAATATTGTGTTGATCTGGTGTATTATATGTAAGTGATGTTGTTGAGCCTTGTTATAAGGCATGCAAAGATAATGATGATCTTGTAGGAAATAGTATGATGGTCTTAATGACCTTTGGGCATGGTTGTGCCCTGAATGAGGTGTAATCCTCTTGTGTTGATAAGGGTTGATTCCCTATGATATTGTGAAAAGGATTTATATCTTGTGATAGTATGATGACTAGTGTGGTCTCATGAATGGCAAGTGAATAGTACCGTGTGATGATGAGATGAAAAATTATATTTCACACATTTTATATATTTTCAAAGTTGTGATATTTATATACTTGCTAGAAGTGAATTAGGGTTTGTATGTCCACTTGTTTGATGCAGCATTAATTCACCCAATTGGCATAACTAATCAAGTGCAACTATAATCATGTAGTGCCCTGCGCAGTAGAACCATCTTCAGTGTCAGAACTTGCTGGATGGTGAAACGAGTATTCATAAGGGAAACTCAAAGCGCATACTATTGAGTATGTGGGGGTGGTAGGTTGAGGATATATCCTTGTCATCCAAAATGCAGATTGTGGAGATTGGCTATGTTCATGCCTCATACATCTGATGTGATTGAGAACAGCTGCGGTCGTGTCTCGGTGATTATAACATGATGTGATTAGAGGACAACTTTGGTTGTACCTTAGTGATTGGATTTGAATACCCTGGTTTCTAGTGTCATAACCTGTACCAAGGGCAGACTAGTGGTTAGAAGCTTGACTATATGTCACTGTGGTGGCAACTTTGACTGATATGTCATTGTCTTTTTACTCATATTGACCGAGGGGAAGAGATCTTAGGATACCAGCACTCCTAGATCTTGTATAGAATCGAATAGCCCTTCGTAGGGGTTGGTTGGACTTTGAATGGTACGATTCAAATTCCCCAGGGCATAATAAAAGATGTAATATAGCCATGTAACATATTTGTTTAGGGTTATACACAACGTTTCACATTGGATGATAACCCTTGTTTGTTATCTTTACATAAAGATGATGCTTAGTGCAATTATGAGATAGCAGATATACTTATGTTGTGGATATGGTTAAGATTGTAGATGCGTACATACAATAGCCATGGTTATGTTGATAACTATACATCTACAACTGATTATAATCATGATGCTAGCTATCTCATGTTGTTAGTTATGTTTAACATGCTAGCCATGCCTTTGTAACTAGAGATGCATATACTGCTAATCATACTGATCCAGATAGTTGTGCTTATGTTGTTAGCTCTTCTTATGATGTTGATATGTTCAACCAATTAGACATGCTCATGTTGTTAGCTATGCTATGTTACTAGACTTGCTCATGATGCTAGATATGCATATGCTATTGAATTGCTTATATTGTCAACAATATAAAGGATGATAGTCTAGCTAATGATGATAGTTATTATTTGCTCCTTTATGCATTTTGTTAATCATCAGTACTGTTGATCTTATTTGTTATATCTGATTAAGCTGCTTAACTCTTTAATTACTTAAAATTTTTTTAATCAATAAACGTTGTTGGAGGTTATATCTCTTGCTGGGACATGTGTCTCACCCTTGTGGTTCGCCACATTTTTTTAGGTAATCAGAAGTGACGAAAACAAACATGTGGAAGCAAAGAGGAGCTATAGTAATGAATCTTTGAGAAAGTTGATTAGATGTCTAATGTGTCCTAGAGTCATCCCTGTACTCTCAGCTCCGGGCGAAGAAAAGTTTGTATATGGTGTTTCAAATAAATCATACTTTTGTTAGCATATTAATGCTTGTTTGTGTAGCATATACAATTATTGTTCTCTTGTATATATATGTTGTGGATAAGACGATAGAACAATTAGTATCAAATTCTTGGCATAGTATGAATAGAAGAAAGATGTTGGGCTTTTATGCAAATGTTTTTGAGTGGGTGTTGATGTTGAAATCGGTTTTAATTTACCCATATTTTTGGGTATCTGATTAATTAGTGATTAATTGTGTTTTATGTTTTGAGTAATCTCGTTTAGTGTAACGGGTTCTCACAAGTTGGTATCAGAGCTTTAGGTTCACTGAGTCTACAAGGACACTAGGACTTAAGACTAGGATGATGTCAAAATTAGGAATATGACATAAAAATATGGTGCATACTGCCTAATCTCAGTATTTGGGTGCCCTGGCCAAGTATTCAATTATTGAAGAACGGTAAGTCTGGAATTCTTAGATTGTTATCTTTCTGATTACTCTGATCAAGTAGTCATTTTGAGACAATCTAAAGAGCATAATGAATAAGAAATCATGGTGTGCATATCTCAATCCTACCTTAAAGAAGATGAGAATTGCATCATAATCTATCAAAAATTGAATGTTTGGTAACTATAAGAGAAAGATATAACACCATGAAATCTAAATCTGAATATAATTTAGAAAAAGAGGAGTTCTTGAAGATGTGATTCAAGAAGATAATAAAGTAAAAGATAGATAAGTCTATGCTTATAAAGTGAATCAAGGTATGAAATTCACATAAGATGGAAAGAACTCCTATAACAAGTACAAAATGGGAAGATAAACGGGAATAAGACAAAGGAATAAGGTGGAACCTGAGTTAATCTTAGACCAACCTATGTGTGGAATAAAGTGTTAATGTAAAATCAGCATGACATGTGAAAGAAATTAAGGGAGATGATCCCTATTTAATGAAGAAAATGAAGAATATGATGATTTACCTATTGATAAGTGGTTGAAAAACATAATAAAATAAGAGAACATACCCAAGTGTGATAAATTGTCATCAAGGAAGGAGTAATGAGATATGTTAATCATGATGATACCTGTGCTAATGGCAAGGAACCTGAAATGAAAATGGTAAAATGATACATAAGAAACTGTAACCTACATAATGAAAATAGAATTGGTTACCTTTTAGCTAGTGACCTTGAACAATATTGCTATGATGTGGGAAGTGTGTTTCCCTTTGTGTCTTTTCTTTCCAGGGCACAACTTTCAAGTGGATCATTGCCACTTGGTATGTGTGGATTCGTTGTAAACATGAAGGTGGATAGCTTATTATAGCATAAGGCTGTTTGGACTATGGTTCCAAGTTCATAAAGTTTGTGATGATTTTTCTTTTGAGCCTTCCAATAATTAGGAAGACTCCTCTTATATGTCTTGATATTTGTTATGTTGGTAAAAGTAGATGATATAAGGATGTGAGTTGCTTATAGCACATGAGGTGGATACTAAGGTAATGAATCCTAGTATCCAAGATATATTAATAATATGAGAAATATGTGAAGGTTAGAGATGTTTATTAAATGAACATTCCAAGTATTCCTCTTACATAGAGAGAGAGGGAGAGAGAGTTGATGATGACCCTCTAAATGTTGTTTAGAAGGAAAAATAAAAGTGATTCTATAATGTTGTGTATGGTTCAGTGATAGCTGAGCAAGACCACTATCAAGGATAGATGGTTGTTGGTCAATAGATATGTGATATTGTGTTCCTTTAAGATAAACCTATGATCAAATATAAATGCATAAGAGTTAGATTGGATGACATAATTCACATGACCATGATGAGTTCAGAGTTATGTCCTTTAGACTAACTAATCTACAAATAGAATTTATGAATTGGAGGAACAGAGTGTTCCAGTCATGTCATACAAGTTATATCAAGCTTTGAATGATGACATGTCAAAGTATTCCAAATATGGTCAAAAATAGGATCAATATTTCTTCAAAAACCTTAGGGTTGCTGAAACATCAATAGCTATGAGATAATTAAGTTGAACAAGAGTGGGATGAGGTTGATTAAATTTCTTTATGGGATCATGATATGTCTTCTAAGTAGGTTAAGTAAATCCTAGTAAGGTGAAGATAGTGTTGTTGTTTCACCCCTAAAAAGGTTGACTAGGAATGATGTTTCCTTATATGGAATGACATGTGCCAGTGTCAACATTTCTTTTGATGCTGAAAAAGAACTGACAAGTGTTCCAGTGTCAGTGTATCTAGAAAAAAAGGATGGATACATCACCTTTTTTTATATGCTTTGAGGAATGGTATGGGACACATGCCATGATTGGTAAAAAGCTAGCAAGTATGACTTTTTAGTAATGTGTTGATACAATAGATATAATTTCAGGATGATAGTTAGAATTTTAAATTGAAAGTTACTGTTAGATTTGTACAGATGACACAACAAGTTTCTATGTTCCATATTTGTAGATGTCTTCTTATGTGGGGTTTTTTGTGCTGACCCAAGATGATATATGTATGAATGATGTGACATAACCATGATATGCAAGTAACCATGTGAACATAATAGTATGAGGTGCAAATGAAGTACCCATCTTTGTTTATCTTGGATTTTGGGGGCAAAATCCATATTAGGGGTTTATAGTTGTAAGGCCCCTAAACTTGCTTAATGATTTGAATAAACTTAATTATCATAATTGAATTCTTATAACCCTAATATAACCTTGTGACATGATTTTAAATCATAAGCCAAGCTTAAGTTTCACATTTGGTCCAATGTGGACACTGTTTGAGCAAGTTATGCAATTTTATGCACATTTTGGACTTTTCTACAATTTACCCAATTGAGAGGTTATTTGCAATTTATCACTTGCATTATGTTCCTTGGATATTATCTCATCATTATTGATCTTTTTGAGCCATGCGACACCTATTTAATCCTTGGTTTGAAGGCATTTTCTCTAAGGGTATTTTAGGGTTTACCCCTTCACGGATGAGCTACCTTTAGTAGCTATCAACTAACAAATTATGTGATTGTCTGGGAAATTCGACAAAGGAAAACTAATAAGGTCTATAAGGATTGTGGGGGATTTTCTCGTGTGTGTGAGCTTGTATATTCTTAATAGTTTAAGGCCATAGAAACATGGGAAAGCTACTTTTACACCTCATGCTTGCTTCCATCCTTATCCATGGGCTATATTTACCTCTTCCTTTCCCAAGTATGAAACTTTGCTTGCTTTATCTTTCCTCTAACCTGGAGCAACGACTCCACTCTATTTTTCTATGTAACCAAGTGCTCTAAGGTAGAAGACAACCTCTTTTTGGAGAAGAAGGTCTCCTAGCACTACTACAGAAATGACTTATAACGTCACTTTTAAAGGCGTCAGTTGTATAAATACACCGACACCTAACACATAAAGCATCGGTTCAAAACAAAAACTGACATCTATCTGTGAAGGGCGACCAGACACGGGTATCACTTTTATTCAGTGTCGGTTCCTTATTAAGAAACTAACGCCTAAAATTAACCACCAAATCCAAAATTTCCAGCGAAAAAAAATTACCTCCAAAATTTAACATATGGCGTCGGTTACTAACTCTTAAACCGACGAAGAAAGGTTTTTTGTGAGACAGAAATCGGGCCCATTTTTATCGTCAGTTTGCTTGCAGTAACCTACGTCGATATATTTTCACGCATTGTCCCCGCAAAAAATTTCACCCGCCTTTGGCGTCGGTTTGCTACGGAAATCGACGCCTATGGTCAGAATGCGAGAATATTTTGTTTTTGTCGGAATATGTAGATAGACGTCAGGTTTTACTAGAAAAACTGACGACTATCATTGATCATAGGTGTCGATTTTTGTGCTGTAACTGACACCTATACGTTTATGTGTCGGTTTGTTTGAATAACCGACGCCTATTATTAACTTAATAGCACCTGCGCGACCTAGCCAAGCTCTTCCTTCTCTGTTTCATTCCCGCGATTGAGAGGTTTAGTCTAGAAATTCTGCTGCTCCGCCGCTTCTCGCTGCCACTGCCTCCACGCCTGCCGCCATCACCGCTCAGGCTGCCGCCTCCGCTACCACCACGCCGCTGCCTCTGCTGGACACCTGTTGCTCACCGTCACCGCGCGATACCCGCCGATCGCCCTCACTTCTCGCCACCGCTCAACACCTGCTCGCCGCCGTTGCCACTCGACAGAGGAGGTACCCTCTTCGCTTTCTCCCTCTCTTTTGCTTGCTCAACACCTGCTCACCCCGCCGTTCTACCCTTGGATTTCTATTACCCGATCCTCTGCCTGGAAGTAACATGAGGAGGTCACGACCGTGTGGGCCTCCACCTCTTATTCTTCCTCCACCTCTTCTTCTTCCTTCTACCTCTCCTTACCAAATGGATTAAAGCAAGGCCACGACCGTGTGGGCTGGCCACGTCCGTGGCTATGTTAGCCGACCACGGCCGTGCTTCCCTTAGGCAACACGGCCATGCTGGCCAGCACGACTGTGGTAGGCCAACACAGCCACTACCGTGGCCAGCCCACACGGTCGTGGCCTTGCTTTTATCCATTTGGTAAGGAGGGAGAAGGAAGAAGAAGATACATTTGCAATTGAATACTAATGCTTGACCTAATTCTGTAAATTTTGATGCATGTTGAATTAAGATATTAAAACCCTAATACACATTTCACCATAATCTTGAATTAAGTATATTGCTGAAATCTTGTGATCAATCTATGTACGATATTAAAACACTATTGTTAAATCTCTGATTTTGTAGTGATGTGTCACCCTAACATCTACATGAATCCCTATTGTATGATGTAGATTGATGATCATGCATGAGCTAGTTTGAAATTTTGAAATAAATTATGAATCTCTCCATCCCTAGGTCATACTAAATTATGTGTAATATTTATCTTGATGATGAACATGCATGGACACTCGAAATGTTGAAATCAATGTTATAGAATGACAACACATGTATTTGTTGGCCTAGAAACCCGTCCAAGATTTACTCATTAGGAGTAAATCTTGGATAGTCCCCAGTTTGGGACTGTTCTTGAACACCTAATCTCACTTAGGATGTAAGTATATAATGTATATTGGGTTTTCGAGAAAATTTCGGTAGCATTTCCCCGTTTTTTCTCTAAGTACATATGTACTTAGAGAACAACGGGGAAATGCTGCCAAATTTTTTTTGAAAACCCAATACACATTATACACTTACTAGTGAGATTAGGTGTTCAAGGATGGGATAGGTTGTACACATTTATTATATATAAGAATTACATCACATGTATTTGTTAACCCTAGACCCTAATCTTGTTGTAATATATACTTGTTTTCTCTTTGATCATAGAATGGATAGATCATGGATGTCCATTCGCAATCGCTGCACCCCAGAGTTTATATCTGGTCTTGACCAGTTTATTAGATTTGCCGAGGAACATAGGAAACAACCTGGAGATAGGTTCTACTGTCCATGTAGGCATTACGGTAACAACTTGAAAGTCAGCACTGGTGACGAAATCAAAAGTCATGTCATGTGCAACAGGATTATACAAGGCTATACAGAATGGCACTAGCATGGAGAGATTTCAAACCCGAAACCAATGGATGTCGATAGCAGTGCTTGTGTGGAAGAAGAAATTTCCTCCGATGACGTAGATGTGAATGAACCAGTTCCAGTAGACATCGTTGATGCGATGCTGGATAGTTGTGGGGTAGAGCACACCAATCCACCTCCCATTTTTAGAAACATTGTGCATGATGCTGATATATCATTATACATAGGTTGTACTAAGTTTACGAAGGTTAGCGCTGTGTTGAGATTGTATAAGCTGAAAGCTAACAATAGATGGAGCGACAAAAGCTTCACGTCATTGTTGTCTTTGTTGAAAGAAATACTTCCTGAAGGAAACGAGCTGCCAATCTCAACATACCAGGTAAATAAATTGTTGTGCCCAATGGGAATGGATGCCAAGAAGATACACGCATGCCCGAATGATTGTGTATTATTTCAAAAGGACTATGTGGATTTGAAAGATTGTCCAAAATGTGGTGCGTCACGGTATAAATTGACAACTTTGGGGGAGTCCAAAACTGATTCTCCTGCCAAGGTGATGTGGTATCTACCTATAATATCATGGTTTCAGCGCTTGTTTGCCAATCCGATAGATGTGAAGAATTTGAGGTGGCATGCAGATGTTATGAAAAATAATGATGGGATCCTACGACATGCGTCTGATTCCCCACAGTGGAAGAAGATTGCTCTATTGTACCCTGAATTTGGTGAAGAAGTCAGGAATCTAAGACTTGGGCTTTGTATAGATGGGATGAATCCATATGGGACATTGAGAAGCCAACATAGCACTTGGCCAGTCATGCTTGTTATATACAATCTTCCTCCCTAGTTGTGTATGAAAAATAAGTACGTAATGCTGTCGTTGTTGATATCGGGCCCTAAACAACCTGGAAATGATATCAATGTTTATCTTGAACCTATGATTGATGACTTAAATAAACTCTGGGTTGAAGGTGTGATGACCTATGATGCTTCACGAAGAGAGACATTTCATTTGCATGCTATGTTGTTTTTCACTATTAATGACTTTCCAGCACATGAGAATTTATCTGGATATAGTGTCAAAGGAGATAAAGCATGTCCTATATGTGAAGAGAACACTGATTCAACAAGACTAAAACATGGCAGTAAGACTGTATATCTCGGTCATCGAATGTTTCTTACAAAATTTCATCCGTATCATAGGAAGCGCAAAGCATTCAATGGATTGAATGAGGAACGGAGTGCACCTAAACCTATACCAGGGGATGTTGTTTATGAAAGAGTGAAAGACTTTGTCAATGAATTCGGTAAGAGATCAAAATGTACTATGGCTACACAGAGTGACAAATCTTTATTCAAGAAGAAGTCAATATTTTGGGATCTTCCTTATTGGAGTTCTTTGACAATCAGGCATTGTATCGATGTCATGCACGTTGAGAAAAATGTCTGTGATAGTGTCATTAGTACTTTGTTGAATATACCAGGTAAGACTAAAGATGGGACAAAATCCATACTGGACCTACATGACATGGGAATAAGGTCAGAATTAACAAAATTATGTGAAATGGGAAATCGGAGAACATACTTACTACCCGCTTGTTACACATTGTCTAGAAAGGAGAAGAAAGCTTTTTGTGAATGTTTGGTAAATGTTAAGGTGCCACAGGGTTACTCATCCAACATCCGTAGATTGGTATCAATGAAAGATATGAAGTTGATAGGTCTTAAATCTCATGATTGTCACACTCTAATGCAACAAATATTGCCTGTGGCAATTCGATCTATATTGCTGAAGCATGTAAGGTTTGCAATCACCAGACTTTGTTTCTTTTTCAACAGTCTGTGCAACAAAGTTATTGACCCTGATACTCTCGATAATTTGCAAAGAGAAGTGGTTGTTACCCTATGTCAGCTTGAGATGTATTTTCCTCCGTCGTTCTTTGATATCATGGTACATCTTGTTGTCCACTTGACTAGGGAAGTGAAAATGTTGGGACCAGTTTTCTTGCATTGGATGTATCCCTTTGAACGATACATGAGCATTTTTAAAAGTGATGTTCGAAACCGTTATCGGCCTGAAGGGAGTATTATTGAGGGTTATGTGGCGAGAGAGGTTATGGATTTTTGCAATGACTTTCTCAGTGGTAATGACACTCCTGGTAATGACAAGAATATTGAGGAGCAATTTGGCAAAGGGATTTTGGGATCACGAGTGAAAGTAATCAGTCGTGAGCAGTTGGAACAAGGTCACTTGTATATTTTACACAACATGGACTAAGTGAGTATTTATATCGAGGAACATACCAATTTTATCAAGAGACAATATCCTCGAGCCAATACAATGTGGCTTGCTAGAGAGCATAACAAGACATTTATTAAGTGGTTTGAAGATAAAGTCTTACATCAACTATCTCAAACACCAGATGATATTACTGAAGCTATCAAATGCCTCACCTTTAAACCAAATTTGAATGTTATGTCTTATTAAGGGTATGACATTAATGGATTCACATATTACACAAAGCACCAAGATGATAAGTGTGTCGTCCAAAACAATGGGGTCACCCTTCAAACCTCGACTATGTTTTTTGCAAGTGCAAAGGATAAGAGTCCACGTGAAGCTAAAATGTCATATTACGGTGTCATTGCAGACATATGGGAGTTTGACTACATAGATTTCAAAATTCTGCTCTTCAAATGTAATTGGGTTGATAACACCAAAGGAGTTATAGTGGATGAATTAGGTTTCACTTTAGTGAACTTTGAAAAGATTGGCGAGAAGGGTGAACCATTCATATTGGCATCACAGGTGAAACAAGTATTTTATATCGATGATCCTACAAATGATAAATGGTCGGTTGTTCTTCATGGTAAAAGATAGTTCATTGAAGATCCTATAGATGAAGAAGAGTACTATGATAAGTATGATGACTCCAGTCCATTCTCAGTTGGGTTGCCAACACCAACAAATATTGAAGCTAATGATGACTTGTATGTGCGCGGAGATCACAATGAAGGATTGTTAATTGATAAAAATTCACAATATTAGAGGCATGTTTATATTTTTTTATATGTTTTATTTTTCTAAATGTGAACTTTACAATGTGAATTACTTTACAATGTGTGAACTTTACAATGTGAATTTTACAATGTGAATTACTTTACACTATGAACTTTACAACGTGAATTACTTTACAATGTGAATGTGAACTTTACAATGTGAGCTTTACAATGTGAATTACTTTACAATGTGAACTTTACAATGTGAATGTGAACTTTCAGATGGCTGAGCATTCTCCTGATGACCGTGCTGATGATTACCGTGAGGGTGAGGACATCAATGCACCGCCTCACAATGTAAGTTTTAAAAATAGATCATATATTTATATCTACATGTCCATTTATAGTTATATCCTGTAAGTGTGTTTATTTTGTCAAATTTTAGGTTGATGATGCACATGTACCCTCTGAAGCACTTGAGGCACTTGATGAGTAGCACCAAAAAGTTCACAAGAGAAGGGCCATCACTATGATGAAGAAGTTAATAGCTCAAAGGGGCAATGGACCCAAACTTATTGTGGATTTTGATAATGCAGGAAATGCAATTAGAGTGAATCACAATTCGTTTGTTTCATATCTTGGGTATGTTACTCATAGCCATTGCGGTTGTAAGATAGATTCTTGGAATAAAGTTCCTAAGGGGAAGAAATACGTAATATGGAAGGATTTATGCGTGAGTTATTATTAATTTGCAATTCTATTTTGAAGATTACTAATTTTTTGGATACTAGTTAATAGCAATTCTATTTTGCAGAGTATATTTGAATTGGATGAAAAGATGCATCGTAAATGCATGATGCAACACTGTGGGAGAGTCCTAAGGAACTATAGGACAAATCTCACCCGAGAATACATAAAAGAAGGTGGCAAGAGGAAGAAGACAACCAATGAACAGTGGAACTTCCTGGACCAAGAAGAATGGGACGCATTTGTTGCTTCAAGAAAAACTGATGAATTTAAGGTATTAGGCGTCACTCCCAATTTAATTAATATACGTTGTATTCACCTATTCAAGATTAACATTTAGTGTTACTAACCAAATCATTAATGTGCATACTAACTAGGTCCTCAGTGAGGCGCAAAGAGCAAGACGTGCACTGAATGTGCATGACCACACAATGGGTCCAAAGGGGTATGCAGACATTCGCCAAAGACTACATGCTGAGTCTACTGTTCAGTCTGCTGCTACTCAGGAGTCCTCTACTATAGGTACCACACCTCTGCCTTGCCATGATGTCTGGATAGCTGGGAGGCAAAATAAGAAGGGAGAAATAAGGAAACCCGCAACTGCTGAGGTGGTTGCAAAAATGCTAAAATACAACTCTTAGAGCAATCGTTCGAATATTGATTATTTGTGGTGTTTACTTAATTACAAATTTTTGTTTTGGCGATTAGCATGAGCTGCACGAGCTGAGGAAACAAGGCAAGTTCATCCCTGAGGGAATAAGGGATGAATTGACAGTTGCTCTGGGTAACCCAGAGCATCCTGGACGTGTTAGGTCTACATGCACTGGTGTGGGCATCAAAGCATTCTTTGGGCCATCCCAATGCAAACATGTCCCAAAAGTGGGAATTTTACAAGAAGAGGTAACCTATTCTTTCTTTATAATGTTACTGTAAAAGAGAATTCAATAATCAGAAGCTAACGTTTCTTTTATCCATATATAGGTAGATAAGATAGTTGATAGGAAAATCGAAGAAGCAATGAGCAAGTGGTAGGAATCTCTGACTGCCACTCAACATACAGTACCTATGTCATCCTGCTCTACTCCTACTGTAGAGGTTGGGAGTAATCCTGTAGACCCAACACCTAGCATATCCGTTGTAAGTATTTTTATGACATAGTAACTAGTCTTTTCAAGATGATATGTTTTCAAGATGATATGTATATATGTATATAACATTCTTCACACAAAAATTTGTAGGGGTTGAATCTATGCCATCTAAAAAGTAAAGAATTTGTCATTACAGAGGCGTCGACTTACCCATCCCTACCAGGGGAAGTGTTTCATGGGTCTCCATTACCACCTGGTTGGGTTCATGTGAGCCCAGTACATATATTCCCCAATTGGATGGATCTTCCATTGCCATATGCCCACCCAGATTGTGAAATGCTTGGTGAGGCAGAAGGCAGAGTGATATTGTGGCCAAAAACGGATGTCCTCTATACTGAAATTGTATGGTAAATTTACAATACGTTAAATTGTTAGTGTGTGTATATGATGTTAATTGATCTAAAATTATATATATATATATATATATATATATATATATATATATATATATATATATATATACCGGTTAAAAAGAAGCCACCCAGAGCATCTAGGCCTCCACCTCCACCTCCTACATTACCAAGTTGGGTTCCACAGGACCTACCTATTCCGTTAGGTCCTAATTGTAGGGGTATGGCAATATGGTTAGGCGAACATGATATAAATTGCCCTATAACTGTTTCTATAGATGCAGATGCTGCAGGTCAATCATACGAAAGAAAACTATTTATACAAGATATTTTGGAGTTGTTTCGATATGATTTTCTGAATACATATGTGATAGAGCTATGGATAAGGTGAGATCTTTTTTATACATCCATATACCTTGTGAAGGATCTGGTGATCTGGTTTCTTATATATTAATGCATACCTAATACATGTTTTGCAGCTACTTAGACAAGATATGTGCAGATTTTTCATTCGAACATGCAGGATTTTTGATTCCATCTTTGATTAGTCTAGTAGCTAAAGACCCTTCGTCAGTTCAACAATATTACTGTGATGCTTTTACAAATTTTGCTCCAAATAAGATGACAGTGATAATAGCTCCATTCAATGTGGAGTATGTTTACTTTGCTTATTATAATTTGGACTTAAGAAAATTACATTTTTATTGTGGATTTTAAGTTATTAATTTTTAACTTTTTTACCTCTAATGGTATGCATTGGGAGTTACTAGTTATTGTCCCCGAGACGTTCACTGTCTATTATCTAGATCCTAAGGGGACTAAATTGAATTCAAAATATGGACACACAATGAAAATGACATTATTCCGATGAGAAATATTTCATTTTCATATCCATTAACATATGTTATTACATTACTATTTAATTATGCAATGTACTGTGTTACATTAACATGTAGGGGTTTAGATGAGTTCAAAAAGGTTGGAGGAGATGTCCCCAGGAAAAAGAACCAACCAATAATTTAGAAGAACGTGGAAGTAAGTTCCCGACTACAATGTATATATTATTTATGTGAACAATGCTTAATTAGTTGTATTTTTTGATATTTTGTATATTTAAATTTATAGTGTGCTACACAAGACAACAGATGGGCATGTGCATACTATGTGATGCGATTTATGCACATGATTATCAAATATGCTGCAGTGGACATCAATACCATTCCTGAGATATTATATATAGTCTCATTAGATAATATGAAATATATCAATCTTATTTATATATTATTAATTATATATATACATCATTCTCTTTATAGGTGTTTAAAACTGACCACACTACAGGAAAGGCCTTACCAGATGTACATGCTCCCTATACGATAAAAGAATTAAATGATGTAAGAGAAGAATGGGCAACAACCATACAAGTAGTGGGGGTTTTAACATATAATTGGGATGTTGATAGTGAATAATGACTAAAGAATGATATTTTGTAAATGAATTTCTATATTATAATATGTGTGAATGTTTATACATGTGTCTGAATGTTTATACATGTGTGAATGTGAAAATGAATGAAACTGCTGGCTGCTATATGAATATTTCTACATGTGTGAATGTGAAAATGAATGGAACTGCAAATTGCTACATGAATGTTTCTACATGTGTGAAAATAGAATGGAACTGCAGGTTGCTAAATGTGTGAAAATTAATGTTGTTAATTTTACAAGTTTGTGGCCTGTTGTTGGATGATATTAATGGATGTCGTAAAACCTGCAGTTCAGTTATGAACTGCAGGTTTCTCATCCGGCGACCAGCCAAACAGTCCTGCAGACTGATAAGAAAAAAAAACATGAAATAGGCGTCGATTATTTTTTTTAAAACTGATGAAAAATGATTACAACGTCGGATAAATAATTATAACCGACGCCTAATGCATGTGATGTGGTGTCGGTTATCAATAATAAACCGACACTTATGGTTCTGGCATCGGTTTCCCTACTAGTAACCGATGTCGATTTCCCTAATGAGGCCAGGCACCAGGGCCGTGCTGGCCAGCACGGTCGTGGCAGCGGGCCAGACACCACGGCTGTGCTGGCCAGCACGGCCGTGGCAGCGGGCTAGACAACACGGCCGTGCTGGCCAGTACGACTGTGGAAGCGGGTGAGATGGCGTCGGTTATCACTAATAAACTGACGTTGATAGTGCCCTTTCTGTGGTGCGAAGGTTTATGGCGTCAGTTTCAAAACTATTAACCGACGCCTATACCCCTATGCTGGCGCATTTTCGGTGGCATGCGAAGGGTTGTGACGTCGGTTTGGAAACCGACGCCTAACGGTTGGCCTTTTAGCGGCGCCCACATATATGTCACATTAAAACATGATGCTAATGGCCTTAAATAACTGACACTAAAGGTCGGTTATGTACTAGTGTAGAGCTCCATTTAGCCCTACCTAGGGTTTCCAAGATCATCTTCTAAGGATTTCGACCAAGGTAAGTTATTTTCTTCCTTCCTTCTCCATTTCTCTTGCTCTTCTCCTTACTTAGACCTTCCTCTAGGTCGGAACCTTGTTGTTCCATGGTAGAAATTTCTCTAAAACTCTAAAATCCTACCTTTCTTTCTCCTTATGGTTAGGGTTTGCTCATTTGATGAAGAAAGGTGCTAGATGGACGAGTTCATAGCTTATGCTTGGATTTTCTACCCTACCTGCTCGAGATTTCTTCTGTGTGGGATTTCATATTCTCATTAGAGGTAAGTTTTATAACTTGCTCCACATTTATTGCTTACCATAATCTCTCTAGATCATGTTCTTGCTTGAAAATGATGATTCGTATACTAAAAATCTATGCTTGATTTGAATTTCAATTTTTATAATGTTCCCTATTCTGGTTTCAGTTCTAGATGAACCTGTGATCATGTGTACATTATTCCTAAGGTATAATATTACTTGGATCAGGTTGGTTTGACAACCTATGATGCTAAGCAACTATCAACCAATGATTAATTTTAAGGTTTAACCTTATTTCTTCTATAAACCCATGACCCGATGATGGTACCATTGCAACAACCCTATGGTGTTGTCTTCATGAAAACTGACGGTCAATATCAAAGGTGTCAGATGATGGTGACAACCTATGGTCACCCCCTTAGGTTAGGTTTTGGATCAATTAGAAGTTTAATGATCAACCATTAAGTACCCTACAGATGTTATCAATCAATGATGACATTATCTTAATATTTGATGATGATTAATGAATATAGTGTTGATCTAACAACCTATGGTGATTTAATGGTCACTAATAATGGTGTATCAGGTCTCTACAACCTATGTTGAGTTAAGCATTGTAGTTGTAGCATCAATTAAGCCTTAGACCAGTGGTTTCTTGGGTCACTTGATGCAATGGTCAGACCTATACTGTAATTGATGGTTTTAACATATGAACTTGACCCAATGGTCAAGATCTAATGTTTATTACCACAATAAAGTGGAGTTATGGCTCTAATGTAATATATTGATCCTAATAATGTGATTTAGATGGTTTCCTTTATATGATCAACTTGAGCTTACTTGTTGACAATGGATGGCTTGTTTTAAATGAACAATCGATTGTGGGTTTTACCATACTCTCAATGGAACTTTTTGTGTTGTTATCAAGGGATGTATAGGGTTAAATGGTGACTCTTTATAGAGCACAAATCAAGGACTTCATAGGTGGTTTATCCAAGGTGTTTACTTATGTAAACAACCAATGGTCTTACCTTTCAAACATCCAATGGTTCTGGGTGACATTGTGGTATGGTGATATGGGTAGAATGATGATGGAACAAATTGAGGGTTACCCTTAATAAGGTAGTCTTACCTATTCACTCATATGAATAGAAGGGATGATAATAATATTGTGTTGATATGTAACCCTAATGAGGTATAGCTTGTTATACCTAGCTTTAATATAACTAAATGATGATAATTGGGTATGAATAGTCCTTGAATGACTAATACAATCATGAAGTACTATGTTAATGTTGTTGAAACACTAGTATGCTATAACCTAATGGTTACACCTTGATTTATGTGTGGGTTCATACTTGAGAATAGTATGGAATGTGATGGTGATGCTTCACCTTATGCATCCATGATCCAATGGGGATGTCGTGAGTTAGGGTTTGGGTATAAGTGTTGATTAGTAACATTAATATAATTTATCTTGTTGAACCCAACTCTAATGCAAATAGATAAAGATGAGTATTCATGTTTAACATTCTTATATGATGGCATGATGGTGAAATAACCTCCTTAACATGATCATAACCTTAATGTGTTAATTGGTGGTTGTCATAGCCACATGGTTGATACTTGCTTATGTGAAACATGTGCATTATGAAAATGATGAGGGTTAATCATATCTAGATTCCTTACATGTTGATGTAATAAAGGAATGTTCTTAATCTTCATATAACCCTGCCATGATTGTTTATGAATATATCCTAGCTCATTAATGCAATATTGTGTTGATTTGTTGTATTATATGTAAGTGATGTTGTTGAGCCTTGTTATAAGGTATGCAAAATAATGATGATCTTGCAGGGAATAGTATGATGGTCTTAATGACCTTTGGGCATGGTTTAGCCCTAAATGAGGTGTAATCCTCTTATGTTGATAAGGGTTGATACCCTGTGATATTGTGAAAAGGATTTATATCTTTTCATAGTATGATGACTAGTGTGGTCTCATGAATGGCAAGTGAATGGTACCATGTGATGATGAGATGAGAAATTATGTTTCACACGTTTTATATCTTTTCAAAGTTGTGATATTTATATGCTTTCTAGAAGTGAATTAGGGTTTGTATGTCTACTTGTTTGATGCAACCTTAATTCACCCAATTGGCATAACTAATCAAGTGCAACTCTAATCATGTAGTGCCCTGTGGCGTAGAACCATCTTCAGTGTCAGAACTTGCTAGATGGTGAAATGAGTATTCCTAAGGGAAACTCAGAGCGCATACTATTGAGTATGTGGTGGTGGTAGGTTGAGGATATATCCTTGTCATCCACAATGCATATTTTTGAGGTTGGCTATGGTCATGCCTCATACATCTGATGTGATTGAGAACAATTGCGGTCATATCTCTGTGATTATAACATGATGTGTTTAGAGGACAACTACGGTTGTACCTTAGTGATTGGGTTTGAATACCCTATTTTCTAGTGTCGTGACCTATACCAAGGGTGGACTAGTGGTTAACATCTTGACTATATGTCACTGTGGTGACAACTTTGACTGATATGTCACTACCTTTTTACTTGTACTGACCAAGGGGAAGAGATCTTAGGATACTAAAACTCCTAGATCTTGTACGGAACCAAATAGCCCTTCACAGGGGTCGGTTGGACTTTGAGTGGTACAATTCAAATTCCCTAGGACGTAATAAAATATGTAATACAACCGTGTAGCATATTTGTTCAGGTTTATACACAACGTTTCACATTGGATGATAACCCTTATTTGTTATCTTTACATAAAGATGATGCTTAGTGCAATTAAGAGATAGCAGATATACTTATGTTGTGGATATGCTTAAGATTGTACATGCGTACATACAATAGCCATGATTATGTTGATAACTATACTACTACTACTGATTATAATCATGATGCTAGCTATCTCATGTTGTTAGTTATGTTTAGCATGCTAGCCATGCCTTTGTAACTAGAGATGCATATAATGCTAATCATGCTTATCTAGATAGTTATGCTTATGTTGTTAGCTCTTCTTATGATGTTGATATGTTCAACCAATCAGACATGCTCATGTTGTTAGCTATGCTATGTTACTAGACTTGCTCATGATGCTAGATATGCATATGGTACTGAATTGCTTATATTGTCAACAAGATAAAGGATGATAGTCTGGCTAATGATGATAGTTATTATCTGCTCCTTTATGTATTTTGTTAATCATCAATACTGCTGATCTTATTTGTTATATCTGATTAAACTGCTTAACTATTTAATTACTTAAAAATGTTGTAATCAAAAAACGTTGTTGGGGGTTATATCTCTTGCTGGGACATGGGTCTCACCCTTGTGGTTTGCCACTTTTTTTAGGTAATTAGAAGTGACAAAAACAAACATGTGGCAACAAAGAGGAGCTATAGTAATGAATCTTTGAGAAAGTTGATTATATATCTTATGTGTCATAGAGTCATCCCTGTACTCTCAGATCCGGGCGAGGAAAAGTTTGTATATGGTGTTTCAAATAAATCAGACTTTTGTTAGCATATTAATGCTTATTTTGTAGCATATACAATTATTGTTTTCCTGCATATATATGTTGTGGCTAAGACGATAGAACAATTTGTATCAAATTATTGGCATGGTATGGATACAAGAAAGATGTTGGGCTCTTATGCAAATTTTTTGAGTGGGTGTTGATGTTGAAATCGGTTTTAATTTACCCATATTTTTGGGTATGTGATTAATTAGTGACTGATTGTGTTTTGTGTTTTGAGTAATCTTGTTTAGTGTAACGAGTTCTCAGATGTCTATACATACACCAAAGGCATGGTTATTGTGTTCTATATAATCAACATGCCTCTAACTGGATTATACTAAATTGGATTCAATATAGCCACCACTTTTTATACCACATTTTCCTGAATTTGGGGCAGTTGTTTACCCTCATCATCTTGCCTACTATGACATTGATATAGTTGTTATTTTCCGTCGTCAACTTGCTTACTTTCAAAAACTCTGGTTGTGAATGTGTGCTGACCCTAACAAGGGCTGATGTCCATTTGGCATTGATTTTTTTCCACATATTTGTTATCAACACCATTGGTGATATGTTTAGGCCTGACCACGACACCATTCAGTCAATTGGTTTATCCTACTTCCCAAACATGTGACTGTCATTGGAAATTCAGTTGGTTTATCCTGATTTATGGACTATGGTTTTGTCAGATTTTTTGAAATTTAGATTGTCTCTGATTTGCATAATTTTAATAGATCCCTAATTAATATGTTGTACAAATCCCAAAAATCCATTAATTTCAGTTGAGTAATATTTTAATTCATAGACTGTCATTCTTTTTTTGTAGTATACATTTAGATCTCTCTTTTCTAGTTTCTCAAATTTTCTAGGTAAGAGTTGATTGTTAATACATCTGATGGAAATCTCAAAAAGTTACATAGGTACATCCAACAATCTCCAGAGGAAAATTTCCCAATCCTATGAAGAATGTTATGTCTCCAGAGACAAAATGCCTAATCCTATGATGAAGGCGGATGCTCCCTTGCAATCTATGACCCATCCTTGAGCTTTATGATGTTTTTATTCATAGGGAACAACTCATCTATATTAAATAAAGTAATATATAGAAAGTAACAATTAACTCTCATAATTTATGGTACTGAGTATCTTATACTGATAAAAAATGTTTGTATTTCTATTTTACTGCAGACAATTATGTAACCCTGGTTTATTTAGTAACCCTAATTTGTTTAGTAACTCTGTTTATTTAGTAACCCTAACTTAGTACTACAAACCCAATTATTTTGTATCCCTATTAATTTAGTAAATTAAATTATTCAGTAATCCTAACTATAGAGTAACCAATCATATTTAGTAACCTATTCGTAACCCTGAATATGTAGTTACTCTAATTAATTGGTATCTTGGATTTATATAGTATCCCAAAATTATCTAGTAACCATAACTAATTATAAATACCCCTAATTTTTTATGTAACCATGATTTATTTAGTAACCCTAATGTATTTTGTAACTCTTATTTAGTAACTCCAAACCAATTTATTTTTAACCTTAATTATTTAGAAAATTAAATTATTCAGTAACCCTAGTATTATAGTAACCAACCATATTTAGTAACCTTATTTGTAACCCTGATTATGCATTAACCATAATTATATAGTAACCCTAATTTGTTGCTAGCTTGGATTTATTTAGCATGCCAAAATTATTTAGTAATCATAACTAATTATAAATCATAATTATTTATTAACAATAATTTATTTAGTAACCTTGAATTATTTAGTACTCTATTTTTTAGTATTACTCCAAATGAAATAATTGTATAACCCTTACTATTTAGAAAATGAAACTATTCAGTAACCCTTAGTACCCATGCATGTTTAGTAACCTAAATTTAATCCTAAATATGTAGTAAATGTAATTATATACTAACCCTATTTACTGAGTAACTATACTTATTTAGTAATCCTAACTTAGTACATCCAATTGACCCATCTTTTTATGCAAGATTAACTTATTTAGTAACTCTGAAACTAATTAATTAGTAACCCTATTTTTTTAATAACCGTATTTATGCATTACATCTTTTCATATTATTATTGTGTCTTTTAGTTTTATTTTTTATTTGTGTAAACATATTGAAACCATAAGACCCAGCATAGCCTATATTTTAATTTGTGATTCAGAGTTTGTTGGAGTCTCTCTACATCATGTGGTATTCTAAGATAGTTTATAAGAACAAGATTGTGATCAGAGCTAGGTTTTAGGTTCATTTTCTAACTAATTAGGGTTACTATCCCAAATTAATTCACCACTTTGATGTTGTGACCAAACATTGTGTTCCCACACCAAATGTTTCATTAAAGATGTGGTGTGGCCTTACTATTTAATTAGACCTATCCCTAAATAGGGTATGTTTCACATTAACATATTATCCAACTTAGAATGTGTCATTATGGTTTACTCATTTTCCCCACAATTTAATTCATGGATTTGATGTTCAACTAGTTTAATATGGTTGTGTAGGCATTATTAGAATACTTGTGGATGATACTTACACATTGCCCTAATTGGCCAACTTTGTCCATGTTTAGTTCATGCACTTTTTATCAAACTATTTGGTTGGCTCCACACAACCCACTAGGTTTGTAGTAATTTTCAATGCCCACACTAACTATTTCATTACAATATGGTCTAGCCAAACTATTAGTTAGCTTATCTCTAAACAAGGTAGATTTGCATTTGGTACACCTTTTCCTGAACATATTGTCCATGGTCAGTTGATGCATGAATTCCTTATTATGGTGTTGTGATTGGTTGATGGAATTCAATTGTGTTCACTTTAAGAAAGGTCATCACGATCTACTTAATTTTTACCAAAATAATTCATGGCTTTGACGTTCAGTCCGAATATTGCTTACTCTGAGTTATTTTAGTACTTTTGTCCATACATCATTAAGTATATATTCATAGTAAATCTTAGTATATATTCCTACTGAATCACTTAATAAGAATGGTCATACTTATTTGAATTTCTTTGCTTAATTTATACTGAATCTTAGTATATATTCTTAGTGAATATTTACTGAATTGATTGCATACTACTCTACATACTGCTGTTGAGCTTGATTGCAAGTTGTCTTGCATATGGGTTTGGTTGTGAAGTATTTTCTGCAATTTTTGGTTTTTTAGCTAGGGATTTTTTGGTCCATGTCTTGTTGACATATTCTTTTTTTATATTACCGGAACATGGTCTGATTGCTCTTGTTTATGGAAATTCTCGTGTAAAAATTTTAGCACCTAGGTTGAAAAAATATTCATTTAAACACCCCCACTGTCATGATATATTACAACATCATTGCTAGTATGTCTGCCGCAGACCTAAAGCTCTGTATTGTATGGTCGAGGGAGTCTGATGAGGCTCTAGTTTCAATATTGAGGAGGAAGTATGACCTTGATAGGTGTATTGACAGGCAGTTTACTAGGGACGATTGGAGGGGGACACCTAGTGATTGGAAAAATAGGATGGGGAGGCCAGACTGTACATTGGAACATGTCAAAACTTGGTGGAAGAACTTGAAGAAGGACTTTGCAAAATTGAAACTTGTGACCAACAAGAGTGGTGTTGGAAATGCTTGTGGTAAGTACAATAATAATACGCTGACCTAAAATTAATGTCATGCATTTATATATCAATCTCGTAATTAAAAGGGTTTGGCAATTAGGGAAATAAGGATCTAGACTGATTAATTACTTGACCATTCTACCACTACTATGACATCGAGTTGATGGTGGGGAGGAACACTACTAGAGGTCACCATGAAAATTCTTCAGTGGAAAGACAACTATCGTCCAATGTCGCCTCTGAGGATGATGTTCCCATCGACTTAGATGCATCAAATACACCCATAAACACAGAAAGCACTGGAGTTACACCAGACATAGGTTATTCAGGCATACAGAGTGAGGGTTACAATAGAGGAATAGATAAACAAGGTGTTGGTAAGAGGACTCCACCTAGACACAAGCACAAGAAGCGAGTGTCAATGACATCATAGCGATGTGCATTTTCTAATGAAGTGGTATCTGAATTCACGTAGGTGTATGCAAAGGTGCATGGGTTAGGCACCAGTGTGGTCACCAGAGCCATGAAAAAAAACAAGAGTTTGCAACGATTTTACAACATTTCAGTGACACATTCCCTGATGCCCCTACCCATGTATTTACAACTCTTGTGAATGTCATAAAGGAGTCAACAAACCGTAGTATCTACCTAAGCGTTAGACATACCCCACTTAAAATAATATTATGGTTGCAATATCTTTAGGAAAGGTCCCATGGCATTAGTGCAACACCTATGCCTTCCATGCCGCCCTCTTTTGTGCCATTTCATCAGGGACTTGCTTTGCAGTCCCCATATTTTCCCTTAAACAACACATCAAGTATGCCATCCATGTGGCATAGTGCAAGCGATGATGTTGGCACAAGCGGGAATAACAGAGGCCCCACAACATAGTGAAATTATCAAATGATAGAAATGTAGAGGCTAGTCATAGTTATGATTTGTTTTCTGATTTCCTTCTTTTGCAATTTGTATTGTCATTTACTATGTTTTAGAACATTAGTAATTTCTATTGTTGTTATATTTTCTATGTTTGGGAACATCGACACCAATTTGATTGTTGTTGTAATATTTATTTCCATAACGAACATTTGTTGATCCTAGTATTGACTTTGTATCTATTTGAGGTAGTTTTGTTTGTGTAACCTCTTTCATATTATCTTAAGGTTGTTATCCTTTTAATTGTAGGCATCATGCTTAGTACTGATCATACACAAACACCAGACTTGATTACAAACATTTTGGGTATCTTGTCTTCTCCAACAAATCACATTGCTGACGTAGTAGCTGACTCAATAGCAAACACCATCATGGACAACAATTCCAATGATGACAACATACAACATCCAATACCTAGGTTAGTTAGTGTTAGGAGTGGCCACCAAAAGGTTTTAGAAATCATAACCGGCCATGAACATAGGGAATATGACCTCTATCGAATTCTCCCACATACTATATTAGCCCTCGTGGACAAGCTTGAGAGTTGTGACTTGTTACAAACTAGTAGAGATGTCTCATCAGTCGAGATAGTATGCTACTTCCTACAGATGGTTGGGCATGGCCATACCAATCATGTTTTAGCTGAGGACTACATCCACTCTGGTGAGACCATAAGTAGAAAGTTCAACGAAGTATTGTAGGGGGTGTGTGCCTTATGTTAAGAATATTTTGTGATCCAAACCACAACCACAACCACACATTCCCGTATATTGGAGAGCCCAAGGTTCTACCCCTACTTCAAGGTAATAGTTGTCCCCTAAAATTGAAAATCATTCACAACTATTTTGTATATTGAACCCCAACTTTGGTGTTGTAGGATTCCATCCGGGCTATTGACGGGACACACATCCCAATTTTGGTGAAGCGCAATAAGCAAAACTGTTACCAAAATAGAAAAGGATTTGTGTATCTGAATGTCATTGTTATAGTAGACTTCTCAATGGAGTTTACGTATGTCCAGATGGGGTGGGAGGGTTCGAAAACATACCAAATGATCCTACGTACAATCAACAATGACCATCAGTGAATTCAAAGTACCTACTGGAAAGTTTTACCTGGTTGATGCAAGGTACATCAACACATGTCAATTTCTTGCACCATATAGCAACACAACTTACCATATATCTGAGTACAGAGGAAATAGAAACTCATACAACAACAAGAAGGAGATTTCAAACACCAATATACACAATTACATAATATTGTAGAACGAGCATTCTGTGTGTTGAAGAGAGGTTTTCTTACCTTAAAAAATGGGCAACATTACTTGTGCATTCACAGTGCCTAATATTGGCTTGTTGTATCTTCCACAATTTTATACATCGACAGAATGATGGTGAAGTTACAATGGAGGAAACCCATCTAGATAGTTCCTAATCTAGCTTTCTAGACAATGGGATTGACCTGAAATCCTTACAACAAACAAGCTAGGCTGATGCAAGGCAGGGTGATATATTGCGTGAAAGAATTTCTACCTTTATTTCAGAAACTTGTTGACCTTCTTTTGTAATTGGAATATATTATGTTTGACTTATAAACTCATCCCATAGTTGACATGTTGTACAATGTTTTGAACTTAGTCTCTTTACATGCCTCCTAATTAAAAGTTTCACATTATGCTTCATTAGATTTTCTTATAATGGATAATGGATTTCCCTCGTGTCCATGTGGCCTCCAATGCACCATACGAGTCTACATGGATGCCACATATGCGACTAACAAATGGTACAAAGACAACAACCCCCACAAACTGTATTTTACATGTGGTAGGGGTCTTGTTCAAACTAGATTCCTAATGATGTTTCCCGCTCAACAAGTAGATCATATCGTGGCCACCCTTACTACAATTAGGGATGTAGTGGTAACACAATTTATGTATGCACACAATTAATGCAAGCATTGGTCTGAGTGTTGTGACTTTGTATGTTCTATGAGAGTAGACACTAATAGGTTGCTAAATGAATTTACAACTCTCAGGAGGAGGCATGAATATCTTCATGAATGACTTAACATGTCGATAAATAGTGGATCTTCGATAGAGGATGAGGGGTACAATACATTGTAGTTGTAATATATTTTTTCCTATCAAAATAGACTTCAGTTTTATGTCAGATATGTCCTTTTTCCTATCGAATTAGACTTCATTTTTTATTCAAAATCTATGGTTTGAACCCCACATTATTTCATTAATGAACAAATTAATTTTTAGATGTCAATGGATGCATCTGAAGTTCAGAGGTGTCTTTGTGGTCTAGATGCAACATTGCGGATTAACATAGAAGATGCAAGGTTATATGATTTTGGCATTCTCAGTGAAAGGTCAAATGAAATATATTACATATGTTCTACTGAAAGGTGCGATAGTAAAACCATAAACAATATGTTGCACCACTAAGTAGATTACACATTTGTTGCCATTAACTCGAACTTGGGATACAATTTAGGGAAAAAATTGGTGCAAATACTTCTACTGGGAAGTCGATCTCCCCCCAACAACTATGGCTTTGCAGGCTGATATTATGTTACTGACTTATGAGTGCAAGTCGGTGTGGGGCCAAGCAATGAACAAGAAGGACTTTGTTGAAATCCATCACAATGTTGAAGATGTTTAAACCTCAAAAAAGTATGAGCATGAACTTCTAGAAACCGATGTTAACAAGCTGGAGGAAACTTCTAGTCTTCTTTTGGACATTCCTTTACCCCTGATGACTCCATAATCTTGAATGACAACGTTAGATATAGATGGATGATATTTAAGTCATGCACTCAGACCCCTGAGATTGAATATTGTTTGAGTTACATTAGAAGATTACTGATTTTTATCATAATGTTGTTGAATGTTTTATGTCTGGATCATATAGGAAGGCGTAAGTTATTTAAATTTGAATAATAATATTATATCTGCATAATTGTAATATACACCCTTACATACATTTGAAATATATTACATTTAAAATTTATAATATGGATGGGCAAGGCACGAGGCCGTATGGTATATGGTGTACGAAGCACAATAAGACCCTACTTGATGCGATGAGAAACTAATATGACATGGGGAGATGTGTCAATGGAGTATATACTGGAGAGTCTTAGAGGGGGATATGGTGTGACTTTTGAAACATAATGGGGGTTCCTTACATATCTTTGAGTGAGGTCAAAATTTGATTGGAGTACCTCAAGAGAGAGTTCATTGGACAAACTCATTTCCTTTTAGGAGATTTATTGCCTACTCAGTCCATAGCCACACAACATGTGATTCCACACAACTTTTTGGCGACTCATCACATTTATCCCCCAAGAGTTGCAAAACACTTGAAAAATGTTGAAAACAACAACAATGCGGTTGCAGGACGTAGGTGGTGAAGGCAACGAATGAAGTTGCAAGAAATTGCTCACCAACTTGGGGCATAATTTTTATGTTTTATGCATTTCATACCGTACTTGGTCTAATGATTATGAACACTACATGTTGAAGTTAATGTCAATGCACTGCCTATGTATTTAAATTTCTCTTACCTATTTTCTTGGTTTGTGTTAATTATTGTCATTGTAAGTTTGTTACTATCATTATTTGCTCAAAATTGTATTTATTTATTATAAAATTAAGTTTACTCACCAACTTTTATGTTTTTTATGCATGCCAAACCATACTTGGTCCAATGATTGTGAACTAGTACATGTTGAAGTTGATTTCAAAACACTAACTATGTATTTAACTTTCTCATAACTATTTTTTTGGTTTGTGTAAATTATTGTCATCATTAGTTTGTTGTAATCATAATCTGTTCATTCTTGTATTTATTTATTATGTTTAGATGTCGATGTCGTGTTGAAATTCATGTTCGAAGTTCAAAAATATGTTGATGTCACGTTCAAAGATCGAAAACATGTAAGGGAAAAACTTTTGTGCAAGTGTTGTGAGCTTTCACAGTCTCATTCTCCATGCTTGCATGAAGATGCCACACATGCACACCCTAAAAATCAATGACAAGGTTACTCACCCTATTCTTCATTTGTCGTTATTGTTTGATTCGCCGAAAGATGACAACAAATAAGAGGACAAGGAAATAATGTAGGAACATTGTGCCGCGTCATGGGACAAATATGATGAGGACCTAAAGTGGAACGACTGGGACAGTCCTACCTGGGATCAACATAAACCTTCCTCTACACTGAAGAATGGGTACCACAGTGGTTGGTCGCCATCTTAGACTGTTTGGGGTGTCTAGGTTTAGGCATCCACCATGGCCTTTTGCTCAGGGCACACTACTCCTTTTTTGTCTACTCTCCCTTAGACCATGCTGCATTTGCCCAATATCTAGACAAGCTATTATCATTTTTTTATGCCAATATAACTTCTGATCTAAAATGCCTAATCTCTTTTTGTATGGAACAATTACTTCTACACTGATTTTAATGACAATTCGAATCAGATAATGTTCGATTTATTTTTGGTACTGTTAGTTGAACAAATACTTATACGCGAATTTGAATTAGTATAATAATGTTGTATCATCAAACTTGTTTTCATTGTTCTATAATTTTCATCATGTTGTAGATGTCATGATAGAACAAGTGGAAAGACAAGTCGACAGAGGAAGTAGCCAAATGGTCTAAATTGGATGTGACAATGATGAGATCCCCCTCGTCTCCACTAGTTCATTTTCATCTCCTCAAAATAAACATAACATTATTGATCACGCCCCTATTGTTCGTCTGGCCAAAGGTAGAGGCTATGGAAAAGGCCAACAAAGCACATAAACATGCTACTCGATAAATGTGGCCAACTATGAAATGGCCCTAAAGTGGGAAAGTTGGATGGCCCAACTTAGGATCAACACAAGCCTTTGCCAAAAAAAATAAAAGGGGAAGCACTGTGCTTAGGCCCTAAAGTAGGGTGGATATTGATATATGGATCTAGACATCCACCATGAGCTGTTGCATGACGTGAAAGGCGTAAAAGGATGCTTTTGGTAGAAGAGTCTCACCTTTCTTCCAAAATGAAGTTGAGGCAGACTTCGACTGTAGGAGTCATACAGTTCACCTTAGACTGATGAGGAAGAAACTTTACTGCTTTCAAAATTTAGTTGGGATGGTCTGAGGATGTTGTTTGATTTAGTTTGGAAATTCATCCATAATCGATATACCAAACATAATCAGACTGTATCATGTTACCATCTAAGCTAAATTTAGCAACTGGTACTGGTTCTTCATTATCAGTCCTTTGTAAACTATATGAATTCTATCTCTAGAAGTCTTTCCTATCTTTGTTGTTGAAGAAAGGCGTACTTCTCTATTAGAAGAATCTTTTGGCACCTTTGGTCTTATGCAGCAACTCATGGAGAATGTCCAGATTCAATATTTTATATTTGGGGTCATCTTGTATTTGTCCAATACATAGTCGGTCTGTGTTAGTCTTGGAGCTTTTAATCTGTGTTTTTGGAACAAGTTTCTTGTACCTTACATCTAATTAAAATTTGTTACCGTCCCTGGTAGGACATGTACTGTAAAAGTTTATTGTATCCTTTGTTGCACATGTACCAACTATCTATATTTTGTTAAGGGTATTTCTTCCAACTACTTAATTATCAAATACATTGGTTTTGATAGTTATTATACTATACTACAAACACTCTCACACACGATGAATTATTTACAATGGGATGATGTGTCAGATTCCACACTCGATACAGTGTTGGGTCATCAATGCTACTTGTGTGGCCCTCATGTATGTCAAGGTTGGCATGATGTCCTTATAGAATTTCATACATTAACTGGGATGAATGACATAAAAATGATATGTTTAAGGCAAGGCAGAAAGTGTTAAAAATTGTAGATGTAGTTCCACACACATTCTGGATCAGTCCCCGTACTTACCCACTGACAATACAACAACAACTTGATCAAGTGGGAAGCTCTTAACCATGTGCAACAACCAATAATGACAGAGACAAACAAACAAAATAATGTTGCTAGAGTCAATAATAATGCAGATAGCAAGTGAAGTGAATGCATATTACTACCTTTTTAAAACTTTTATACTGAAGCTTTCATTTTGTAGTCAACATATTTTAGCTGTGTGTGGGTGATCCAATATTGTGTAACAAACATAGTAAGTTGCAGATTGGTACCTAACATCATATGAACTTTTTATATTTAAAATTGTGATGGTACATGTGTTTAACTTATATTATATTAACTTATCTTGTTATTAATCCTGCCACTTTAAAAATAATGTAGTATGAAAATTTTAATTATATTATAAATTGTTAATTTATACAAAAATGTACAAGTATACATACATACAACAAGACATATGCCATGCATTCTCACAGTAATGGGTAAGGTGATATTTATTTTAAGTCGTACATATAAAAGTAATCATACTCAACTCATATTTATAACATTAAAACAATAAATTTATACATTTATTGTAAGTTTTTATCAGTGTCGTCATAGTTTTTTTATTTTTCAAACTATTACATATAAATAGAACCACCCAGATCCTAACTTGGTTGCCAAACAGGAACAAAGTGAATGTGACTGGTTGCCAAACATAACCAGACAAAATCACAACTCAATCATGACCAGCTGACCAGAATCAGACTGGGTTTCCAAATAGAATCAGACTAGATCCAGACTAACCCAATCCAGATCTACTGACTAACCCAGTGCTAACTACAAAATCCCAGTCCCAAACCAAATAGGGGTTCAGGTCCTGACTATATTCAGACTGCCCTTGATTTAGGTAAATGGACATTAGATCAAATTTCTAAGGAGGACTGGAACAAGTATCACTGAATGATATATAAGGCAAAAACCTTGTGTCTAGAAGTGCATGGTATGATGTTCGAGCTGTAGCTCTATGACTATTTTTTAAAGCTTGTTCGGTTAGGTGTGATTGGAGTAAAAAAATTACAAAGGAAGCTGGAAATGAATGTTCTATTCAGACTACTATAGGTTTGTTTGGTTAAACGTTATTATATACATCCATTTCAATATTGTTCCGTTCAATTAGATGTAGTGTGAATCTAGTCAGTTAGATAAACAAGGGGCCGTTTGGGAAGAGTATTTCACCGCAGGATTATAATTAAATCAAGTATTCATAATACCAATGTTTATCATTACATGGTTTGGATGTTTAGCTGGGTAGTCGATGATTATCGATATTCACAGTGTGGTATTCTGATGCGGTTAAATGCATGCTTCTAAATCCCACCAAAATTGGCATCTTTCAGAAAGCCTGCAAATGCGTCCCAACCGCCCGCCGCCGACACATCTTCATCTCTTATCAGACTAGCAATCATCATCCCCTTCCCGTATTCCTTCTCTACAACGACATCCTATTTCTCCTAGCTCCCTCCCTCCCTCTTAGGTTCCTCCTGGTCATAATCTTCCCCCAACTTTGGTTTCTACTCGCTACTCTTCCCCCTCCCTTCACATCCATCTCCGCCGTTTCCCTCCTTCAGTCAACACCCGTTCCTCCATACCTCAAGTGACACATCATCAGCTGCTCCCATCCCTCCATTGTCACCTTCCTTTGTAGCTTCCCATCTTCTCCTTATTTTTCCTTTGTAAATCTACAGTTGAGAAAAATCTGCTATCGAGAGTTCTGTCTGTGTACCTGTGTTGTTCGTCTGGTGACATGAG